>JAKEEE010000002.1:1250000-1875000 GCA_021498325.1 Bactrocera minax
TTATTTACTCTTTTTTTTACCGTGTACTCCAATATCTTAAATACATTTTTTGCTTTGTTGCCAGCGCACGGACTGTTGTTGTTGTCGCTGCTGCCGTTGCTACTTTTGTTGTTTTAAAGCATCACAAATGTTACGCTTAGCCTTACTGCTGTCGCCATTGCGGCTGTTGTTGCTGTTGTTGCTGCTGTTATTGGTGGTGATTGTTGTTGTTTTGCTGATTGCTGCCGTCTCTATGAAATTGAATTCAATTTAGTTTCAATTTAATTAATTGAATTGTTTATTGGCCAATTGTTGCTATCTGGTTGAGTGAGAATTAAATGCAGTGCAATGCAATTTACTTTATTCATTGACACTGACAATCAACACCAATGATATATATATATATAGCTAGATATATAAATAGCATTTGCAACATGTAATCAAATGTGTTTGTGCATATGTGTGATATACATTTTTGCTGCTAATAAATGCAAATTGCTTTCGATGGTTGGATAAATTGCAAATTTATGATTTGAGCATGTATGTATGCGAGAATATATTATAATGGCAAGTTGCTTGTTTCGGAGGCTTAACGCTTGCAACTCATAAATTTTCAAATTTGTTTATGGTTCTTTTTCTTCTTGTTGCTGTTTATTCAAAATACATAACTATGAAGATTTATGCACAAAACTAATTTCGAATTCATACACCTTTAGTTAAAAACTATTTTGAAAAAAAAAAAAAGAAAATAAAAAGTCCTTGAGCACAGAAAAATAACTTTGCTAATTATTATATCTTTGTAGCTAAACTTTTTTACTGAAAAAATAATAATGTTACTAATTATCGGACATTTCCTTGCTCTCGCATTCATGTTTAATTTTTTTTAAATTATTCATGTATATTTAGGTTTTTCAATACAGTCACAGAAAACGTATCCAACTTTGACCAACTCGTTTTCTCAAAACAAAAAAAAAAAAGAAAAAAATTATGAAGATTATTGTTATGATTTGCGAAAATTTTTCCTATCAATTCTTCTTTTCCTATTGCAATTATGCATTTTTGTTTCTGTTCTATTACATTATTCTCTTTTATTATGCATAATGGTGCCAAATATTTAGCAGTCGTACAGATGGGTTGTTTTGTACTTAGATCGATTTTCCTTGTCTTGTCTTTCGAGGGTGTTTTCTAATTACAAATTTGGTCTATGCCAGGTTTTATACAACATTTTCCAAATATTTTTGAGAATAACCGAATGTCCGGGTTCAAAAAGTCTGAGTCCGGATTTATCTAACATTTATTATCTACATATTTTACTGTTTTAAAAGATACTATACTGGTTTGAAAACCGTTAATTCAGATGTACTTATTTTCTTTACGTAGCATATAAATCCTACCATTTAGCTTATAAAGCCTAACAATAGTGGACAATAGAACGATACATTTATCTACGGTCAAATAATCAGTCGCTTCGGTAGCTTTTATGAACCATCGATATATATATTCGATAGAAGTACAAAGAGAATACTTGGAATGAATTTGAATACCTTTCAAGAGTTTAAAAACATATGTAATATACGAATCAAATGTCTGACTTATGTCAGAAATGTCTCAGACTTATTTCATTCGATAATACAGCAGTATTGGCTTAAAAATTGTAAAGTTGAAACTAAAAGAAAGTTGAAAAATATCTTCATTTTCAAGTACTTGTCAAAATTGTCTTACTATCGATATAAAGTTGAAAGAAATAGATTAGTGGTGAAATATTACAACTATTGAAATTTTAGTCAAACTTTTTGCGGCGCAAATCGATAAGCATTTGAAGTAACTTGTGTAGTGCAGAATGGAATAAAGAAACTTGGAGTATGAATTTTAGGTTATCTGATAGAACAGCTTTAACTGTTTGAGATACTCCAAAACCGTTTCTTCTTTTGATTAAAAAATTCTTCCAAAAGTAAGCTTATTTTACACTTCTGCTTCAGAAGTTGCGAAATTAATGATAAATTGAAAAACATGGCGAACTATTGATCTATACCTAATTTTTGTTTTCACCAAATGCTTAAATAGTAAAATGTATGTTTATTACAAATTAAAGAAAAAATCTACTTTTTTGTCAATGAAGTTCAGCAGCTGTTTGTGTTGCACGCAAAACATTAAAAAGCTTCATAATTTTAAAATTTTCGATTAAATTCAGGAATAAACAATTGAAAGCAGTTATACCAGCGTAAAAAGAAACACGTTAAAGATATTCTACCTACAAAATAAATATTTCCGGATATTTGAAAAATAAGGTTTGAAAAAGAAAATTTTGTATATAATTGTGTTTAACAAAGTATGCATCTCTTAATTTTTATTGCACAGTGAATTTTCAAAAATAATTTTCTCTTTAAATTCAAGTTTATATTCGTGCCACATATGTACATGCTTTTTATGCAACAATTTTTTGCTATCACATCATCTATGTAAAGAATTATTTCACACTCAAGTAATTTTGGAAAAAAAAATTTTTTATTTCGTACATTCTTTATGCTGAACTTGCAAAAATGCGCACAGTCGCTCCACAATTATATTTAATAGCGCATTTTTTCATTGCAATTTTACGCGCACGCCCAACTGTCATAATAATGTCAATTTTTGACAAATTTATGATATGCCATGGAATGTCGCACGACAACGCCAGTGCTGTTGCCAACACGAGGATAAAAATAACGAATATAATGAGAACTATAAAAAGTGGACTTACGACTTACTGCCCTGAGTATGGATGTCCAGCATATTTGCAGAGCGATGCAAAAAATATGCAAAAAAGGCGCGTGCAAAAGTGAAGCGCGATTAAATATTAATTAAATTAATTGAGAGGCCCAAAAAGAAACTTCAAAGTGGAACAAAGGCGGTGAAAAAGGAGAGGGAGTGAGCAAGCGATATTCTGTATATAAAAACAACAAAGAGGAAATGAAAGCCGAAAAAAGGAAATTAAATTGCTTTTAAACAATACTTTTCATTTACTTTTTTGTTATGCAGTCGATTTCTTTGTTTTGGATCTGAAAGCGCACAAAGCACAGATTGAAAGCATTCGGTTTTTTACTGGCAGCATTTGTTCGACTTTTTGGGAGCCTACAACGCAAGGCTTTTAAACAGTCAATACAAGTAATTAGCTGAGTGTATGACAAACTGCTTCGTGAGTTCATTTGTTCGTTGACCGACGAGCTTTGGAGTACTTGTTTGCTGACACATTGAGCAGGCCGCTCGTGCGCCGCTGAGCTGTCAGCATTACTTGGTTGAGTCAAACTATTGATACGCCGATTGAATAGCGGAGACTGACAGCCCACTGTTTGAAACAGCTTTGGTAGTGTAATGGGTTTTTTGTGCATTCAGCAGGGAAATTGCGATTTTAGTGAATTTAACAAATAATTTTTGTATGGGACGATCCTTTTCCTAGAACATATCTGATCTCTTTACTAGTCGAACTTATGTATGTATATGCTTTTGAGGGCGTAGTTCTCATTATATCACTGTTACTACTTTTAGGTTGATTAAAAGTGTAAACTCTTTTCCAAAGTAATATTTCAAAAACTTATGCGACCTTGATGGTTTTTAAAGCTCTCTGAACATTTTAAGACATATTGGGCCCTTTGAAAAATATTATTTCAGTTTCTGCGTATGCATGTATACTCATCTTATATTTTTTAGTACGGACAGTTTTTTCTCTTGATATTCTTTTCATTATAGAACCTTAGGCTGAGCACATATTGAAGCTTGGGTAGAAACAGAGCTTATAATATCGAAAATCGTGTTTAACAATAGTAAATAAAGCTGCGTTATATACCGAGATTACTGTTCATGAGTGGATCAATACTGTGGACTCAGCCTTAGGACTTAGCCTTAAACACAGAAAGAGTTAGTAAGCAAGCATGTTTTTATTCTTATTTAGTATGTGTCCATGTTCTTCTGTGTATATTTCTGATCTTTCTTTGATATCGTGCAGATTGAGAACACATCCCCAGCATTTTGCTGAGTGCTATCTACAATCTTATTTTTGACTCTGAAATTACGATTTTTAATATTTTGAACTTACTCTTGATCTTGAATGTGGCAACGTGTGGATTGAGCTTTTAAATGCTTTGATGTCAGTTCATTTAAATGTTATTTTGAAGTTTTGAAAAGCTAAAACTGCATAATATATTAAAGGAGAAATTCTTAGTATATTGTTTGGTTACGTGACCTTTTCATAGGAAAGAGCCCTTTACCTTGTCAGGTTTCTTAATTTAAGTTCATTAATTTTCACAAAATATTTATTAATTGTACCGTATAGTTGAAATAAGGCCTTCTCAAGAGAATAATAAAGAGTCTGTTATTTAGTTATGTGCTCTTGAAATAGACTTTCGAAACTTCCTACACAGATGGCGCTGTTGTCGAAATATTTATAAATTCCGCACTTATAGCAACATATTGTTTAATTTCGGAGTATGTGAACATATATTTATATAATAATGTGAAAGGTTTGTATAAATTAAATTTGTTTTATTTGTGTTATCCGCTAAAGTTGGTTATTTCGAAAAGTCCTTATATATGAGCGATAATTCAAAACTAATCCATCCGATTAAACATTTTTTTGACGTTTTTAACTTTTGGTAGGACTAAGTGTGATCCAGTTCCATATTTTGAAGCGAAACTTTTGTTGAACCTTTAAAAAAAAACCTCAATGTAGTAAAGTCTTCGTATAAAATATTTTATATCAAAATTATAGTGACATAGTGACGATTAAAACTCGCGGCCGAAGTCAAGAAGCTTAGCTATTACATAGTGTCGACAAAACAATCAGTTATTTCCCTCTTTTGGGCGGGCCTTCACAAGAGCCATTACCGAACGTTAATTTCATTACAAACAAACTGGTAATTGCCTACATTTTTTGTTTAGAAATAATCATTTGTTGTGTACGGCGATTTAGATATGTTGTTGTTGTTGCACGCAGTCAACACTTTGCTTATTCAACCGTCGAAGCCACACACATGCCAAGTTATGCGTTAGGTTTGAATTTGTTGTTTTTATAATCACCAATTATCGCATTAGCCACACCCAGCTGCATCGAAAATCGACAATCGATTCGACAATTAATCGCTACAAAACGCCAACAATACCAACCCAAATACTTGCGAGCATACACTTCTATAGTCTGTGACAAATGCGAGAAAAATGCCGCCATTCGTCGCCACCTCACCTCCTCCAACGCTGCTTTCAACACGGTGTAGCTTTATTTGCGCCGAGTTGACACAACATTGCAACATTCATTCAGTCCTCCATTCATTTGTTCATTCGATCATTCATTCCGGCGCAGTATGTTAATTAGATGGCGGACGGGCATGCGGGCGGTACGGCGGCCGACCACCCTCACCTTCGATTCACATGTCGCTATTTGCATGCACAAGCTCATTCACATGTCTGTGCTCATTCAGTTGCATGCACTCGCATTCGAACGGTTGCTCATGTTGCCTTTGCTCATGTCGGTTGCCGCTTATCTCTTGACAACAATTGTTCCCAGCATCTGTGTTGTGTACTGTTGTGCAGTTTCAGACGCTCAACTATCTGCGCGTCCACGACCAATTGTTGTTGTGTGGCTGCGTGCCATAAGCGCGCTTGTTGGGTGTTAACTTGGTTGCAATTAAAATTGACAGTTGGCGCACGCTACACGCCAAGTCGCGCTGTGCAAAGCGATTGAATGCGAGACAACGCGATGGGAAAGGTTTCTATTGTGCTCAGGCAGGGGGACGTAACACCTGGGCATAACGATTACTTTTGGATTATAGATGTGGAATATATAAGTATAAAATAAAAAGTTGCTATGCTATGTTATGTTATGCTATGTATAGTTTTGTTATGTTTTGTATATTAAGGCAAGTGATATTATTTTATTTAGTGTTATAATAATTTACTTTTAATTTTTTTTGTCTAAATTATGCTATGTTATGTTACGCAATGCTATGTGAACTGTAACGGCGTATTCTAAGTCAAGTAATGTTATTTTATATAGTATTATTATTTATTTATATCTGATGATACACAAAATATGTAATGTTATGTTATGTTATGTTATGTTATGTTATGTTATCTTTTACTATATTGTTGTAAGTCAATATTGTTGTTGTCTCAATTTTCTAATCTAATCTAGTTTATTACTCTTCTTGCATTTTGCTTTATATCTCATATTAGTATTTAGAAAATACTGAGTTTCATAACCTTGGAACCAAGTGACACATTAATAGACATAACTTAAACTATGACTGAGTTGTGGTTTGAATGTGCAGGGGTCTAATAATCAGTTCTAATCCACAGTTGTGTGGGATTTAAATTGGGATTTTAGACGTCACAGCATTTGCCAAATTTCACTTAAACTTTTCATTCCAATATTTTTGCCATAATTTTTTCAAATATATGCTCCATAAGGTATAAACTAAGTATGCCGGGGTATGGGTTTTAATCAGCGATGACCCTGATTTTCTATTGCACTGGATAATAAGTAGATATTAGAAAATTTTACGAGAGACTTATCTAAATAATTGCTGATTAAGGTTTCTTTTCGCTCCACTCCTTTACTCTGAACATAGCCTTAGGCGGTCTTCAACAAAAATTGTACTAACAGAGTCACTTGTTGATTAGGAAGTGGTATATAAAGGGATCGAACACATTCTTTCGAATCAGTGAAGGAAAATACTTAGATTTTCCTAAAAATACTTCTCGAAAGGTTTTTCAGATGCGTTGGGGTCGGGACGGATATAAGCAAACGAGTCTTTAAACTGTAATTAATATGGAAAATAAAAATTTTGCCATTTCGTAAAGTATCAGACCACCGAAGACCACCTTCACCATCGAGAAGACGTTCACCCTATTTAAAGCAGTGAAAAATTTAAATGACAATTATTATGTAATTATTGTTGTAGGATAAACCCTGTTCTAGTTACATATGTTATGAATTGGTTTCAACTGGAGGCATCTTGTTAAACGAATACATTTCAGGCATATTATTTTACACTCGGCCGGCATCGGTTTGTCTTGATCATCGATCCTAACTTAAGATCTAGAACATTTTTTGGAGTTGCTTCTGTTCTATACCATGCTGTTGAATTAGTTATTAGTTTGATCTAAAGAACTTAGAGAAGATTGCATGTGGCATAAGAAATGGTTTTCAGAAAATTTCTTTATTAGTTCGTCACTATTTTGCTTGGTATCCACCATTGGACAGCCACACTGCACCGCCCTTGCTAAACGGTTTCCCACTAAATGTGACGATTTGGGCCCTGACACAATTACATTGGCTCAAAGCATGCAAGTCCGCATGCAGACAAACATATGTACATGTGAACATATATTTTCGATTAAATAGTTCCACGCTACCCCCCCCCCCCCCTTGCTTGTGCCCCCTGTTATATATGTGCAAGTGCGGCTTTTTGGCCTTTCGTCATTGCTGCACCCAGAAAGTGCATTGAGCACCAGATTGACTGTTGGCCACTGTGGCCAACATACGTCGTTGTTGTTGTTGTGGTTCGATTTACAATAAAATATTTTCGCTGCTTCATGCGCGTGATTTATTTCAAATATTTATTCACACTTTTCATATTGTTTGCTGTTTCTGCTATTCGTAGCTGTTATTCGGTTGTTGTTGTTGTTGTTGTTGTTGGTGCTGTTGTTTCGGCTGCTGTATTGGCTTTGTGCGCTGCTGATTTTGAATGCTCTGCGGTTGTGTCAATTTTGTCACGCAATTGCGTGCTGCATGCATGCCCAAGCACACCTACAACATGTTGACAATAAAAGCAACAGCAACAGCAACAGCAACAACAACAAAAACAAAAACGGATGGAACGTCTGGCGGCATAATAGTGATGGCTTGTGGTTGGCAATAAAATATTTATTATTTACCATGCAGTGCTGATTGCTTATATTAATACACACACATACATACTCACACACACACGCTCCAATTTTCGCACACACACACACATACACAAATATTTGCCGTTACTGGAAATTCATGGAATTTTGAAATGTTTTTGATTTAACGGTCACTTGTCGTACATAAATTTGTATTCGTTATGTGCTGTTGTGCCGCACTTGGTTGCCGGTAAATATAACGGTATGTATTAATTTACATAAAATGCTGCTTTTTCATGATAACGTGCTAAAAATGCACTGCAACAAATCAGTGCTGCACGACAAACATTCCGCTGCATGCCACCATGCATGCCACAGCAAATACTGTTAGTAAACGCATAGCAACACTAAATACCAGCAAGAAAAATTACTTGCGAGGGGCAGGGGGAAAGTGTGCGAAATGCGAAATGAAAAATATGCGCTGTCTGCGTAGAAAATTGGAAAATTTGTTGAGAGAAAAATTGGCGGAAAATTGAAAAGTGTTCACACCTCACAGCTCTCAGCTCTCAGCTGCCAGCTGCCAGCTCAAAGTGCTGTTGCGGCGTGTCCGCTCGTCTGGGCAGCCGCTTGATAGGCGATGATGCGTAGGAAGACGTGCGTCCGCGTCCGCGTCTGCCATAGTGACAGTGAAAATCCTGATACATTATGTTCCAAGTTGAAATGAATAATGAAGTTGCCACACACCGAACCAACAACAACAACAACAGCAACAGAGCTATGGCTCGTCGGGTGAGATTTTTACGTGATTTTTCATTGTCGCCCCACAAACTGTTGTTTTTACTTATTGTTGTTGTTCTTATTTTGTTTGTTTGTTGTCCAGTTATGGTAGACTCCGTAACTCAGTAGGTGGACGGACGATAGTCATTAATTTTCTCTGCTGCTTTAATAAAATAATAAATGAAGCTGCTGGTGGAACCTGAGTTGGTCCTGGCTACTTGCATGTTGTGCATAATAAAGAAGCGGTGCAAGTGTGGAGTGCCTGTGTGTTTCATCATATACAATACATATGTGTCAACTTCAACTAGCAGTGGTTGCACGAATGAAAAAAATAATTATTTTATTCATAAGTTGGCCATGTTTATAAAGATAAAATTAAAACGTAAGAAAACGTACCATCATGGGTGAAGAAAAATGCTAAAGGAAGACGGCAGTGCGAGGTATGCAATGTACAATATTCACACATTCAACTTCACACATCGAATTTTTAATGGCTAGTTCTCTTAACCTCGTTTCATCATATCTGAGTTGGCTAAAGATGTGAGCAAGGCAAGGTTCCTTCAGGACCACAGATTATGAATTTAAAGGCTTACGATTGTGAGCCTTATTAGATCAGTTGGATATTGGAGAGTCGTAAAGTTCATATATAATGAGGTTCTACAACTTTCAGGCCTACGTAACCCAAACAAATATAGATTTATATCAAATCGAGTTAACTTAGCGACACTCTCAAAAAATTTATGTTATGCTGCTACAAATTTAAGTAACGCTTTGTCTTTATAGGAGCGTTTTGATTCATCTTTAAATATTTTTGGTATCATAAATGCTCGATCTTTAAATGTTCAAGTGTGATGCTCGTTATCTTCTAATCATAGCTTCAATACTTAACCTACCCTATCTAAAGGGGGCCCGAAATTCAGCTACCACAATGAAAACTGCCTGCGAAGAATTTTATTAATGACTACTAAAACGTGACAGAGAGTAAAAACCAATACTTTTATATTATGTTCTAATGCAGTCCATAGGGTCCTCAAACTTATGGTGGATTTACTAGCTGAAGAAAAAAGAACCAGCTCACCAGTTTCATATGCCGGGTCAGTCATTTTCGGACTAACATTACATCAAAAATTTCAGCTCATCTGGTTCTATTGACAAATTCTTATTTAAAATAATTGTTCCCTCCATATATCATAATTTGAAGGTCAGACTCTATGCTTAAGTACGGGGTCAAGAACTTTGAAATAATATTTTGTAATAATAATAATGTCAGCTCATTGTTTGTATATAAGCAATGACTGAGCTTCCTCTAGAGATTTCCGATATTTCACACGCCTTTCGCTCTGGCTGAGTAAAGTTATCCCAATACTTGTGCCCTTTATTCAACTTATTGCTTTTGTTGTTCTTCTTAAATTGCGTGTTCCCTTTTTTGCAAATCTCGTTTTCTGGCTGATTTCAAGTGTGCGATTTTATGCCGTGACACTGAAATTTTTGCTAATATACTTATATGTCTATGAGTGGTTGTACATACCCTGTAGGATTTTAAAACGATAATGACAGATTACTCTTTTTTTAATTCTTTTCAGAAATGATATTATTTTGGTCTCAAATGAAATATAAACTTAAGAGAGTTTCAGTTAAAAAACTCGTATATAGCAGAATATCGATTTTTCTTCTTCTCCGTTTTTTTTTTAAAGTGAGGCTATGTGTCCTCATTAGTTCATTCTGGTATGAGCTTGAACTTCTTTATCTTTTCGAAATGCTGCTTTTAATGGTATAATTAAACCTCTTTCTATAGAAATAATCTTGACAGTCGCTTCAATCATTAGCAAACTTGGCGAGAATGATGCTGTTACAAATTTAGCACTCCGATAGCTTAAGTTCCACGAAAGCTTTTAGGGTAGATATCATTTGGGAAGTGGAGATCAGTTTCACTCCATTTCAAATCATTCGACAATTTTTCAATTTAATTAAATTCCTTACTGGGTCATTCATAACCCGCCCTTTGTATACCCTTGACCGTCAGAGTTCTTTTGTCGCCATCGCTGATTGAGTTCAAGTGGATTGTTGTTTGCCAGTTTGATCAAATGCCTTGATGAAGCCACAACAAAAGTAATAATAAAAAGCGAATACAAAGGAAGAAAAAGGAAGAAAACTATATATTGTATTACCTTTAGAGTATACATACACATATACCATATATATATATCCATATCCGTCTTCTCGTACAATAACACCATTCCCAATGCAACTCGCCGCTTCTCCTTACCTATGCTTCCACGCTACCTTTCCATAAGTGTATTTTGTTTTATTTATGCATTCGCTGCTATCCCGCTCCTTGCCGTTGCCTGCCAGTGCTGCATGTACAACTCAATTGCTTGTCTGACTATTCGATCGCCAGCTTGATTGCGTCTGCAGGATGCTTCATTATTATATTCATAATTCTTTCTTCTTCTCTTATTCGCCTTTTATATACATATTTATGAGTATTAATGACTTTTGCTTATTTCCAACGGCACATTGTGCTTTTCACTGACATGGTCGAGGAAGAAATATTGATTAAATTTATTATTAAAATAAAAGGACGTCACAACAGCGACTGCAATCAATAATTATTGACAACAACCTCGAATTGATTGTATCAAAGCGAAGGTGGGGTTGTAAAGGTATGTCATATTTCGATTCATGTTCCACTAAAGACACAATCAGATATTATTTCTCGTTAAATCGCGTGACTGTAATGGTAAGCATTCGCTTTCAGGGTGATAAAAATATCACATGCACAGCTTTTAATGCCAGTAGAATGCTTGAAAATATTTGAAAAATTGTTGCTAAATGTTTTTTCATTAGAAGTCGGGTAATAAAATCACTCTTAAGCCTTAGTTCTTTCCAAATATTCTATGTATATGGTACAGAACATTGATTCACTTAACCTCAAGAGCTGCCAGACCTATCCTTAACACTTATCCAACAGCCCCACTCTAGAGACATATATGGCATAGAGAGGTCTTTGATTAATATTTAGAGTCTTTGCGTAGTCTTTATATTTGCTCGATAGACGTATATTACTATTGTTGTTGTTGTTAATCAGTATAGCTAGGGGTCATAGTCACTTTACTGACATAGTCTTTACTGACTTTTCTAACTCTGACAAACAAATAGGGGAAGTACAAATAGTAAAGTACAAAATAGTACACGAAAACGAAAAAAAATTTTTTCCCTAAATTTTGCGATTCTGGTTATCGCTGATGTAGGTTCTTTCTAAAACATTCTTTATTATGTATGCCTATCATTATATAAGGTTAAGAAAACTGTTTCCTTGATTGTAAAGATTCTAAAGTTGGCGTAAACGATAGAGATTAATGTGAAACAGAATAATAATAAAGTCAGGAAGAAAACTCTGTAAATGTTTAAATTTAAGATAATTTTCAAGGGAAAACTTCATTCAGATTTTTCATTTCATTGCGATTATTCGATGAGACTGACATAAAATCTGCTGCAAGATAGTATTTTTGATACGAACGGAACTTAACCTCACATAATTTATTGAACATTTTTATAAAGCTTTTTTTGGTAGCCTCATTTCAGATCGCTTTTATTACTATCAAATACAGTAGAGTCTGAGTGGAGTGAACCCGCTGATATGAGCTCATCTAATTTGGGAGGTGAATGGTTTTGCTTTTACTTTAATTTTGAAATATATTTTCGAAGTTGTAATGAAAAAGTAATAATGAAAATGGCGGGTATATAATAAATTGTCTCTCCGTGACACAAATTACTAGTATTTCTTACTAATTAATTATTATTAATTATTCAATATTTTCTATGAGCTGCCTTGCTAGTTATGTATGCTCTGAAGCTAATCTTCAAATGACGTTTATGTGATCGAAATCACTTCATTTGTAGGCTGAAGATCTTAACCAAGTATTTAGAATGACGAACTATTTTGGTATAATGTTCTTAGTCCAACAACGAAAAAACTCCGGTAGAATATTTTTATAGGTAACCTGAAGATTTAAACCATTCAAAATTCAATTAGTGAAACATATAAGCATATTTTAATTCAATAATTCTTATGAATTTTTGAAAATTTTCCTGGAATGTAACTTTTGTAACCAAAATATAGAAATTGAAGTCTATGAAAAATGTAATATATGGATCTATATAAATATAGTTTGAATTAAATATGAATTTTATTGTGGTTTTGTAACAAAAAAATAAAGTAATTTATTAAAATATGTTCCATAAAATGTCCAAGTAATAAGTAGTTCACCACATACAAGCTTTACTGTGCTGTAATAATTTCAGCTAAGCTTTCCTTAGAGACAGCATGCTAATTAAATAATTACTGTTATTTCCTGCTTATTACAAATCAACAAATTCGGCACTAATATTCTCTCAACTTTCTCTCTTTCCAGGTAAGTGTTGCAAATACCAACTAATCCTGACCGATTACGAATGTTCATATTTCTCACATCATCACAGCAAGCACAATGTAAATATGGATGAACAAGTATTAGTGTGCAGTAGTAGTAAGTAGTGAGTGAGTAAGTCAAAAGTTCTGGGTGCAGGCGCAGATTTGTGTCAACAATGCAAAATCAATAAGACTTTATGGTAAGATAAGAAATGGCAAATGGATTACAGCTGAGCGGCAGTGAAGAAGAGAAGAAGAGTGGAGAGGAGGCGAAAGTGGGGTGGCGTGTGAGGCGCACAAGAAGCTGTAAGCAAATTGGCAGCTGTTGGCGTTATTTGATTGGCGTTTGATATTTTCTACTCATTGCCTGTTGTTGTAGCTGTCTGCACTGTATGTTGCAGCTTTTGGGGCAGCTATTGATGCTAATTTTTGTTGCCGTTTTTAGAATGTTTTTTTTTTTTGCTAAACTACTGTTGATAGTTCAATCACTTGTGCGCTGGAATTGCTACCGGAAATTTTTGGAATGGATTATATGTAGACTGCCAACAACAACAACTGCTGGTTCTGAAATAGCCAAAGCATGACATTGAACAACTCGTCTTGCCGAGGATATGGCGTGAATGTATTCAATGACTGGCAAGCGTGCGTGTTGAAATAGAATTTCTTTCCGAGAATTTTGACTTTCAACCAAATTGAATTTCGCTCAACAAATACAGTGTGCCCGAAAGTGTGTGTACGTGTGAATTGAGATTTGAAAATTAGAAAGTGAAGTGCGATATCGAGTATTGAGTGAAAAATATGGAGCATTAAAAAAGTGCCAGTACAATTTGTTCCTGCAACACGAAGCGCTTTTCAGTTCGCACCACATACTCGATTTTCTTCACTTTGCATTTTTCCAGCGCCATGAAATTAACATTCCTTCACGTTTGTGGCGCCCACTGTGCTGCGCCAGTACGTTGGCAACAGCATTTGTGGCAGCAACAAATCCAAATGAGGCGCATAATTAATCGTGAACTCCCCCTTGCTTGCCACCTCTTTAGACGTTCTGTGCTGCTAGGCGCCCATGTTGGCTTGTTTTGTTGCAACATCAGCGGAAAGAAGCACGGTGCTTAACGCTAATCTCGTCGTACAAGCTCGTGCAACACAACAAAGTTGAGGCGATGTGGCGACCAGTGCGCCTAAGCGTCGGCGAAGCTGTCTGGCCGCCATAACTTTAGTTATTGCTACTGTAGGTTTAGTTACTGCTAATATGGTTGTTGTTGTTGTTGTTGCGCTGAGTGGCTAAAGTGATTAGCGTAATTTATGTGTGCCTATAATTCAAGTAGTCTGCGCACAACAACAACTACAAAAATAGCAGAAAGAAATTTGCTCGCTGCAAGTCTATGAAGCGTTTACATGAGCGCGACAGGCAGTCGGGGGGTCCGCACACACCAGTGACACCCATTACAGCCACTTGCATATATGTATGTACATCTAAGCTACTCTCAAATGAATTAAAATGAAGACATTAACATTAATAACAAATGCACTGCAACGCTCAGCTATCGCATAGCCAGTTTGCCTGTCAGTTGCCGCAGCGTGTTGCAAGCACGTGGGTAGTATGTCACAGCTACTGTTTGCGAGAATTTGCGTTAATTTATGCAGTCATTACTTTTTTTGTGCGTAAACCTAAGCGCTTGTATGCAGTGTGGGCGTGTATGTTGCATGCAACATTGTTTGTGTGGCATGCAGTGGTACTGCATAACTTTTGCATTGTATTGCCGTCGTTTATTACCATGCTGCACTATGCTGCACCATGTTGCACATAGCACATCGCATTATTGTCCTTAAAAGCTGATAATAAATATTACAGTGGTCCTTGCTTATAAAGGACACCACTACTTACCCCATTTAAATATGCATACATATGTAGCTGCAATGTTTTGTTGTAAAAGTTGGAGGTGTACTTTTTATTTCTTTTTCACTTTCTCGTCTTTCTTGTGCTACTACAGCATGTCCAACAACAATGTTGCCTCTCTCATCTTGTTTTGGTATCTCATTTGCATAACGAATTATTCTATTTAGTTATTGCCTTTGTTATTTTAGCTTCTCCTAATTTTTAGATTATATTTTCTATATTTCATTCTTTTTATCTTGTTTTATTTGTCTCAAGATTTTCAGTTTATATTAGTTGTCTTTGTTGTTCCAGTATTTGTAGAATGCCGACTCGAACAAGCAACTAGCTTAAATGAAATAGTAATAAAATAGATAGCTATCTCTCTCTCTCTCTACAGTCAATGACAGATCTATTCAAAGTTAAAAATTCATTCATCAAAATTAAAAATTTATTAGGGCTTCTGAGGAAGCTCCATGCTTGTATTTTCGATTAATTTTAAGGATCATACAATAAAATTTAATATAGCTAGCCAGCAGAATGGATAACTATGGGATTTGTAATAATTTTGAACCACGCGATCAGACATTTGTAATTAATCGTAAAAAATTTACACTTTTCAGTCACATATGTTTATAGAGCAGACTTCAACAATGGAACGAAATGGAAGCTACACCAATTCCTTGTTGCTGGTTTTGATGGAACAAAACCTTGTACGTTCCTTTTTATTCATTTTAAAATTCTCAATTTTGTCATTATATCTACATATATAATATTACTCGTACACTTCCTTCATTTTTATTTTTGTCCTTACGTTTCTCTCGTATTTCTGTATCGCTCATTCGCCGTTACTCCATCTAACAGAATTGCTCCGTTATTTAATGTTAAATAATTAGGTTACTCCCCTTGCTAAGCTTAGCTCCATCATCTGTGCTTTTAGGTATTATCCGCGTTCGCGGCTGGGATTTATGTGGACTTAGGAAAAGCAATTATGCAAATACCATCCATTTCTCTTTTAGTAAATGATAGAATATTGGGGAGGTGGTAATCGTATGGATAAGCTGTACGCGAGAAAGTGTTATGCATTAAATTCTGCTGAATTGGAAATATATGTGACCTATGCTATATTGTAATATCTTGGAGGAAATTGGCAATGTTGTGAAAATATGGTTAGTGAGAGATATAGAGAGTGAAGTAAATCTATTTTGATAGTGGAAAGAGTTTATTTCTTGCAGTTCTCATTTGAAGTCCGGTACTAATTGAGAAGAAAAAAGTTAAGCCAAGCAAATATTTGCAGAATTTCAGCAAGGAAACTTGCTACTTTCCGAAGAATCCAGCTAAATAGTTATTAAAAATTGTTAAAAAAAATTCACGCCAACGTCTTCGGAGGCGCTTCACTGATTTAAGATTTGTTTAAATTTGAAACCTCGGAAAAGTTTCTTCCTTCCTAGAATTTCTTTTACTGGAATTAGAGTGTTGTGTCACATCTCAAATAAACGTTAGAGCATGCGAGACTATACCATAGAGAAAAACGTGCAATTCGTAATCTAATAAAAGCTAAAAAAGTTGTTGGTGTGAACAAACAGAAAAAGAAAGGGTTTGAAATAGGGGAAACCTTTCCCTTAATCCTTAAATATTAACTGTACAGTTTGTGAAAAATAATCCAACAGAGAGCTCGCAGCTTCGCATTGTATCTCTATCTCCGTCTCTCTCTCTCTCTATTAATTTTTAACGGATAAATACCTTTATATGTGGGCTCGCTCCTAGTTTGAACTAAACTTGACTGACTAAATATATGGTTTGAAGATTCTGAAAAATCTACTCTGAGCTTTTCTTCTTCTCCTACAGCCTCAAGGTCATCTTCTCTTGCCAGTGATTTGTGTCTGTGTTCATATATGTGATGAAAAAGTTTATTTGAACTAGATATGATATCTTGATATATATCCAGATATATGGAGTGTTCTGGATATATGGAGAATGAATCTAGATGTGCGTCTGAGTTTAATTGAACAAATCTTTGCTGGAAAAATATCTTGTTTTATTTTGAGAGCCTACTTTTATCTGTTAGTTAATAATCCTTGCTATCAATTTTCTCGGCCCAGTTAGCTATCAAACTATTGGAATTTAAGTTTTTTTTTTAACTTTTTTTTTCACCCAAATCATCTTATGCATACAAATACATTTTCAAAGTACAACTTTTTAATCTTTCATGTCGACAAACAATCAATTGCTTCGTAAATATTGCGCTCATTTGTTTTAATATTGCATACTTATCACATGCTTATTTAAGGAGAACAAATAGAAAGCAAAAGAAGCAAAACAGATTGCTGTACACAAACAACAACGTATACAAGTATGCATCTATGTATGTATGTGTGTATGTGAAGAAAAACCAAAGTTTGATGAGTGGAGAAAATAAATGCTTCGTCATGCATATAAAACGCGAGATTGATTACGCTTTAAGCCATAACAACAGCAACAACAAAACAAAAAAAAAAAACAATGGGGGAGCTGCTACACAAGCACAAACATACAGACATGCAGTTCTTGCTCCACATGGAGTTTAATTTTTGGTGCACCGTTAAGCTGCTACAAGTAATGTGACTGCTTTCTAATTGCTTCTTCGGCCCCCATCCAACCACCAGCACAGCAGGCCGAGCCAGCCAGCAGGCGGCACAAAACTTTTGCCGAATTTCGAAATCTGCACACAGGCGGAATAATTTCCAAAACCTGTTAGAGAGATTTAAAAGCTTTGTGCTTCAAAAGTGGGCGCATGGCAAGAGCGTGGATATGTGTGCGTGTTGCACGGCGCAAACTGTCACTGCGGCCCACCTGAAAGTTGGCGCTATCAACTTAAGGCGCTTTGAAGATTCACATTTTATTTACATTAAATTTCACACAGCAGCTCGAACTTCATAATTTCTCGCATTTGCACTAGTCAGCGAGCGCGCTTCACTCAGTCCATCGAGCGTGGCCCCCCATGGTGGAGCCACACGTAACAAATTTTCAGCATGAATACATTAGCTGGCAAAGCACCTCGGGCGCACACCAGCACGAGTAGATGCGAGTTTCCGCTTCCGGTGTACACGAGTGTGCGAACGAAGGAGGGCGACGAAGCGTGTGGCAGGGGTTATTCGAAATATCAATGTGTTTGTATGCGTGTCATTCTCGTATTTACTTACGGTGCCAGCGGTGTGCAATGTTGCGCATAAAATTCATTCTCCAGCTCCAGATACGTTTCTTTTAAAGCTCATTGAAGATTATTCAAATTTAATTTGCATGAAAACTGCGTAGCAATGGCGCCCGCCAACTCAACTAAATAAAGTGAACTGAAATGCGAAGGTACTACCTGAAACTGCTATACATATATATATATATATATATATATATGAACGTGTGTGTGTTTAACTCGCACACAGCATCGCACAAATTACACTGTGGCTGCGGTGGCACGCGCATGTTGCACGTTGGCAAGCCAAATAAAAAAGGAAAAACGAAATGGTATGAGTAGCATTTTTTCTTTCATTTACCTCATCATCCACACATATATCC
Organism: Bactrocera minax; assembly: GCA_021498325.1. Classification (NCBI taxonomy): domain Eukaryota; kingdom Metazoa; phylum Arthropoda; class Insecta; order Diptera; family Tephritidae; genus Bactrocera; species Bactrocera minax. The sequence goes on from JAKEEE010000002.1 coordinate 1,268,453, forward strand.
ATACAATACATATATATACATACAAAGATGCATACGCACACATATCCCTTTGGAGCGTGGCGCTTGTTGTTTTATTAGTTTGAGTTGAAAGGTTCCATGCGTTGCAAATTGGGTCTGTTGCTGTTGCTTTACTGTCAAAGCCACCTCAGTCGCTTCTTGTAAATTTCATATTTTCGGTTGACAACGTGACACATCACTGAATTTTGATGAGTAAAGTTCGGCGCAGGTTCAGGTTGCAAGCACACGGGTTAGCATGTTTTCACTCCATTTTTGTTTTTTTTTTTGGCACTTGTATGTGTATTTTGATTTTTGTGGCTCATTCTCATACATATTTGCGGTGTATTAAAAATTGGTGGCAGGATTTTATGCATGATAAGCATACCTTAGTGCAGCTTCAAGGAGTACAGTGGGTTAAAAAGTTGCTGAAGTTTACAGAAAAAATTTAATTAAATTTGTTAACAAAATTTTTTAATCTTAAATATCTGCGTGATGCGGCATTCACTTTGAGTATTTTAAATATACAGCATTTTACTATGACTTAATTTTTCCTCTATGAAAATTAAATTTCTTTGAATTAACTTATGCTTTATCACATAATAACGAATAAAATTAAATACTTCGAATACTTTTGATGTGATATCAAATCACGTCACATCATAGCCAATTATTTCTTTTAATAAAAAATTGATATTGCGTCGTCGGGTTTTATTAAACAGAATTCTTTAATTCATTTTAGTGGTAACTTGTCAGACGATATGATATCACATCGTTCTATGTCACATCACATCATATCTTAGTTCATCACATCACTGAGCATTATTTTTTCTAAATGATGAAATGTGCTTCGAAGTATTATAATACATATTATGTAATCAAATGTAATCATATAACATTAAATTTTATCGCGTCATGTCATTGTATGTCGCATCACTTCTATTATAGAGCATAATGGAATTTGAAATTCAAAAATTATTTCAATAAAATTCCAGCTCCTATTTAATCTTACTGTATTATTTCTTACTACATTTTATAGCTCTATAAGGCTTTCAGAAACAAATATTAAAATTTTTCAGTTGAAGAAATTATATCATATGATATAAAATCATATCACACCATTGCATTATACAAACAAAAATGTTTATTAAAACTAAACTGACTTAAAACAAAAGCTTCGTGACTTTTACAATGCATAATTTATTATTTTTATATATATAAAAGCAATATTTGCACCACTGTTACTCCTTATTACATGTAATGCTTATCATTCAGGTGTCTTTTCGCTTTCGTATGCATCGTATTTAAAGCGAACTTCACGTCGTTTTCACATCATAACCGTTATGCATGTTACAACTGTTTATTACTTTTAACCAAATTGTATGTGACTTCATATATAAATCGAATATGTATATAGGCACTCATATATTCATAATCTCACGTATATATTGTATTTAACTGCGAGCATGATTTGGCTTATCGCGATTGCGACATTTTGCGGTTGTTATTATTATTGTTGTATTAACCGTCACCTGTAAAAAATTCCGTTCATAAAATCACAGTTGTGTAGGCGTGAATACACCTCAGACTATATGTGCGCATACTATTCCCATGTATTTGTATGTTGTATTAATCTGTGTGGGTGTGAGTATTAAGGAGTCGTGTATGACACAAATCGCCTTGGGATAGGACACGTGTATGAGTATCTTTCTCGAAAATGTGAAAATACACACAATAGAGAAAATGTTCGTATTTTTTTGTTTGTATATTTCATTTAATTTCCATTGCAAATATATTATTGTATATTTCTAATAAGTGTTGAAAAGATTGTGGATTGATATTTGTCTTAGGACAGAATTAAATACTCTCAGGTTTATTTGAAGGCGACATTAAGTATAATTAATTTTGTTTAATGTAGCTATAACAATATTCAATGCAGTCTAGAATATAATTTGGCCTCCATTTTATAAATATGTTTTCAAAACCATTCCAATTGTAATTTCTTCGAAAAGTTTGCGAGAAATATTGCAAAAGAGGAAAAGGGAGAGAGTCGAAACCTCAGATTTTCTTTAAATTTGTCTCTCAAAAATCTCAAAAAATTGCCGGCAGAGTCTTTAAGTAACTTTTAAGTCTTAAGTAACCGCAAAAAGTGGTTTGGTTTTTGATTTCGGGGATCATTGGCAGACATTGATTTTAAACTCAGGTGAGATCTAAGCCCATATAATATGTTTATAAGATTTTTGTTGCTGTAAGTGAACTTTATTACCGATTCCGGAAGACTTCAAAGCAACTCTATATCAAAGAAAGAAACCCCCTGTGCAGATCACGGTTGTATATTAGTAGGACACCAGATTAAAACATTTGCATAACCACTTGTCTTCCTTCACTCATGTCTTTTCTTGTTGCTTTACCTTCTTTCTCCTATTCCGCAAACGCCGAACTTCTTGTAAGCTTAGTAATCACTCTAACCTGCCACGCTTCCTTCCTTTCTCTTTCCTTATCACTACAATAACAAGATCTCACACCAACTACAAACACCGTATCCCATTTTATTTTCCTCCCTCTTTACTCCCTTCTCACGCTTTAAGCGCACTTGTCTTTGTGCGCCGCTAGTTCGGCGGATGTCAATTGAAATTCAGCGGAATGGCGATAGGAAATGCTGAAGCAATGCCGCGCACAACTATCAGCATTTCCGCTGCTCAGCTGATTTCTCTTTGTTTTGTAAGTTATTTTCTCACTTGCTTATTGTTCGCGTCAGAAAATTTGTCACTTCCGCACTTCAATCGCAACCTTTTGTTTTGCGCAATTTTTATTGTTGCAACAAGCTATAATATAAAGCACAAGATATGCTTTTTGTTTTTATTAAAGCGGAGTTGAAATTGTGTGCGGTTTGAAGCGAAATAAAGAATGATGCTTTTCAAGCGTGCGCAGAAACTTATGGCACTTTTTTCTTTGGTTTCCCCTCCTTTTGTTATGTTTTTCCTGCTTTTGTTACTCTGTTATGCCTTGTTATTGCTGTTTTTGTAATTGCAAAGAATTGTCATCTTAAATAAGCGGAAAATAGAAAATTTCCGTTACATTGTTTTACTATTTCCTTAGCAATACTTACAATTTACAGTTATCGCGCGGATTTTACTTTGGCATTTTTTTGGCATGCATTTTGAAAGACATGAAATGTCGAAAGGATGAAAAGCATAAAGAAAAAGCGATTTTCTAAAAGTATGTGTGCGGCATTTTAATCTTCAAGAGCCGTATAATAATAACAAAGAATGTGAAGTTATTGTTTGCTGTTGATGTGGGTAGCCCAGTATTTAATTTGAGTGAGGTTGCGTATCCGCCGTGATGTTGTATTATAATTTTGATGAAGTAAAAGGCGTGAATGGGCAGGAAATTGTGGTGTAGATACAATTTATTTTAAAACTAATTTTTGACATGTGGAGTAGCGAACTTTATTAATAATCAATTATTAAACCTCTTTATAGCTAAATAAATAAATACATAAAATTTTTGTTTTGATTTGCAAAAATACGTACGGAAAATTGTTTTTAATAAGAAAATATTGCTCGGTATTTCGTCATGTTTTCTCTTTAAAGGCATTTAGATTTATAAGGTTCGATATGTTTGGTAGACGGTATGATAGGAGTAGATAAGTTCTACGCTCAGAGAAAGCTGTGTGAGTGTGTATTCTTTACTGGTAAAAGCCTTGTCTCTTCTTGCTCATGCTCTATCTTGAAATATTCTCAAACTGCTGCTGTTGTTGTACCAATGGAAAATGTCCCTTCATAATTTTAAGACATTTTAGCAGTTCACAGGCAGATAGAAATGTAGTTCCAATGTGCTTGCTTATAGGCAACTGTTGAGTCGCTGTTTTGTCGATTTGTTCAAGGAAGCACCTTCTCTCCTAAGAACGTGCAAAGATTACCACAAAAGAACTATTAAGCATATCAGAGGCTGCAGAATCTAAGTATTAACCACTAGAATATTATTTCAATTATTCTGACTGCATGTAATTCATAAAGTTATTTGCCTTTCGGATTGAATGTAATTATGTCTCATATACGCTGATGCTATTAGTGAAAATTTGATGAACATATCGTATCTATTAAAAATATATAAAAATGTGATGACATGTGAGCCATTAATGGGTAATAATTTCGCTGAAACAATTGAATACGACATGTTTCATTTATATCCACTGATATTCACTGGCATTGTGTGGCTGCAAGCAGCAAAAAATACGCCGAGACATAGCTCTGAGCGTAAATAAAATGAGAGATTCTAGAAATTTACACCACACACGAAGTATATAAGCGAAATGTGAATGTTGCAAAGTTCAAATATATATTTCAGAACCGCTGTGGTAATTTGATGCTGTGAAACGCTACAGCATGTTTGAAATTCGCACTGCGAAATTGCCTGTGGCATAAACGGGGTGTGGGATCGGGCAGCGAATATTCGCACAAACAACACATTTATACACGCATACACACATGCATGTATGTAATCAAACGTAAGTGAAAGATGTCTGAAAAATGCCCGCAGAAATGAATGAAATATATAATATCTAAATTGACGGCGGTAATACGAGACGACGAGGTAAGTAGACGTGGCTGAGCAAGATTTTGTTACTCATACGCCGCGTACGGCTCCCGCATGAAGTGAAGAGTATGTGAGAAGGGAAATTTAAGAAAAGCAGACACATATTCGGGTGATGACGAAGTGTTTCACTACTAAAAAACAAAAAATAAAATATGAAGTAGGAGAAGAGTAAAGTAAGAATTTCCGTAAAATAGAATAAAAGCCAAATTATGCGAATTGAATAACTCGGTATGCACGAAGCACGTAGAAATTCACGGAGTAGATCAGCAGTGGAAAAACAGATGAAATGTGCGAGCTGTCAAGGCTTTTATCTCAGTCTCCTAATGAATGTGTGTGTGTGTGTGTGTGTGTGTACGAAGGTTGATAAAGGTGCGCAGAAAGTCATGGATCTCCGTTTTGTCTTTTTGTTAGCGGTGAGAAAGGAGGTGTGTGAGCAAACATGTATATAGTATGGTCCTAGGTTGATAGGAGTTATCCGTGTATAAAAATCGCGCTTGCGATTTGAGTGTGATGATGAGTGCTAAGGAGCCATGTGCAGTTGTATCAAATATTTTTTACTTATGTTTATATGTATGAATGTACAATAGTATTTATGCATAGTCTCACATGCATTTCATTAGTATGTGCGAATATAATATTTCATGCACGCCTGCCATTGCTGATTTGACAGATAAGCATATTTGGTGTCACATCAATTTATGACAAAACAAATTGAAGTGAGACATACGAACGCACACACAGCAATACTCATGTATATAACTGTATATATAGTGCTGCGTGCGCAAAAATTCTTACCAAACAATTGCTGATTGACTTGTATGGTATTTAGGGAGTGGGAAATTATATGTAAAATAAACCAAAGTACCGAAATTTTTTTGCCTGCGGAGGATGCTGATAATAAAATACAGATAAATATTGACATATACATATAATACATATGCATACCTTAAATATAAAGACGACAACGAAGTGCTTCATAAATATCTCAATTGACTGCATAATATAATAAAAACCACAGTAGCAAAAGCAGCGGGCAAATAACAAAAAAAAATTGCTGAAAAAAGAAAAATACCTTAAAAAGCATCAGTAGCAACCATTCTAAGAACAACAGCTACAACCATTTTCACTGCTGCCAATATAAGTGAGAATATTTGATTTCACAACGCTTCGTCTAATATCTCCCAGCTGTCAGCCTTAACATTCATTTGGAAGTTTCGACAGTAAAAAGTATCGGAAGATAGTAAAATATTATTAGCGAGAGCATATTATTGTACATAAAATATATTATGTTAGAGATATAAATTTGTTATGGTCATTAATCTGGAAGTTCCCTAATATGAAATTAAAAACAAAAACATTTACGTTTACAAAAAGTTTATAGAAGTATAGAAATCTTCTTTCATCTTTTTTATATTTTAAGTGTATACAAAATATATCTTGTTTCTCAGAATAAACTTATTTGTGCTTAATCAATAAGTGAATAAAAATTATCGTCAATCATCTTCAAATTGGAAAAGTGGCATATAAGGAAGCCTATGTTCTCGGATTTTCTTATTATTTAGTCTCTCTGGTTATGGAGAGACGGTTATGGCCTTCTCCTTGCACTCTCCTTAACATTACAGAGGTCTAGAAATATTAGATATATCTTGTCGGTGCCTTAAAGTCTGAGAAAAGTGCCTTTGGTTAGGACTACATCTGTTAAAAATATTACCATGAATTAAGATATTCCAATTAAAAGAAATTCTTAAGCGAACAAGATTCCTTGCATATAAAAAACACAATAGATTTAATGTTGAAAGCTCAGATTAAGCAGGAATATTTTTAGAGAAATTTTGTTAGTGTCGGTTTATATAGAGCAGACCCCACCTAAGCTCTTCATTATATAAGAAAATCTCAAACATAAGCTTAAGCTTAACTACATTTATTTCATTTAAATTCTAATATTGCCAAACATATCCACCCTGTGTTTCAAACACCGTTGTCCCTATATATATACTTCCTACCAAACTTTTTACTTGTATTTAGCATAACTAATAAAAAAATTTCGCGTAATTTTATGATTTCCTCTGCGTTGCCAGTCACATTATGTGAAAACAAGCGTCAGGCAAGTAAAATAAGGGAAAATATGCGCGCAAGAAATTTTCATGGAATAAAAATGCATAAAATTTTTCATAGCCAATTGAAATTCATAAGCATTGCGGAAATTGCGCTTATTGCTTTTTTAATGATTTTCCGAAGGCAAAATCGAGGTGCAGATGTGCGCCATATAAAAAAGTGGGATAGAGACAAACAGTAAGGAATAAAACAAACAAATGTTGAAAGGAGGTAGTTTGAGAAGAAAATTGAGAATGTTGTTATGAAAAATAGAAATAAAATGGCGGAAAGTGGAATTTTAAAATATATAAGGAGAAAGTTTTAAAAATTCTATAAATTTAAATCCCTTCCAGATTTTGTATAAGTGTTTAGTTTGTGTAAAAATTTGAACGACTTTCTTTAATTGATATATCTTTCTAATTGGTATTTTATATTTTGGTATTGTCGGAGAGCTCAAATAAGTATGCAATTCTTATTCACAGATTTCACGCCTCTTTGAAGGAACTGCTTTGAAGCTATTCGGAATGCTTTCGACTTTTATAGTTAACTGAAATACATCGATGCACTTTAAGTGAATTTTATTCTCATGACAGAACGTCTTACTCTCATTATATTTTGGATTTGGATGTTTAAAAAATTGACTTTGAGTGCAGAGATAGGGAATTATATCTAATACCACTTTTCAAACCAAAATTTTCTCCTTTGGAGTACCTTTAGATCATTTATAATTGGTATATTGATGACACTTCAGACACATAATAGACATGTTTATGGTATAAATCAAGCCCTTCCATAGCAGCAGCCAGGCTTTCAAAATTCGTAGTTATGTATGGAAAAACGACAACCATTAATAAGTTTGAAGCAGAAATGTTTGAGGTATCTCTTTTACGATATTTTTGCTGTTCCATGTAATCCTTCTCTTTTATCATTTTATTTTCTACAAGCTTATTCTCCTAGTGATATTAAGCGGTACGATTCTGAATAGTTAATGTATTTATTCAACTATTTTACAAATTTTATTAAACTTTTTTAATTACTTATCTCAAGAATAGGAAGAAATGATATTTCGCACCCTTTTACATAAAATTTCCTATAATTCTGAAATTAAAATAGCAAAAGCAAAAAAGAAATGCCTATTTTCTGATTACATTAAAATTCCGAACACGCGCTCGTACAACAGCGGTGTCGCCACCAGCTGTGGCAATAACTCGCCTTGCAGATGGCATTTTAAACATTTCGCTCATGCATCAAGTTAAATGAGTTAATGAACTTTATGATAAACTAATTTCATGAGATTTCGACTTTGTCTTCGCTTCTGGTGGCAACGAAGCTTTTAGTTATTTACTAAAGTACGCATACAAGCACACGAACGATAGGCCAGATTTTAGCATCCAGAAGGGGTACTTGAGAAAAACTTTGCACTAAAGCAAAGAAAGTGTCAGGCAGACATGTGGATAGATATATACCTGTGGATAGATCGTCAACATATTTCGCAGAATAATTTCATGTGTACACACATACATATACGCACACATATATGCATATGCAAAGCTCATTTTAACAAGTGCCAAACTTTTTGCCACCAAAATCTTTATACACATGCATACACTGCAGCCTGCTACCAATTTCTCTATACCCATATATGTTCATATGTATGCGTGAGTCCGTGCATTCATTCATGCCACATTAATATGCACATAAATTAGCTGGTATAGAAAACTACACTCGTCCTTTTGGTACTTAAAAGCGTAACTTTCTCATGTTCGACAGCGTCTTTTATTAGCTACCACCTTGTTGTTGTTGTACAAGTAGTTTCACTTGTCTGCAACTGGTAGCTGTGCGCGCATACACCGCTGCACGCGTGTGGGAAGTAAGTGAAAAAGGTTGTCCTGCTGCAAAGTTTTCGTCACTGCCAACAAGTTGTGAAACTACTAAATGTGAGTTCTACTCATTTCAAGCCTCCTCAATAGGCCCTGCCCGTGTAGACAAGTCTCAGCGTTTGACTTGCCTTGGACAGAGTAGTTTGTCAAGCTTCATTTCTTGTTGTACAACAAAGTATTTTGTGTTTAACTTTTTGCTACTTAAAACACATGTGCACAAACACTCACACGCTCACACGCTCACATACATACTCTTATTTACATATAAATAATATTAGCATTTTCTACGGCATTGACGTGTTTGTCTGGCTAGACCCGCACCTACGTGCGTGTGCGTGTGTGTGGACAATACTTTTTGTTTCATCTTTTTCGGTAAACATCAATAAATGACAAGCAAAATGTGTTTTTTTTATTGTTGCGCCACAACTTGAGGAATTTAGGAGAAATTTATTACTGATGGGAGTTACAATATTTACTTACCGGTATAATAATAGTACAGTTAGCGCAATATGCTTATGTGCATATGAATGAATGCAAATCGGGTTGACCAAGTACACCGAAATATATGAAATAAGGTTTGATTCGGAAATCGTGAGGATTTGGAAGAAAGTATTCGATGTTCTCCGGTCTTTCGCGTCCTTTTATTTTCTAGTAATTGTGTAGGACCTGTAATCCAGACGATATATGCTGCCCTTTCTTCTCGTTGGCAGAACTTGACATAAAGTGTAAAATTTCGATTTGTGTTGATTAAACTTTTATGGTGAGAAATGTGAGGATAGTAAGAGAGAGTACTAAGATTTCACGAAATTCGTTAAGTCCAGCTTTTCGGTTTAATAAATCCTCTTGTAGCTTAACGTAGTTCGACAATAATTTTATGATTCCAAATTGTTGAAGTCATCTGCATATATTAGATAATAAACTTCTTTGTTGACTATAGTGATGTCAATGTCAATGATTAAAGTTATAAATAGTAGTGAACGTCAGGAGTCTCTCCTGAGAGAGCGCTTAATATTTCGGTTGATTTCGTGTGCTTTTTATGTTAGCGCTGAGTCCCATGGGTCTAATAATGTGGAGAACCATTTGAGAAACTCGAATACAGTTGTGGTGGATGCAGTCTTATGATTGAACTCACCAAATGCTCTTTGGAAGTTAGTACAACATGCACACACATAAAAAAAAGGGTTTTTGTTTATAAAGTTATGCTGATAACGTTATTCTTACTATTTCAAAAAAGAAAATGAATTATAGTACCTGATATATACGAATGCATATCTAGAAAAATTTCGGCGATTATTCGCTAGAAGTCAAATCGTCAACCAACCAACAACTCTAGCTAGTGTTGAATTTTTTGGATATTCGTTATATCGCCATTATATATCGCTATATAAATATCGCCATTTTTAGGAAATATATATGCTATATAAAACCGCATGCCGGTACGATAGGTGGCGCTGAGGTCAGTGTACATAGATATTCAACATTTATATATAAATGATTTAACGTTTATGGCTTAATTTTTCGTATCATGCATATCGGAAGGTTTGTAGTAGAAATGAGCTTAAAATTTCCGCAATTTATTTTGCGCTGTGTAGCATTTTCCCGCATCTTCCATATACATACATACATGTAAGTATGTAAGTTTGAAAAGTAAAAGTGCCCACTTCTAAATTTTCCCAAAGTTCGAACCAAAGTTCATTGCATCGCTGCTGAATTTATTTGGAAAGTATATCAATATATGCTTGTCATGCTTGTTGCTAATTTTATTGCTTCCCTTGTGTGCCATCGCTGTGTCTACTCGTGGCAGTAGTCGCCCGAAAGGGGGAGCCAGCTGGCTAACTTTTTCTGCTGTTGAATATTTATTCATTGACTGCTTTCTGTTTTCGGGCGGTACATATTTATTTATTTGTATTATTTGTATTATTTGTATTATTTAAACGTTGCTTTCGAAGTAAGCGCTCAAGTATGCTTGTATTTGACAAGTAAATTGGCAACATTTGTTAGCTGCAATGGACCTAAATAAATATAAATATTGGCAGATGGCTGCCAGCAAAATATGACTGGCAACATGCCCAAGGGGAGAGATTAAGCCGACGGATGGCAGTCGAAAAGGGGTAACTTTGTGTTAAAACTGGGCGAATAGAATGGGCTGTGGGGTGCGGTGTGCCGCGGGCGAGTGTCATTTGGATTCGGCTGCGGTAGTCTATCGAAATGAAAGTATTAAGCGATAAATTTGTGTGTAAAATATATGTAAGTATTTTAAATGTATGTATATTTGTATGTGTGACTCTGTCATCTTGAAGAGAGCTTGTTGTTGTTGCCGTCACATTTGATTTATTGACGGTAATGCGTGCGGCAATTTCGCCAGTTCTACAACTGCAGCAAAATTGCTAGAGCAGAGACTATCAAACTCGTGCTGGCCCAACTTAACCGTTATACGTAGTTACATATGTATTTGTCGGTTCACATGCACCTGAAGTAGTGAAGTACTTACAGCTACTTAGTTGCGAAATTAGATCACATCAATGTCGCAGCTGCTAAGCTTTTCAAGAAACTTAACACGACGCCAACTCAGCGGCGAGGACACAGTCGACATTAAATGGCTGCCGGGCAGCAGCCTATAAATGTGACAGGCGCAAGTTGGAAGCAAAGGAAGAGGAAGAGTGCAAGGGAAGAGTGTAGAGGAGCGTGCAAAGCGTTTCATTTATATGTATGTGCGTGCGCAAAACCCCATTGCGAATGGCGGGACGATGCAGATGACGCAGATGAAGAGCTAAAGAGGCGCAATGAGCAGGTAGAATAAGTTGTAAGCTCACTTCTAGCGGAAAACTTGAGAAACTTTTAGCAACATTGCGGCAATAAACGGAAACGACTTGCAACTGCCACTGCAACTGCAGCCGTCAGCCAAAGCAATAGTCGACAAGGTGTAGTGATGCAAACGACTCTTGTCTGCGAGTTGAAAATTCGTTAAATAAAATGGCTGTTAAGTCGGAGAGAGGTTAAAAACTTTCTGACAGCAAAACAAAAAGCGAGAAATATGTTGCCGCATCGCAAACTAAGTATCGCACGAAATGCATTTGGAAAGTGATATAAGTGTTGCTTAGCAAAAGCTTTGCTTCGCAAATAAACGCTGCATATATACTCGTACTTGCTACAATGAGATGCGTTTCTGGCATTTGATGCTAATGCATGCAGAAGACATTAAGAAATGAGATGGAATAAAATTGGAACGAAACGGTGTGGAATTGACCGCTAGTGAAATGAAATAAGAGGGAAAATTGGATGAAACGCTTGGAAATGAAGAGGAAAAATATTGTATATGGGGTTGGAAAGGAAATGCTCTGAAACTGAATAATATGGAGTTAGCAGAAAAGTAAAAATATAATAAAAAAAATATATAACGAAATTCATACTGATAGTAGGAATGAAAGGAATAAAGGAACAAAAAGTAATGTATTTTGAAAGAAATGTTTGGAATTCGAACTGGAATGGATTAAAAAATTAAATGATGTATAATTAATGAGTCTTATTTAGCTCATAAAAATTAGAAAAAGAATAATTTCAAACAAGAATAAAGATCGCACTAAGTTGGAGGTTAATAAAATAGGTGTGATGATAAAATGAAGTTGAAGCAGCGATTTAAATTTAAATTTTTTTAGTAAGAATAAAAGGGTGTAATGAAATAAAAATTGGGTGTAAGGAGTGGCAAAGGAATAAAAAGGTCAAGATTAATTAAGTGTAAATGAGATTAAAAAGATGAGATTGAGTTTTATCGAAGGGAATGAAATGAGAATGAATATTGAAACGTAATAAAATAAAATCCTTCATCTGAACAATTGAAAATTCTACATTATAGAAAATTATTTTGACTGAAATGCAAATAATTGTAAAAATGGAACGACTGGAAGTGGAATAAAAATAGATGATAAAAGGAACAAAATATAAGCGGTTGGAATTGAAATGAAATAAAATAACAAATAATGTGGACTTTACAAAACTAAAGACCGGAGAACCGGGTCGAATAATATAAAATTAATTATACATGGAATTAAATTCAGGGAAGCAAAATGAGGCAGAGCCACTAATAGTGAACGGACTTATAACACAATTTATGGAACACAATGCTGAAAGTAAACTAATTATTTGAGAAAAATTATGCAATTTAACGAAAACATAAAAATTAAAATAAAGTCAAATGGTTATGATATGATCTCTACTTTAGGAACAGTGAAACTGCGAAACGCTTAGTGGTGGAATTATATAAAAACTGGCTGAGATAAAGTGATACCTGAAAGTCATAAGTTAATCATACTATGCAAAAAAGATTGGATTACTTATATAATGCTAATTTCTTGCTATAAAACAATATTATATTTATAAGTATTGGTTGCCTAGTTTAGTAGAAAAAAGGAGCCAAGCAAACGAAACTTTGATGAGTAATTTCTAGTCAGGAAAATATATAAAATATTATTTCAGAATATTATTATTTATTTAGAAATATGCAGTGATGAGTGGTTGTAGAGCCTACAGATCTGATAATTTACTAAGCAAAGTAATAATGGTAAGGACACTCCGAATAGTAACAGTCAGATTTCGGACTCAAATTTCCTGGAATTCCAACAATATTTTTTATTCAAGAACTACTTCGAGATAATGGAATTCTTCTTCGTATGCTAAAGGTTTTCTGGAAAGCTAATGCTTATTTCTGTTATTTAAATTACCCAGAGCTTGAACATGACTCGATTTATTTGGTTAGCTCAGCGCACGACGAAGTGCATTCACAAATTGAACTTTTTTTGTTATTCAATTTAATTAACATTAATATAATTTCCCAGAAGAAAAAAAAAATCATTTTCGCAAAATAAGTGAATACACTCAACTTGCAATCAAAGAACACAAAACAATATGAACTGCAAGCGCCCGCCGAGCGCAAAGTGAAAAGAAGCTGCATAGTGACAGCGCAAACAGCGGGAAGTCATTAAATTACCTGCGACGGCAATGGACTTTGATAACAGAAAGTTGGACGTCACTGGCTGGTGTTCGAAAACAACAGCGAGACTAAACAAAAGTGTAAAGTAAAAAAAATAAAAAATAAAATAAAATAAAGAGAACAGGAAAAGTGCAAAGAAATTGCAGCAACAAGCTGAGCAGCCTTAGAAAGTATTTCTGAAGAAAATGTTATTAGTTGCGAGCTTTTTTCTACGAAAAAAAATAAAAAAATAGAAATAAAAACATTTTGCGCCATGGAGAGTTAGCTGTAAGGTAGATAAAAAAACGGAAGAAAAATGAAAAGAAATTGAAGAAAAAGGCCAACTGGGCAATGAGGGTGTTAGTTCAGGTAAGAAAAGGCGAGCAGTAGAGAGCAGCATATAGAAGCATAAACAAAAACAAAAAAAAAACAAAAAAGGGACAAAATAAATGCAAAAACAAAAAAAAAAACACAGAAATATATATATATAATAGCGGCAACAAAGTTTCTTTCGAGAAAAAAATAAGAAAAACAATTTTTTGGTGCACTTTGAGTTCTCCGCGCACTTTGGCTGTTGGCTGTGTCAGGGTTCAAGCAGAGAGGTCTGTTTTGGCAGCACAATTTGTTTGTGTGCGTGCAAGTGCATTTCATTTATTATACATTTTCATTGTTTATTTCCGTCTGCATTTGGTTCTTTTTCCATTTCGCTACTTTAAAATAATTTTATTTATTTATTTGCACTTCCATTTTATTGCGTCGCCATTGCCGCTGCAACACGCGCAAATTAACGCTAGTCAGTGTTGTTGTTATTGCTTTCGATCTGGCTGTAGGAGAATTACGCTTGTCGTTGACAGCTTAAGGAACGTTAATGCCGACGCGATGCAGCGACTATTGAACATTACTACATACATACACATATACACAAAAACCGTTAAATAGCTGTCGAACAACTGCAGATTCCAGCAATGGAGACAATTTCGTTTTCTTTCTTTTACCTCCATTTCATTGCAGCAGCTGTAAGATGTTGCTGACTTGCTGTTGTTGTTATGCTATTGTTGATTATTGTTGTTTGTGCTGTTGTTGCCATTGTTGTTGTTGTTATGTCACATTAATTAAATTAGTTTAAGTGCAAAGCGCGTAAAGTTGACGCTGTCAAATGAGACAACGAAATACCGTTGCACTACACAAGTGACAATAACAACAACAAAAACAACAACAACAACAATAGCAAGCAACAACATTAATAACGCAAGCACAGCATGCGAAATGCGTAACAGCAACAACATTAATGCAAAAGACTCGCTGCACAACACACAGCAGCTGTCACGGCGTTGTGTCTGCGGACTGCCTCGGCGGGGTAATTGTAAATCATTGCAAATACTTTTAAAGTAATTGATTTACATTATTTTCGCGAATGCGCTCTGCCATTTGTCGAACAATGAAATAGCTGTTCGCTGTCGTCGTTCCCATTTGTTGTCGCTGTTGCACGTCCCAAATTGGATTATTAATTGCTTTGTGAAGTTCGTTAAATGTTAGTGTGTGTGTGTGTGTGTGAGTATTGGGGGTGTATTATTGTGTATCATCATTAAAGTGCATTAGTTACGTTAATTTAACAAACTAACTTTCAATGAGTGCTAATTACAGACTATATTGCATACTTTCGTACATATGGCAGTGGTGTACAGTGCGTATGAGTAACTAATTAGAATGTGAGTGTTTTTATTTAATTATGCTCTGGATATATATCAATTTGATGTTAATGCTGAATGCTTTCATATTCATAAAATTTGTTTTAGTAGTCAAGTGTTACTGTTCCGAGACGTTGCTGCTTTTTCCAAAAGGTCTCGATTTGTTCACACCTTCATCAGCTTCATTAATTGACATTATTTTCGGTCCTTGTTCTTCAATATATTCAGAAATTATATTTTAATATGCTTCCTGCTATGAAAAAATTAGTATTTTTTATAAATAAGTTTAATTTAATATAGGCGTTGTTAAATAAAGGAATACCAAAAATGTTGCCACATGTTCGAATTTACAAACAAAGTTATAAATAACATAAATACAGCAATCGAATGCATCAAAATGTATATCCAACAAAGGTTATTATTTTAATGAATGCAATGTTATTTTATGGCGTTGCCACCTGATTTCAAATATTAAAATTTTCTAAAAAATTTATGAAGATAAACACTCACACTCACTCACTCATTTCACTAGCTAAACATATACAAAAAAGGCTTTATCAAATAATAAATTATGTCAGGGTTGCGACCTAACTAAACAGCCATTAATTTGTTGTTTGAAGTTATCAATAACATACTATTCTCTAATTCTAAAAAGAAATGCTAAAGAAAATCTAATTCTAAAAGAAAATTGCTAAAAGATTCTAAAAGCGAAAATATAACAAGCTTGAAAATATCTTTCGAAACTATTTTATAGGGTTTATTTTAATGAAGTTCGAACGTAAACCCACAGAAAGTTTCCGCCTCTATTACTAAGTCTCTCGTACCGTCATCATACTAAAAGCTGCGAGGTGATCAAAATTTATCATTTTTAGATTAAGAGCGAGTTCAAGTGAATTCAAGCGAAAACTAACCGAGCGAATTTTAATCCTAATCCATCCAGCATATTCGCTGTGGCAGGTATCTCAAAAAATCTTGGAATTCCATTAAAATTTCTGCGCTAAACATTACTCATTTCATTGACAACACCAAATGTCTTCAATGGCGTTCAACTGTGCACCAAAGCTATTAAAAAAGAAAGAAAATAAAAACTATCTGTAAAATGTAAAACTTTGCAACTCTGCGAAACTTTTGCGGCACTTATTTGGAAGCCATTGTGCTGCCATATTTTATTACTGCGGACAACAATAATCCCGCTTCCAAGCGATTTATGGACCTTCGCAGCCCAAGTTGCAACGCGAGTGAAATACAGTTATTTTTCGATGAAAATAATTCTTATTTTGCCGCCGCTGCTGTGAAGGGCCACACTTCATACCTGCAGTTTTCTTTCTTCAACTGTGTCATACCTGCGGCTCATACCTGAGACCTTACAGCCTTTCACTGCCGCGGAGGCTTTCTTTTCTCCCGCATATCTTTTACTTTTTTTAGTTTTAAGTTTTTTTCTGAGGTGTATCGTTGTTGCTTGAGTGCTCAACCGGTTGCCAACAATGGTCGTTATGGCCACTGAATCTAAAAACTTGCCAATATTACTGGAAATAAATCAAAAATTCTAACGGCCGCCAAAATGCACACATAACTCTGCAGACGTACGTAGGTGCATTCAGCTATTGTTGCAAGTAGCTGTGTGCCGCAAAACTATCGCCGCTGTTCCGGCTGCTGCCGCTGCTCGCTCTTTTTATGCACATTTGCCTACTTTCTCCACACAGCTCAACTAAGTTGTTGTTGTTGTTGCTGTGTTATTGTTGTAGGCCAGCAGCAGCTCGCCACTTGGCAGAGTGGCTGGGTTATGAAATATGTTGACAACTTAAGAAGGCGCAAAATATGCCACACATGCACTGGCGCACACACACAAACACAGCTTTGTGAGAGGAAGACGAAGAAGAGGAATAAAAAGTAGGAGACGAAAGAAATAAGCGTCTAGCTATGTCGTGCCACAATATGACCATGTTGCAGCAGACGTTGCAGCTGGGCGCTACAAATATATATAAGAATATCTTGTTGCAGAAGTTTTACCCACCGCCAACCACTTTTGCTGCCGCACTTGCGCGTGTTGCCTTTGTGGCTTCGCCTCGTCGGTGCGTCTCTGTCGCTGATGCAGAAGATGGCATAAAGTTTAATCGAATTGCAACAACAAACAGCGCCAAGAACTTCAGTCGTTATGAGTTTCAAAATTGCTGCAACAGTTGTGGTTGTTGTTGTTGCTGCTGAGCTGCCAGAGTGCAACAAAGCGCGTGAAAAGTTTTCAGCAGTGAAAAAATAATAATTTTAGAATGTTTCTACGCTGCACTCCCCCACCGCACACTGCCTCCCAATGCGAAAGTTTTGTCAACAATAACAAGAACAACAGCAGCAGCAATGTCAGCACAGCGTCGACTCCGTTGTGGCTTCAACAGTTTAGGATTAAATGCCGTCAGCCAAGGTGCTTTTTATGGCCCATGAATTTTCATGTGGCAGGTAGTTGTGCGGCCAAGTGGCGCAGAGTCGCCACAAGCGCCAAGTGCCAGCAAGTTTAGTGCAGTAGAATGCTGCATGGCAGAGCGCACGAGTGGAGTTGCACTTAAATAATTTTTCACTAACAAATATTTCAACTTTTATGGCTTATAGCTTGTTTTTATTGCCTTATTGACGTTGTGCGTTAAATAACTTTGGCATTCGCCAATGCTTCACCGCTCTGCGCTCTCACGTTCCTTGCTTCATCTCCTTTTTTTTAATAAATTTTAATGTCACTCATACGCCGTGTTGTGCGCTCTTAAGCGACATATAATTTCAAATATTTTTTATTGGCAATTTAACATGAATTAAATTTGTTTTATGTTATTGGTCACTCTGCTATTAAAGCTAATTTTACAACTAAAATCATTTAATATTAATGGAAGCTTAGAAGATGGTCTTGAAAAATATATATCAAGTGAGCATACATTTGGAAATAAGGAGAAGAATGAGGGAATAAAGAAAAGGGGACTTTTAAAAATAAGTTCAGAGGGTTTAAATTCATTTGCTGTGCTTTTATTTTGAATTTGACACGATTGATTATCTTATAAAACGTTGAACTGTTTCTATGTATAGAGATATATATTTGTTTTAGTTTATAAAAATTTTGAATTGACGATTGAAGGAAAATGCTTTGAGTAGAAATGAATGGGAAAGACTAGTACTAATTTTCGGAGGTTAGGTCTAGCCCTACGCTCAAGAAGTAAACATTTTTAGGACTTGTTCATTGCTCAGTCCTATTGTGCTATAATAGGATTGGGGATCATATAACATAATATATGCGCTCCAAAGGGTTTTTAATGAACTAAAGTGAGAAAACAACTAATCCAGATCTAGAATCACGATCTCTGCTTATTTAATTTTTTAAATTGAAACTTTGACTCAATCATGAAAATTATATTTGTAATGAAGCGGAGTTAGCTAATATACCCAAACATACGTGCAACAAACCAGCACTACTTCAGTTTCCTACACCGTATATGTGTGCATGTATTTAATGACTGCTATCTAGATTGAACTGCCTAGATAACAACACCTCAGGTGTTCTGTGTTCTCTTTGAGCGAGTAGAAAATATTCATTAAAATTATTTTAATTACATTTTCGTTGATAAAATTCGAATTGGTGATTATTTATACCTCACTGATGGCGCAGCTGAGATAAAGTGAAATGTGACAATAAGAAAAGGGGTATGTTTGGGCTGTGTGGGATATGTTGCCGAAATGTGTGTACAGAATGAGAATGAGAGAACACAAGTAATGTTGAGCGCTAGGTAAGCAAATGAACGGCCTTATATTTACCCAAAACATGCATATAGTATAAACGCACATGCAATGTCTTTGGCTTAAAGCTTTTGATGTTATTTGTATATTTTCTGGTTGCACATGTTGCCGCAGTAATTTGTCTAATACAATAAAAATCATTACTCAAAATCAAAATCAAGCACAGCTGAGGCAGTCATTCGTCCATTTATTATTAGTCAAAAACATTTCTCCCCATCACTTGCAAGCATCATATGCATAAATACCCATACAGTAGATATTTTCTGTTTCGTGTTTCTTGTTTTCCATCAGCACTGTCACAGCTGTTTGTGCGGCGCTCTTCTGCTCTCTCCATTGGCCACAGAATTTTGACTTCGTACTCTTTGCCTATATTTAGCAGGCGTTTATTAATTAAGGTTGACTTGCATGCATTCATACAAATTTACTTTTGCGCATTTATTCACTGTGCATACACGTAAAAGCAAAGAAAAAGTCTAACTAAAATTAGTCAAATTCTGATCCATCTACAAAATTTAGAACAAATGTTATAATTGACTTGGTTAAAATTTTGATATTTAAGATATCTAAAAGGTGATATGAAAGTTTCCACTAGGGATTAACTTTTTAGTGCCTTTACATTTTTGCAATAGAATACAAATAAAACTATGTGAGATTCACTCAATAATAGAAATAACTAAAGAGTTTGGGTGTGAGACTTTGTTGAATTTGGTGTGTGACTTCGGTAAATATTATGTGCTGTCACATATGACAGTTTTACTATTTCTCAAAGAAAAAGTTGCCGCACTGCTATTTAAAAGAGACAAAGTGGAATGTTGAGTTATGACAAGCTCAAATGGTAAGAAATATTTTTATTGCCTTTAAGCTGCACAACTATATGAAAATATACCAAACGGAAATTGTCATGGTTGGACGAAAAATTCTTTCCAATTACCATATGTCTGGAGAACTTAGCGGGAGATGATTTCAGAGTCATACAAATGTTCGTTTTTGGAGGGTTCCCAAACAGATAAAGCGTTAAGAATAGTTCTTGGCAAAGCCGTTCAACTTCAACTTCAACTTCAGAAAAAACGTTATAAGAATGATTTTATTTTCCAAGTTTAGAGAAAAGATATTTCGGTGGCATTTTAATTTTTGCATATGTCAAATCATATGAAAATATTATAAACTGGATAATTTCTTATACTAAAACCAATATGTCGATATATAACTTCAACCGTCATAGGGACTTCTTGACAACTTAGGAGATATTTTTGTAAATTTACAACTGTGACCTTTCGACCAGATCTCAGCCTCAAATGCTATGCCTTATTTGCAGCCTTATTTAATGCTATGCTATTTTCAATATCATAAATTTCTTTAAGTATTATATAGGCAATGTCATGCATATGTATTTGTCACACCAATTCATTTCCATCTCAATTTTGTATTGTGTATGTGTGTGTGCGAGTACATGCAATTTCTTCAAAGAAAATTAATATGTATGAGCCTACTAATAAATATTCATGTTTGCCATGAAACTACTGCATCAAATATTCACATAGACATAGAACTTTATGATCTCTTATCTGGCCAACCACAACTACATATATACACATAAGTGAAGACGCAATTTGGCTTCCAAAAATATATATGTCAAAACATCTCTAATTTAGCAAATTTATTTATAAGATTTCAAGGCAGTTTCGTGTTAGTAAGCTAACAAGCATGTCGTCAACCTTACGGTATTATGTATGTCAGACCAAACAGAATCATACAAAACGCACCACACACATCATTGTATGCCATCTTAATTTAATCATATTTTTCGCCAACGTTCGCGATAAATAATTTTCCACACACTCACACTATCATCTATACCTATATACAAACAAATTAGTATCTTGAGTGTGAGTTCGAGTACTGGTAAAAGTCGAAAGGTGTAAATGGCGTGTAATGCTTGTGTGCGGCAGCACCTACACAACACTTCACTTGTAGCAATGTACGATATGTATGTATACATGTTCATTACACATTCAAATTATTCATAATCAATCACTGTTTTTGGCAAATTTTGTTATAATCTCTTCAGCCCGCCTACTTTGGGTTGATTTGCTCTTGCAACACTCACACACACGTGCAAAACCACATTTGCCTGTCTCCTGCTATCACATTCACGCCGCCCGACTATTTGTTGTTGCCACTTTGGCAATAATTAATATGCCGCAATTTGCATACATAAGATTACTTGGTTGGGTATTTATTACATATACTGTTGCCTATGTGGCACACACATTCTCGCTAAGCTTCAGTCCCCCTTTGGGGTTGCTTGTGCGTGTGTGAGTAGATGTATTAGCAAAAAGTTGCTTACGTTGACTCATAAAACATTTGTTGCCTAAATTATTGCCGCAGAGATTTGTCGGGATATTTGGAGCTTTTCGTGTGCTTTGCTTGCAGTTTTTGTGCCTTTGCGCCTTTGTGCGTGAGTGTGTATGTATGCATTGTTGTTAAATTTCGGTTGCTGTACGTTTTTGCTGCTTCATAATTACTTCGAACATAAAATCGTACATCTCCTCCATGTTTGCCAGGGCGTATGAGTGATTTTTGTAGAAGTAATTAAAAGCTTTGCCTGGAAGTGACACTTTTTGCGCCGGAAGGTAAAGTAAGGATTGCTATTAAACAGTGAAATAATTGTTATTGTGTTTATGACATGGAAATTATTTTTAAATTATTATTTTAAAATATTTAACTGACCTTCTTTCGAAAACTTTTTTATATAAGGGAGCATTAGATAAGTAACCATTATAATTCCCCCAAAGAATATTTGACTAGTCAGACTTTAGTCTACTGACTATATCAGACTAACAAAAATTGTGCAATTTCCTATACTCTACAGTATAATAATATTTTCAACCAACATGTTTGATAGAGAAAATGTTATTTAATCGAAATAAGGCATATTAAAAGTGCATATATCAATGCAAAGAAATTTATATAAGATATTAATACCAATTAATTCATTTGTAAAGTCTAATGGCTATGAATAAGACAGGTATAGCATTTTAGTATTATGGAGATTTCGCTTTTAGTACCCTCTAAATTGATTGCTTTGTCTAGTTGAGTATTTCTCATTTGCGGTATGCAGTTAGACTAAAATTTTGCTGGATTCAAAGCAAACTCCTTTCGGGTCATAATTTTTGTGTTGGTTAAGGGGTTTCTTTAATTTCTTTAAAAATTAAAAATTTAAATTGAATATATGAAAATGTATGTAAAGGACTTTACTCAAATGTTACTCATACGCACTGCAAATACTTTTAAATTAATTGTTATGTTTGTTTTACTCTCAGGTATGTTCATTTTTTAATTCTCTGCTATGATATATTATATCTATATAAGGCTACGAATTAAACTTTTTTAAAACAAATTAATGTTACTCATACGCCCCGACCACAATGCACAGAGCTTACTAGTTGAGCATCTGAGCGCTTAAGTCAACTGCTGAATTACTGGTGCTCATTTGCTAAAACACAATCACTCTTACTTATTCTCCCGCACTTATTTACACACACACATTCATCACACACATTGGCTTGAAATCCCTTAGCCTCATTCATCAGC
Organism: Bactrocera minax; assembly: GCA_021498325.1. Classification (NCBI taxonomy): domain Eukaryota; kingdom Metazoa; phylum Arthropoda; class Insecta; order Diptera; family Tephritidae; genus Bactrocera; species Bactrocera minax. Next base: position 1,291,036 of record JAKEEE010000002.1, read on the forward strand.
AGAGCGCTTAGAAAGTAATTGCACCAATGGTAAGGGATAAGCGTTTAGACTGCAAAACATATGCTTACGCATAAGTCGAATACCAAATGGTTGACAGCGCTGGAATGCAAATACACATGCTTGTCAAATACAGCGGGTGTGGTGTTACAAGCACAATAACAACAACAAGTTGGTTGTGATGAAAACTAAAAAAGCAAACGCAAAAGACTTGGTGAATTTTTGGTATAAGTGTGTGAACGTGTGTGCTCAAGTGAACTGTGCTGTCATTGCGCTAAATCCACTGGATTATATTTACAGTACAAACGTGCCAGTAAGCGTCAGCGGTGACGGTAGTTCCTGTAACTTCCTCGGCGCTGTCAGCAGTTTGAAGAATTTAAGGTTACCATTCACTCAAGCGCAAACGCAAAGCAGCTCAAATGATAAAGCAATGCTAAGCGCACACGAAACATATGAGTGTAAACAGCGCCACATTATTGAGAACACAAATACACACACATACATGTTGACACATGCACACACATTCAAACAAGTGTGGCATCATGGCTGGTTTATTTGTGTAGCAGCAATGTTGGAAGATTTAAAAACCAGCTCAGACTGATTGATGCCACAAAAGACAACAGCGTACTTCAGCGCACATCAAAGTACGCACGTACATAAATAGATATGTATATTTAAGCTCACACATTTGTTAAGCGCTCAACTGCAAGTTCCTTTGCTTGCCACTCCTGCTGTTCCTGTCAGTTGACAGATAAAAGGAATTAGAGCGAAGATGTTTGTTGATGGTTGTTGCTTAACCTACATGCATATATAAATATATACATATGTATATACCTACATACACAATACATACATTCTCCAACATTAATATAAACATTGTTTGTTTGGAATTGCGTATTTGTGTTAAAAAATCTGTTGAGGTATGCATTTGACATAAATAGATGTATGTATATATGTCGTTCGTATTATTGTAACCATTTAGTCTTTCTTTCTTTATCGAATGCGGTACGTAATCTTCAGCTTTCAGTATTACGCTTTGTTTCTAATTTTATTGAGCTGTAGAAAGCAAATACTACTGACTCAAATTCAACGCCACCAAATTCGCGGATTTTTCTCAAGCATTAAGAAAGGGGAATTTTGTCTCTTTAGTGCGTGGGTTCAAACAAAAGAGGGTATATATAAATATATGTAATTATCCTTGCCACTCTACTGGAAGATTGAACAAGTTTGACCGTTGGCAAAAATAATCTAAAGCATTTGCTACTGCCTGTCGGAGGTTGCCAGTTATTTATTTACATACATATATTTTTTTAGATTTTGACTGAAACAGGTAACGAACTTTTTAAAACTGCTCGTAGCAAAATTTAAAGTCGTATAATTTGTTATATTATGTTTGTATAGCTTCTCTTCTTCAGTATTGATAGGCATATAAGCTTCTCAATTTTGTGTTAAAGGTTATATTTTTTCTTAAATGGAACCTAATGCTTACATATATTCCTAAATTAATTTATCTTCTTGTCCGTCTAAGTACTCGTATATGTTATATTATATAGTATTCTTCCTACCCGCCATTCCATTGAAAGATTCCCTTACCCCTATATAAGCTCCTGTTAGAGGGCTTCACACAATTACTCAATGATAAATTTCCCTATGGCCTTCGACAGCAAGCCAAAGTCCATATGTAGACGTTTGATAATGATATATTTTTTATAAGCATATGTCTTTTACATATATTCATATAATTACTGATACTAACGAATGCGTGATTGATTATTTTTTGTGCGTATATATCAATTTAGTAGCCGTGAGAATCATTTACTGAAATTATACAGGCTCAGACTTCGTATGGCATTTATTCACTTTTACTTCAAAAATTAACTTTATTTACTTCAAATATTTTAATATGAAGTGGGGAAAACTCCTTCCTTTCTTCCAAATCATACTCGTGCGTTCATTACTTGGAGGTCTCACTTCATACTCAATTGGGCTTCGGTTGCCAAAAATTTAACATTCCTTCAGATGCGTTCGATAAAGCCTATTTCAACCTATTTCAAAAGGTTATATATTTTATAACTAACTCTAGTTTAGAACATATCCACAGCGTCTAGCCACAAGTCTATAATTCATTATTTGTAAAAATTACCTAAAAAATGGTTATTGCTTTCACATATAAAAATTTTTAAGTTTTGTATTAAATCCTTTTTATATCGTATATTTAAATAAAATTTTGGCAACCCTGTAACAACTGATATCTTAAATTAGTTCTAGAAAAGTTATACAGTTTTTCTTCACCTCCCATTCAGAATTCTAAATTCAAATTTAATTTTTTTTTCACCAGCTTTTTAAAGGCAGGTGGCAGCTCTATAAAACAGTATTTGTGAAACAAAACATGGTAAGATATTGCACACTGATGTATTTAGTCAATTTTATCTTATTTCAAATTTACTAATTAAAATAGGTGGCAACTATTTTTATTGGAATTTTATAAATTATAAACAAGCAATGTATTAGTTCTTAGCGCTTCAACAAAAACACTTAGATTAGGTAAAAACTAACAAACAGTATTTGGATGCTAGTAGGGCTCTTTCATGAAAATACCTCTGTTTCTCATACATCGCTTGCCTTATCTAAGTAGGTGATTCAAAATCCTTGCAGAACAGTGGTACTTCAATAAATTTTTTGTAGTGGGAAGGAATCTTCTAAAAATTTTAGTTATTTAAAAATAAAACAATCTTTAACCGTTTGAATGATTATTTCGAATTCACTGCGTTTTTTTTTTGATAATGAACGCGTTTGCTATCGATAATTTTAGATTTCGCTATAGCTAGAACTGCTGTGAAAAACCCATCAAGTAGCAGCCACGACGCTACGGGCCTCCTCTAAGGCAATTTATTGCAAGAGTTCGCAAATATTAAAAAACCACTTACAAGAACTTATAACTCACATTTTCCTTTCATCTCTACTCTTTAACTATAGGTGAATCTCCAAACGAGCAGTCATGCCTTCCAAAAAGTCAATTAGTGGCATAGGCTTCCACCTTGTCATGCTTTTAAGGCTATTAAGAGATTTCCTAGCAGTGCAAGTTAATTGAATATTAAAGCCGCATTTAAGATGGGCAATTAATTAAAATTCATTAATGTGGCACGCATGACCAGAGCAGCAAACAACAATAACAGCAACAGCAACAGCAGCAACAAAAAGCAGAATTACAGCTTGCCTCTCGGTCTCATTCGCTACCGCTGAGTGATGCCATATTATTATGTGCATGTTTGTGGGTCCACGGATGGTCTATGTTTGCGCGCAGGGTCAGCGAATTTATTATTATTTTTTTATTGTAACACACACATTATCTGCCACATTAAATTTGTGACGCACAGTTAATTTTCGTATTTTGTGACGGCATTTTGCTCATATACCCATTTAATGAACTGCCAACGTTTGTTTTTGTAATTTTTATTATATTTTTATACTGCCTATAATACTTTCCCCCAATACCCTTTCGCTAATACCCTATCGCTTTACTCTCGTACTTGATTCGTGTGTATACTCGCATATTTTCCTACATTATTTACACAGCTTTTCATCGCCTCCTGTGAGACGCTGTAAACGGTAAAAACGGGATGACGAAGGTCTACCTGAGTCCGCGTGTTGCATGTTGCACGTGCTCTTTTCGTTGTTTGGCTGCTTGGCGGCATACAGTTGCCGCTTGTGAGCACTCCTTTTGTTGCTTCTCTTCTTTTCTTCTTTTCTCTCTGCATCTTTCATGATTCCTACAGTCAATGTTGTTGTTATTGTTTTTGCTGTTTACCTGGCTGTGCTGTTTGCGCATTTATTTGGCTGCTTTGGTAATAAATTTTAATGCACACCGTGACTCCTACTTGGACTCGACAACAACAACAACAACAACATGTGGCACCTTAGTCATACAGTCAGTCAGTCAGTCAGTCAGTTGGTTAGCTAGTCTCTTGGCTTTAGCTTCGCAGCATCTCAACGCATTCGTTTTCCATGCCAACTCATTCTGCTTGTCCTTTTTGTTTTTGTTTGTGTTTGTGTTTGTGTGTGGGTTTCTGCTTGCTCACCAACCGTCGCTGTAGAATTTATTGTTATTATGTGAATTTTATGCATGAACTTGTGCGCGCATTTAATTAAATTTTATGAGCATTTTTCGGCAAATAAAAGCAAAGGTTTTTATTGTTTGAATTATGAGCCCTCACACGCACACACACGCACACATGATAATACTAATGCATATGTGTATGAATTACGTTGTGCTGCACCTTCTCGGCTAGCTCACGCTCCGTTTGCCATTCGCAGCGTTCGCTCTCGCATTCACCTGGTTAACGGTGTCGGCGAAGTAACCGTTAAAAGGCCCACAGTACAAAAGCATTAAAAATATGGCTGAGGAAGAATACATTGTGTAATTTGCGGAAGTGAAAATTTGTTAATTTTATTTGTATTTCCTTTTGGGGATAATACCTCGTCTTTTTATGGCGCATGGCAGCGCACCTTTTCACACACAATAAAATTGAAAAATTTATTATATGAATGGCTTCGAACAGGAATATTGACGGGTTATATATTTTTATTTTTATTTTTTATTTTGGAATTGTAAAGTGTCCTGTGAGCAATATATTGAAACTTTTGCAATAAGAATGATCTTTAAAATATGAAAGTGCTTTCTGGATATTCTCTACTTGATTTGTTGATTAGTTTTCCACAATCTGGAAATTTTTGCACAGCTTTTTGAATTTGTGGAGTTGTTTTTAAATACTTTGAGTATAGAAATCCCTCAAGAAAATACACTTATTCATGCCGAAACGTATAAAAGAATAACATATAAAAGAAATACTAATTTTTGGAAAAAATGGAAAATATTGACTAACCTCAATAATACAAAGAAAATTATTGTGTGAGTAATCAATTCGATTAACTTTTCATTGAAATTTTTATTGAAGTTCTTCGGTTCTACTGTTTCTTTATTTCATTCAATAAAGTGGGCTCGAAGTCAATTGCAATGAATTTGCACTTGAAGATATGAGTCTAGAGAAGTAATAAAATAAGGGTTTCTTGGTCAAACAGCTCAAAAAATTTTTTTTGTGGAATACCTTAAGTATACTTTAGTCATCAGCAAGCCTAAAAAAATAACTTTCACACGAAATAAGTGATTTTGTAGTGAAATGAAAAAAAACTTAAATATTTGTTTCTTAAGAATATTTTAAAGTTGCAAAACCGAACTCAATTTTCAAACACAAAAAAAGCAATTTGCTCTGCATACCCGAGATTTACATTTCGTAATTGAAAATTGTGTAATAAAATGCATCACTACACACACGCACACACACACACACACACAAAACACTGCACACATTTATTATATAAAATTATTCAACTCAAAAGTCAGAGCGCATTTGTCTACATTGTTCAGCTTATGCTCAGCAATATTTTCCAAAGACACTGCAAGTATTTTAGAAAATAAAATACAAAATATTCTACCTGCAACGATTATCTCGGAGACACACCGGGCTTCAGCTTAGATGCCATGCACCATAAATAGTAAAGTGTCAGTTTAGTGTGCAAAAAAGAATGTTGTCAATAAATTCAAGCGTTTGCGTAAACTTGAGCCCACCTATAAATAAAGTGCCAATCGAACGAACAAAAATGTGATTTTGACTTCTAAAGTCGGCACGAGTGTGTACATAAATGGTTCAGCGGTTGGGAGGCGGAACGAGCGACTAACGGCAATCACCTAGTGACACAGAGTGTCAATAATGGCCTGCCTCGTTGTCTAATTAGACACGACACTTTGGGTGGCGACTGCTTACATACATACACAAGTGATTTACACCACTCTGTTCAGTTACTTGACTGATTTTGCTCTCAGCTTTGGTTGCAAGCAACATTTTGTATCGAAAATATATTTACAACATGTTCATTCCCTGGCAAGCAGTCAAATTTCCCATTAGGCATATAAACATGTGGTAGTGCACACCCACAGCTGGTGAGAAAATATTTATTAGGTGTCCAAATATGACCAACCCCAACAATTTGTTGTTGATGTGATGTAAAATCTTGCAAACAAAACAAACTAAAAATGTTTATTTAAAGCAACAAATATGAGTGGGAGGGATAGAAACAAATTTATGCAGTGGAAACATAAAAACATTATTGTTGTAGTTCTTGTTGTGCCTATTGTTGACTAGAAGCAATAATGACAATGCTAAAACTATGACAATAAAGCACACAACAGTGGTAGGGTGGTCAAACAGTTTGTTTTTGTACAAAAACAAGAGCATGTTGGAATTGAAAGTCTCAGCTATTTTATTTCGGAGGTGGAGGTAAACGTTGACAGATTAAATTATATTTAGTATATAAAATTTATATAGAGATTGTGCATAAACCATCGTGCGTTTGAAGCCAATTGGGAGGATAATTGATAAAATATGTTGACCTGATTTTCGTTACTACACTTTAGGGACATTCCATGTATCCAAATAGTAAATAAATCTGTTTGTATGATAATGGAATATAAAAATGTTAAGTTTTATGAACACCTGCGAAGGCATATCAAGGAAATCCATTCAAAATCGAATTATTTACCAAAAAAATTGCACAGTAATTATTTGAAAACTATTTGTCTCATTCAAAATTGTTAATTTGTACGCTCCCTTTTAACCGATTGTTCCTAATCTATAGATATATATTTTTTTCGAGCAAAATTCATCAAAAATGGTACCACATCTTTTATAAATTAAAAATTTTAAAGGGTCCCAACAGTTATTTGAAATTCACTTGGTGTTATTTCATATAAACTAATTAAGAAAATTGAGAGTCCTGAAAAGTGTTTCTCTGTAAATAACAATTTCCGCAAAGTGAGACACAATTTCGATTTCATTGAAAAAATTACTTCGGAATATAACAACAGACTAGAAGACCAAAACCGATTAGAGCAAATCGCTGCATAACTCATTAGCTATATGTATTACGGCTTCATATGAGTAAACGTAAGTAAATAAGTATGAGTTGGTGTTTTATTCGTCAATCCTCGTATCTTTGATCAATGAAAGAGGTTCTAGAAGCAAGCCCAGGGTCGTTAGTATTAGTACAATCCAAAAGTGCAAACCATTCTCTAAAGTAAATAGCGGTACCCTTATAAAGGTATATTTTTTTTATCGAATTATTTATGAATTTTACTTCACTATAGGTTAGAATTTTAGGAAACAAATATTTATAGATCATAAATTTATATCAAATATTGTAAGATGTTCTTAATTTGATCAGTCACATTCAACTCTTAGAAATTGGGACTCATACTAAGTTCTAGTAAAATTTTCAGTTATTATCTGCAAATAAGGACACTTTGAAGAAGTATATCAGGGAAGACTCTAATTTCAGTGCTTCGCCAGACTGACTACCAGTTTGTTCATAGATTTTTTCCTTCTCTGTTGTTTCAATTTACTAAGGATACTATTGTTGGAGTATACACCTTCCTTTCGGGAACTGATAAAATGGTAAAATCGATAAAGTAAATTGGCTGTTCGAGCACGTTAATGTGCATTTCAAGACACCACTTCAAAACATTTGAAGTAGATCCGAAGAGGAAAGTTTTATACGATCTCAATACCTTCGCTTCATGCTTAATACAATAGTATAATCTCGATAAATTAACTCCACATCATTTAAATGACCCTGTATTAGTAGTTTCATTATATATGCTAAATTTTAAGTAACTGTAACATATTTTTTCACAGTAAAAATTGTTGTCAATTTCGCCGCAGGTTCTAATATGTCATTGATTCGGAAAAGCTCCAAAGCGCGCATAAACTTTTTTTTTCATATCTCATTGAAGTGATTTTAGAATACAGTATTCAAAAACTCCTTTCGAATCCTAACTCAACCTAATCTAAACTAAAACCCTTCAGCTCCTTGCATCTATTATTGTTGTTAGTAGTCTTAAAGTTCGCTCGAGGTATGATAATAGCAATGTTCTCTTGCGCTACAAAACTCAATTTATTTATATACTACCTCAACTCATGCCTGGCCATGGGCACACACACGTGCTTCGCATGTCACTCTGCATGCATTAACTGCACATGCACCTATGCATACGTATATAAATGTATTAGTATATGTGTGTACTTTTGCACAACTTAAAGTTTTATAACATATTATGGAGTTGAATTGTTAAACTGCAGTAAAAATGGCAGCCGGAAATGAAGGAATGAATAAGCGAGCACCACATAACTATACACACACATATATATATATATATGCATAAGCGAATACACAGGCAAGCATATGCACTTGCATGCATTTATATACTCAATTTATTTGTGGCAATTTGCTGGCAGGTTGCATGTACATATGCGCACATGTTGTTGCGCGGAGTTAGTTTTCGTTGTTGTTGTTGTTGTTGTGAAAAGTTTTTGTCATAAAATGCAAATGAAACGTGTTCAACTCGCTGGGAGTTTCAACAGCACTGACTGCAAGTGGCGCATATTCAACGCGATAACGGTACACTGACAGATACCTTATATATATATATATATGTATCTAAATATATTCACTCATACAAGCTAATCCACTATAAATATGCAAATGTGTGTGTGTGTGTGTGTGTGTCTAGGGTATCTCGTCTGGTTTAATGACTTTTAAGTTGACTTGGTCACAAATATCTATACACACCCATACACATACACTACTGTATACATATGGGTGATGTTAAATGTATTCACATATATAACATACATATCTCACAGGTGCACAGTGCTTTGCAGTCCGAAGTAGTTTCAGCTTAGTTTAGTCCCGTTGAGTTGGTTTTAAAATGCAGTTTCTACTGACTAATTTGAGCAAATTAGTTCGAATGGCAGTTTGTTGAAATGCAATTTGTAAAGCTAATTTGCTATGGATTTTTATGGATTTTATTTTGGGACATTAACACATGGTTATATTTAAATCGGTATGCCAATGTTTTATAGATTTCCAAAAATTTTAAATTATTTTATTTTTTTTTGATGTCGATATGGATATTTTAATATTTAATATATAATATATAATATATAATATTTAACATTTTATCCGTTAGTAATGTGTGGCTCTGAAAAGAAGTGTTACGAAATATTCAGATCATATCGTTGCAATCAAATGTGAGTTTGCAACCTTTAACTTAAAAGGCCTCAGTATTGTTTTTTATACTATAGCTTGGTAAAAGCAGGTTCACAAAAACAAAATAAAATCACTAGTAAATAAACTGTGAAAATGGCCTTTCAAATTTTAATAATTTTCATGTGTGTCTCTAGGACATTTCACCATATAAAATCGTATCTATAGATCGATTGAGCTATTTATTCCAAAAGAAAGAAATTTTTTACGAAGGAATATATGGTCTCAATATTTGCAAAGGCAGTATTATTTCAATTCCGTAAAAATCGTAAGAGCACCGAAGATGATGAATGTAGGGGACGCCCAAAAGAGCCTATTACTGACAAAAATATGAAAATAAAAGACAAAGTGATTTTGGTTGACGGTAAAATGAAGGTGATCGAGATTGGGGATCTAAAGAACGCCTTGAACGTATAGTTCATGAGTATTTGGGTATGCGGAAGCTCAGTGCTTGGTAGTGCACGAGCGGTCGAAACTATGAATCTTTTCGCTAGTCTACGAAGAAAATGCTTCCTGGAAAGAAATTTACCAACTATGAAGGTAAAATCCCCAAAACTGTGCCCTAATTAATAAAAAAAAAAAACAAATCGTGCTGCAAACATGGTATCGACAAGATTGTGGATAACTATAATCGCTATATCATTTTCGAACAAAAACTGATATTTGGATATGTTTCAAAATAAAGACTATTGAGGTAAAAAGTATTTTTTATATAATTATTCCTAACCGAAGGGTGAGGAAAAAATGTTCCTTTAATGTTATGGTCACAGTGTTGTAATTCAGAACCTTTTCTCGATTAATTAATCAGGAATCAAATAAGTGGGGCATACTGTAGGGATAATTTATTTGATACATTATTATTATTCTAATTATTCTAATATTAAAATCGAAAGTTCTTAACTTTTGAAACAGTGTCTGTTGCACAGAACCCTGCATATAATAGATAAGATTATGGAGGTCAAAAGCAAATTTATATTGGATATCTTGGCGTCCTACTGGAATTTTTTTTATAGGTATCTCTCCCTTTTTGTAACGAGAATGATAAATAGGAGTTCGAAAAAATTGGAGGAAATATTCTTAAATGATCGTCGACAAAAGAGAGAGCTTAAGCATGATGCTCAAGGTCTCTTGGAAAAAGTTTTCAAATTGTTATGTAACTATTAGTATTTTTAATAAATTAAATATGTTTAAAAGTTTACAAGCGGTGAGCTTTATGCGGGAAGAGGAAGCTTACATTCAGACTAATTAAAAGAGATTTTTAGATAAAATTAATTTAATATATTTCATAAAATGCTTTTACTACAAATATAGAATTAAATCAAAATTAATGGAAATTACAAAAGTAATATGCTTTCGAATCCAGTTTAGATTAAAGCAAAATATGTACTTGTCCAACAAAAGAAAGCATGACGAATTTAAGACATATTACAACTCATTCGGTGAAGAAAAGCAAAAGAAATTTTTTGAAATCCAAATTTTTTATATGAAATTGCTAGGGAAAACGCTACAAAATAGAGTGAACACCAACTAAGGTTTTATTTTCGTAAATACTTTATTTACTCGCTAGCAAACATAAAAAATTGTTAAAGGATAATAAGTAAAAAAGTCACAATCTATATAGTAGCTTACTGCATATATATACTATGTACCGTTACAACTGAATTTTCTGCATAGTTGAAGCGCAATTCCGATGTGTGCCAAGGTATGCAACGAATAGTGGCTGAATTTATAGAAATCCAAACCTTTGTGTGGATCTGCGCTTTGCGTTGCCACAGTCAGTGGAAAAAATGTACATGCAACGTGGCATTTATGCACAAAAGCAATGAAAATACTGCAAAGTAGTTGCATGTAAAGGAAGTAAATAAATATAAAGGAAATAAAGTAGCGACTGTTAGTGAAGAGAGAAAGAGGAAAAGTTGAAGTAAAATATAAATAAGAAGCACACAGAAATATCATTGAAATATATTTCTGTGTGCTGAAGAAAATGCACATGAAAGCATGCATCACATTGTTGTTGTTAGTATTATGTAGTTATAGTTATAGTTATAGTTATAGCATGCGCTGCATTTGTATTATCTGCCAGGCGTCTATTGTATGTATATGTATATCTTAGAGTGTATATGTTGCAAGCATACTTTGTGGCAACAACAAATGCATTTTCCACTCCTCCCCTCGCAGCATAAATTTAAATAACGCATTTATGTATCTGGGTTAAGCACCTTATGTAAATTTATTACAATTGTTATTTTTTATGCTGCTATCCCTTGCGCTTACAGTTGCAGCTTAGCGGCATGGATATACATACAAATACATGTATGAATATGTGATTTTTAGTATATTTATGCTTGTATGTACTTCCTGCGCGCTGACGGCTTGCGCTTCTCCGTTATATTTATTTACTTGCTTTGCACAACAAGCTTTTGCTACCCAAATGTGCTGACTGCTGCAATCACTGCGCTTGTTTACATACACTCATTGCCACACTCACAGCCAAAAGTATGGGTACAGTGCGTGTATATTTATCAACCATCTCTCGCATCACTGACGTCATCTCAGCTGTCATTATTGACATTTAACCACTCGCTTTACTGCTATCTGAGTTGTTGTGCAGTAAACAGTGGTGCTTAAAATGTCAATTTATTGTGAAATATTACTTTACTTTGTGGTTCGTTCGTTAGAATATTTTTTTAGCACATTTTCTTGTGACTCCTTAAAATTAATTTGTGCGAGAAATTAAACGTCGAAGCCTTCAAATGAAATATTTCTCTGAAGACAAATGCAAAGATAAGATAAAACTTAATTCTTAGTTTTTCGCAACGTATTACTCGATTTTTACCCAAAACCATTTCAAAGGTGATAGAGAAATATGGGAAAATGTCTTAAATAATCAAAAAATATGAGCAATCTTAAATTCTCTACAATTTTTGAACTTATAAGACCTGTTCGAGGAAGATACTATATTGAGAACAGTGTTAAAACCTCAACCATCTAAATTTTTTTTTAATTTCTCTGCATAACATACGATTTTTTATGCATTTTTTAAAGACGTGATCGAGATTATCTTCATGATAAAACAAATAGAGTATTTTCTTCCGAAGATTTTTAGTACTTATGAAATCTTTTCTCTTTCTATGTTTTCTGTGTTTAATCCAAAAGGAACCCATTTAGTGTTAAATCATGCTCTTCTGAACTATTTTTTAATCCATGCAGTAATCGACGTTGCATTTAATCTGCTCATTGGTGTCTTTGGAAGATTTAAAAATGTGTAACTATAACTGAAAAAATTTTCAATTTTGTATGTCAGTGTTTGCATTCGTTCACCTAAATATGAGTGAAATATATAACTGAGAGCAGCATTTTAAATACAAATACACGATATATGCAGGAAAAGCTCTCTTTGTGTCATATTTACAAGTATTTTACAGTTGATTGTAATTTTGCTGACATTTGCATTGTACTCGTATTCGCTTTTGTCAATATAATCGCCGATTATCCTTGATACCATTTATGCACTGGTATTACAGAGGGGAGAGATATGCAAGTTTGCTCTTTGCATTGCTATACATACATATTTTACTCTGAATTTATTCAGTATTTATTTATTATAATGATCGTCGTCGTATAAAATGTTCAACGAAATTTTAGAATTATGATGAATATAGTATGTGTATCAAAAGACTGAGGAGAGTAATAGTATATCAAAAGTGTGATAATTTCTATTAAAGCTTTGTGTTTGCCTAATTATTTATTCATATGCTTAAGCGATGGGTGTGAAGTTTCTTAAAGTAATTAAACTATAGCTGCTTCCGATTTGTCAAAATTTGGCGAATAGCGAATCGTACAAAAAACTGGTATAAATAATGTAGACTGGCATAAAATAAAATGATATGGAAGATCAAGTGGTTGTAGTACTTTAATGAAATCGATCAATGCACTCTCTTATGCTGCATTTCACTGGATTTTTTTTGTTGATTTCACATGTAAATTTCTTGACTAACGCCCCTTTTGCGGAAGGCTACTGGATTTAGGCTGCTTGTATATTTGTGTTGGCTACTATTATAGGATTTTACTTTCCGGAAGGCTACTGAGGCCAGAAAACGGCCCTGTGCTTACATTTTTGGGAAGCACTGTACAAAGTATTTGCAGCATTGCTCAAAATTGTGACATAATTCGTAAAATTAAACATAAAGGAAGGCAAAAAAAAGGGATTTTGAATCGTTCGGTCGGTTTGTACGTTCGTCGTAAAATCACGAGTATTAAATTTCCGTGCGTTAAATGATTCAGTTTTTCAAGTTGATTAATTAATATAGGTATTTGTAAAGCATATGAAAAAGTATTTACTTATAATCAATTTATAAGAGGGGAGTGTTTAGTATTAATGAGTTTCGTATCAATGAATTAATATACAATGTGGATTCTTTGAAAAATATTTCATAAAAGAAGGGTGTGGTATTAAATATTACTTGAAAAATTTATAAATAGCAACGATTTTTTCACGATCAGTTGTGGTAATTTATTCAGTTGGAAGCGTTTGTAAATAAATAAAAATTAGGTATACATATTTTCCTTAAAGAAGTTCAATGTGTTCAAACTGGGAAACTCACAAATTACTGTAAACAACCGATCTTGGGCAGCTTCCTGATAGTAATCGTAAGTTTAATAGTAATCGATAATATACAAAAAGTGGCTCCACTCGTAATGTAAATTTTTATATATCGTTGTCGAACGGCAACTATATTCGCACTATTATAGATACGTAATAGGGGTATAAGACTCATCTATATGAACAGGGTAACTTATAATTATTTAAAACTTTTTATAATCCATGGAGAATTCTAAAAAAACTTCGAATATCATGATTTCTAGAATTACAAAAAACATGATTACATAAAACATAAGAACAAAACGAACAACGTAGCAATTTTAATTCAGTTCAAAAAATTTTAGAAGAGCACTTTACAAACACTTCCTAGACATGTTACGGAATCAGATTTTGGATAAAAAAAATTACAATAATGAAAATATTTTGTACTGAATCCATCTCGAGTGTGAAGCTCTACTTAAAAAGTTTACGACTATTCACTAAACTATAATATGTGCTCTCTATTTCTTTCTTAATTTTGTTCCTTCTTCTTTGTTTTCTAATTTTTAGCCAAATAAGAAATAATTGTAAATTTTAATTGCATCAATTGTTTAAGTATTTTTTAGTTCAGAGCGCTGTTTCTAAGTTTTCCCATACACCCCTTTATATATTGTAATAATTTTCCGCAAAGTTAAGTTTTTCAAACATAAAGGCGAAACTATGCTCATTTGCTTGTTATTATAGTATTTTTTTTTTAACTGTTTTCTCTATTTTTGTATTCTTGAAATTCGGTTCTTTGTGTTTCCTTTATATTGAAAGACACTTTAAGTTTGTTGATTGCGGCACACCTTCCACCCGATTTTGATTTTCGCATGACTGCGTTATAAATCAGGGCGTGAAAGCATGAACCATGGAGACCCCGATGATTTTAATGTCAATAAATTTTCTTCAAAGACATTAAATGACTCTTTCTTTAAAATTGAATATTTTCTTGTAATTTTACGCTGTTAGAGAACCCACCCTCCAAAGCGGAATCAACTTGGACACACCTCAATGAATTAAAAATAGCGCGTGTGCGTGTGTATGCGTGTATGTTTGAATGTAGGTAAGCATAAATTCAAGCTATAAAAATGCGTTTACAGCTCTTCCCCAGCGGTGCAGTTGAATTACGATTATGACACACACACACACACACACACACATACACACATACACATGTACATGCCAGCAGAGATCATCGCATCCATTAAAGGTCAACTTTTATGACAGGAAAATTAGTTTCATGCAACGGCTGTCTGCACAATCACAATCCACTACTACATACACACTGCATGGAGTCATTTTTAGAAAGCTATCAAAGCCAAAACGCAATGAATATTCATATTTTTATTGCATTTCATATTTACTTTATTTATTTTCCCGGCATTTGAGTGGCACGCACCGAAATGTGCAGCGCTGATAGATTAATATGCCTCTAACATGTGTGTGCGGCATGTTGCACGTTGCACATTTGCTCCTATTTGTTGTCATCTATTGCGTTGGCCTTTTCAGAATTGCATTTAGTTTTGTTGTTGCTGTTGGGAGAGCGCTTATGGAGGGCGCAGCGGTGGCACCGCAGGCAACTGACTATTATAAATCATATAAAATGTGCAACAGCAAATAAACGCAAATCAGTGAATGTCAAATGTGCCGCAGCGGCGCTGCATCGTTTCCTGTCGTCCCACAAGCGTGCCGCTCTGCGCCCACTCTGCTCTGCTTGCGCACCTACTCGCGCGCCCATGTGTAGCGGATTTTCCATTCGCAACGTGCCTGCGATAGCATCACATGCACTTTGTGGGCTGTGTTGCATGTTGCATGTTTGCACATGTCATTTATTTACTCGCTCGCACTTAGATGTGCGAGAGTGTGTGTGTGTTGGCAAACGGTTTTCGCATTCGCGCATTTGTTTGGCAAATTTTTGCAATAATATTTATTTGCTTGTTGTTGTTGCCTTCATTTGTGCTGTTGCTGTTGTGCAAATGTTGAATTTTATGAGCCATGAAGATGCTTAAGCATCTAGCAACAACAACAAGCATTAGTACTTCTAATGCGCCGCTAAATTAGGCACTGCCAGCTGGCTGCGGCGGAAGTTTCAACACTGATGCTGCATCGGCTTGCCGCTAAAAGTCGCGTGTTTGCTCTCTGCTGGCATGTCAAATCATTTGGCGGCGTCTCTGTGGGCCGCTTCTCTTTCTATTTTCCGAGCGGGAGAGGTGAGCGCGGGTTAACTTGTCGTCGCACTGTTTAACCGCTGTGGCAAATTGCCTGCTTATTTGTCTGCGCTGCTTTCGATTTGTCAGCCTACACGCGTCCGAAATACGCTTTGCGCTTAATCGTGTATTAGGGACGTTCTAATTTATAGTTTTATTTAATTTTTTATTTAAATTATTAGCAACAGAAATCAGTAATTTAGCATGTGGGACCTCGAAGTAAGTTGAAATACTTTCCAATTTCTACCATTTTTGAACCAGAGTTGCCATGTATCAGGTTCTTTCAAAATATCGATAATTTTGCTGAAGCTAAAACTATCTATTGTAGGATCAAGTAATTGGATGGCATTCAAACAGGCCTTATATTGCTAGTGAGTGTGGTTTCAACTCGATTCGCTCATTTTGAAAAATCGACACTTTTATTCAAATTTTGAATTAGCTTTTAAGAAATGAATTTAATTAAAAGTGGATGTTTCCACATTCCTTAGAAATAACGGTGATCAACGAGACAACCAGAATTTAATTCGCCTCGTCAAGCTGATCATCTTTATACGAAATGTTAGAAACAACCGCTAGCTGAACAAAATTTTCATACTTGGCTACATTTCAAAACATATAATTTCGTACCTCTTCGGATCCATAGGCTTCATTTCCATAAGATTGAAACTCTAATACAACGACTTCTAGTTGTATTTCTATTCAATAAATAGTACCACCCTAATGTGTGTGTATGCCAATTTTTGCAAATATTTTCCTAAAGCACATGTTTTTTGCTGCATGGCGTAAAGCTGCTCAAATCGTTTAGCCGCATTACTTGTTTTGTGGTCTCTTTGTAGCATTTGTCATTTGTTAGTTTTCGGCGGAGGTTTTCATTTTAGCAAAACAAATTTGTTTGACTGCGCATGCGCACAACATTTAGTTAATATGGCTTGTCATGTTAGCTTAAATGGATTTTGGACTTATGCGGATTCATTGACAAATTTCGACGGAAAATTTTTGGTATATATGTAGTTGTATGTTGGAGCATTATATATATTTAAGATTCCTCGCGGAGTATTAGAGAAGCTTATAAGAGTAAACCTGCAATTATTATTATGATGCTCAGAGATATAACTATTGTTTTTTTAACTATTCTTCAATCATTAAGTATTCACCCAATATACTCACTAGCGGCAGTGTATACTCCATTCTTTTTCCATATGCTCAATTAAGCGATCAATGATTCCTTCAGACTTAATTAGCAGATGACCGAAAACAGATCACGCACACAAATTGCTATTAACTGTATAATTTTAACCAAAATAGATGTAAAAAATTTCCCTGATATCTTCGATTCTTATATAGTTCGAATATGGGTGAAATCGGGCTACCTCCACGCCTACTTCCCATACGAAACCACTTTAAACTTCACCGGATTTTTTTTCCTTTTACAATAGATAAATCAACAATAATGAAGATATCGATACAGAACTCAGCACAATTACTTTTAAGGTGTGGCAAATCTCATCTAAAAATGGTAGGAATCTGGGAATACCTTTTTAAGCCTCCTGAAACTCAATAAGAGGCCACTCGGCTTTTGGTCAATTTTCAACATATCTAAGTGAAATTGTGTGCATTTTTTTCTGGGAATAATATCTCTCTGGTCTGGTCTTTAAAATGGATAAAATTGGTTGAATACTTCCCCAACCCCCGTAAATCTAATTTTGATTTTTGTTGTATTTTCGAAATTCCGGTTGACTTTATCTCTTATATACCAATATCTAGAACAACTTAACAAAATGAAGTCAATTGTCTTTTATGTACTATGGTATATTACAGAATTTTTATGAAATCTGTCCATAAATTACCCCAAGAGGCTTAATTTATGCCGACTTTATGGGTAGTTGCGCGAGTTATGTTAACGAAATTGCGTGGAAAATTTTTCTCGAGCATAGTTTAGATAAAGCCTAAATGAAATCAGTCCGAATCTTTCACTCGCCTTAGCAATATATTAACCTTTCAATGACTTTATAGCATATACATCGTTCAATACGTGTGATATTTTAAATAAATTCAATTACTAAACCCAACCCTCTTATACTTATTACATTGTGCAATACTTTTATAAAGTAAATTGACTAAAACCTTTTCTTTTCTTTTGTTTTCAGGTAAGTTGTCATGAACAAAATACCGTTTACAACAAACAACATCGGCTTTACAAAAATTGCGGTATACCATAAAAAATTCGTCGTGCATTTAACACTTTAAGCTGTGTTTAAGACGACTTTAGGAACTCCGTGTTTGTGAGTAATATGTGCTGCTAATCACCAAAATGGTGAATAAACTTGATTGGGTGGCTAAAGTGAGCCCACAATTGTACACAATATATTTGCAAATCTCTTCCATCATTATCAGCATGTGGCTTCTTGGTTCAAAACTCAATTGCAGCTGGAATTCGAAATTCGAAAAGAGGTTTGTTCCAAAATATCAGCAAATAGCGAATGCTCGAGCGGATTTCGGGCAACGAATTTCTCATGAAACTTCCTCCGCCATTCAAAGGGTTTTTAAAGTTTGCGGTACACCGCATTCTTAAAGGCAACAACAAAAATTGGGATAGGACTTTGGCCAAAACTCTCGCGAAGAATCGTATTGTGGTTATTCTCGACATCTTCTTATTTCTCGAGACAAACTATTAAGCTTAGAAATCGAGATTTTCTACCTCGTCTCAAAACTTTTTATTATTTATTATCCTTAAATATGCTTTTAATTGAAATTTAATTCCCACTTTTGCCAACGTAATACGTGAAAATGTGACAGGGAAATTTGTTGCCACTTTGTTGCCAGCCAAGAAGCAATTGCAGAAGTTTATGAGTCGCGTGTGCACGCAAATTGTGGCAAATTAAAGCATGTTGCAAGTATGTTGTACAACGTATGAGCTGCTTGCAAAGCAACTTCGCTTGCCACACGCTCATATCAACGCTGCTGCAAGTACCGAACGCAGCTGTTTCTGCGCTATGTGCCACAAAAGTGCGCGCCCCACACTTCATTGCCGCCCAAGATACGCTTGTTGTTGATTACTTTTAGCCGTGTGCTGTGCTATGTGTGTTTCCTTCTAGTTATGCTTGTGTGGCGACAAACTAGAGCCGCTGTTTACCGTTACTTACGTACTCCGAACGCTTGTTTGTTTTTGTTTTTGCAGCAAAAAACAACTTGCTAAATTGCCAACGGAGTAAAGTAAGCAATTTGCAACAAACGTATATATGTGCATGCACGTTTGCGCCTACTAGCTGCCTACTGCTGCTTTCATGTTGCAAGTTGCTGCATATTTTGTTGCAAGTTTTGTTTGTTTTATGACAAACGGGCGGCTTTTGGATTTCATTTCATTTAGTGTTCAACGCTTTTCATTTTTTTTTTCCCGAATTTATTTGCTGGCAATTGCAGCGGTTGCCGCAAACGATTTCCCCCAAACAGTTCGCAACAAATTACGGCTCGTACGTGAAAAATCGAGTAGACGACGGACTGTAAAAACAAATACGGCGGCGCAGTTGTGGCGAGCGCGTGGCAAGTCTAGTCTTCCTCTTGTGGTTGTTGCTGCGTTGTTGTGCTTGTTGCCTGCCATATTTAGTCTTACATAAGCGTATACATGGTCCCGGTTGCGTGCCTCTTCTCTCCCCCAGCCACTTGTTCATTCACTTGCTGGCTGCTGTGTTTTCTGTCTGCTCTGTTGCTAGTTTGTCGTTTGTTGCAAATTACATCCGCCCTGCCGATTTCCGCGTCTGAAGGTTGCAAACAATAATGACAACAACAACAACGCTGCCTTATTTGCAAGGCTGTTGGGGCAAATGTGGCAACTAGGCGAAATCCCAAAAGTCGCACTGTTGCAACGACGCAGCGACAGCAACTGAGGCAGCCGCAACAACTCTGGGGAATCATTAAAGAAAGCGGAAAATATGAGAGAGAAATGTCTGCTGACGCATAGTGGAGCGGAACTATTTTGTAATAAATATCTCTAGGGATCCATACAGGCGCCTTCATCTCTCTTTTAATTTCTGGCTCGATCCACAACTTGACTTCTCCTTCTTGAAGCCTTTGGGTAAATTTTTCGATACTTATACCTATTCTCGAAGTCGTCTATTGCCTTCAGAGATTTACTAAATTTCTATCAATTTCTCACAAAATAATACACTACGTTGTGTTGTTGGTTTTAAAACCAAACTATACGATTTTATTGCTTTTTCGAGAATATCTTTCGATTTGTAGAGGAGCGTCGTGTTATATGTAGGTCTAAGTGATTGGGTCTCGCCAAACTCAACTGTTTTCAAAATCAGTAGACAGCGTCAAGCCATAAATACTTACAACAAATAGTTCATGGCAAATAACTGGGGACGCCTTGGTTTAAGGCAGCGGTGACAAATCAGCAGCTTTTCAATCGAAATTCCACTCAATTATCACCATTTTTTGGTCCATATAATTAATCGATAACAATTAATTAATAATCGATAACATTTGTGCTGAAGAAATCGACTATAATGGGCAATAGGTCCTCGGCGGTCATATTAGAGGAAGTAATAATAAAATAAATCGATAAGAAGACGATATTGCCAGCAAAGTTTTTGTTGTCGAGTTGAGTAAACTAGTAGTAAACTAGTAGTACTAGCAGTAAAAAGTCGATTATAGGAAATAAGAATCGGCATTACTTTTTAAAAGGTTGTAGAAAAGTACTGAAGAAAGGATGAACTTGGAGCGAGATTTCTCAATATTGAAAACTGCGGTAGGAAAGAAATAACTTAAGCTTCAAGATATTTTAATTTTGGAATATACGGAATATATAGGGTACAATATGGTAACTCTGGCATACTTATGTATAAAAAGTCGAAGCATAGTTCAAATTACTGCTGCCTGCCTAGAGTCGTCTACCTATCTAGTGCAGGCCATATGTATCTCAGGAGCTCTTCTAAGAGCATGTTGCAACTGCAGTGTGTTTATAAGGAGACACTTAAAGATGAGCTATTTTTTTAAACAACAAATGTCAGTTCAAAATGAAGTTGATTGTAAGTTGTAAGAGTCAAATAACGGCACGTGCTTCACTGTGCCCACACAATCTTATATGGCTACCATTAAACTCCCATCCACCAGCTGTTGCGTATTCCATGCACAACAACATGCCACATACAGAATCATGCGCTGGAATCACGTTGTACTATTTTTACTTTTCGTGCAACTCCCTTGACTTCGAATGCATGCACCAAATTCGGCTTCATTGCTGCTCTTGTTTTTGTTGTTGTAGCATGGCAACGCTTGTTTTACGTTGTGTTGCCCGTTGTTGTGCATTTAATTTGCACAGCACACACACACACACACACACACATATACCCATAACTCGGCAACATTTAGTAAATTGCAACTTGCAACACGCGCAAAGACATTGCCTCCGTCGCTGTCGCTGCTGGTGGCGGGCAGCGCAACCTTTTTTGTGTGGATGCGATTTTTGGATTTGCGCAATTTGTGCGCAAATTTGTGAATTCTGCGAGAAGTTGTCAGGCTGTCAGCAAGCTGGCGCGACGTGCTGTTCCTCTCCGCCTCACCCCACCTCCCTCCCTCCCGCCCAACGACATTCGATATCAAGTGACAGCAAGTGCTGCTGCACTTCAAAATAAAACAAAGCCAACTAAGGAAGCAAGTAGTTTGCAAGTTGTTATTGTTGCAGCAATGGTTGCAGAAGTTGTTGTTGTTGCTGCCGTTGCTACTTTTGAAGGCCGCCTATTGTGCGCTAGCGGAGAGATAGTTTTCAAAGATTGATTTCTGCTGCACGATTTGTTGAATTTATGAAGAAAGTTAGTCGTCGCGCTACCTCGCTCTGTGTATATATATGTATATGTATATGTATATATATGTGTGTGTGTGTGTGTGTGGCTCATTTTGAGTTTTGCAAGTTAAAACGATTTTTGGCCTCCATCGAACTGCAACTGATGGACGATTGATGATGCTGCAGTGCTGATGTGGCAATGTGTGTACATTTTCATGTTTTCGGTAAATGGAAAATTTGTTCGAATTTCAAAATTGGCTAAATGCGAATG
This sequence comes from Bactrocera minax, assembly GCA_021498325.1. Taxonomy (NCBI): domain Eukaryota; kingdom Metazoa; phylum Arthropoda; class Insecta; order Diptera; family Tephritidae; genus Bactrocera; species Bactrocera minax. The sequence goes on from JAKEEE010000002.1 coordinate 1,313,079, forward strand.
CGGTGAAACTCCGTGTATGTCTGTGCGGAAAAGTGCACTTCTGGGAAGGAAACTCTCTTCTTGGCCGTGAAGGTGGCTTCAGGCTTGTGCCTGCGTTGAGTGCTTTCGATTGGAGATGGTGAGGAAAGATCAATGTCTTGCATTTGTTAAACGAGTGTGCATAAATTATTTGCACTTAACTTTCAGTTATGCGGCAAGGCTCACTGCCTATTCATTGCTTTCATTTACATAAATTTTCTCTATTAATATTCATGGCGTTCTACTGTTACTTCGATAAGTATTTCGTTTAAGGATTAATAATAAGGATAAGGCTTTAAGGAATAATAAAATATCTTGGACCAACTAAGTAATGACATAATTTCTATTGGAGTGAGAAAAAAATTGTGCACTTCAATAATTTTGACATATTCCTCTTTTCGAACAAAAAATTTAACACCAGATCTGTACATATAATAATTTGGCATTAGTTTTTTGCAGGAAAGAAACCACAACAAATGCAAAATACTGTAGTAAAAATATTAATCTTCGTCTTTTGGCCAATAGTCTTATCAAATATAATTTCAAGTGCTGGTTTCTTTCTAATTTTCTTATAAAATGTTCTTAAATAGCGACCCAGTTTCTGTAAAAAATATTAGAACTGTGTGATGTACTCCAACAATATTGTTAGTTTTATTCCGAAGACTTAGACAGATCCTGATTTTTTTTTTCGATGGAAAATATACTGCAATAACTCTTAAAAACTCCGAAAATTGATTCGATTCCGAGTCCGAAAAACTCCGAGCCCGATTCCCGAAAATAGTAGATTGTTGCTGAAACTCGTAAAGAGCAAATTCGATACTCCCCATTGACGTGGCGTACCCTCACGTGGGTTTATTTGAACGCTAAATTGATTTTCAGAAGGGGTCTCTATAAAGTTCAGCTACGAATATTCTTCCTCGTGTTTCGTCTTCGGGGCTTTTATTGGCCGATTGAAACATAATTTTTTGTTGAATCTGTCTTCTCGAGCGTTTTGGCATATGATGATTAGCTAGTATTTTGGTACACGAAAGCAACTTCTTCTCCGCTAAATGCTATGGCACATGGCTTCTTGCAGACAGCTCTTGCATATCGGTACTCCTACGTTCAGCTCGGTCGTGTCTGATTGCGACTGCATAGTCAATCCGCTATGTATTTTTAAGGCATTTTTAAGATGTATCCAGATATTGTTAGATTAACTTAAAAAGAGAATGTTTTGAAGTCGGTCGACAATTAATAATTCTCAAATTTCGATTCATAATTAAAAGTAACTATCAGTCATGATTTTGTCAACAATAATTCTCAAATCCTGGTTTTGAAGAAGGCTTTATTCAGATATCATTAAATATTTTCTAAAGTAACTGCCTCTAAACAGAGATTGCACTGGATCACATTTGATCCCTTTAACTTCTACTTTATTTTGAACTCCATATAAAACATTTTTATGTTTTAAACCTCAATATATATACATCAGATCCAATATCTCACAGCACGACTTAGAAAGGTATATATATATATGTATATAAACACGCAACTAGCTGTCATTATATTTTGATGTATCATGTCATGAAAAGAAATGAGTGCAAAAATGTTAAATCCCGGTGAAAGGGGAATAGCAAAACATGATAAAATATAAGCATATGTTTACAACTGCATTTGTTTAAGTATGTATAAGAAATGTGTGCATTTTTCCGTGTAAGAGTTAAAAAATAGCATTTCCCTTAGTACGCCATTTGTCATTTTCAGCGAGTGACACCTCGCAAAACTCGCATGGATCCAAACCCGCATTGACACACACACACCCACACACACCCACACACACCCATACACACATACATAAATAAATACGCACTGGTGGCAAAGTATGCTTATGCATTAATGGCAACACAACTCCGCTGACATGGCGAGTATGTTGCACGTTTCAAAATGTCAGCAATGAAAACGGTACACACACTCACATTTATCGTCAACAATGGCAGAGAGCAATGGCAAGCAGCGACATTGAGTCGAATGTTGTCAACGCCAACTAAATTGTCGCCCCAAGCGACAAATGCTCGACAAGAGCGGTGACAACAAAACGGCATTGCAATGTACAGTTAGCTAACAAGATAGGCAACAGACAGACGAGGGGAAGGACAGAGACCGACAGATAATAAAAAAATGTGTAATAAATTGTTAAAGTGTGTGCTATGATGGAGTGAAAAATACAAGAAAAATAAAAAAATAATAAAAGAATAAATAAATATAAAAAAAAAAACAAAAAAAAAAAGAAAAATCCTAGGAAAGCAGTTATAACAAGTTCTGCGTTTAGTTGAAATGATGAATTTTGTATAAGCAAGTTAATAACATTAAAAATATGCTGGCAATTGTTAAAGTATGAGATCTTTGAGGCTGACATCGGTTTAAAGCTGCAAGAGCAAGAGGGTTCGCAGTGGTATACTAAAAAAAAATTCGGAGTTCTCAGTTTTTATTATAGCAGTGAAAGAAATTCATACTGCAATAGAATATGTTCATTTACAACTGAACGTCCATCTTATGTCTAGCTTATCTTTAGAGTTATATTATTCCTATATTAGTGAGCACAGTGGGTCGAAAATATTGGTAAAATATGTGAAAAAGGGTGAGGCATAAAATGTGTCTAAATGATAAATAAAAAAAGTTATTAAGGACGTGAAGATGATTATTGATTCAAAGCTTTCTATAAGTTTTTGATTTGATTAACGAACTTTTGAAATATTTTATCTTAAAACTTAAGTGTATATGCACTATTTTGGTCCCCATTTATAGGCCTTGAAAACAGAAAACTTTTCTAACAATTCTAAGTATTTTTAAGCAACATTATTCACTTGGCGGTTACAGCCATGTATCAACGCGCCAAAATGTTTTCAATTTGTTATTAATGTGGTCTAAAATGTACGCAAAGTTTTGTCAATTGGTTTTTCAATAGGTTAAAAGTCGAGTCTAATCCTTGAATAAGATTTGATATTTGATATGACTGATAACAATTTGTGAATCCTTAAATGCTTTCTATCGATATTGAATGTAGCATTTCGTATGAGCAGCTACAAATTTATTTATTTAAAGCGCCTAAAGGTGGACAACTGATTATTTAATACCATTGTCAGTGATTTCACACGCAACAAAACTGGTAACACAAAACACCTGCAAATATTTTCTGAATTTGAAAAAAGCTATAGTTCGGAGATTCTTTGCAAGCATCTCATTTTAAAATTTTGAAATATTGGGATGCTCTGTGCAGAGTACTCCCCTACAGACTAAGATTAGAATATATGAAATTTTTTTCTGCTATATGTAAACCTAAAGTGCACCACTGTTCCCTACAATACGTCATTTTCTGATATTTATATGCACAAACAGTTTTCTCGCGTTTGTTGTGGCTGTTAAAAATATTTTCATTGCATGTGCGGCGTCAAGCACACCGTGCGCCGTGCTCTTAACTGTAAAATTGTTGTTGTTCTTGTTGTTGTTACAACATTGCTTGCTTTTATTAGCAGTGTCTGCTGCTACATCAGTTTTTGAAGTACACATTCAACTTGAACTTGTCACAGCACTTCATAATTCTTTTCCATTTTCTTTACTTTTACACAGCGCTACTTTTATGACGTCCTTGCATCGCATATGCACACACGTACACACTTTGTTGTCCTCATATTTTTCTATTTCACTGTCACTCGCTAATTTTTCACCCTTTTAGTGGCAATGTTACTTTTTTATATTACTTTTTCTGCTGCTCCGCTACTATTTGCGCGCTCTAAAAAGCTGTGCAAACACTTGAAAAATGTAGCAACATTCTTTGCTAATTTGAGTGTGAAAAGCTTTGGGAAACGGAGTTTTCAGTGTGCTTTTGGATAAAATTATTTTTGCCTGAGCTGTTTGCATTCCGTTAGGTATGTTTAAAATTTTTAAGGATATGAGGATTTTAATTTTTATTTTATTAAAAAAATTTTGTGAAAATATATAAGATGTTCCTGGTCACCGAGGACGTGTGGGTGGCATTTCACAAACGGTTTTGTATGTAAAAAATATGCTAAAATCATTGCTATTTTTCATCTTTTCTGGTCTTATGCTCCCTATCCCCCGTTTTTTCTCATTTCCAGTTTTTAGTTACACTCTTAAATATATATTCATTCTTTGTAGTGTGAATGGACAAGCAAAGGGTGCAGAAATTTGTGTTTCTTTTCGCATTTACTTTATTTTGCTAATATAATTTAAAAGCTTTCGTGTCCAATTAAAATTTTTATAGAAAAAATTATTTCTGTTTTTAAAATAATTCGCTTCACCACTTTTCCACCACTTCTCTTTAGCAACATTCCCAACATTTGCACATTAAGCCCTCCCAGCTAGTCATAAGTTGTAGTAATTATTAAAAACGCTATCATCTGCATAATTTATGCTTTTATAAAAGCACGCAACAATATTAATTAGTAGCAACAGCTGTGAGTGTCATACAGGGCGTATGAGTAACATTTTTAAATAACAGTTCTTTTTAGCAAATCTCTTAAACAATCGTTTTTATATGCCCCCTTTCTCAAATTTAAATAAATTTTTATGGTCTTGAGCACCTAATGCTTTTATAAAAATGCACTGAATGTATACAGACAACTTTTAAAAGTGAAATTGGAGTTTAAATTTTTCTTCCATTTACATTCTGTCTGTCTTTATAGCTTTCCCTTCATATTCGTACCCTGTGTATGAAAAAATTCCAATAAAGTTTGCGTATTCAAATCACATTTTTATTTTGAAGGCGAAAAGAAAAATTGTCTGCTGAAAATTTATTTATTTTTTCCTCATATAAAATTTTATTTTCGCATAAAATCAAGAAATCTTCAAAAGGACGCTGCTGCCCTTCATTCTCATTTCTCTACGTAATATTTGCATTTCAATATATTTACATTGTGCGTTGGTTTTTAGTGTGCAACCTTATTGCTAAAGGCACACAAACGAGCTTTACTGCTTAAGCGAAGGCGTTTACAGCAAATGGTTTAGCACCTAATAATTCCAAGCGCACACAGAACTGCCCACGAACCATATCCCTCAGCCCTAATGGGCTGACTATCCGTAAGGATAAATATTTGTATATACATAAATACATACATATATACACACATATATATATATATGTATTTAATGTTTACGAGCTCTTTTGACGACCCGACTGGCTTAGCACACACACAAACACACACATATATATATATATGTAAACATTAAATTGCAATGTGGCCGAAATCAAAAGCAACCGAAAATTGTTTTTCACTTCCATATATGTGTTTATTCAAGAACTCACGTGCGGCGCGATGGAGCTGATATGCTCTTTGCTGATTAAAAACTGCATGAATTTGAGAAAGTATTGCTTTTAACAAAATATTCAAGTTAATGTTGAAAAAATAACAAAGTGAACTTGCTGGGAAAATATGATCTTTTAAAAAGTTTAACTTAACCTAAAAGTTTATGTTGTTTGATATAATCGACTCAAAGGCGTCACTTTAATGTTCCAATCACTTTTTTGTCTCACACCTGAATAACAATAAAGAAAAGTTCTCAACAAGAACTTAATTCGTTGCCTAAATCATATCACGAAAATCTTTTTGAGATTAGATGAAATTTCCTTTTTGGTTAAAATTGTTAATTAATTTGTGGTTATATAACAAGCCCGACTCCGAAAGCTATGAAATATGGTTATTAAAGTGTTAAATTTAGTAGATTAATATATTAATAATTAATAAATTTAATAATTCGATATAATGGATTAAGTTTTATGGATCTAAATGTGGATATTATAATTATACACCATACACAACGATCTCAAGAAATAACACTAATATGCTCTCAGTAAGTTATTAAAAAGAAAGTACATTCATAAAGATCTTATATCTGCAAAAGCGGTTGTATATAGTTAAGTTAGCTTCTGGATAAGATCTGTTCTTAGAACAATCGGATCTATTTAAGCCGAATTATAAGGGGCCATGAACATGTCTCTTGTTCTTTTCAGTGCGATTATTTCTGCTTAATATTTCATGAACTTACATGTTCTTCTTCTAGTTTTTGCAAACATCGAAAAAAATTATTTTTATTTCTTACAAATAAAAAATTTATAAAGTAGTTATAAGAATAACCAGTAGAAAAATTGTATACTGTACTTTTCTATTAATTGTTCATATTTCTGTGTGAGAAACACAACACAATAAGTATTAAACCTCTATAATAACTCCAATACAAAGTTCTATCTCTCAGTATTTGAAATCTCTTTCACCTAAAATTTTCATTAAATAATCAAAATATATTACTTTTTTTCGTTGACGTTGATGCTAGAGCTCATTGAGAATTCAAAACGTAACTTGTCCGAAAACAAACAACAAAAAAAAACATATATATATATACATATAGCTTGAGTATTTGTAACAGAAATGAAGCCCGAGGCAATATTGTATGCACTTTTATTAGCGTACCACTGTCTTTCTTAAAAAAAAATACCTTTCGCAATAACACCAAAAACAATATAAGGACAATAAAGTCTACGGACTTGAAAACAGAGCGGAAAATTGGTGCTGAAAAAATCAACAACGGACACAAAGAAAAATAAAAAATTAAATAAAATAACTAAGATGCTGAAATAGGTAAAAATTCAAGAATTTGTATATAATATTGCATATGTATGTATGTAAGCGTTTGTGGAATGAATATATGCCACATTTATTTGAAATTATGAGAAATCTGCAACGCACAACAGGTGAAAATGGTGGCGCAAAAGTCGCGTTCTTGACATTTTTATGACCGGCATAAAGGATAAAACTTATGGCAAATGCGCGCGATGGCCTCGTTTTCCGCGTCGATCTTGCCACCGCCGTCGGCGAAGCGGTCAGCGGCCAAACACAAGCCAGTGAGCGACTAGCTGAGTTCTAGTCAACAGCTTGTTTATCTGTTGAAATGAACATGTTTATAAAATTTGTAAAATATGCCAATAATGCCGTTGAACGCACTTTAAATTAATAACACGGCGCTGCCATAAATCGCGGCCGCAACGAGCGAAGTGCAACGTGATCACCGCTTGGCAGCTGGTTGTTCACACTTGTGCTCTTCTTGTTCTGGCTTGTATTTCTTGTTGTTTCATTAGGTTTGTTGTTTTTTCGCGTATTTGTTGTTATTTCTTGTAGTTGTTGTTGTTTTTGCGTTTGCAGCAATTGGCGCTGCAGACGATTACTTCTCTCCACACACTATCATTATTTCTTATTTGCTGCTGCAATCTGCACTTCGCGTCACTCGCTAGTGGCATGTTCGATTCCTTGTGGTGGCACAAAGCGCTCTTGGGCATACGCGTGGGCCATATGCCGAGCGCAAAGCGATTGAGACATGGTAATAATATTTTATAGCCAACTATTTTTATGCTAAGCAAACAGCCAGTCAATTGGCTGCAAAACGCTTAAGTTCGAACATCAACACACACACACACACTTACACGCCAGTGCGCGCTCTTGTGCATTTAAGCAGTCACACTTCGTGCCATTTGCATCGGAATCGGCGCATTTTTGCCCGCTGGCTGCCACAAAATTATAGGCTGGTGGGTAGCGCTCGCAGTTGACGCCCACTTTTTCGCACATCATTTCGCTGAATGACTTTGTTTTCCACATTCGCGTGTGTATGTAGATTTGCCTATTTTATTGCGCCTCCATTTAATAGTTTGCTTCAAATATTTTTGTTGCACAAAATTATTACACTTCATTCACTATCGCATTCGTCCGTAGATTTACCGTAATTTATGCACGATTTACATGGCAAATATGAAAGTTTAAACACTTTGTTGTTGGTTTTTCGGTGAACTTTCAGTTATGTGGCATTGCAGCTGCCATTATAAGATGCTTGCTGTGGCAGGCAGGCAGACAGGCAGATACATATTGCATGCCACATAAATCAAAGGAGCAGTGTACGAATTACAAAATGCCCAAAGTACTCAGCAAACATACGAATATTTGTATATAAGTCTTGAGATGTGCATTCGCATCCATGTGTTTAAGCATAAGGGTGGCCCTTAATTGTTTGAAACAATTTTCTTAGCGGATTTTCTGACTTTCAACACCTGCTTTGGTACTATGTACTAGCCACAGTCATCGACTAAATTCGGTTCCTGTTAGAGATGCTTAAGGTAACTTCAACTTTGACCTCTATACCACACCTCAACCATTTCTAAGTTGAACCAATATTTTTCCCAATTTCTTAGCCACAGTATTACTGGGTGACAAAGCAGAAAAAAAATTTAATTATTGTGATTTCTTATCAGCCATCCTAGTCCACACAAACTTGCAGTTACCCGCCTTAACCCGTCCCTATGCATTTGCTTCTGCTCAATGTCATAAAAGTCGCTTCGAAATTGAGTTGCTGTTTTGATTGCCTACACTAATAGTATTTAAATCGGCCAAAGTGTGCCAAAAGTTTCTTCGCCTATCAAATGTGGGCTATCAAAATTGTGCAGCAAGTTTGTTCGAAAGTTTTTGGCTCAATTTGATTAAACGAAAACATTTGCAGGATGACTGAAAATATGAGTAAAAAAATGTGGCAGTAAAACGTCTAACTCACAGACCTAATCGATTTAGAGGAAGAAAATTATAACTTTATTATATTCTACTTTGAAGTAGCAAGTATTGGTAAGTAAATGCACTAATAGTTTAAGAAAATTATTATATTTCTTACATAAATTATATTACATACTGAGGATTTTTCTGAGAAAATTGCAACTTGATTTGTAATAGGGCTGCTATTTATGTTTTTGTCTGTGGAAACCTCCAGTATTGTACCTAGTCAAAGTAGATTTGAATCCAGTAAGTACCAACATTTAGCACCGTAAAAACTGGCATTTTTTGCAGGGCATATAACTTCCTATATGTTCGTTTAATATGTTTTCTATGTTCGTTATTTTTGAGAAAATTATAATACGAAGGGTTATATGGAAATGCCGTTTAAAAAGCGTGAATATTTTTAGAGCACGAGTTCTCTGCGAAAAATCCAGCGAAAGTTAGTACAATACGTTAAGTGATTTTAGTCCAATATACTGATTTTTGTTGGGCTTTGTCAATTGAATCGCCTATGTTGTTAAACCAGCTGTGGCTAACCAGTTTAGTACTGGTTCGAAGCGTTGTTGGCGAGATAAGGACGACCATGCTAGAAAGTGGAAGACCGACACGATGGGGGTCGCAAGAGGTAGTCGCTATAACCAAATTTATAATGATATTTTCGTTATATGTTGCACAACAAGATGTTACAAGATCGTCTTGTAACTTTGGAAAAGGTAGAATTCTGAAGAGGTAGACTTTGAAAAAAAAAGAAGATTTTTGATCTACATAAATATCAAATTAATGAACCAAAATCTTGATTTGTCATCCAATGTATTATTTATGTTTTATCGCGATGTTCGAAGGCTAATAAAAAGTATCCATTGTTACTGCAGTAATTTTTTTTTAACCCCTGAGCATAGTATTTTGACTACATTTCTGTAGTTTATTTTACAACTTAGGGCGCAAATTCTTAAATGTTTTGTGTTCATTTGCACTTCTTTTTCATTTATAGTTGTATAAACAAAATAATTTTTAGAGAAAATTCTAAAAATATTTGTGATAACATCCGACATGTCCTTGGCGTTAATTGGATAACTAACTGACACAATTACCTCTCTGTCCGCTACACATCTGACTCATCTCACTCATTTCAAAAGCTGTCATAAATATTTTTAAATCTTGGAAATTTTCAATTTTGAGAATTCGAGCAATATATGAGCACCAAACGCCGTTTAAACGGTGAGCACAAATATTTACCACCAAATAGACTACAACAACACTGCGAGCATGCCCTGTAATTTTTCAGTGTCAAGAAGTCATTTGAGAAATCACTGAATTTGGTGGTAAGAAAGAAAGCGGAGGCGTGTATATGCACACAATATCCGCCGCCTATTAGCGGCAAGCCAAGTGAGCTGGTCTGCTGTGTTGCCGAGGGAATTTATGTAGTTGCTGTGAGGCGGGATTTGTGCGCGATTTAAGTGGCAATGCATTTCATTGAAAGTATTTTTTACTTTTATAAGAAACTGTGTATATTTGTGCTGTCATAAATGTTTATTTTTTCATTAAGGAAGATCAAATGAATTTTAATAACAAATTTCACATTTCAATCGCATTTTCGAATGCAATTTAGAATTTTCGAAATAATTTTAAAAACTACATTTATTTTTAATAACTCTTACATAAATTATTTAAATCAATAGTCAATATTTTATGAATATTTTTGAAGACAGTTTTTTATTAAACCATTTAAAATTTTGGAAATTTTTACGATCTTGCTTGACAAACTAAAAAATTGTATAAAAATAAAAATTCAATAAATCTTGGTTTTTGTGTAATTTACAAGTAAACTATATAGGAGTTTTTGTGTTAGTTAGTTATTGTAGTGTAGTCAACTATCAATATAATTGAAGTCTATATAAATTTGATGCATATTCTAAGTTTTTTTGCAAACATTTTCCTGAATTTACTTTTGCTATTAATAAAATTATGTTTGGAGCTTTATTTTGGAGCTTTTGTTATTTGTTTGGAGCTTTAGAAAAGAAATTCAATGTGGGATTTATAATTTTTATTACAATTTTTTATTTTCTAAAACCATAATAATTTTGTTATAATTTTAAGCTGTTTATTAGTGGAATTCTTAGAATTCTTTTCAAAATCTGTTAATGTAATTTTTGAAATGTGAAAAATGCATTTAGTGCAAGCAAAACAAAAACATATTTCATACTTTTTGTTATTCCATTAACAATTTGCCCTTTCCTTCTTCTAATCAATTTAGTGCCACTTCATAATTTGTTTGAGTGGAGTTGAACTTAATTAGGGCATGTGTGCAGCGCAAACAATCGCATATTCGATCATCGCATGCACACGGACTAACGGTGCGGCTGTGAGGCAATTTAGCCCCAGCACGCTCGCTTGGCAGCCCTGGTATGCGTGTGCTTGATTTTGCAATTAGGCCTCGGCATGTTTGGCTAATTACAACAACGCATCGCTTTCGCACTGCCAACGCACAAATGTCAGAAATGAGTGGCGGAATCGAGAAATAGTGCAGCGAGTACTGTTATTCTACGTACACACACACACACACACACGTACGCATGCGCTTGTATGAGTGTGGGTGCGTGAAATTAATTGCGGTCGCATTTATCACAACAACACAGCGAGTGTGCGTTAAAACAAAACAATTTGCAGCCGCCACTTGCCCAACACTTGCAACATTTACATTTTCAGCCAATTTCACTCCAGCTCGCTCCGTCAGTCAGGCCCTGGACCAGGCCCGGCCCCGGGCCCAGTCGCTGTTGCCGTTACTGTTTCCTGTCAATTTGTCTTTCTGAATTTCCAGCGCAATTTTTATTTTTCTTTCATTTGTTGTTTGCTGTTGTTGTAAATAAACTTGTGCTCGCACCTTTTAAAGCATTTTGCGGTTTGTTTATGTGTGCTATAATTTTTTCGTTTGTTGCACGTCTGTTGGCAGCGGCAGCGGTGGCAGTCTGTATATCCTGCTGTGTGGCAATTGTCATAAATTGTCTGTGGTCTTTATGGCTCGCGCCAGCAGCTTGCGTCGAAAAGGTTAATAGCGAGCGCACAAGTGCAAGCAAGCAGATGCTCACACATACAAAGTTACGCACACGGCAAGTGACCTGTTGCGTGAGGCAACGTGGCATTATCATTTGCACTTGCATTTAGTGCCTCGAATGCCTTTGTTTGGCAAATAATGACCCATATATGCCGAACGAATGCGAATAGTAATGACAGTGTGGTGTGTTGGTCATAAGATTTGGCTCTGTAGCCACCACATCACCCCCTGGAAGTTTTGTAGCTTACTTTTTTATAACAAATGTGAGGCCACGCATTTTTATGCCTAAATTTAGCAAAAAGCTTAACATTTCCTGTTGTAAGGCAAACACAATGAAAATATTTTGAGAATTTTTGAGGCAAGTATGGAAGATTCCCCACGTTGGAAGTCTTGAGAATTATTTATTAAACTAAAAAGTGAAGGTTTCGGTGCATATTTGGCACATATTTGGAAACAATAATGCTGTTGAACAACTAAATAACAGATTCGGGATTTGGGGGCAAAGGTTGAAGTGATGAGTGATATCTTAGTACTATCGTTAGGGTGAGTCGAAACTATGTTAACCCGAAACCTTATTTAGTTACAACAAAAATCTAAAAGTCTGAACGATTGTGGCTCTAGAACAGCGTTCCTCGATCCGTAACGATTCCATGAGCACAAAAAGGCGCATATCGATTGGACTGAGTGAACATTTATGAAACAGTGGGTCGAAAGTTTCAGATTTAAATTTTCCATAATTTTTTTTAATTAAATAACGAAATGTTATGTGGTGTTATTTAGACTGGGTGATCACTTAACTCTCATTGGATATCTCTCGGGGCACTCTTTATATACTTTCTACACTCTTTTATCTGACTAAAACACTAGTTTTTATCTGTGCTAGAGAGAGATGGAATCACAGGCACTCAATCTATCATTAAGAAAAAAATCGAAATTCCACGGAAGTGCTATACTACATTAAATACAATAAAATATAGGGTTGAATATCCAGTTCTCTATTATAAAGAGCACAAACCCTTTCAATTTGGTATCTCTGGAAACTCACGAAACTCATCGGAGAGAGAAGAATATTTATCAGAGAGTTACTACCAAAAAACGACGACCAAAACTACGACCTAAAAAAAAAAACCGTTCTAAACTCTAAAAAATCTATTTTAATAATGGCATAGGTCGAATTATTGCAGATAGTTGGGCTTCAAATTTGGAAGTAAAGTAGTGGGAAAGAAAGTGGGCACCATTATATATAGTCTGTATGCTATTTTGAGAACACCCTTAAAGATTTGGTGCTAACCAAACGACTCATCGCTGACTGCCCTGTTGTTAGCGAAATTTTGAAGCTGAGCTCCGAAGATACAGCAGAGCATCCTCTCCATTTATTTACACGGACACGTCAAAATTACTTATGTTTGTTTTTGTAGACTCTATTATTAGGGATTGGAATAAAAAATTAACAATCATGAAACTTAAGCGATGACCGTTAAGTTTGATATTTTATAAACGCAGAAGAGTCGTGCGAAAAGAATAATGAGTTACTTCCGGAATGTATGAAAATTCTCAACTTATGTGTTTTGCTTAGGTAAAATACTTCAATTTCGTCGTAAAGACACAAGTCAAAATATAAGGCTTTTATAGTTAATTTCAAGGCCATATATAGGGTAATGTTCTCACAGTCAAAGTATGCGTGAGATAATTCTATGTTAGGTGTCAAGGCTGGACGATTAGCGTTCTCTTTTTTAATAGTTCTGAAGTATTTATAAAGCAATTTTGTAAATTATATTTTTAAGACTTGAACTGAAGCCCAGTTCAACAGACCAGATCTAGTACATTTCATACTTCGTTAACCAATCCAACTAATCCACAATCTAAAACCTGATTTTTCCCTCACTTTCAAATTAAACCTGTATATGCGCATACATATTTTGCCGGCAATTATCTTTTACCGCCATCGCATTGGCTCATAACAATAATCATAACAATGAAATTTCATTGCATGATTTGCGATTTTACATTTCACATTATTGATGATGACTTTTATGCGCGCATTGGCAACTTTTATGGCTATTTACGGGCAAACATCTCTGCCAGTTTACCAAAAAAAAAACAAAAACAACCAAAAACAACAATGAGCAAATAAACAAAGTACAAAACATGAACACGAACAGAAATCGCAACGCAATAACAATAAAAACCATTTAAATTGTTAGTGACACCATCGCGAGCGACCTAATAGCTGCGTAGGCCGGTTAAATGGCAAAATATTGAATCGAATTGCCAGGTGAAAAACGAGTATGCGTATAATAACGCTTTCGGAAGAAGCAGAGTTGGCATTTAGGATGCCTAAAAATCACTTAAGTCTTTTTGTTGCAGTTTATTTATAGAATTTTGAGGTTAACTGGTGAAGAATGAAGATAAGCTGCTTAGGACTATTAAGTGAGGGTAAGGTTTAATCTGGAAAATGAAAAAAAAGGTAAAAATCAAATAAGTTTTGGTTAACACATATTTTAGTGATCACACTCTGTTATCGATTATTATTTAGTCTCGACTGAAAAATTTCATTTTTCTTCATTTCCATCGCATTTACGAGCTTTCCGAAACATGTTTACTCGCATGAAAAGCAATATGCTTTTAGTGTCAATTACTATCATCATTACCCCCCTTTATTATTATTGACATAATTATATTGTGTTGCACAATAAATTGAAATAAAAGCACAAAACCAGCAATGCCGATGGCTCTTTGGTGTAGCTAAAGCAAACTGCCAAATAATTCATTGCATTTTTATGTGAAGCCACCACTCACACTTTCTCTACTCTTAAGTAATAATATTTTTATGCTTTATATGCTGCTTTCTAACTGTCAACAAAAACAAATGTTGTAGACATTACATGGACAGCTTACAGACACTGCAGATATGCGCTAACACAGATAGATATAGTTGTGAAAGAGCGCACAAAGAGAAATTCAATAAATCCATACGGACGCATAAAGATGAAATTGCCAGAATAGTGGACTAAATGGTAAAACCAATGGTAAAAATACCGAGTAAAAGAGAACACAAATTTGTTTAGATATGCATAGGAACGCACGAAAACGCACATGAACGCATGAAAATGCATATAAAGAAAATCAGTTTTTAATTTTTGAAGTAATTTGTTCGAAAATTCAACGCCAAGCAGATGTATGGAACACAGTTTTATAAACGCAAAACGAAAATTATTATTTAAATATTTATATTAAATATTATTATGAAAAAATTTAAAATTTAACTCTTGGCCACAAATAATTTAGGAAAGATATTAATCACGCATAGTTTTGCTTAAAAACGCATAAAAAGATTTACAAACTGCCAAGTTTTGCTTAGAAATGCATAAGAACGCAAGAAGAAAGGGATTTAACTTATAAATTCCTTCTGTAAAATGTGAGTGAAGGAATTGCATGCAATTACATTTTGCTTTTACAAGCGTAAAAACGCATGAAAAAAAATTAGCTCTTAAAGTCGAGAGGTAAAAAATTGAGTGTTTCGACTCAATTCAAAAGATTCTTGGAACATTTAAGGTCATGCTTTCAAAAAATTAAGAAAAATCTTGTTGAAGTAAACAGAATTTAGATAAGGAAATTTTTCTAAAAGCAGTTTTGGAGACTTGTTGACAAAACAACATTATAAAATGCGTCTGTAGAAGGAAAATATACCCAATGACAATTTGCTAATAGGTGACCGAAATGTTGGTATAGCACATTTTATAAGTCGACAAACACAAGTGCAAGTAATTTTGAAATATGAGTGCTAGAATTCTAAAATAAATTTTTTGAAAAAATCGTTTGTCAAAGCACGAAATCATTTTAAAAATATGCTTTCGAAAACAAAAATTAAACTTTCTCTTAATGCAATTGGAAATAAAATTGATAATTTTCGATGATATAAATAAAGTTTAGAATACATACGAATGTATAATGCATGAAAACGCATAGAAAAATTTCTCAATTTAAGCAAGACAGCACACACTACAAACGGTAAAGTTCACGCAAACACACAGTAAAGTATGCAACAAAGCAAATATGCAATAAATTCTCAAGAAACCTTTTGTTGTTGCACATACATTGCATTACATAAACCAACTAAAGTAGCGACGATCAACCGACACTATAGCGCTACAAGAGAATCTGCTCCAATTTCATTATTTGTTATCTTTGTTGGCATTACAATCGACAGTGTTGTTGTGCTACATAAGGATAACAATAACAATGACAATAAACTATGAATGCCAACCTTGCTACAAACACAACGAAAGTGTTGCCCACTACAGATAACTGTCATGCTGGGGATATATGTAAATGTGTGGGCGTGCACGTGGGCGTCGAGAGTTTAACACCTACCTAACACAAACAGAGAGAAGAGAGTGTAGCAACCGTGAAAGCGAATTGGCGGTAGAGCTGCCAATAAGTCTGCAAAGCAATTGCCAGCCGACATTGCGAAGTCAAGAAGACACTATCGCAAGAATGCAATAAATAACAGTTAAATGGCACAATAGGCATTTCTTACCACGCAACACGGAACGCAAACGGACGTACAAGCAAGCAAACAAAGAATGAACAGAGGGTCTTAAAGAGTACGGGTGTGTTTGGCTGGGAATGGAGAGAGTAAGGGACGTTCGTCCAGCTTACGAATAAAGTCGCAATGAATTCGCTCTTCACCAAACAATTTCTTGCTGCAAATAATAATTGAACTCAACGTAAAAATTCATAATTCCAACGTATGACTCGACACAACAAAGCAGCAACAAAAAGTAAAAACGACATTAATGCTACTAAGTGGGGGCTTATGTGGCCATTAAATGAGCGAAACACACCCACTAATACGCGCCGAGGTTATGGGGCTGCCTATTAAATACATATCGACAGTGAAGTGTGGCATGCACTTGTATTCGTATGGAGTTGACACCACCAACTCAAGGAGCAGCAGTAACATAACTTCAATGGCCGGGTAGAAAAAAAAATAAAAAATTTCAGGGAATGAATGAAATTAGTTAATTTGTTTGCTGACCGGGGAGTCTCATAAATTTCATATTCATTGTAATGGCGAATTCGTTATATTTGGAAAGTACCAAGTGATGGTCGCGAGTCATTAGCGCTTTTGGGGTGGCTAGTAAACGACATTTTGGTGAAACTGTTTTGTGTGGCTGATAATGGCTTTTAGGGCGTAAAAATTGTATTTCTTACATTGTAATAATTGTTTGTGAAATGGAGAGTGCAACTGGAACTGGCATTCTCTTTGTAATAATTTAAAAGAAAAATTAATTAAGTAACATTTCAGTTGCGAAGAATTCGTCGATATTATGTACACCTTCGCTCATGCCTTTCTCCGGCTTTCTGAAAGTGTCTCACTGTTATATAGTTAGAACGATGTCAGCTTCGTTTTCGCAAACTTTCGAACAAGTTTCTAAATTATATATCACCATATATTCAAAACAAAAAATGTTCCTAAAAATCGCAAACTCTTTACTCGAAATTTCTAGAAAAGATTCGGGTCTGTATTCCTTTAATGAGTTGAAGATAAATGACCTCATCTTTCCTCTCAACACTTTTAGATAAATTTAACCAACCGCTTTAACCCAAGTCTTATTATTGGGACAGGATTCGTGGCTCTTCGCAAATTGCTCGATGGCTGGACCTGACCTAAGCTCAGCGGCCACTAGAGACACACCAAGACTTGTTTACTAGGTGGCGAGAATTCTAGCGAGTTCCTTGTTTTCAAACAGGTCCACCTATATGGGTGTTCTCACTCATCATTGTTTGATCAGCACACATATGCCAAAACTGAATAATTTTCGGAAAACAATTGAAAACCGTGGTTCCATCGCTTTGTTTGATTAGAATTTTGACCAATATCACGAAATATTCGATATATTTTAAACTAGTATCTGATCTAATCACTCGATCCCTCCTAATTTAGGCCTTCGCCACAAATTTTTCATATGAGACATATCGCCTAGCAAATTATATACATACATATATCTAATATATTCTACCACTAACTCTAAGAAATAATGTTATTTTCTATCTTTTTTGGGTAAATTAATTAGGTTGAGACCTAACGCAATGGTTATTACTGAATTGTTATTCAATTTATGCTCAAGGCATTCAATCAACAAAAAATGGAATAACTGACTCCATCAAGCAATCCTTTTAGTGCCACGCTTATTTCCTTTTTGCCATTCTCCTGTCAAAATTATTATTTTTCTGCTTTTTCGTGTTCGTCAGCGTGGAAAATTTTGCTTTTTTTCATTTCTACTTCCCACCATTTATAATACGCAAACCCAAATTTTTTTGTGGTTGCCTAAGTAGACGGAGTAGTCAATTTGTCATCAACGCACATCAATCATAATTTGCTACGTTTTTTATTATTACTCAACAACTCGTAACCATAATACTCGTAAGAAGTGGCAAAAAGAAAGGACTTTGAGGACTTTAAAAGCGGGTGAGCACGGACTAACCAGTAGTTTTGGGTATATATAGCGTTATACGGTAAATAAAAGGCGGAAACACGAAAAAGTAAACGAGCGACAACGTCAATATGCAACTTTTCAACTTCAAGATTTAGCTGCTTTCTCGGCGACGCTTTCTCAGGCGTTCAGGCGCTCACTCGCCCACTCAGTTGCTCAATCGGTTTTCTTTGCGCTTTCTTTACCCTTCCGGTTTTTCCCATTTTTCCGTTTTTCTGTGCGCCTTTCCGGTTGTCGTGCAGCATTTTCGGCAGTTATTTACCGCCAAAGCGAGTGACTGAGTAAAAGTGAGTAAAATTGATGAGTTTTCCGTAAAATTTTGCATTTTTAATAAAGTAACAGTGAGCGACGGACCAACGGACCAACCGAATGCCAGAGCGATGGCGCATAAAAATATGCAACTGACTTTGGCGGAAAAGTATTCAGTGCATGTGTTGAACCTCCATCTGTGTATGAGTTATTTAAGTAGCAAATGGATTGGGCCACGTTCAGCCAATATCCCTTTTTCACTGTTGCTTTGCTCTCGCCATTTTCCATGCCAATGCTCACTGAAGTGCGGTAGTCATTTTCCACACTTTCTCTTCTCTTTCTCTTCTCTCTGCACTACCTTCATAATATATCTTTGGGTATTGGTAAGTGGTAAGCGGTTATTGATTTTATTGTTGGGTGTTTTTTTATGGTCAAAATAACTATTCCGGTTCTGTGACCCTTTCGTCTATTTATCATGCAAAGGATCTGTTGATGTTTCTTCACATATAGATACACTTTCTTTTTTGGGCATTGGAAACCAGTTTTATGTATGTAAGTTTGTTTTTGTATGTAAATATATGTTATCCGTAGGTAATTGCCGGGCTGTCACTTTTTGGGCGAAATTAATAAGATAAATGATTTTTTCAGACAAATTGTTGTACATTCTTTTTATTTGGTGCTTTTGTTATAGTTTGGGTCTAAATGTGTTAGATATATGCATATGAGTGTTTGTGTCTTTATAGCTCCCCACATAATATCAAGAAGTAAAGACAATCGTTAGTCTTGGTTCTCGGGTATCGGGTATACAATATGTAAATATATATTATATTAGGTCTAGTAAAAATAAATTCATTATTTTTCTACCAGTTGGTTTGTATCTCACGTTGTATAAGTGCTATTGGGTTACGCTATATGGCGTTAGAAAGACAAGATTTTATACCAAAATAACTTCTCAGACAGTGAGTCACTTACGACAACGTCAAGCGAAAACGATCCTGGTCGAATCGACTGCGCGGCGCAAACGGTGGCCAAGCAAGGATTGCCTGTCAGGTAGATTTTGCTATGTGTTTGGTGAAATCGACATTAAATCATCTACTATGAGCTGCTCTCTTATCGCCATACTCTTAATTCGAACAATTGAACCATCTGAAGGAAACAATCGCCCAGAAACGACCAACTTTGCTAAATAGGAGAGGAATTGTGTTCCATTAGGGCAACGCCAGGCCACACACTTCGATAGTGAGCGGCCAGAAATTTCGGGAGCTGGTTGGAAGGTTCTTATGAATTCACCTCATAGTCCGAAAGTCAATCTAAACTGGCACCAAGTTACCTACCTATTACCTACTACCTGTTCCTGTCTATGACGAACGATTTTGATGATGTGAAAAGTTCGCCTCAAAAGAAGCTTGTGAAAATCGACTGTCACAGCTTTTGCCAAAAGGAGGAGGGAGGATTTCTATGAGAAACAGTTACTTCCTGTTTTATATAGGTCTGCCTTTGAAATCTAGGTGGCTACAATAATTTTCTCAAAACACTATTTTCTCAAATTCAAGTTCTAAATCAAGTAATAAATATATAAAATGGTGAATTCAATAAGACGAGCACACTAGTGAGGCTATTTTAAGTTTAAAATATACTTAAAAATTTTTAGGATCGCTGAAATTTCTAAGCACTAAGTTATTCTCTTTTGCTCCCTGCGCTCAACAAAAAAAGCCAGAAAAGTCCCCCGCGTTGATAATCGATGGCATTCAAAGATGGTGATCGCTCGTAGAACAAAAATCACGAGACTTTTTTTTTTTTTTTAGTTTAAATAGAAAAAGCTTTATTTAATTCTTCAGTGAAATATGTTTGATAACATTCTTAGCATAATCAGCTCCGCACGGTCACACTAAAAGTGTTTACGCTTCAAAAATAATAATAATAAATACTGTGAAGTGGTCAGAAGACTGCTAGTCCCTATTGACATTAGCAGTAAATGTGTGGAATATAATTTCCTCTAAACATACGAGCATAAAAGCACACATAAACACATATTTCCCAACAACAAATTGGCAGCAGTGAGTTCTGCTGTTTACGGCAAATACCTGCTTCAATGCATCCAATCACTGAATTGCGAAAACGTCGAGATCAATGATTATATACATACATCAGTGTGCACTAATGCACGTACACATGCACATACACATGTAGAGAAGTGTGTGTGCCTTTCCAAGTCAAGTCTATAACATTCGTACGCGCGAGATTACAGCACTAAGCACTGCTCACCAAATTGCTACACAGCCATACACAGCACCATATCACTCTTTGTATGTGTGTGTGCATTTACGAGTCTTCACATGTGTAAGCGTTAACGGTATACCCACACAACTATCACTGCCTTGGCTTTCATCGTTTTCTGAACGTTTACTTGCTTTCGCCGCTTGTTGCCATGGATGGGAGCGAATGCAAGGATTCCTTTAAGCACGTATTTGTTAGTTTTCTTAATCTCCTTGCAAATCCTTGTTGATTTTAATGTTATTTTATATAATCGTGTGTGCATGCGTCTTCGTCTTCCAGCATTTTCCAGAAGTAAAATATTATACAAAATTCGAAATAGAAAGAGATGCTATCAGAAAATAAGTGCAATTTTGTTTTATCAAGTGTTAGTATCTCCCTAAAGTGACTTTATTTTCGTCAATTATGGACACATTGATATGAAATGAGATGGTGTTCAAACATTTTTTGTGTGGAAAATTTTCAGTTTAACCGACATTTTAAGTTTGAATCGAAAGAGAAGGAGTTAGAATACAAAGTATTATACAAATACTCATTATTAGATATATTAGAGCATTATACAACTTAAAATACAAAATATAAGGCGTGTAAATAAAATATTCCCATAATTTAGGAAGTTTGTTATATAAGTAAAGACTATTTCATACACCAGTTCATACTTGGTTTCGGATGGCGTTGTAGTGAAAATACTCGCTACGAATTCGAGATACTCATTGAGAAAGTAAAAGATTCCATTAATTTTCTCTAACTGGTCAACGACTCTTAAGCCAGTTCATTATCTGTTTCGCTCGATGCTGTATTAATTTGATACAAAAAACCGGCTAACAGGCTAAATTGATGTATTTTCCAGCCATACTAATCTTTATTCATATACTATATTTGCTAAATAATGAAACCTTTGGGCAATAGTGTAAAATATATTTATTCTGGAATTAACATAACATGTTAAATTATATTTTCCATAAAGCATAGCATATAGCATGTAGCATAAAGCTTTACTTTCGAGAGTGGAGACAAAAATACTCAGGAACTAAAATGCTTTTCGGCAAAGGGGTGGAAAATCGGTAGAATTTAAATAAATATATTCCAATGTGTAAGTGTAATCCAAGAGTGCAATCCAATTCAGTTTTAATTTCTAAATAAGGGACTTCCCCTAGTATTGCAACTTCTCTAGTTTTGTACAAAAAAAAATCGAATTTCGGTATTGAATAAAATGCGTTTAAACAAATCATTTGCAAATTTAAAATTGTAATGCACCTTGTCATACGAACATGCGGCACTTTTTTGCAATTCGTTTTTCACTGGCTCAAACTCTTTCACGGGCTCAAGTGTAGTGTTGGCAAAACACGAAAATGCCATCAAAATAAGAGCGATCGTGAACAGTGTGGCACTCAAATGGATATGCACCCAATTTTATGTATATATTCAGTTGTGCAGATATCCCAGCATTCAATTTTACTAGGTCTAAAGTAATGAAATAGACTAGCAACATTTGGGCAGCATTTTCCATATCTCTAATTTGAGAATAGCAGACTGACGTAGATGAGTGGATTGAATCTGCGAAAACTTTTCCCTTTTCATAGATACATGTTTGATCAAGGAACAAGTTTGAAATAATACCCGAAAATTCTACCCGGAAAATTATTTGAAAATATTTCTGATAAAAAAACTACATCTCATAAAAATCTGTCATAAACCTTGAAACCAAACTTTAAATATTTCACTTTTCAAATGGTATGCTTTGAGTTACCTACTAGTGATCCTACTAGTTTTATACTAATCTCTTTTGGCCCCCACTGGGTTAGCACATACGTACATTTTCGGTACTTCCACGCATTAGTCGCTGCCGTTCGACATTTTTTGAGCACATTTCAAATCTACTCCGACATATATTTCCATTAATTTTTTCTTGTCGCTCTTCTTTCACCTCTGGCACACACACTGAAAGATGTCGAATTGTGTGAGCGTGTCTATGCGATTGTCGATTTGAAAATCGAATCGCAGAATCAGTTGGGTAAACTTTTTATTATTCTCTACTTTTGAAGGGACATGCTTCAAACATATTTCCTTTTCTCCTATAGAAATTTATTTTTTTAGCCATTTTAGGTTCAAGTGACGGAAAGGGCACAGAACTGGGCTGTGGTACAAGTACATATATATATATATATGTGTAACATATGAATTTGTGAGGTATATTGTAGTTTCAAGTGCCATTTTTTATGCGTTCTCATGTGTTCTAAAGTGTAGGCAATCATCAGATTTATACCTACTAATACGCCTTATGTAGGTAGGTAGGTAAGTCTCAAACACTGTTTGCAAAGGATTTGAACCTGTCAAAACCAACAAACTAAACAATGAATTTTTTGGAAAAATATTTGAAGACTAGAAGGGAGACTTTATAGAACAAAATCGGAAGAAAAAACGGTAGATATGCTTTTAGGCGCATTAAAAAATTAACAACCATGCTTAAGATTGGCCAAAAGTCAGGACGAGCTAAGTTCAAAACCAAACTTTAAAC
Source organism: Bactrocera minax (assembly GCA_021498325.1). Classification (NCBI taxonomy): domain Eukaryota; kingdom Metazoa; phylum Arthropoda; class Insecta; order Diptera; family Tephritidae; genus Bactrocera; species Bactrocera minax. The sequence continues at coordinate 1,336,272 of JAKEEE010000002.1, forward strand.
CCAACAAAATTCTTCCACTTTTATTCTCAAAATATTTTTAATTTCAGAATTTTGAGATTTTTAAGTGATGCTGAAATTTAGCTACAAAATTATATGCTTTTCAAATATCACTTCAAAAGCTTCACAACTGAACCGATACCTATTTATTATATCTATATAAATATACAGGAAATGCCAAAAAAATTGGAACTGGAAAATCAACAGCTCAATTGAGACATACTCCCAACTCAATATCGAACATTCAGTAATAAAATTAAAAGTTTATACTGAAAAGAGAAAAATTCATCCGGAAATTTTCATCGGAAAAAATATTGAAAATTGAGTGCATGAAAAAATTGAGTTGCGGACGGGAATAACTTAACTAACAGACAGCCACTGCAGGGTATTCAACAGTAAATTGCTTCAATATGTTTGACCACCAAAGCGCTCGAGTTACATTATATATGTATATACAGTTAAATATATTATATACGCAGACATTTTACTCCGACCCTTTGAGAAAAATTTTCAAAGAGTCAGTTATTGATTTAATACCAATAATATACAGGAAGAGTTGAGAAAACTCAAGCGGAATGGTGAACCCTGAGAGCCAGCTGATAATGGGAGAACATCAGATTAGATTCAACTAAATTATCGACCTTTAGGGAACGTTAATTAATTCCGTTTCCTAGACAGTTGGGTCCTTGTAGTCGCAATGGTAACGAATTTATATATGGTAATCGATTCCAGACATGACATACATTTCCAAAATTATTATTTTAGCCAACTTTTTATACCTTTGTGAGCATAAACGAATTAATGAATTGAGGTTCCGAACGAATTATATATATGTATTCCGTTTCTTGCGCTGATCGCGAGATCAGATATTCGCGAGAATAAGATATTTCGGCCTCATAGCCAAGACCTCAACCAAAAACACTTTGATCATTGATGTTTGCTTTACTTCACGTAATTTCACTTAATAAATGTGAGCGATCGACTTGTAATAGACAAATTTTCACACTTTAATTATCATGATGCAATCAAACCAATATAAGTGACAAAAGAAGTCGCAGCAACGGATTTGATTTACGACTGCGGTTTAAATAGAATATTTGAATTTAATCTGAGGTTATTTCTAAAATGCTATGTATTAGATTCCAACTATGCTCTTTCAGAGTTAAATAATTTTCCTACAAGGTGTAGCAACCTATTACACATAATTGCACATGTGCTTGGATGTGTGTAGGTACTTGTAGAAAAGTTTCGGCATCCATTGGCCATCACAATTTGAACTGCTGGTTAATGTTGTACAGCTTTTGTTGCTTTTGTTGGCCGCCACTTGCCAATGGAATTGTGGTCGCTAAATTGAATTACACCTACATATTTCATGCTCACCTTTCATTACCAACAAAGTGTTATAAACTACGAATGACTGCGCAGTTGAAACAATTCGAACAATAACAACAGCAATTTGGTGCAAAAGCATAAATGCCGGAAATGTGGCGAATATATGGAGTATTTGTGTATTAAATAACCACCGCTTGGCACTACCGTTCGGTTGCGCACATAATTAATGGTTGTAAATGCCAATTCTTTTGTTGCTATTTGAACTTTGTTACAGTTGAAATGAAGAATGTGTTACAGTTTCAGTTTTAGTTTTTTTGTTTTTTTGCACTCGGCACATAACATGGATGTGGGACAATTAGATTGTAGGTGACGTACGATTTATACGAGGTATGACAATTCGTGATACTCTGTGGTTTTGCTTTGACTTCCGGTTTTCTATTTACCAGTATCTCTCTTTCTGAGAAAACTGAAACTGAAAAAAATGCTCGTACATGAAATAATCGAATATTTCTATATACTCTTATTATGTAAGATAATATTTTTTTTTTTTATACAATTTTATCCATTCACTTATTCCCCTTTTTTTTATTCCTTTTCCAATTTCTAGTGTGCCAATGCAATGGACATGCTAGACGCTGCCGTTTCAATTTGGAATTATATAAGCTGTCAGGCCGCATATCGGGCGGTGTTTGCTACAACTGTCAACATGACACAACAGGCCGCTATTGCCACTATTGTCGCGAGGGCTTCTACAGAGATGCAACGAAGGCACTGAATAATCGCAAAGTATGCAAACGTAAGTATTGTAAATGAGAAACAAAATAGTCTCCAATAGAGAGCGAGAAATATTTCTGAAAGTGGTGTTGTTACTCTCCTTCGAATGCTTCGGAACCTACGTTGTTGGTAACAAAACTGAAAGGGAATTACATTGAAGATTACTGAGAATTTTGAGCAAGTTGAAAAATGGTTGCTTTCTTCATCACTTATGAATAATTATAACCGGGCTGACCTTTGTAACTCCAAGTAATTTGGCAACTATTTTTTTACAACATATGTATACTTAAGAAAAATTTCCTTCCTCAAAACTAATTTAACCGCTGAAGGACGTACCTTTAGTCGACAGAGGTCTTAGAAAGAACTTTTAAACGTGCCAGTGAAGTCGTTAAATCTCTTCATTAGGGTCCCACCATATTTATGCGACTATGTAGGGAGTCTCGTCAACGGTTCACCTCTCATATTATTTTATTGGGATCACCGAGTGTCAAGAACTGCTCCACCAAAACACAGTTCTTAAAGAGAGGTCTTCTAAAATGTAAGTAGGGAGATTACTAGTCTGGGGGTATAGCAAGTAACCGCCGATCAGGCATTGAACTTTATACGTAAGCTTTTAATAGAAGAAAACCAATCGAGATTTTCAGATCAAAGCATTAAGGAAAACTGTTTGCAGTGCTTTTTGGGTGGACACATAAGACCAAAATTTTAGGCAAGCACTAAATATGATTGAAATATACGAACTAAAAGAGCTGAAATAACTAACTATTCAATTCGTTAATTATATACGTATATATATCCGCACGTACATCAACTTCTTTTCATACATTTTGGTAATAGATGGTTCGTTTTCATTGAAATATAATTTCCGTTATTGAAATGTTAAAGACCTTTCTTTCGATTGATTTTCGAACAATGAGCTAATCAAGACGAAATGTCATTACAAATCCGAGATAATCGGGTGTGTTGAACAAATTACAAGTTGCTTCTGACATTCCTTAAATTCATCCACAAAACAATTACCCATCAACAAAACTAACACTAACAATAAACATACATGTGTACTAACATGCAAGTTCTCATATATGTCGCGTCGTATTGAAAAGCAGTTAGCTGAAAAATTGTTGTTCGATTCGTCACGATAGCTCACTGAACAACAAATCCAAAATCCCACACATAAGCGAATGCTTTAGAATTAGACGTTGCCGTCACCGAAAACATTATCGTGGCAAGTAATTCCAAAACACCAGTAGCAACCCCATAAACTCGTATGCACTATACATACATACAAACATTCGCAGCAGAACTTCTTTGTAACGGAATTGAGAATTTGATGCGAAAGTATTTTGCGGCGGAAAGTTTTGTTGCAAGCGATGAAGGATTTTCCTTTTCAATTCCAAAGCTAGTAATCCATCAGACATGCAGTTTTTTTCACGCTAGTATCAACAACACCAACACCAATAACAATACTAACAAATACAATAACAACAATACTTGAAAGATTGGTCCCTGTTGATGAGTTGAAGTGTTTGAGTGACAGCGATTAAGACGGTTTCAAGTGAAATTTCATTCAATAACCTCACATATAGCAGCAACAAAAACCATGTGAAAACACATATTTTCGGAGCATTGTGTAGAATGGGGACGAAATAGAGCACAGTTCTTTAAAAGGGAGGGATCCGATTCAGTTACCACACGACCACAGTGAGACCAATCTTACTGAGAAGGCTACCCAACAGGAGTTGCCGTGGTGTGGAGGATACCGAGTTTCACAGTTTACTTCTTATTTACTCTTATTTATGTGGCCTTACGGTATCGTAGACGATTGCTGACAAATTTTTGCAATCCGTACCTCGTTTCTGATCTAATTTTTTTTACCTAGATGCCTTTATTTTCAAGAAATATACTCAAGCACTGTGGCATATTTCGTCTGCTGTTATCTCCAGGACAGTCGTCCTTGCGTAATCGAAACGGAGCCGAATAAATAGCTCAACTCTATCAGTCTTTCATTTAAGGGTCTACTCTTTCGCACCTGCAACTTCCTCATTTCTCTCAATTCTCTCATTCAAGACAATTAAAGTTTAAATCTTTTATGAAGTATTCCAAATTTTAATGTACTATAATTAGAGGAATAACTCTTGAAAATATATCGAATTCTGTTCAGGTTGAGAAATTTCATAGATATCTATAGTTCACAAAGAGATACCTCAAGTTCTGTAGGGTCATCTTTCGGTCAATTGTATAAATTCTGAACACGACTTTACCAGATAGATGGTGCAAAAGTTAACCTACTTTAAAGATCATCTAGTTTAGATGAAGTATTTTGAGATATTAACATTTAAAGTAAATGTTTGACCACTCAGATCAGATCCCTCTTTATGTAACTGATTATTTCCGATAGATTTCCGATAGATAGTGTAATAGGTGTGATAAGTCAACCGACTCCTTATGGTCATATTTACAGTCCAATACTGTTCTTACTATGATAATAAAATATCCACATAAAGGAAACTTTGGGATAGGTGTCGCTTTAGTCTGAGTGTTGTATTTCCCATAGAATAATTTTTACGGTACACTATGTTTGTTATACTCATTTATTCTCCTTAAAAAAAGCTTCCAAACAAAGTTTTTTTTTTGTATATTTCTTAATATTTCCTCGTCACTGTTTGTCCATAGAACGTCTGTATAGTATATACCTACAAGCGAGCGTATGCTCCAAAGCAAACCTTGCCGCTAAAAGCACCGCAAAGCGTATTTACTAGTCTTTATCTCATTTACCTCGCCTTTTATTGTTATTGCTGGCATTTTTATTTTATTTGTGTGTAATCTATTTCTGAAGACTTCTTCAATGGTTTCATTTGCCACTTTCGGCTTTAGGTGCTTAAGCCTGCCACCGCTACTTTTCACTTATACTCGCATAAGTATTGCGAGTATACGCCGAAATTGGGTTCTCGTTCTCCACCCAATGGAATTGACTTCACTTTTCGATTGCTTATGCATTGATTTTGTGCGTTTCGTTGGTTTCATTGGTTTCATTTTTGTTTGTTGGTCACTATTATTTCGCCACAATAAGCCACATGCGCTCGCCGCTGGTATTTCAACACTGCTGTGGCGGCGGGAATGAGCAATAAAAACGCATAAAAGCATCAAAATAGGAATTTAATTGATTTTCAATTACTTGCACTTTTCGACTTTAGAAAGAAGAAAAAATACAGATTTCTTTTGATTTCAATGCATTGATGATGATTTGATGCCGATCCCTTAAGCGACTTGCGGCAGAGAAAGCGAGAAAGGTTGAACAGATGATATATAAAGAAATTTCGCTTTAGGGATTGCTTTTAGGTTAAAAAATGTATTTAAATTTTTATATTAGCATGTTTTGTAAAAGTCCTATGACTTCAAAAAAGTTTGGTTGGGAATGTTCGACTCGATAGCTCAGGTGTTAATACCATACTTTAGGGCCTTTGTTATTAAACTGAGAGGAGACAAGTATGCGAAGAAAGCAGTTTTAACATGCAAAGATAATAAGATATAAGGAAAACAACGGAGATTGCTGATAGAAAAAACTGAGAGATCGTGAGAATGAGTATTGGTACAGAAAATGTGAAATCTTAAGAATTATACAAAATACGAATTTAAAAATGTACTACCCCAATCTGCTATATTTGAGCTATGCTAATGATAGTGTATATAAAGTGGTACAACTATTTGCTATTGCAACTTTCTTTGTTTATACCAGTCTCATGGGTTTATACCAGTTGTTTGTTCGATTCGCTATACTCGAAGGTTTGTCGATTCGGAGAAATTAATTCAAAACGAAAATAATTTTCTAATTAAGCACATTAAAAGGACTTATTTCTGAACACGCTGAGCTTAGTAAATTGTGTAAGTTCAGCAGTCGGTGAAAGAGGGAAAAGGTGGGAGAGAGTTAAGAAAGGGAGTGAAATACAGAGTGTGCAAATAATTTCACCAAACCCTTGTTCGTCAATTATATGATGATATTATGTAAGTAATGCCTATCAGTCTGAAATTAACTTAACTGGAAGATTAATTTTTTCAGCTTTTTAAAGGGCTTTAAAGCTTTCAATTTATTAAATTATTAATCTTTGGCTGTTTGGTCTAGAAATTATCTTCATTGTTTTGAAAACTCAAGATCTGAGTTGATAAATGTCTATTGATCAGAAATTTCTAGTCTTGGTGTATATTTGAAGAGCCATGTACCAGAAAAAAGTACAGTAATTAACTATAAACCAGTTTGTAGACCTTTTTTTTTAATCTTTAACCTCAGATCTCTTATTTCGAGTTGCTTGTCTTGAAGTTACTCGACAAGAGGAGGATTCTACAAATATATATTTAACATATTTTAAAAGTTTTTATGACAAAATTTGAACTCACGACCATGAGAATGGTTGCCATGTACATATAGTAGTGGACTATTGATAACTACGACCCTTAATTTTGACAGTTCTCTCAATCTCATTCACTTTTAAATCATATTTAATTATTCAACATTTTAGTATACAAGTCAATACGGGCTTACCCTTCTTTATGATCAATGCCTTCATTTCTTTTTCTCTGATTTCAGGCTGCGACTGTCATCCTGTTGGCTCTACAGGCAAAACTTGTAATCATCTGAGCGGTCAGTGCCCCTGCAAAGAGGGCGTGACCGGTTTGACGTGCAACCGTTGTGCACGCAGTTATCAGCAAACACGCTCACATGTGGCACCCTGTATAAGTAAGTAGATAAGCGAAAAAAATTAGTAAACAATGTAGTAAATATATGTAAATGAATATAAATTATTTTCGACCACAATAGAATTACCGTCCAAAGCGAATATGATACAAGCGGAGAGTGCGGTAAGCGAATACCGAGAACCCGCTGGACCCGATGACGAAATGAAAAAATGTAAGTGTAAAGCGCAAAATAACTAATTTACGTTGAGATGTCATTAAAATAGTTTTTGGACTCGCTGTGAAAAAAGGGTGACCGCAGAAAATTTGTGGAGTGACACCGCAAAGGGTGAGAGATAGTGTCAAAATAATGTCGAATAAGTTTCACGGTGGCATTGCTGCAGTTTGAGTTTGCCTAATTCGCATTATAATGACCATCCAACTGCTGAGTCAACCCATTTTTCACTGCTCGCCCCCTTTTTTGTTGTGGTTAGCTCGTGTACCAACAACATACACGCTTGAAATGAAATGTAATTTACACTTGTAATCAAATTTTCATTGCAAATTTAGTGCTTAGAGTGCATTTCACTTTAATGAAATTTGCCAAATTCCCAACGCGACAAACTCAAAACTCATTTCATTGTATACACACACACACACACACACACACATACATGTGGCATTGTGCGGGTGTTTGCTTGTGCAGTGTCATGTGTTCATCGAACTGTCCGGCGCAGTGCAATGGAGTTTGAAATTTAATTAACTTTTATTTAATATTCAACAGATTGCGGCAAATGCAAGGCCAGCCCGAAAAAACTCAATTTGAATAAATTCTGCATGGAGGATTACGGTACGTATGAGTTACCTAAGCGCATAACAGCGCACTATTTGTTGTTGTTGTTGTTGTTTTTCCCTTCGTTTTGTAAATTTCTAATGAATTTCATGCATGCATGCATTCATGCCCTCAGGCTATTACAATTTTAATTGTATTTATGCCGACTCTTGTATTTCATTCTCCTTCTTTTTTTTTCTCTTTTTTCTCCAATTTTCCCCAATTGCAGCCATTTTAGCAAAAGTCATTGGGCATGACCGCGCTTCGCAGGACATCAATACGGAGAAATTTTCGATTGAACGACAAAATGAAATTTTCAAATACGAAATAAATATACAGACGATTTTCAAGCGCAACCCTTTGCAGGGCACAACGAGTTCACTGCTGGGCAGGGGCCATATGATGTGGCTGGTGCCGCGCAAGAGCCTCGAATGCCAATGCCCCAAAATCAAGTTGAACAAGTGAGTTTTCGATTTTTTTTTTATAAATATTACTTTAGATATCTATACCAACACAGGTATCTTGATTTTATATATTTGAGAATTTTTTACTGTTTTGTTGTATTTAGATGGAAATAACCCACTGTGCCCATCGAACCTTGATACTTTACGAAATAGTAGATTTTTGATAAAGCAAATTAATTGTAAATCGAGTCATATTATACGCTGATATATACGAGAATTTTGTATAGCGTAAAAAATTTTTCACAGTGTGTTATATATTTATTGGAAAAATACTATTTGACGCAGAATTTTTTCACCCCACTGTTCATTCACTCTTAGTTACTATTGAATATGTTTTTTGAACAAATACTTTCCGCTCTTCTATAGAGATGATTAACACAATTTTTCAACACTCCTAACAGAGCGTTTCAATACTTAAGTAGAACTTTCTCGTAGAATTCCAGCAGGTAGGCATTTTCACCCCAAAATTTTTCATATTATCCTGGGTTTGAGCCAAATTCACCATAGAACATTGCAAGTTAGCTTTAGTTAGAAATTCAAATCTGCCACCTCTGCTACCACTAGATGACACCGCATGGAATACTTTATATTGGAATGCCCTGAGGCGTACAAAATATTTTCTTTATCCTTAGACAGTCACCTGTACTTCTATAGTGCCTAGTAGTATGTAGTGTAGTTTTTTTTTAGAGTAATCATACTTTTTTTCCAAAGCTGTTTTCAGCATCTATTCTGGTTCCAATGTAGACTGCAAAATTGTCAGCCAACATTCCGGGTTCCTGATTGTGTATTTATTTTAACGAGACATTTCGGTTTTTGCTGACACTTAGACTCACTTCATTATTTAAAGCATATAAAACCGTTTCGAAGTCTCGTGGCAACTAAATACGACGATTTACTCCTAAACGAGAACGAACCGGGGATCTAACTCTCAAAATTTTGATTAAGGGACTTGGAGTACAAGCGTTTGTTTCACTCCACTGAAACTGTAATCTCTCACGCCCAATTAAATCCAGCTAAAAATAAACCCAGATGGCTAAATCTCCCTGCGAGGTGGTTTGCCTGATCTATACGTACGTCTTCGGACCCGAACTTGAATTATAGATTTTTTTTTCAGATATCAAAAATGAATTTCATCAATTCTTTATCTATTTCTCTCCCGCACATCTCTTTTCCAGATCATATCTAATACTTGGACGTGATTCGGAGGCTGCACCCGGCTACTTAGCCATCGGACCCAGTTCGGTGGTGCTCGAATGGAAGGACGAATGGTCGTTGCGCATGAAACGTTTCCAGCGGCGAGCGCGTAAATGTAGTTGAATCGAGCCGGAAACGGAATATGTCAGAACGGATTTCAATTTCGTACATTTGGATCGATATCGTTTCTTGTATAAATTGTACAGTTTACTCAAATTTTTGACATTCTTCGGTATTATGCTATAAACAACTAACAACTAACAACTAACAAACAACGTAAGACACATACATACAAACAAATAATAACGTAAAAACCAAAAACAACAACTATAACAGAATTATAAGGAATATAATACATACAAACAAAAAGAAAGTCATATTTATGCAGAAAACGAGCAAATGATAAGAAACACTCACACAAGCATACACATATACACATACATATATGAATGGGGTATAAAAAGTATTAGCAAAATGCGATGTGAGCGGTGAAAGCAGTGAATTGATTTAATTGAGGTGTAGCGAAAAAAATGGATTTAATAAATATGACTTTAATGATTTATGAATTTGATTAAGCAGCGAGGCCGCAAACACACACACACACACACATACATACACACGTGCGGAAAAAGTTATTTATTAAATTTAAATCATTTTTTAAAAGTTGCGCATTTTTTTTGCCATAAATCAGCGATTCCGAGTGCTTTTCTGTTCGCTCCGTAAATTTCATTTAATTTTCGCAAACTATTTTATTTCACTTTTATTTTAATTTTGCATTGAAATTGCTGATTTATTAACTTTTTTGCAATCGCTTAATTGTGATTGATTTGGTTATTTGTCACAGCGCTCGCCAGCCACTCGCTCGCGTTTAATGAGTTCGCTTAATTAAGCAAATAATCTTTGTGATTGCGGCAGTTAATTTAAAAGCGTATTATGCAATCACCATTTGCATGCAAATACAGGTGTGTGTGTGTGTGTGGGTGTGTGCGCGCATGATAATTGCCTTCATGTTTGCCAGTCGCGCCCAGTAGTTAGTTTTTCTCGTTTTTTTTTTTGTTTTAATTTATAAATATTCATTTCAGCGTTAATTCTGTGCGTTTCACATGAGCACCGTGTCAGCTTGACAAAGTAGCGCTGCTTAAGCGATTTAAATATTTAATTGCATGGATAACAAGGTGTAAAAGTGTGACTAATGAAATCAGCTATCATTTCAAATCAACTTTTTAATATCGTGTATTTATAATTAAAATCACTGGATTCAAAAGCAGTGCAAAAACAGTGACAATATTGCGGAGGGCTAGAAGAAATAGCTGCAGTTATTAACTTTCTTTATGAGTACATGCTTTTAATATGTCATACATTAAATATTAGGGTGGTTGCAAATTTTGGTACAAAAAGCAAAATATCATTTAACATATATAGGATGATCAATATATTTATTTATTAAGAGAGTCTACGTGCACGTACGAAACTGCAAATAGACTACACGAAAATTATGATTATCTTAAAACTGAAAATTTTTTAATTTAATGGTCTCAAGGGGTCGCGATATAGGAAAATGATTCAAAGTTAATGCTTTACTAAGAACTGAAGACTACCTATAATACAAAACGATTATGGCTATTTGAAACATAGTTTGATTGAACCATTTTTTGTCATTATCTGGTCAACTCTCAATAGCTCAACATTTCATCCAGGATGTTTCTTAAGCAATTACACTTTATCGTTGTGATGAGTATTTCATCAAAAAGGTATAAAAAATTACTTTAAATATTCCGAAATTCTTGTAAAATAAATTGATTTTCGCATTTTTAAAAAAAATTTGGAGTTAATGTAGTCATCAAGTAGCTGTAGACATCGTTGATGTTGCTTAAATGTGGTCATTAATTTTATCGAAAATTTTTGAAACATCGGTCAGTCTTATACTCGAAAAATTTTAACCGTTGTACTCTAAATACTATTTTATACTCTTTACATGGCATATATGTATAGGGTACATACATTTAAATTCTTGAAAGTAAATAATAGTGTTTAAACATATATTTGGGACGGTTTTCCAATAAATCGGTCGATCCTAGGGATTTTAAAAGAATGTTTGCTTTGTCCAGAAACTCATTGATTTCAAGGAATATACGCAGTTAGATGTTGAAATTATGCTCGAATTTGTTCTGAGAAAAAAATTAAAAAATTTTATTTAAATTTGAAAAAAATTTCCAATAATTTTATGAGACATAGTGAGAAATCAACAATTAAAATGGGATTTTTATGGAGTCTCGTTGGTATTTTAAATGCTTATGAGGTTTTTGGTAAACCTTTTTTTCAATTATTAACTCCTAATTCCTCGGCTCTGTTTCACTCAAAAAAATTTGTACAGTTATCGCAGCATAACCATTTCGCTTTAATTCTCAAACCTTTCGAAAAGCGGTTTTCGCTTTTATAAATCAATAGATGAAATTGGAACATGAAACATTAAATGAAAATGGAAGAGAACCAAGATGAATAAACCAAATAAAATATAACAATTGCATATATAAATATAATATATTTAACAGCAAAATCACAGAGATACATTTATAAGAAATAACGACAGCTAAAAACCAAATAACAAGCACAACAGCAACAACAACTTAAAACGTTATCTGCCATCAAGCGTGGACAATGTTTGTGAGTAGCCAAAGTGGGCGTCCAAACAGGCGACCAACATGATTTACAGCCTCACGGTCATGGTCACACGCCTGACAGTTATGCACCGACACGTTGCATACATACATGTGTATATGTGTGGATAATAAATAGAGCAGAGGCATGTATGAATGCGTCGCGATATGAGTTGGGCGGCATGAACTTGAAATGCAACGAAATTTACGCCGAAATTTGAGAAATCGAGTGCAGCGGCAGCGCTCAACAACCGTTCACCGATTTTAGATAGCGGAAAAATTGCGGGAACGCCCGCTTTTGGTATGCTGCAGAGACTGCTCGGAATACTTGCTTCGCCTGGTATGGCTGGTGACTGGTTTTGCGCTGCTTTGCAACTACAACAAATGTGACTTAACTTTTTCGAATTTCTGTTGTAAATTTTTCATATTGCATTGTTGTTGTTGGGAATGTGTTGCATGCGCGACCATCAAAAGTGCTTGCTGTTATCTTAATTTACCAGCTATTTAACATGCATATTTCGGTTTAAGCTGTTGTTGTTTGTTTAGTTTTGACATTTTTTGTTGTTGTTGTTGTCATTCTTATAAAAGTATTTGTAAAGAAGCATTGTTGCTTACAATGAAAGTGATTTGTTACCAACGATTTTTGGTGTTTATAATTCATTATTTGTTGCGTAGGGTGTGAGCACAGAGCTGCCACATCATTAAACATTTCTAAAAGAGTTTAGGAAATAAAACTGAAATAATTCAGGTATATGTAAAAAGTAAGATATATATTTTTCATGATGCATGGAGCTAAGTTCTTTGTTTCTATATATTCCATGTAAAGGATGAGAAAATATTTGAGGTTAGAGTTTAGCAATTAAGATGGAAAATGGTATAAATTGATGGCAGAATTACATTTCTTAGGCAACTACTATATCGGCAACATAAATTCAATACAAAGATATCATATTCCACTAAAGTCTCCTTAAGCAACCATTACTTTCTAATAGTGCTGCCAATTTACTTTATTTGTGGCGGTTGCTTGATGGTTTCTCCCCTCTCTAAGCAACGCTAGTAGCCCATATTGTATAGAAAGTAAGATATTTTCAAACAAAATGTTAATTGGGTGATTTTATGATATTTATTAGAGTCCATGTCGTATGTAAAAGCAATTTAATGGATGCTGTCACACCATTCGATTCTGTTAAAAAAGATTTGATGCTATTAAAGACTTACAGTTATTTATCAATATCGGCAAAGTTTTGAAAGAAAGACCTCAGTGGTTCAAATTTTTACATGGAAACAGGAATTTTTGAAAATTTAGTTCAATAGAGTTCTACGATAATAAATAATATTTTGGAAAAATGCCTTGCAATAAAAATTTTCATGGACTTGCCTTTCCTTCCCAAATTTACTTTGAAGTTAGGGTTAGTTTTCTATAATCAAACGAAAAAGTGTAATATTACAAGTTTTCAAAAATAATTTTTAGAGTTATACTCGGTATAATGGCAACACTATTTGCCTAGTGTCACCTCAACATATCTCTTTCAAATATTACACACCCAGGCATTCGCTTACGAATAGTTATTCAAATATTTGAAGTGGATTTATACAATACGAGCGAATTCGATACGCGACAATTAACATAGTTTATGGTTCATTTGTGTTTGTGTGGTTTTGACAATTTCTTTGACAACTGTGGCAACTTTAGCTCTTTGTATTGCAACAAATGCATAAATAACAATTCCGGTTATAATGTATTGTGAATTGGTGAATTGTTATATGATTTACGTAGACATTTGTAATGAGACACCAATTGCAATAAGAGCTTATCTGTATCTCTCATCTGACAACAATGTGTCAAAGTTATGCAAATGTTTTTTTTATTTTTCTTTTTTTTTTTTGGTGAGATATGTGCCATTCTCATGAGTGTGTTAATTAGACACGAAGTTGTAAATGAAAATGCATTTCAACAAATTTCAACAACATATAAGTGCGTGTTGCATAACTCCAAGTCGTTTAAATTTGATATTTGAATCGAACAGATCGTCGTGTATGCCGATTCTGACATACTTCAGGCGTTTGCAATTTGATTTGAGTTGAGTGAGTGTGTTGAGTGGAGCGTTGAAAGCAGAGTGGTGGAAATTGCATACGTGCAAGGAAAAATTATGTCCATTATATGCATTTTAAGGAGGTGTAGAACTCGCTTAAAATAGTATACATGTATTTCATTTTACTTTCAACAGTTATTGCTGAGTTATGCAGCATTTCATTTTATTTATTTTTTGTTCTATTTCTACTGGCATACTTATGTACTGGAAAATTACTATTCTTATTTATATATCTGTTATCTATTTTACATTGTCTCTAATTTTAGTAATTACATGTCGAGAATTTCCAGAGGGAATCTCTGGTATCAATCAAAAAGAGAATTTCTGAACGAAAACGGTTCAAAATCAGCTTGAGCGCACAACCCTTTATTTGCTTTCCTTTGATTGGACTGATATATATTTGTATATATTGTCTACTGAATCTGTATACAATTATGATCTATCAATTCTACCTTATAAACTTTTTTTCATAAAAGAAATTTCTTAAGAAAAAGTTTTTATTTCTTCCATTAAATTCTCGCAAAAATATATTCGTAATTCTTGTCGTACATATGCCTAAATTTTTTTAAATAAAAGTCAAATTATTCGAGAAAAGCACCAGCTTACAACTAGATATTTTCGGTTGAAATCGAACTCGTCAGAAAAGCCTTAGATTTATACCAATTTTTTGAGAGAGTTAATAAAAATAACGAGGCTGCCGTTTAAAATTAGGAATGTCTGTCCGAAACTAACCAAATTCACCTATTATTTCATTTGACCAGTAGTCTTAGACTGTCATCTGATCATGCTTGTAATTTTATTAGGATTTGCATCTCGTCGGACATCAACGAGTAAAAAATATCAAGTGCTTGCCTGGACCTAAGATTGCCGGATGGCTAGTTGGGATATCAGGTTATACTGGTTAGAAGGAAGGTAGCATAAACCACTTCAACTAGTTTATTTTACTGCTGGGTTATAATCTGCAGAAACTTATACCACTACATACATACAGTTACATACATACATACATACATAAATCGACAAATAAACGGAATGATATATTTAATATATATTGCCACATACACACACACTCATCTGCCAAATTTAAATAAATTTTTTCAATGGAAAAACTATAATTACAGCATTTAGTTGCCATTTAAAACAGTGGAAACAACAACAAAAAAGATATATATCAAATATACGAGGGAAAAAAACATTTGTGAAAAAACTGCAAATGAATAAAATTAAAAATGCATTAAGTTAATTTCGCTGCCGTTATTTTCTGCAGACGCGCAAAATTGTTGTTGTTGGCACATGCTTCAATTGCAACATTTGGTGTACGCGCAATTCCACCTGTCATCAGCATATGCCATAGGGCAGCAGATACATGCAAGTACATGTGCGTGTGTGTGTATGTGTGCCTGTGTCTGTATTGGTAGTGGAACACAAATTTATGCAATAAATAGAGCACTCATGCACATAAATACACATTTGTTACAAATTTATTGTGTATAAACTTATTAATAAGTGCCTCGAAAGCACCAAAAAAAAAAAAAAAAAAACACAACTACAACAATAAAAACACACAAACAATCCATTGTAACATGAAAAGCCGTGTTACTCATTTCGATTTTTTGTTTTTTGATTTATTAATGTCGACTGTAGTTTGTGCAGTTATTGTTGTTGTTGCTGTACGAGCATTTGTGGTTAATGTGGCTACTCGTTGGAATATGCCATTTGCACGCTTTTTTCAAGTGTTCTCTTACATGTATGTATGTATATGTTTGTATGTATGTATATGCATGCGTGACAGCTTCTGATGTGACAGGTGGGGCTGCGTAAATGAAATTAATAACTTTAACTGACAGCAGGCAATGCCACACAGTTGGCAGATCAAATGTTGCACTCGCATGTTGTTCGTGTCATATTTATGTATGTGTGCTATTTGCCAGTGTCACGATATCGAGATTTATTTCAACTCAATTTTCAAGTAACTTCCTGTTGAGAGAATGCATAATTTTTTTTCGACGTTTTTAGCTTTGATCATTCGAATGCTGCAAAAAATGGACAAAGGCAAGAAGAGGTCTGGACTGAAAAAAGTTTCAATATACGACGTTTTATCTAATAGAAGTAGATAATAAACTTAGATTTCATTAAATTTTAAATTTTCAATTATCATGTAGCATACCTTTAGGGTCTCAGAAGTACAGCTCAGCAAAGTACGAAAAACAAAGAAAAGAAAAAAAAATTAAAGCAAAATTTTTGGAAAATATTATTAGAAGTATTCCGAAATATTTCATTATAAAAAATAGTCGGAATTTCGGAAATTGGTGCGTCTTTAATTATTTTCAACTTAATATATATTATACTGTAAGAAGTCAGCTTTAATTCATAAGTGATTTAGTTAGCCATAGTACAGCTAAATTATCACAATTTAATTTCACTTTAATATGCTTTAAAGTATGACAAATCGACGTATAGGGTGTGTTTCCTTTTTTGGTCACAGCAAGCTTTTTGCTGGGTTCAATTACTCTTTCGAAAATCTTTGGCGGTGCATTCGGTAACGATGATTTTGGAACCAATGTTTGCCTTGAGCTCACCAATGGTACGAGTATTGCTTGTGCATGTTTTGTTTTTATATAACCCCACAAAAAGAAGTTGGGAGGAGTCAGATCTGGAGACCTGGATGGCTATGCAATGTCAGCGCTTTTCGTCACCAAACATTTAATGGCATTCCCACTGATGCGGAAACTCCAATATATGTTGAAAAGATTCATATCATTCTTCAAAATGCGCCACAAAGTGATTACCGAAATACTGGATACTAACACACTCACTGACAGTTTCTGTAGGTTCATTCAAGCGCTTTGATTGTTGACCAACTGCATGTTGACGATCTTTCAGTAATAAACGTCAACGATTTCAAACGACAAATAGTCTTGTTAGTGGTGCATATTAAGCGAGATTTCTTCGACGATATAAAGATAAAGTTGATATAACTGAACGACTATTTTCAATCGAAAACATCACTAGTTAGCCATATTTTTCAGTGTGAAATGCTTTAAAGGTAGAATTTGTGAATTTGTGATTTTGAAAAAATGATTTCGAATCCCAATCAACTCCTATCTGTTAGTAAATGTCAAAGTTGTAGATACATACCAACACAGAATATGGTGCACCCTGTAATTTTTGATTTTAATAAAAACTATATATAGTACAACATACATTTTTTGTGTGTGTAAATTTTAAATCAGATTACGCAACACTAATATCGAACGATTTTACATAATGGGCAGCAATTTTTTCAGCAAGCACTTTTTCCAAAGCTTTGCAACTTTAATGGTAAAATGCATACTTTTTATAAAACAAAAAGTAAAAAGGCCATATGAATGAAATAAGTGGAAGAATTAGCGCAAGCTATTAATGCTATGCAAATGAAGAGCGCTATTTAATTTATGGCGTTTTAATTTAATATTGAATTTAATATTTTTACGAAAAAGAAAATTACAGTTTTTTTTAGTTTAACTTCCAGGTCATTTGTACTAAATTCAATGTATTTATTCTATTTCATTTCAATTTCCCATATTCAATTATAATGTTATTTTATTTTTTAATGAGTCGGCTGTATGTGGAATTAAAAGTTTTCCGTTAATTTGCTGCGTTTCTAATTAGTGGTCAATTCAAAATGAGTTATTTACATTGTAAGTGTATGTGTGTGTGTAATACTGTTACAAATTGAGTTTATAATTTAACAAATAGTGTATTTAAAATATAGATAACAAATATTTATATGAATTAATAAAAAAACTAACAACAAATATAAACAAGCAGACGAAATAGCGTTGAAATATCGATACAGAGAGAGAGAGAGAGATAGAGTGAGAGTAGTCAAAAAAAAACACATACAAAGAAAATAAGCGAAAAACGAAACACAAATCCATAACTGACATATAACTTCCGTTTCCGTTAAAACAGTAACACAGTTACAACAGTAAAAGTAACTCGAATATGTTATTTAGTAGTTATATAATGCATATATTTTAATTAAAATTAATTAAACAAAATGCTGTGGTGGTATAGAGGCAAAGTAGAGAAGAACAATGATGGAAAAGTGCAACATGCGAGATGTAAAATGAGTAAAGAGAGGAGAAGAGCGAGCAGGGAAGTTGAAATCAAAGTTGTATGGCATAAAAGCAGCACTGTCGAGCAAATATTTGGAACTACTGAAATTAAAATTTTTTGATATAAAAATTAAAAATGAAAAAAAATTTTGTGAAAATAAATTAATTTAAAGATTTTCAAAGTTATGAATTTTGTTTTAATGAATTTGTGTTAATAAAATTTTATTATAAAATTTTTTTAATTCAATATTCATTTGTAAAAGTTATTTGAATTCAAAAAAAAAGAATTAATTTTAATTTCCTTTTCTTTAATATTTGAAGAATTTTGTTTTATTTTGAGAAAAAAAAAATAAAAATTATTGGTGCATTTGAACATTTCTTTTATTTTTCGAAATAAAATTTTGTGTTTTCTTTTTAATTTTCGGAATTGCAACTCGTGCAACTGCTGCTGATAAGTGATATTTATTAATTTAATTAATATTTAAATTAAACTTAGTATTTGCATTGTAAAACTGTTTTGCCATTTTGTAACTAACTGTAACTGTAATAAATTTATGTTTAAGTGAAATATTAGACATAGACATACACATATGCACATAAATTAAATACACAAATTAAAAAATTTAGCGAAAAAAAACATATATTATACACATAACAACACCAACACACAACAGAACGTGCAAATGTATACAAGAAGCAAAAAATTAAAATATAACTTTAAACATCAAAAAAAATAAAAATAAATGGAAAATGAAATAATATCTAATAGTTAATAAGTTATTAATAACAAAATCTGAATGAAATAAATTAAAACAAATGCCGCAACAACATTTTCAGATATACAAAATATTATTTAACTGAATTTTGTTATTAGGAAAAATGTCTGGGCATTTTTCATGTGTTATTTTTTATGAATTTTTGATCATGTAAATATTATTTTTGGATAAAAATTTTTTTTTTTTGGTAATTTAAGCCCACTTAAGGGCATATATTAAGAGAAAAATAAATATATAATATATATAAAAATTTAATAAAACAAACATATAAAATTAAAATATAAAAAAAAAATATAAAAATATAAAACTAACACATATCCATTGTAACGAAAATAATATCTACAAATATTACGAGTAATTGAATTTAAGTGATTTTTCCGCGAATTTCTAAGATATACCTAATTATATTATAGTCTATTATTGAAGTAATTGCCGATTTTTTTTTTTTTAATTTAAGCCTTTCTATGTCACTAGCACATCTCCCTGTGGTGAAGAGGTTGAAGAAATATTTTCGTTAATACTAAAGTACTAAAATTTCTGAGTAAAATTTATTGAAGAAATTATTAAAGTGAATAAATAATAAAGAAAATATTGAAAATATATTGAAACCCTAACTTCAAAAGCTTAGTATGATTTTTTTGCAGCGATTGTGGCAGATTTCGGCATACACATGTCTCCATACAGAGTACCGCATTGCGCATACTGAACGTTTGCTTTCACCGCTAAAGCCTCTCTTTAGTTCAAAAACAATTATTTATGTATTTTCAATGATAAAAAAATTTTAACAACAATCAAATTATTAATTAAAAAGTTTCAAGGAATCGACTTTCGAAAACCACAGTTTATACCTAAAATTTTTTCTGTAAATATTATCAAAAATATAAATCAAAAATTATGTAGGCTCTTATTTAATTATAACTAATTAAGCGTATTGTACTTAATAAAAAATATTTAATTATGCATTACTTACATTTAATAAAAAAAATAAACAAATAAATACTGAAAATATATAAACAAAATAAAAGCACTTAATTAGATTAACTGTAATGTCTTGTATTGTATTTAATCCATATGTGCAACAAATGTATACCCCTACCTAATCTTAACCTTACTTTTGTAAAGGCATATATATAAATAATAAAAGAAGTCTAATTATTATTATATTCGAGCATATACCTATAAATTACTTTAAATATTTAAAAAAAAAAGTGATTAGAGAAAGTGAGTATTTATTCCAAAAGTAATATTTAATGAAGAAGAACCTGAAATATGGATAAGATGTCACGTACTAGATATGTATGTATAAACAGTAATAATCTGGCATTCAACATACACATATGTATGTTTGTGGCAAACGCATGAAATGTATGAATATGCAAATGTATTAAAACGACAAATAAATATTGACAAAATATTACTACAAAAACAAAAACAAAAACGGAGTTTTTAAATATCTAACATTTGATTGATTGAAGGTACTTGTTCTGGGAATATGTAAGTATATAAAGATACCAAATTTAAATTGTGTTGGATTTGAAAATGATTTGTAAGATCTTAAACTATATTTATCTGGACTTGCTTTGTAATTAAACTAGTAAAGTTAGTGAACGTTATAAATGACTTCATTTGGCCAAACCTTAGAGAGCAGCGAATCGAACACACAACTGGTATGAAGAAAGAGGCTCGCATAATTAAACAGATATTGAATAGCAGGTAGTTATACCACTCTAATGACTTCCTTAGTCAGGACCCTTGCTAGAGTTCAGCCCTAATTAAAACATTGGAGAAGACTTGACCTGACTTTTTGAAGAATATAAGATGAAGCGACCTAAAATAAATTGCTTCCAAAAGGAATACTTAAAGCATTAAAAGCATTGAAATATTTCCAAAACTATAAGCACTAAACTATTCGTAAACTAAGTTAAGTTATCGTGCAAGAAATTGTGAAGCAAAGTCGTCACCCCTACCATATTATTAAGCCCCTTGGCTTGTCAAATACATTTCATATGTAAATTAAGTCAAGCATGTGTGTGTGATCGTGTGTCTAAGGTGATTTTAATTGACGCTCATATATTATGCTCACAAGGCTATGGCAAGAACATCTTCAACAACAACAACAACTAAATTGTACATCTGCAAGAACACTTCCAGTAATTATACAATGTATAATAAACAAGAACAACAATTGTAGGCTTCCACAAACACACACACACACACACACACACACACACACACAGACACACATATCCGCCATCATGAGCGGCATCTTCCCTGCTGCCTCAACTTGTGACTTTGCCATTAGAAACTAGACAGCCATTATTGGGAGCAGGTTCGTAATTAACTTTATGTACGCCATACTAATTAAGACGTTTAACAAGGATAAAATTACCTTTTAACGGCAGCGTGTTGGCGGCGCTTCCTGCTGCTGTACAACAACAGTAGCAACAACGCATGAAAATAATAACACAAAATATGTTTGGTGGAACATTAAGCTGGAAATAACGGTGCACAGTCTGATATTATTACGTTGAAGGTCAGTGAAAATGGCAATTAAAGGTCGGAGGAGCGAAGGGATTGAAGGAAAATCAACAAAAAAAAAGAAAAAAAAAAACGCTAAATATTAAAGCGGTAAGAAAAAGTGGTGTTTGTGTACTTAAAGGGGAGGGGGTTCAACATGTTTATGACTTTATATATATATATATATATATATAAGAAGTTTATATGTTCGGTTAGCATCACAGTGGGTATTCAATTAACGCGGATATTACACAGCAGGAAGCAGTCTAGATTTGACTTCTTAATGGCCAATTAGAGGCGTGTCAAGGTGTGAAACTATAGAAAGGAAGCATAACTGCTATGCGCTGCACAACACACAAACACAACATATATAAAAAAATAAAAATAGAAATAACTTACCCAAAGTTATACAAAATTTCCTCCCCGATGATCTGTCGCTGCAAAAAAAGCAGAGAATTATCAAAATTCTGTATTTAATAAAGTTAAATGAAGAAACGTAAATCACAAAAGTCATTGCTGTTTATTAAGGCTCAGTCGCATTCAAAAGGTCAGCAGGTGAAAATAACAATGCAATTTATTTATACACAATATTTATGTGGCATTGTGACCTCTTGTTGCTTTCATTAGTCTTCATTAGTGCGCCATAAAGTTTTGAAATGCGATAAATTGTGCTTTGTATACTTCTATTGCATGCTTTATGGCGTGTAGGCGTCTGGGCGTCTACGCGCCTTATTAAGCTATACATACCGGAAAATGTGTTGGTGTTGGTGGCACACGGTTTAATTTAAAAATAAAAGCAGTTCATAAATTATTACTTTGATAATACTTAATTCAAAAGAAAAAAAAATTTGCGTAGTTTGCCACATCTGTTTTAATTAAAAACCGTTACCTTTTTTCATAAGGCAGTAGGTTTATAAATTTGCGTTTAATTTTAAATTAAAGCTGAAAAATTTATTACTTCAAACTTTGGGAGGTGTTTTCCCATGGCTGAAATATACACAAAGTTACACATTGACTATTGAGCAGCGACTACTCTTCGAAAAATATTTTGTTTCGATGTTGGTCAGAAAATCGGATTTGTGTTAATGTTCTTATCCTTTTTGCAAAAATTTCGATAAATTTTTTTTCCCTTCGTAATCACTCATTTGAGATGACATGGAGCGCATAGAGAGTATCGCGTAATCGAACATCAGAGAGAACTCTTCATGTAAATTTTTCGGAAATCAAAAGTGAAGAATGGGGCGACCAAACGCACCAGAAACTTGGAATGTGTGAGTAGCCAACTATAATGTTGGAGAATACAGGAGTGGTTTCAATTTCGATGAGAGAGTCCTCCAAAAGTGTATTTCTTGTACTATCGGACCATGTTGCATATAAATATAAAATTTTTTTCGAATCAACTGTTATTTGTAACAATTAACCCTAATCAATGTAAATATGGAGTTAAAGTATGTATATTTAAAAGGTCGGTAGAAAGAGGCGATTAAATTTTCGGATGCTTGTCTGTTCTTCTGCTCATCTGTGTGCTCGTCCAGTCAAGCCATAACTGGAGTAGTATAAATATCTAGTTGAAACTTGGTATAGGTATGGCTTGGTATTCTCAAGATGTTGACATTGCAGATGGGTGTTATCGAATCGTTGTAGGCACGCTACTTTATAACGGTTTTATTCGACGCAACTAAAATACAATAGTTTCCTCATAAATAACGCCAGTTAAGTTGATTTTGATGAGGACAATGGGTACCGCCTACTTTTAGGTGAATTGTCATATATTATATAGAAGTCTATTGATTCGAACCACATTTGGTACTTTGGTACTTCCCTTGATACAATTTAACAATGACCGATCGGTCTTTAACCACACCACTTATCGGTTCATTTATCGAATATTAAGAGATACTTCCTACCAAATCGCACTGCACTGTATGTACTGATTATTATATTATATGTATGTCACATACCTTTGTATTATTGAATGCTTGGGTTTCGCTTATTACTGAGATATGCCAACTAAAATGGCTGAAGACTGTTAGTATCTTCACCTAGCCCTAATATGTTGAATATATTAATTACAACGAATCCGCTTGATTTTTATTCTAAAAGGACGGAATTCTAAAAGGAATTTCTTTAAGCAAGTTATCTTAATGGAACTAAGTAGATATGTTATTCATAGTGTAACCAAATCTGCAAAATATGCAATAAGAATTTCAAAAAAAAAAGCACACTTTAAAAATTAACGAAATGATCAAACTTTAATTTCAAATTTCGTCTTCTTGTCTTCGTAGACATTGCAAGCAAGGTCTTTCACCTCTGATAGACTTTTAAATTTCCAGCAATCAATATTTCCACCTTCAGCGACGCCAGCTAATTTATGTCTCTTCCTATCCCTATACCTTTGTGTAAACAAAAATTTCGCCGAAACAACTGAAGTGAGACTCTTCTGAGGCCTTTTTGAGCCGAGCACGTGTCCCAAAGTGAAAAGTTCATAATTAAATTTGATATTTTGCGGATGAAAAAATTATTTTGATTTAATTAGGGTGAGAGCGGCACCATTAAAAGACACTCTACAAATCTCATACAAGTGGAAATACTTGCTCTTTTGTTATTGTTGCAATTTTTAAGCGAAATACCAACAGTTGGATATTTACGGCGCCGCCGCGCGCTTGGTGCAGCTGGCAGAGGCTATCAAATTGCTGGATTGCTAGTGGCAACCGCCAACTTGAAACCGCAAAGTGCGCAGCGCGGAAGGAGCGTTAAAGCGACAAAGCGTTTGGCGACAGAATCTTCTCCACTCCCACTTCGCTCTGACCGTTGCTGCTGTGCAGTATTTGTGTGCGAGTATGTGTGAGAGAAGGGGTGCTTGCTTTCGACGGCGTGTTGTCGTATTTGTTTGCCGCACTGTCCTTTGCGTGCAGTCCATCACACAAGCGTTTTGAAATTTGTTAAGTTATTGTTTATTTTTGTTTTTGTTTATGGCTTTTTCGACCACTTCTCTACCTTCTTCATTTCAACTATTTGTACTCAAGTTTCAGCGGAATTTTGTGGCTGCCACCGCAAGGGTTGCAAGGTGCCGCATATCCTTTTGCTCGTCGTCGCGCGCACTCTTAACTTTGGAAATGTGTGGAGGTGAAAGGTGGTTAGGGGAGACATAACCTACGCACATGTGTATGCATATATACTTACATACATACATATGTGGAAATTTGTGCGCTATATAGAAAGACATTGTTCCGCTCCACAAGCGCAACAAATGAATTTTAATTCAATTAAAGTGCAAATTGTAAATTCGCTTATTCGCCAGTTGCTATTAAATTGCGTTTCGCTGCGCCTTCCATACCTTCTATTAATAATTTATATATACGCACGGTGTATTTATTGGCCACTCAGCCGCTAAACAGCTCGATTTAGGGGAGATTTATTCCACCAGCCTAGCCGTTTAGCAATGCGCGGTTGCTGCGCTGATGGAGAGTCGATTATTTATCCCCTCTTAAGCTCCGAAGTAGAAAACAATTTACTTGAAAACTGGAAATTTTCGCTTAGCGGCGCATTTTCCTATTGCATTACCCAGTCAATGTTGCATATTATTTTCAACGCAGAATAAAAGGAGTTGGGAGGTCATGCGACGCTATGATAACGGTCCTAACGAAGAACACTTTAATTGGGCGAGCGCTACAGCCGAATGGATTGAGTCTGTGATTACTCATAGATGAGTTGCGGGTTTAAGATCAGTTGCTGAATATTTCTAAGCTTTAGAAAGTTTCTTCTCTACAGTAGAAAACTCTGGAATAACAATGTTATTCTTATTATATTATTACTTAAATAAAGATTTAAGGTCTTCTAGATGAGTTTGCAATAGACATTAGCATAACTCATTATAGTGATGATTTTGGCACCTTGGGGCTTGGTTTAAATAGTTCAAATAGTTTGTTTAGAGGCATACCTTTCACATTCACAAAGCGATAAAATGTGAGGAGGATTTTACAATAAGTTTTTTTTATTGCAGAAAGACGTTTGAAGATTTGGTAGTGTACGCCGAAGAGAAGTGCTATTAAAAACAAATTGTTGATTTTGGACGAAACAAGGAGCAATGCGCTCCTCTAAACGTTATACCACGGCGGCAGAAATTCGACACTATTGTACTATTTGCGAAACGGTAACTTGCCTAACTAATCCGAGACATTATGTAAGCGTAGTAAACACATTCGATTGATTTTCAATAAAACTCTCAGACGATTAGTGGAATATAAAAATGAAACTACGAATGCAAAAGAGATTATGCTATAAAAAATATTAATGAAGAGGGGTTTTCAATACATTTTAAATTAATTTTAATTAATAACAATTAATTAAATTAATTTTAGCTATATTCAACACAAAAAAATATATATATTCTCATATATATCGATTCTCACAATTATCAACTAACCTTCTCCCTTGTCGCCTTAAACAACACCGCGTTGTAAAACGCTTTCGCTGTGAATCCAATTATTTGCGGCTTAGGGTTTAATCGAAATGGAAATTGAGAAAATAAATAAAGCGAAATTTGCGAAATGGCAGTAGAAAGACATAACCCTACTAGGCAGCGCTTACAACCCCACACACCCTAAATTCTGTAAATAAGCATCCTAACTCTCGAGCATTTTGCTTAGGGCAGCGGTTCGCCTTAATTTATTTACGTTCGAATAGTTCGATTAAAGTGTCGCAGTTGGTAGACGTTTCAACGGTACTTTAGTGGCGAAAAAGGGTTCTTTGCATAGGGTGGGCAGAATCATAAAAGCATTATAAAAAGTGGAATTGTTTTGTATTTATAGCAAAATGGTCTTTACCCCTCCAACCCCAGCCACTTTATGCAAAACTTTGATTGCGCGTTACTTTATTAAAGTTTTTGATTGCGTCAATTGTGAATGGCAACCTTTCCGCTCCCCGAATCTACAACGATAACTGAACGTGAGCTCTTAGAAATACATACACACATACCATTTATTTACTTATAAGTATTTTAAAAAAAAGTAATAAGAAATAGATTTCAAGTTGTCTAACTCTTTGCTTGTCTGCCTGAGTGAAAGTAATCATCTCCCACTCCAATACTCTCGCTATTCACTTCGTGCGGAGGATTTGTGCGGGATCGGGTTGGGCTTTACTCTCTTATTTTCAGCGGCTTTACGCTGTCAGTTGAAAAGTTGAAAGTGAAAAGTTTATAATTTGTTCGCATTTGGCCTGCTTAGGTGCCTAGGAATTTGGCTTGGTGTTAGCGTTTTGTTTTATCCACCTTTTTATTATTCTATTGCATTCCATCAAATCACCTGAACTGACATTAAAGCATGCCGTTACTTCGAACATTGTTTTAACACACCATTTCACTTCGCTGCTTCTCAATTGAGTTCACTCGCGAAGTTATTTAGACAATAAGCGTTTGCATTTGTAGCTATAAACTTTGTGTATTGGATATATTGTAAATTACGTGTATTCGATTTCAAATAAAGTCTTATTTAAATTATCTGTAATAGTAATATATCGAATGGTCCAACATCATCCTTTCGACTAATCCACCAACATTTTGGTGTGTGCAACGGAATCTCTTAGATTTCGTAAGTGGAGAAAATATAATATATAATGAAAGTAATTATCGAAGAATATTATGTAGAGATATGACTATTGCACGCTTGCTTAGAAGACCGTTCCTCAGGTGGTCGAGCTTAATTGACCCAAATGACCTGAATATAGGAATGCCCTGTCAAGCGATTGTCATCGGAGCCTTTTTTCTCAAGCCTATTGTTTATTTTAATCCTCTACTAATATACATGTCTCTAAATGAGTGATCCCGGCATTTCTAGAAAGTTCACTGATAACTGATAATACAATTGGAACGGTCAATACTTGTTATCTCCACAGCATTTGTCTAACATTTACGGGTCTTTATTTTTCGTCTTTATCGGTTTCAGGAATTGAGCACCAAAGACGATAAACTCACGGGGCGTCAAAAGATACTAATTTTGAATAGTCATTAAATGAGGTTGATTGAGACAGCTAACACTATAAGGACATCAAGGGAATGTGTTGGATAACCCATTGGCTGTGTCACATATCAATTAAAGTTATGTCAAATTGTATGAATTGGGCCAAAAGTGCTTCCTTATCCACAGGAACTGGACCTAAGCAATTTTTTCCTGTTCTCATACCTTAAAAGAATAGTCGCTGAAAATAAATCAACAAGACTGAGGCCTATTTACCAAAATGAAGAATTCCACTATTTACTTTTAGGCGTCCTCCTGATGTTGGCGTTCTTGAAGAGAAACTTTTCGTATCAATTATACGTTTGGAGGTTCGCTTTTGACCGCTATGTTTGGAAGCTGGTAACACCTCCGAACTTGCAGAGTATATTTTGTTGTTGTTTGTAATTTTAACCACTTCCGCCTTGCAGTTTCCTTCCTTGTCCTCACTGCTTCAGTCCTTCTTTAAATTTTAACTGTTTTTAGTCCTTAGGAATTTGAGCTGTTGGACCAGAAATTACATTGAAACATACCACGACTTTAGGTATATGAAAAATTAGAGAATATATAGCTTAGTTTAACTAGTGGCATATCCAGAAATATTTAACAAGCATTGCTTCCATATTTATTCCCATACAATATTTATATAATATGACATAAAAAGAGAGTATAGCGAGTGCAATAGAAAATATGAATATTAAGAGATGTTTGTTTAATGTCGGTTCGTATACACCGACCAACAATAACCGCTGTGAGTTGGCCGATGGCGTTGTCTACATTTAGGCTCGCTGCCATTACGCGACAAACCCATACATTGCTACTAACAACTTGAATGCCATTGCGAACTTTTCGAATGCATGACAGCAAAAAAAATGTCCACTCGACGCCGGAAGGAATCTCACAGCAAACACATAGCGGCAACTGGCAGCGTTAAACTCACAAGTGGTTGTTGTAGGCAAACCCCAAAGCACCGAAAATGAAAAAGTAACTGTTTGTAAGCGAGTTAACGAAAATTATAGAAAATCTATAGCGTACAGATGCGAATGGCCGCGAGGAAGTATGAAGAGATAAATGGGAAAAGTGGACAGGCACAGTGCGAAATCGCTAAGGGACATTTGTCTGCTCCGCGCTATATAAATATCGATGTAAGTGTATTTATATGGTGCGAGGTAGTGGATATATATGCATGAATATGCCGTTGGTTGTGGGTGTGGTCATGACCGAAGTTCTTCTTCTGGTGTTTGCTTTTGGTGATGGTGGTGTTAAGCCTTTCTTTGCCGTTGGGATGTTAAGCAAAATGTATTGTATAATC
The DNA here is from genome assembly GCA_021498325.1 of Bactrocera minax. Lineage (NCBI taxonomy): Eukaryota > Metazoa > Arthropoda > Insecta > Diptera > Tephritidae > Bactrocera > Bactrocera minax. The sequence goes on from JAKEEE010000002.1 coordinate 1,364,978, forward strand.
CTTAGAGGCATCTCAACGCTTTTGCTAACATACATACAGACAAACAGTTATAAGTGCTATTTTTTACAACAAGATGAGAACGATTGTGAACCCATACATATATGTACCTTTGTGCATGGAGAACTGTGAGTTTAGTTTTGTGTGCTGTTGTGACAGTAGGCACTTTCGAGGACAGCTCTGCCTTAACGCTGGAATAATAATATCACATTGGATTATATGATAAGCTTTACGACATCCGAAGCAAGTTTCTAAAATAAAGGTCCCTGAATGCATCACGGTGCTCAAACAATACGCTGTATTAAATTTTGTATAGAGTTTTCTACCCGAATTTAGAAAATATTTAAATTACGAAATTGCTGGGACTCCGTCTGCTTAGAATCTTTCCGTTTATTTTCCGTAAAATATATATTTTTATTATGTATTCGACTGGATCAATCTCTTCTTAGAGCAGTTCGTAAATCTTTCAATGTCTTTTAATGTTCAAAGAAGAAGTTTCTCCTCACTTTTTCCCAGCTTTTAACCCACAGTACTTGAACGAAATACGACAAGCTGACACGAAAGTTTGCGGGTATCAAGAAAGTCGCCACGCAAGCTAGTAAGAAGTAAGAATCGGCTAGAGAAAAGAAGAGTGGCACTCGGCTACCTGAAGCCATGATGTTGGTAGGCAAATATGGTTAAAGGCTTCAGCATAAATGCAGACAGGCCGCGTCTCAAACATAAACGCACACATGCACAACAGCTGAGCTTAGCTGGCTGTACCGCATTTATCCTTGCTCCAGCTCCGACAGTTTTCGCTTTACATGACTTGAAGGAGATTTGCTTACAGAAAAAATATAAAACAAAATAAGGTAGAACGAAGAAAGGTGAGAAATGCGAAAGGAAAATTCTTACAAGATTTTTATTATATAAAATGCGCAAAGTATTAAAAGAGTAAACTTTTTTATAGACTACAATGCGCTTGAAATTGCACCTCTTTACTTTTTCGCTTGCACTTTGTTGTTCTTGTGACATAAATGTACATTTTACCACGACATTTGCCTTTCGCATTTCACCATTTCACCATTTTATTATTTCTATTTTCATTATTTCTTATATTTAAATGAAAACTTTTCGCAAACGCCGGGCTCTGCCTTACAATTGAGGGCGGAAGCATTGCCAGCCACGCGGGTATAGCTGCTCGGAGCGCGTGTCTCAGGGCGCGTAGGCTGAAAAAGGCCAGTAGTTGCCGCCAGTGTGTGCAGGCATGTGCGTGTGTGTATGCGTGCATTCCCTTGGCGCTCATGTATGTGTGAGTGGGGTTCTTACAGACCTCCTATGAATGTGTGTCCCTCTTGGCTGCAGGAAGGAAGTCTAACAGAATTACTGAATACCGCTAAGCCAACAGTCAGTTGCACAAGTTTGCTCGCACACACTCTTGGTTTGTTTTTTTTTTTTTCCTCTTTTACTCGCCTTTGGGTTTGGGATTTTGGGTCCTTTGTGAGTTTTGAGTTCTTTAGAGTTCGGAGTAGGCTTCTAAAATTTTATTTTATTGCGCTCAATAACGAGACATAAGTAGGCATAATGATGGCTTATAAAATATGCAAAAGTTCTTTAGTACAAAAAGCCCAAAATAGTCCGGTAAAACTAGACGCTCACACGTTTTCTTTTTTTATATTGAGTGTTTATATGACTGTGGGTGCGTGTGTGTGTATAAAAAGCTGGCAAAAACTTTTCGCTCACATAATATTAATACACTTATACATACTTAAGTACACAGTTCTATTAAGGCGTTCGACATTCCAGTGCTTTCGGCTGACACTCGTTAAGTGACTACAAGTTGATCCTTAATAGTAATCATTTTGAATATGCACTCACACACGCGCACACACATATAACTACATTCGTATTAAATTATGTATGGCTTAGTGCTTGAATCACTTTCAATGGCGTTCCAATGAGCGTGTATTTAATGTTGATACTTTTGGATGTTGTTGTTGCTCAGATATACACACATTTAAATTTATTGCAGATATTATCATAAAACAAATATTTAACAAGTAGGAAAGGGCTAAGTTCGGGTGTAACCGAACATTCTATACTCTCGCAATGTGCAAGGATCAAAGGCTGGGAAATGTTTTCAGGTGCTGGCATAACTGTATATTACAAAATGTTGCGGAAGAATTCAACATTCATTATCCGACGAAATTGTCAATGGATTGCAATTATATTTGGTATCTTATTAACTTATATTACAGATCATAGACTCATGTACTTTCATTGCTATATTTTGCTACGTATCAGAGATATTTATACTAAAATCTACCAAATTAACTCAAAAGTGATATATGTGATTTAAACTCAACCATAGTGGTTTAATTGTATATATTAGATACATGAGGAAAAAGTCAACCAGAGAAAAGAAAATCATTATGCTAGGAATAAGCGGCTTAGGCCACGATCTAGACCAGTTTCATTCATATTTAGTACGAAACCACATGATGTTTAAGAAAACATATCCCCTTAATTCATGGGGGCTAGGGGAAGTGCTTACCCGATTTTATTCATTTTAAGCACATGGACACATTGTTGTCAGAAAGAGACGCTCTCTAAATTTCAAAGAGGTAACTCATATATTGACCGAAATATATGGTATAAAGTCTACCGGAAGGTTGAAAATCCGTATATTAGGTAAATGGGGGCTAGGGGAAGTATCTATCCGATTTTCCCTATTTTTAATACCAGATCATACTATTATCATGGAGATATAAGCTTTAATTTCATTACAATATCTTACAGATTTACCGATATTTTCGGTAAAAAGTCAAATAAAGCCATTAAGGTCCAAAACTTGGGTATCTGGTGGCTTAGAAAATTATAATCCGATTTCGACTATTTTTGCGCATCAGACGGCTTGTTTTGAACGTACTATTCGCGAAAAGCTTTATTAAGCTAATTAAGCTTTATTAAGCTAATCTACAAAGCTAATATCTTAATTGATGCTCGATTTATCTAGTTTAAAGCGAAAGGTTCAGATGAAACTTAAATTTGTGTTACAAGAGAAGTAAGGTTGCTTCTTATCCGATTTCGCCCATATTCTTAGTATATGAGGAGATACTAGAAAAACTTACTCGTAGCCAGTTTGATTGATATAGCTGTAATAGCTTCTGAGATATGTATATTAAACCTATTGGGAGCAGGGCAATGCCCACTTTTACAAAAAATTTTCCCCACAGATGCCCCGCTCTACTAGGATCTTCTATACCAAATAACACGTTTATATCTTAATTTGCTGCTTAGTGATAGCACATTATCTGTTTTCGATTAATGGCGTTTTGTGGGCGTCGCAGATGTCTAATTACGCCCAACTGCAATACCAACCATCCTGCGAAGACAAAGAACACGTGTACCAATTTTCACCAATATATCTTAATTTTTACTCAAGTTATCGCTTTCCCGGACGGACGGACGGACGGACAGACAGACAGTCACTCGGATTTCAACTCGTCTTTTCATCCTGATCATTTATACATATATATATATATGCCCATATCTAATTCGTTTAGTTCTAGGTGTTATAAACAACCGTTAGATGAACAAAACTAATATACTCTGTAGCAACATGTTGCGAGAGTATAAAAACTATTTGGAAAGTACGAAATTTACTTTGGAGCTAAATTGATTGCGGTTATGAACTTAGCACTAGTTCATGTTAGTAATACGATATAATGAAACTCTTCGGAAAACGTTTAGATAGACATGAGTCTCAAACTGTGGATTAGAAAATCTGCATAGACATTATAGCATCGCTTTCTTCCTAAGTAGCTGGACTTGACTTAAGCAGAAAATGTGTATTTTTTTAAGCCAACTCTGACTTTAAGGGGTAAGGGGTACTCTGCCGAAAAGGGTCAGGCCAAAGTTTCCATGCTCTCCAACATCCATAAATACAACGACAGACAGATTGAAAACACAAACATCATCTGATTTGGCGCCCTATGGATTTTTCTGTTCACAAGAGGTTGCTCGCTGGAAAGAAATTTTAGTTTCAACGAAGAGGTAGTTGCCGAGCTTTTGACCTATTTCGAAGCAAAAGACAAATTGTACTACAAAAACAGTTTTGAAAAGTTGGAAGATCGCCATCTATTCCAAATCGGTGCTTCGTCCTCCAACCTCCATAGCTTATGTGGAATGTCGATTGATATATTGAATAATAAAATGGAATTTCTCTAAATTAATGATTTTAAAGATTTCGGTTCAGTTATTTGATTTGGTGAGTTTCTTTTAGCTGCCACAATATGCAAGAAATCTGTAGGAGCTTCACTTGTGGCGTGATTTTAAGCAACTTGCTTACTTAAAGAAAATAGTATTTTACAATCACACTACCCTTTTAAAATTGCAATTTACCATAAAAGTTCTACTTGCGTCCACTCTGTTTACAGCCTGTGCCATCAGACAAATAAAAGGCAGTAAAAAAATCTTGTTAAATTTCATTTTTATACCCTCACATAATTCTTATTGTTGTAAAAAGTACGAATAAAAGTAGAAAAATAATTTGCTGATTTGCGTTGATTATTGTCGCACTTATTGTTCAAGTATTGCTAATAATAATAAAAGAAACTTTTCTAACAAGCGAATGTGCAATTTCAACCGAGACCTCATTACGAGTGTAATTTCTACGACGAACAAGCGTTTATGAGTCAAAATGCTTACAATGCATGGATATTACTCGTAGACTGGCAGTTTCACGAGCATTTTGCCGCGTCAATACACAACAGCGAGCCAAATTAACTGAGTGAAATTTTTATAAACTGCACTTGAGAAAAGTGTTGCCATACGCCGAAAACTTCCGCAAACAAACTCGCGCCAACAATTCAAGGGCACGCCGCCTACACGATGGCCTAAAGTTGGGGAAAAGCTGGGTCGAGGCGGAAGTGAAGGGAAAATATGCCATTTTTTGCTTATTTAGACAAACTTTGACTTTGCTTTTCTGTAGCAATTTGCGAGCATGCTGTGAGAATCCAGCTGACATGAGATGTGATGCTGAGGAAAGACCGTGGCAAGAATGACGGAAGTGGCAACCGAACAAATGTATGAAAGAGGCGTGTTATCCACAATTCCCACAGCGCTTTTTAAGTCGCATTTCAACGAGCAATGTGGTGAAAAGGTAACAGACAAACTTGTATAGCCTAACCACAGGCGCGCACACATGTACAGGCGGCAAAGCGAGGGGGCGAGGATGCGGCAAACAAACAATAAGAAATTCGAAATGAGCCGAAAAAAGGTGAGAAAAGAAGAAGAAATTAAACAAAAAATAAATACAAAATTCAAAGCATATATTTATTTGTAGTGAGCTTTTGGGCGCACACCTGCTCTGTAGTTGTCCAAAAATCACACGAAAGTGACACGAGTCACAGGTGACATGAAGGTGTGTTGTCAACAACTGAACTTATGCTTACACTGCCAATGCCCAGCAATTCCATGGTGACACCCACACACATATATACACGCACACACACACTCAAATGGCTGTCAAGTGTCAAGCAAATAACGAAGATGTTGGTGCCAAATTTGTTTTGTTGTTGCTACAGCTTGTGTGCTTGTTGTGTAAACAATTCTGACATTTTGTGCAGGCCAATTTGCAAAAGAATTGAATGTGTGAGAAAGGTTTCGACTTCAGGTCGATTTTATTTTCTCAAGTAATTTTGTTGGAATTGAGAATTTTGTTTGCCAATTTGGAAATGTAAAATTTGATAGCCTCTTGCTGGCGTCTTTATATGGTAGTAAGCGGCAGCGTGGGGCCTTGCAAGCCCTCGCTCATTTGAAGCATAATTCAAAGAAAATTTGTTCTTATTTAAAAAAGATAATGCTCACTGGCAAAGAGTAAAGTACTAACTGGAAGTCCGCTCACGTTGAAGATCTCAAGTAAAGTCTAAGCAATGAAAATCTACAATGTATCGACAACTGTGTAGAAATTCTTCTGTGAAGCTTTTCCAATAAAGATTTTCAGGAAAGCTCTTACGGAAGCTTCATATCTCCATCTTCACTAGTGATCAGTTAAGCCGCACACATATATCACACCGATTGTGCACAAATTTGAAACCAGCAGGGCTCGAAAACCTCATATTTTCATTCTCCCAACAAGATAATAACGGATCGTTAATAAGAGTAGTTTCCTAAACTTAAGTATCCATATCGACTATCCATAGCTTTCGGGATAATCAATAAATAATTTAATTGGGAAGGATCAGACAGGAAGGACAGTTTTTTACAGCGTTTTCTGCAATTTGTGGCTTTTATAGAAAAGCTTATTAAACTAAATACTAAACACTTTTATAAGGAAAAGGATATAAGGGCCATACGTTTTTTATATTTGAAAGATGGCTGAACCAATTTGAAATGTCACCGAAGGGATGTTAATTTTTACGATATTCTTATTCTTGTCTAAATTACAAGGTGCCATCTGTTATGTCGATATAAAAACATGGAACAACTATGACAATGTTACTGATATCTGTATACCAAATGTTTGAGTTGATTAGGAATGCTTTGGAAACCTCAATTCAGTGGAATGAAATGCGATTGCCTTGAAATTCGATTGACCTACAATTAGATTTCTGATCCGGCGTTTGTGTCAAATTATCATTGGGTTAAAATTTTTAAAGTAAACTATAACAGTCAATACATAATCGATATCGCTGGTGTTGTCTAATTATGTACACCCCCAAATTCTTGAAAGTGTTCTTAGCGGTAAATGTAGTTTTTCCACGAAAAATACCATGGACTTTTGATGTCAAAAGGAGGTGAAATTTGTTTGAAATCTGTCCCTCAGAAGCCAGGTGAGGCTTTCCTGCCGAAATCATCGGTGCCGAAACTTTTTCTAGAAAAAGCAAAGAAATTACCTCAAAAACCTCTTTTTTTCTTTGGCCACTTCTGTGAAGCAATATTCAAAAAAGAGTAATATTAAAATTTAATCAAATTGTAAAAAGCTAAATTAAATTAAATTAAATTATCAAGAATGTAAAAGATGGCTATTTATACACCAATATATGAGATGGTGCACCCTGTGTATTCAAGGATTAGAAGTTGTGGTATATAAAACCTTTGTACAAAAAGTACCCATAATTTTTACCCAATTTTATCTGAAGATTTGCAATATATAGAAGAAAGCACCGTAATAATACAGTTATATAATTTGTACAAATAACCGTTAGGCAAGCAAATCTACAAATCCAATCAAAAATAAAAAATTGTCAAAATGGTGACATATTATAAGCGAGAAGTTATGTAAAAAGGTCTTCCCACCACCCACCACCTTCGCCAAGGCGTCCAATTTGTGCGCTTTAGCTAGTTGATGTTTTAAGCTAGTAATTTGTGTCTCCGCATCGCTGCTTCGTTTAACGAATGTCCTCTGTTTATTTTATTCGCATTTTCCACCAGTTGTGGCACCGTTGTACTTGTTGTTGCTGCTTATCAAATTGGCTGGAAAAATGTGTCATTGTTATTACATTTTCATTGCCATTTTATTTTCATGATATTACGGCATTTTTATGTCACACGAACGCAAACTCACACACACACACACGCACAGAACACACATATACACTTATATGCATTCAAGCTAGCGGCTTAGCCATAATTTTATATGCATTCGTTGCTTATTTCCTTTCCTTTGTAAGTGTGTGTGTATGTGTGTGTGTGTGTGGACTTAGAGCGCCTTCTTCGGTTTTATTCTCGCCAATTTTCGCTTTGACTTACGAATTGTTAAATTTCATTTTTTACTCGTTAAAACTTTATTTTATTATCAACACAGCGTAACGGGACTGTGCTGAACTGCTGAATGGGTTTTTAAGTAGAGCTTCTCGGGCACCTCCGCGCTGACTCCGAGACTGCTTCTACTTAATACTTTTTACAGCCGAAATTTGAAGAGTTTATAAAAATGCGAGTACACGCAGCTCCCGCAGCCATATGTGGGTGGCATTTACATGAGTGTGTATGTGTGTGTGGGAGTGTGTGCGCTGCTTTATGTGCCCCCAGCGTGTAATGTTTATGGAATTCGCCTGTAATTGGCTGGAAAACTTGCGGCGCTCGACTGTTAACAATGCTGAGATTTCTCATTTCTTCGCAACTTGCCACATGCAACACTACACCACACGCTGAACTCTTCTTTGTAGTATTTTATATACAGACTGCTGATAATACAATCATATTTCAATGGTAATTACGCGGCAAACGAGCAAGTTACTTTTGTTGCTGGCCTGCAAATGAGTGTGTTTGTGTGTGTGTGCTTGTGTGTGGCGCGGGTGTTTATTTGCGGTCTTTTATGACTGTGTATGAGTGTGCCATGCCGCTTGCATTTATGCTTATTTTTTGTTGTGTGGAGAAAGAAATAAATGACTAATCGCACACACTCACACGCATACACGCCTTTTATATCAACGCCAGCAACACAAATGTATAAAATGTTTATATTAAGAGTTCTCCACCCAAAGCCATGCACACATTTTTATATATATATATATATCAATGGAACAGTCGGTTATTTTTACACATAATTGCTCTCAAAAGCATGCAACTTTACGACTTGGAAATACATTAAAAGTCCATTAAGCAAAACTTTTCGTATTATTTCAACTTAAATGCATACAATTTGGTATAACAGTACATTTTTGTTAAGAAAAAAGAAGAAGAAATACAACTGTACTCAAATGGCATTTGCATATCAAATATAAATTGTAATGCTCCAAAAGAGATTATTTCAAAGTAAGGCACTTGAACTGGTTGAAACTAGCGATTCGCTCTCAATTATAACAAATTACAATATAAAAAGTGAGGTTAGGCGAAAAAAAAGGAGAAAAAAAGCCATATGTGTTATTTGTCATGACAAGGCTGTTAGTGCCATAATTGGTTGCTATTTATGAGAAAATAAGTTAAGCGAGATTATTTCTTAGTTTCCCAGATTATACTCCACTTCTAGCAAAAAACCAAAATAGTCTAGAGTATGTGGAAGGCAGAGTAAATTTTTCAATGCTGAGTCCTAAGGAGTTTATTGTCTCATTACTAGTAGTAATACAAATAATTAATAGAAAATGATGCCTTCCATTCTGCAATGTTAAAGAAGCGTTCTCAAAGAAAACGGAATAGAGCACCAATTTAGAATATGTTAGTTCTTAGTCAGTTAGTCTTAGTCAGTTAGTCTTAATCAGTTAGCCAAATTCTAATGTTTCTCTATAAAGAGATTCAAATGAGAATCTAATGAGAATTCGCTCTCGTATTTGTTGGGGCGTAACCGAAACAGAGCTTATTTATATGATGCAAAGGTCTGATAACTGTTTAGAAGTTTCAAAATTATTTAGAAAATGTTTCCCTCGCCATAACAAAACCAACATTCTATTCATTATATATGGGAAGAAGTCTATCGTTAGATAAGATGATATATATAACATATCTATATGTATATATATATATATACAAATAGATCTCAAAGCATTCTGGTTTAGAATAAATTGAAACAAATTTGCTTCGACAATATTTTTTGGCGTCTGGTTTGCGATCAACCTATGTGTCGATTTGAGATAAAGTTTCGGAATTTCCCACGTATGGTATATTCTCTCAAGCTTTCGAAAATAACATTCCATGCTTGTTTCACAATGCTTGTTTTGAATAAAAGTTACAAATGCATAATAAATAAAAGGAAGTTACAGTAATTTCATTAAACAGTTAAATTTAGCAATACTCGGACTTCTTTTATTGGAGTGGAAAGAAATTTGCATGTGTTTCTCTTTCCAAATGGAGAGCTGCGAGGATTTTTTAAAACTCCCTCTAGAAAGTGGGAGTCATTAAATTTTACCTCGGTTTAGTAGAAACCTGGTGTAAGTTAAGAATGTCATAATTAAATGAAGAGTTGTAATCTATGGGCTAAGTAAAGGAAGAAAAGCGGCATGTTATCGAAAGCGGTTGTGGCGAATTTAGCTATTTGCTAACTAAACCAAAAATAATGTAGTTATCTTCTATAGGACTTCCACTGTTTATATGTAATTCTTGAACTCAAATAAATATAAATAGTCATAACAATATAATACACAGTTTATTCAACAACGGCAGTGAGACCCTGGTTAAATAGACGTCTTCTAATCTGGAAATATGCAATAATGTCAAAAAGTTTGGGTTCCTGAGGTAATTGTACTTACGGATTCCTTACTTATTGCGTACTCCACAATTTAAAAGAATACTACAATACTACATGAATATGAGTAAGTACATTTTCCACAAATTATTTTAACCATTAGAGGAAGTGCATTACAAATTAAAATTCCAACACTTTAAGCAGGCGGTTCCAAAATAAAATTTGGTTAATAACAAAATTAATATTAGATACATTCGAGAAATTATCAAAAATTATAGTAAATGTTGGTAAAGGATATGTTATATAAGTGTCTTTAAAACTACAATAATACGAAATTGTTACTAAGAGAATATGAGTACAAATTTATTGCCTAAAAGTATGCTTTACAAATACAATCAAAGTGAATATAATTAGAGTGAATGTAAAGTGTCATCACTCAACTTAATTTCTTAAACGGATAAATAACCCAAGTGCGAAAGCAAGTAAATTATACTCTTTAATGCCACCACAACTTCCTGTTGCCTGCTGCGCGCCACTTTATTAAAAATCAATAAAACTCGAAAAGACATGCAAAGACATGCAAACACAACAACAACTGCAGAGCAAAAAGAGCAGGCCAAAGAGGAATCGGAAAATAAGGAAATGAAGGAATGTTGGCAGCATAAAAAAGTTGATAATAGAAAACATTGCACCACAAGCACCATTGTAGAGCGACAGCTGCTGCTATTGCGACTCCTGTTGTTGTTGCTGCTGCTGCGCCGGTTGTTGCCCGCTTCATCACGGCTGCGCTGTGAAGGAGTTAGTGTGCCAATTGTCGCCTTCGTCACCTACATCACCCCCGTCGTCGTTGTGGTTATGCCACCAGCAGCAAGGCCGCCAGTTATCGTGACTTTTTACATATAAAAATATCTAATGGTTTTTTTTTGTTGGTTTTTTTGTGCAGAGCGCATGCTGCTGCTACTGCTGCAGCGCGCTGCCGCCATTGGGGCTTTCCGCCTGTGCGCTCTTCAATACGCGCAGCTTCGAATAGATGATGTCCCAGTCGAGGTAGGCGCCCACAATGTACCGTACATTCTGCTCGGAGTCATCGTACCCGGTGCGACCGTGCAACAGTCGAATATTATTGAAAGTCAAAACGTCGCCGGGTTTCGTTTTAAATGCAAAAGCGTCGCGGCGCGCCAAACGCACAAACTTGGCATAGGCCTGGTACCAGGGTATGACGGCGTGCAGCGGCACGGAGAAATGACTATCGCGCTGGGGAATGCTGTGATTTATACGCGTGTAATTTCCGTCACTGTCTAAACTGCAAAGAGAAGCAGAGGAAAAGTGTTGAATAAATTGAGAAAAAAAGGATGCTACAAGAGTGGCGGGGACGCGCGGTGGCAAGTGTCGACTCCGAAGGCGCGCAAGTAAAAAACAAAAAAATTAATAAAAATAGAAAATGAATTGTAAATGAAGCGACAACGGCGGCGACAAGCAAAACGTACAAAACAGTTTGCTGCGCCTCGAAACTGAGGCTATAAATAAAATTGAAAATCGATTTTCATTGCATACACCCAGGCGGCAACAACGCAGAATATTATTATATGAAAAGTGTGTGCGTTTGCGCGCAATGCAAATGCAACTACAACACACCGTAGCCAGATGCAAGTGCGAGTAAGTGGCAGATACACTCAATTTTCTTCGTCCGCTTAAAAGTTGCGCTGGGAATTGACGCCTTCGTTGCTAGACAAATAAATTAAATGCCACTACTGCGGCCGCATTGATTTCACGGCAGCAACCGTGGCTCCTTGCATTGCATCTTACCGCCGACATAACTCTTTTAGAAAATTCATTTTAAATGCAGCAACTTGAGTGCACCGCCTTTCCCTACTCACCATATCACCGGCGCTCGCCAGATATTGTGAAAGCTCCGCCCATCCTCACTACCGATATCATTCCAATCGACCAGCGTCTCCGTGAGTATACGATAATCTGTTGGGTGTTCGGTATGCAAGCGATCGGCTATGTGAAATCCGTCGACCAATAGATTACTGCCGCCTTCCGACTTCGACTGCACCATGCAATGCAATATATTCACGCTCGGCTTGTATTCATAGTAGGGCAGGTCTGTGTGCAGTGGCAGTGGATCGGAGAGGTAGGCGTAATTCTTAGCGCCTGGTTTCGCTTGCACAATGAACTCTTCGCTGTTGTGAGAAATTTAATTACTTTACTTTACTTTTACTGAAAATTAACCGTTTACCCATATGTGGTGCGTCGTATGAAGCCCACACGGTCGGTTATTTGTCGTACAACTGTTTTTTCCAGTGGCGCATCTTCGATGATGGCTACACCGCGCACCGCTAACGACTCAAGCCATTGCTGTAGAGCTGTAACAGAAAACTTTTGCATAAGAAAATAAGCTGAAGCCTGTTGTTAAAAATATTCTTTGCTGCTACCGAAGGGGTTCCCTCGACAGTCGCTCTAAATGATCCGAATGTACCTGGTTTTATATCCGGGTAGCGACCATCACCTCAGCACCATTCCTCCGAATTATTTGAGGAATATTTTCTGTCATTACAACAACAACAATAATAAATTTAATATATGAATATAAGTTGTAGACCCACTTCCATTGTTTATACTTTCATAAAGGGTATTAAAGGGTCAATGGAAAATGCTTTCGAAAGATTTATTTCTAAAATATAACAGTTATATTGTATTATTAGACGAACATTGTGGGTTCTCTTAACTTTCGGACATCTCTAGTAAAAAGCAGTTCGATATACTGCATAGGCATTTATCATTAATGAAATAATCACAGAAAACGGGTTGTAGCAATTGGGATGTAGATATGTTTCGATCTACGTGAAAGAGCTCAAAAGGTTTATCCCAATAGTGGGCCAAATTGAAGCAAGGAGATTTCACTTTCTTGGGACGTAGTTTAAAATTCCAGCGACATCAAAAAATATGAAAATTAAAAACAATATTTTCCCTTGTATAAGTTGTCTCTCAGTCCCTCTCCATTACATAAAATGCTTTGGATAATTTCCGCGCTGTTCAAATGGGCCGAAACTACAGATAAGAGCTAACACTTTAAAATATCATATGTAATGGGTATAAAGAATGACAGATGCCAAGTCATTATTTCTATATAGTTATATTATTACGAAGATGGGCTTCGAACCTCATTTGTGTTGTAATGTGATTCGACAAAGTCGCTCCTCCCCACTCTAGTTAAGTTTTCTTCGAAAGGCTGATGGAATTAAATGAGAAGCTTTGTCAAAAATACACTCGGTAGTTCAGTATGATACCATTATGAAGTCCGTTTCGAGAAGTCTATACAGATTCACCTCACGCACTCAAACTTCCCCACTCACCGTCGTCAGTTTGCATTACATCTTGAAACTTGAAAGTTTTCGTAATTTCTTTGAATTGCTGACCAGTCCAATGTTTCGGTTTTGGCCGATAAAATCCATCCAAATACTGTTGTCTGCGTTTATCATGAAATTCTCGCTCGCGTAGCCACTTCAGATCATATGTAGAAGTATGCTGATCACTCCACTTAATCACAACTTGCTTAGCAACAGAATCAACCTAATTAAATAAAGAGAAATTTATGCTATTCAACGCATATAAATTAACATACTAAGTAAGTTCACCTGAACGTCGAGCGCCACCACTTCAGTGTCGAAGTGATCCCAATCGATGCGTCGCGACTTTGAACTCTGATGGAAGCACTGCTCGCAATAGCAATTGTCACGTAGCCAAATACTTGGAAATTTCATAGCTGCATTATCACACGATTTATGCCATTGCACTAAAACATATTTACCCTCCTCGACGGAGGCACTCAAGTGACGACGCACTGCCTTTTGTAAATTCGAAACGGAACAGCGGGCGACACGCGTTAACGCACATAAAGCGGGCACGATCATTTTCTAGTGAAACGAAGTGAACCGTTTGACGATCACAATGAGACTGAAATAGACGCGAAGAGAGCGCAATAGTGTGCCTCGAGCTAGCGGGTGAGAAAACTAATAATGTGTAGCGCATGAGTTTGGACTTTGATTGAGATTGAGCATTGCTCAGAGGCTGTTAGCACTCAGCGCCCTATCGCTCGTTGCGTATCTCGGCGATTAGGCGCTTTTGAATGTAAGGTTTTTACAGAATGCTGACCGTTAAACGCTATCTGCGTGCGGCATGAGAATAATATGCTTCGTTTGTTAATCTTTGCTCGTTAATCATGCAATTACTCGCTTATTATCAATGAAATATTTGGATCTTTGCTTTTAGTCTGAGATTAGTTTTAGAAAATAAACACAAATGGTATTAGCCTACAAATGTACATGCTACATTGCTGCTGTTTTGAATTCGTGGAAGTGTTTACTGCTAGACAAAGCAAATATAACTTTTTAAAACTAAGCAATATATTTTTGCTTTTTAAATGCGCTCGTATATCTATTTGATCTTCATCTTTAAGGTATTTATGGAAGAAATAGTATGAAAATTATCAAAATAAATAGAAATGATAAGCAGAGATTTCTATGAATAGCTCAAAACACTAAGGGCCGATATAATGTGGAATAACGAGTTCCTGAGCTCAAATTCTTCGATGCTATCCAAGAGACCATTACCCTTATCTTATTATACTCATTAGCACACTTGAAACAACTGATAGTTAGGATCGAATAACTCTGAAACACAGAAGCTCATTCGGACTAAAAGTAGTAAGTGTTACAAATAATCTAAGGCTAATCAAGAGGTATAATTGTTTAAGAAGCGACTAGATACGTAATGTATTAAATCAGCTGTTGAGCTATGTAGAATTCTTTAGACTAATAGTCCAGCGCTAATTATTAGGGACAATTGTGTGGTACATCCGACTGAAATCAAATATTAATGGCTCCGAATCAACTGAAAAAGTGAATATTGGTATGTATTCATGTTTCACCGGGATCATGGTGGGGTCAAAATATGTGTGGAGTACATCACGAATATGAAATTTAATGACGAGGTCGGCAATAGCTTATGATAGCAAATTTTGTGTTTAGACTCCCTGGGAAGAGATTATATATAGTTCAAGCGACTTAAATGTAAAGTCTCGATTTTGGATTATATTGTAAATAATCTATTTGTGCGACTATTTAGTGAGATAACAGGTTAGAGATTTTATGCACAAACGAAAAGCCTGCAAACCAGTTCGATTTTTCAACGAATATGATTTATGCTAGTGATGAAACAGTTGGAAATTTCTTGAAGGCTATAATTCAAGAACACGACAAGCCCATTTAAATGATTCCTGCTAGTACTGAAATATTTCTAGTCATTCCATAGCTTCAACAGAACCTAATAGGTGGTTAGCTTGTTGGTTTTTTTTTGGGTTTTTTTATCACCTAGTTTCTGAATCATTTTTGAATTACATGTTTATTAAGATTTCTCATATTTTCTCAAATTGGTAAAATTTTTATTGGTTTAATTTAATAGGCTCTTTATTTTGAATATCTTCCTACGACAGGCTGCAAAAACGGGGGAGAAAGTTCACTCATTTTAAATCAATTTCACTCATTCACTCGCTTCATTCATTCTCATCACTCATTCTCACTTCATAGTTCACTCATTCATCAGTTCATCATCAGCGTATAGATGAGACATCTTCGTCCTCTCTATCGCTTATTAAATTTTTCTCGAAGTTCGTGGTATTTTATGGAGCTTAAATAAAGTGTAGAATCTTTTAATTCTTGTCTACATATTCTGAAATTCACTATGATTAAACTGCATAGACTTTCAGCAGAGTGATTCTTTTATACTTAGTGCTGAACTGTTACGGTTTTCTGCATGAGAAACGCCAGCAGCTCTTGCCAAGCTGGTATATGGAAAATCTTAACTCATATATTTTCACTCAACACCATTTCGGCGCTATCATGAAGCTGATCTATATAGTAATAACTGTCAGAGAGTTATTTCCTTCAGTACTTGCATCATTTTCCACACATTTTACACGACGTTCAGACGCAGCGTGCAAATGCAATAAATATGAGCGAGCTCATCTATGCAACTGACAACAAAATCAACTGCTACAACAAATTGCGAGACACATTTCCGCGTGTAGAAGAATTTCTTTTATAATTTCATATTTTGTTTTATTTATTACGTGAAATTTATGCACACTTTTATTTGTTTCAAACGGCATGTGAGCGAGCGCCTTCATGTATGCAATGGCATGCGCGCAGCAATGCAGGCGTCCACACCTACACACACAGACACACACACACACACATGAGCGCTTACTAATGTTGGTATGAATTTTATGTGTGCGCAGTCACTTAGAAATCAGTCAGTCAAATACACAGTTAGCTACCTACGTTAACCGCCTGAAAGTATGCAATTGTTCTGCAAATGTGCTACGTTCGCTCGCACGAAATAATTTGCGGTTAACACTACGCTGAAGACATTGACGCAGCAACATAGAGCTGCGGCAGGGAGTTTAGCTTGGCTTCAAATAAAATTTTTCTACTCACGCCAGGCAGACAAACGTCATTTTATGCATGTGTGTGTGTGTGTAGATGTTTCCACTTACAATCTATACTTGGGTGTGCTGCTATTTTGTCATTGCATTGCTGTACGTGCAACCAGCAGACGACTGGCTGACATGCAACGTGTGGCTTCACATGTCTTTCAAATATTTATATGTTTCTTTTCAATGTGTTGGTTCGGCTTTTGGTGCGTTGTCAAGCATGTTTTCACTTCGTCAGTCGGCCTGTCTCGCTACCTGTCTTTGCTTCAATTTCAGAAGCGCTGGCATGCACATTTGTCTGTATAGGCATTTGATATTTTAGTGTGTTCGTGTGCGTGTGCAGCTTTGTGGCAGCATATCTATTTGCCTTGCATATTTTCGCTCCTTCTGGGTGTCATGGCGTCCTAATGTAATTGGAAATTGTATGTGAAATAAACAAAGACGTGCATGTCGACAATTCCCTTTCCGAACTTGCCAACGCTGCCAATCCATGCACAAGCTGACAGTTTAATGCATACCGTGCAAATGTTATATAACAAATTCAAATACACTTACATATAAATTTATATGTGTATGTGTAAACATATAGAAATGCTTGAATGCAGCAGATTTCAAGTGTAAGCTTGTGTAGACACTCTTGTTCAAAAAAATGGTTGTACGAATGAACTGATTTTGTCAAAATTTTCCAAATCGCACAGAGCAGAGCTTGTATCTCTTTAAAAGTCATGAACATTTAAATAACAGGACAGACTCCAAGAGTTAGTTAAGAACGTTTCATTAAATTCCTCACATTTCGTAAGAAACTGTAAAACCAACATGTTAAAACTTATTTACAAACATATATTGTGCAGATATATATAGTTTTAACAGTTTTAAATTTTGTACAAACTTATATTAAAAAGTTTGGTTTTTTACGCAGCAGTTCGCAAAAAATATCGCTATTTTGTTTTAGAATCAGCTCAGAACTTCTTCTAATGGTGAAACTTAAGACAATGATGAAATGAGAGCAATGAGAAGGATGATTTATTGAATGTAGTTAGTTAGAAAAATATTGTTCGAATAGCCTGATGTTACTTGCCAATCCTAAGTAGTAGTAGTTGTGATTAGGATTAGACTATGATCAAAGTTCGAATTGAAAAGTATGTACTGTATTATGCCCAAGTTACTAATTCCCGTAATGGCTTTGAGCAATTCTTAACTGAGCAGGTAATAGTTGAGATGTTTTCTTTACTCTTAGAAACATGGTGGACTAATCTAATGAACTAAAGAACTCAAAAACAAGTTCATACTTTTGTTAGCCTCAAAGAGCGATAACAAGCAGATGCGCCATCGAAGGAAAAGACTACCATATATCTATAAAATAATAAGTGTGTTCAAATTTAAGGTATAAATGATTAAAATGAATTTTTTTATAGTGGAGTAAAAAATAAAATCAGTTAGTTAGTTATTTGGACCCCTTTGACTCTCTACTATATTAGTTCCTTTCAATGTACTGTTTACTACATATGCATCTAATTTACTGCATTTTTTCCGATGAATAAGTCGACGGTAAAATAATAAAAAAAAACCTGAGCCTTGAAAGATACACCCTTGAAAGATTGTCCTTGCAATCTAAGTATAAAACTACTCGAGTGTAACTACTGTTTTGAACTGTAGTGTATGTGCAAACATAAAATTCTTTGAGCGTGTATCATTTGCTTGCATCTCTAATTGCTCTCTAGCCGCTAACCTCTAAAGTGTTGACATAATGAATAACATCGAAATAAAAATAAAACGGATAACTTTTCAAATGTTATGCGATGGCTGTGGTATCGTCGTTCAGGTGTCTCGTTACATTGTTGCGGTGTCGCAATTAATTCCAATTGTCGAGATTTCCTTTTGATTTTATTCGCTATTTTACCACCATTCTACTTCCATTAACATTGAATTAAATTACTCAGCATTTCGTTTTTAAAATTAATATGTTTTGAAAAGTCTGCTTAGATATTGCTGACAAAGTTTGACAATTTTCTTCCAGATACTGTACGCTTCTATATAGGAATACTCGTATGTTATCTAGAGTTATCTTAACATCGTTAGTTAGTTGCCCAAAAATAACCATCGAGGAACCATGAAAGCTTTTTATTAAATTTTAGTAATGCTTAATTACGGTATTGTCTTAACTAAACCGAACCTTTATGAACAAGTTTAAAATTAACAAATCGTGTCGAACTAATTGGAACCCAAGTATTTTGATCATAATATTCCTATTATTATTCAGCTGGATACACCATGGAGTAAGGAATACTTAATTTCTGACCCTTCGAATAATATGCAACAAAATTGATCCGATTTTGATACTTTGTTCACCTTTTGATACAATGTTCTCAAAATAATACGAAATTATATGAAACCAAATATATTCTGATGATCCAGAGCTCAGATATATGCATGTTAGATAAGAGTTGCCATCTAACGCAAAAAAAACTAAAGAATTATAAGATGTTAATAAAGATGTAATAAAAATTATAAGATGCTTAGAAAATGTATGAAAAATCTTAATTTCAGACATACCTTGAAATAGAGTTGCCAACTTTAACACATGAGACAATCAACAAAGATTTGTGGAAAATGAATTCGAAAGAATTTCGAATAATTTCATTTCAATTTCGAAGGACTTCGAAATGTCTTAATTGAAACATACATACCTGAAAATAGAAAATAAAAATAAAAATATCCTTGATAAACAATCAATGTGGTTACCACGAAAATATATTTGGACTCTACCTCAAAGAAGTAAAAGTGCTCTGCCAGCACAACGGTTAATCGGGGCAACAGAAATGTAGTATCATCATTATGTAGCCCTGACCTTTACTAGTGTAGCATCTAAATGTGCACGGACCACCAACTCACTCTTTCAGTCCATAAAAAAATAGTGTATACCATGCTCCTTTCACCAACAGGCCGTTAAAGCAACATAACATTTAAAAATTCTCATAGCTTATCCAAAGCGTTAAGTGTATTCCGATAGACTTATGAACGAAGATGGCAATGGCGGCAAAATATTATAAATTTCTACTGTTGAAAGTTGCTAGCGAAGCCTTTGCTGGGAACAACGCCGACACCGCCGCCTGCCGTTACTTTATATGGATCAAGCAACAATTCCCGTGAAAGCAATAAAAATCGCAAAAAAATTAACTAAAGCAAAATGCCAATAACAATAAAGTCATACATGAGTTTGGACAAAAATGGACAAAGCAACAACAGCAATAAACAAGCATACAAATAACAAAGGCGAAGAAAGATAAAATTGACGCATGGTGGCGAAATATAATCATAAAGAGTAGTTTTCGACGCAGCATGCAGCATGCAACATGGAGCGGCAGTTGAAGATGAATCCGTTTTAGTATGTGTATATATATAGAGGTGGTTGAGTGTTTTAAGAGGTAGTGGCAGGCATGCAAAACAATTAAAGTGCAATTTGCTGGATTGAAGCGATGGCCTTCAAGATTGCTGCAAGAAGAAGCAGATGAGGAAGAAGAAGAAGTGTAGCGACATTTTCGAATAACGCCACAAAATCACTCACTCAGCGTCCAAAAACCAGTTGCGTGTTTACCAAAGCCACTGGTTGCAACTAAAAAGCATTTCCGAGTTGCCACAAACAAACACACTTGACAACTGAACAGCCAACGATTTGGTCACAAGTGTCAATATCCAGATATTTAAAACGTTTTTACCCATATACAGCGTCGGGTGCAATAAATTCTTCATCATCATCATCAATTTTACCAGCGCACGGCAGCAGCGTAGGGGCATAAAGTCAAAATGTTAAAAGAGACGCAAACAACAACAACAACAGGAGGAGTTACAAAAACAAAAGAAATAAAAGGTAAACAAAACAAACACGAAGCAATAGCCAGACACACACAGTCCATTTCGAAGGAGGACTTGCGAACAGTAAATTCGCACTGCACTCCACTTCACTCCTCCTACAGCGAATGGCTCGAAAACGCGCATAAACGCGGGCGTACGCGTCGGAGCAACAAATTCCCAAGTCGTTGCATTAAAAATGCAGCGCGCATGTGACAACGATTTGTACTCTAGTTCCTTTTATGGCGCGGCCAACAGCGCAGACATCGCGCGACAGACACACACAAGCGCATGCATCTACAAATGAAAGCAGCGCCGATTGCCACAAAAGTCGGTGTAAATAAACTCAGATGTGGCGCGCAGTAGCTGCAAATGCCGCGCACCGCGTTGTAGTCGCGCTCCAGCGTGCGGTGACAGTGCGTGCGGCCGGCAATCTGTTCAACAACAGCTTTATACAAATCATCGTTGTTGTTATTGTTGTATTTGTGCGCAATTGCAAGCGAATGACAACAACAAGTGCACTTCAACCGGCGCTTTGCGGTCATTGCGTACAACGCAATTCGATTATGGTTGCGCGGCCGCTTAGCCTTTTGGCTTGGCTGGTCTTTAAAGCCTCGTCCATTTCAATATTTCGTTTTGGTCATGAAGTCTTCTACTATTTCTGCCACTTTTTTCACCAATTCCCGCATGTAATCTTTTTCCATTGTTGATTTTATTTTTATTGCGGAAAATTGCATTTGAAGTTTTTGCTGTTGTTGTAGAAAAGAAGAAGCTCATCTTAATGTTTAGACACTAAACGTAGCAAATCAGTTACATATTGTTGTTGCTTTGTAGAAATGTTAGGCTAATATATTTTACTGCATTTGTTGTTGTTACTGTATAAACATATTTGTTCTGCCCATTTTAGGTAAAACATAGTTATAATTTATGTCGATTTGCTTGAGATTTAACCATTTGGCACTTTGAATGCTTGTTTTGATACATCGGCGATAAATAAAATAACAGCGACGGAGTTAAATGTGTTTGAGATACTTATTGTTGTAATATTTTCCCGTTTAATGATCTCATGAATTGGAATTTTCAATAATACAACTCTTTTTAACCAAGTCTGGGAATGAGATTAGTAGAATTCTGCTCTATGAATTCCTAAAATTATTAGTTATGTGTGCCTTGATAAGCACCAAATCAGTAGTCTCTAAAATTTTTTGAGCTCGTATACAACTTTGGTTTTTTGAAATGGATGTAAAAGAAGAATGGATGAGAAGAGTACTACATCGATTTGACTATTTCAACAATTCGTCGATACATTGAATATTCTAAATACACCATACCATACTATATGAATATCCATATGATTCTTATATCAACAAGAGAGTGTTATTTATTAGTTTAGTTTGAGATAATGTTCAAAATAATCCTAGCCATGCTGGTTACTCTCAGAATCGTGTGTATTCCTTGTACATTTGCAGGGAAATAACAATGCCTGCATGTTTCTACCAATCGAACCTTATACTTAATATTTCTAAATTGGTTAGTCTCAACTTTATAAC
Source organism: Bactrocera minax (assembly GCA_021498325.1). NCBI lineage: Eukaryota > Metazoa > Arthropoda > Insecta > Diptera > Tephritidae > Bactrocera > Bactrocera minax. The sequence continues at coordinate 1,386,972 of JAKEEE010000002.1, forward strand.
GCCATTTAAGGGTCTGGGCCGCGGTCTGCCATTTTTGAAAAGAATAGCCTACATTTCGGCGCCAATGAATTTTTACTAATGCAAAAGAGTTGTGCGACAGAAGAGCACTCCTATAATGAAGAAAAAAAATCTATTGTCGGATATTTTAAACCCTTGACCATACAAAGATTACAGCTTAAAGTGATGACAGAAACATTTAGAAACCCATTGGCATTGCTAAGCCAATAGGACCACTGAATAATGCATCTGAACACATTTTACAATAAAACTGAATTTGAAGTGAAAAATGTTTACTACGAAAAAGAAAAATAAAAAAAATGTACAAAAACAAAAACAACGGCCAACAAAGCACTAGCTTATCCATTTACCATTTACCATTTCCGATTCGTTGTCATCCATTCCACTTGAGCGACAACAACATGTCGAATGCAACTGCCATCCATCAAAAAACTCACATCGTTTTATATGGAAAGTCATGTGCGTTTATATTTATTAAGGCAAGCACGTATATACACATATATATTGTATATATGATGGCATAAGTCCATAAGAGTCATGCTGCTGGTCGAATTGATGAAAAATTCAAAAGTCTTAAAACAAACGAATTTGCATTTCTGATGCGAATCTGCAACAAAACCAGCCGCAATGATTTTTGTTCTTTTTGTTGCTTTTTCCTTTTTTGGTTTTCTGCTTTTCTTTTCAAATTTCAAATTTCAATTTTCATTTATGCATTTATATTTTTTATTTACCTCATTGTCTGACTTTTATTTGATTGTCATATGTGTGTGGCAAGTATGTGTGTGTGAGCACCGCTTGTGGCCAGCTAGCCAAGTAGCCAACTAACTAGTGAGAGCTTGTTGCACTCGAATGCAACATGTGCAACAGCAGCCGCAGTAGCCGCAGCAGCAACAAACAATCGAACAAATGGTACCGAACAGCAACAACAACAACAACAACTTTTGCTCGTCCTAGCGCTGTGCCAATGTATTCCATTGAATTTATAATAAAATCATCGCATTGACGTTTGTTTTGTCCATCTATGGCAACTCAGGTCTTCCATTGTGCCACGGCTGTTGCAAGTGATGCCATTGGATGCATTGCATTGTTGCTGCTACTGCTGCAATAGCTGATGCAGTTGATATGTCAACAGGTAACCGTAAAACAAATTTTCTGTCTGACAATTCGCAGAGCTTCTTTCTTCGTTGACACACACACACACGCGCATGTTAAATATAATAATATTTGTGGCAGTGTCCGTGTGCCTGTATGCTTGAGTGCCGTTATTATTGTTGTCAGTGTGTCTCGGCATTGTTCGAAATTGTCGACGATACTTTACGGTATTTAGTTGTTCGCATTTTGCCATTCCCTTTTATGTGCATTGCGTGAATTTCTCCAAGGAAGTGAAATCAATTGGAATGAAATTCAAAATGAAGAATATCTTCTGCATCTTAAATTAATAAATATTGATTAAACTCGATTACATTGAATTAATATAATTTAATCTATTGTTTAGTCTTACAGGAATTTGGCGAATTAAAATTATTTAATTTATTGCTTAGTTTTTTAGAGATTTGAATTTTTTTCGATTAAATTGTCTAGACTCAATAAAATCTTCTTAAATTATGCCCTCCTCACTCACTGATTCACTGTGTAACTAGTTTAATGCTTATTTAAATGACTATGACAATCTCAGTGAAATTGCGTACTCTCTTTCTCTCTTTGTGAAAACATGAACGATAGATATTGTTAGAATAGCCGAATTTAACCGAATTTATACGAGTCAACGAAATTCTTCTTCGTTTTTTTTTCTAATAAATTCATATCCTCCAAAAATTTTCATGAATAAATTACAAAGGTACATACTTTTATTCCATGACATATTATAGTTACAGTGCTGCCAGAGTTTTCGTTGTCTCATTTCATTTAGAAATATCAGTTTAATTTTACTATGAGGTTGACTATATTTGAATATTCTTTATGGCGATACAACTACTAATTTAAAGCTGATATATAGCTTTGGAGAACCGATTTACCTTATTGCCGATAGGGAGGATCTAACATGACAAACCTAAAACTACTGCTCGTAAACCTCAACAAGGCAAAGAGAACTGTCTCAGCATAACTTTCTAAGTAAAATTATAGTGTTTGTAATATGGGTTCGTCAAACTTTTTCTTGGTATTAAGGCATATTTTTACAAAACTCAAATGGTGTCGAAAACATGTGTTAAGTACGTCGAGGAGAAGTCTGGTTTCATTCGTATAGATAACTCTCAAATTATTCGAGTCTCTTGAATAAAATCTGCTATTAGTTTGAATATATTGTATTAGTTGTTGTAATATAGCTGTGTCGGGCATTTTAACGAAGTGCTTCAGAAACCCTTCCTTTAGACATTGCCAAACTATGGGATTTCGCACTATATATTTGAAAAGGCACGACATTACGACAATTTCTTCTACAGCAAAGGAGGTACTATATACTTACACCACTTAAGAGCCCACGCCAGTGATACTACTTTACCAAAAACTCTTCACTTAAATGTATAATAGGAGATCAGGCACCATTCTTGAGCTTCAGAGCTCTAGTTTCCTTCAAATGTGACTTATTTTCAACGAGAAGTCATGAGATCTTAAGTAAATTTTGTACTTAGTACCGAAGCAAGTACGCAGTGCAGCTCAAATTTTAGTTCCAAAACTTCTCAACCACTGTTTTATTAGCAACACTCCATAAGAATGATTGAACTACAACAACAATAATTTCAAAATATTATGGAATCCACAAGCAATTCGATCGGGCCAAGATGTAGTCACTTCAAGGCTATCTACAAGAATAATTTGGCAGGACGCCTGGCTTCTAACGCTTTGAGTTGTTCGTGGTGGATGTCTTAATGTTAGCCATCAAGTAGACAAGTCCATCTCAGGACTATCTAAGAACGGTTAATGAATTTTATATCAGAATCTTTTCTTTTTCGGAACACACGACAGAGAGAGTTTGCAGCTTTTTAGGAATCCTTTTATAATAAAATAAAATATGTAAACTATGTAACTATTCATAATAATAATATCTAATGAAGACATCAAACTTTTAATTTATACTAACAGATCGCTACTCAATGCAATTTAATCCTACAGCGCACTGAACCCAGCGCGCAGCTTAAATACTTGCAACAACTGAGTAAATTGTCAATAAACTTGAAAATTCAATATCCACTACATTGAAGAATTCTCTTTTTTCTTTTCCAGCAAAGAGGTTCTATCTTTTACTTATTTGTTTTTACTTACTGCGCTCCTCTCACAATCCCCAATGTGCGGCTTTGGCTTTGCGGTTTGAAATATCGCCACATCGATGCGCGTCCGCAACACGACACTGACATTGCAACATGCCACATGAAGTGTATCATATATACCAGAAGAGAGTGTATTGATGAAAGCGCTGAAGCTGGCTTCCTTTTTCGTACTTGACGTGCGTTCGGTTAACACTGTGGCTAGGCGAGCTGACGAGCAAACTGTCACTGCAACGCTGGCTGACAGACTGTCCAAGTGACACTTGGTTGCGACGGATCGCCCATTCAATACAATTCATTTCGGAGCAGCATTAAATTTAAGCAGCGCTTTATTATTGCTTCGGTTGCGTTGTTCTTGTCGTGGCTTTGCCGTGGCACTGTTGCGGCTGCCGCTGCACCAGTCAATTGGTGATTCATTGCTCGCCAGCGACGTAGCGTTACGCTGTTGCATTCTTCACTTCACTTGCGGCACTGTTGCACTGACAATTCAGCCACAAAAGTTGCTATTCTCAGCTGTGTGTCGTCTTGATAGTCGGTCCCTCGAAAGCCTAGCTGTCTGCTTTACTTATACCTTGATACCTTATACTCCTCTCGCCGCATGTGTGATATTATGTGTGTTCGCATTTGTTTGTGTTGCATGGTAGTAAATCATCTTAAATCAATGTCAAATCGATATTATTCGGTTGCACTTGTGTATTGTGAGAATTCTTCTTGTGCGTTGGCGTTCTTCTGGAATTGTCAGTCAACCATAACCGAACTAACAACAGCAGCAACAACCACAGGCAGTGAGTAGTTGAATTGAGTGTCGAGGGTATTCGCATTGTTGGTTGGCAAGTGAATGCTCTGGTGTATTGTACTTGCAACTAAATGGTTTTCATTGCTGCCTTAAGAAATTCTATGCTATCAAAAGTGCATATACGTGTGTGTGTGTGTGGCTGCTCTTGAACTTGTTGCAGTCGAATGCCACCGCATAAATCGCTCACTTGTGCGAAAATAAGCGGAAAGTTCGATAAGGAAGTCAAGGCTACCAATGAAGCGGCAATTGAGTGTCCTCTTGGTGGGGCAGGAGTGTCATTGCGGCAGCATTGAGAAATGAACATTAGTAGAAAATTTAATATGCTTAATAAAGTTAGTAGAATTCAACCATTGTGAGTTGCGGTTAAAATCGGAAGAAGAAGAGGTCTGAATGAGGAATTCATCAGTAAAATTTTGAATTTTATTTGAACGATGAGTTCAGTAGTCTAACACGAAAATGGTCACCCACACTTCGCTGGGTTGTTAGTGTTGTTAGTGTAGACTAAGAATTTTCGTTGAACTATACGATCGTGAACGATCACATCGTGGAATGAGTCTCCTGGTCAGAAGAGGTCTGTCCACATGACTCTACCTCTAAACCCTATCCAGATTCCTTTCAACGTGTTCATTTTCTGCACTTCATTCCGCAATATTATTTTTCAACTCTCGACGAACTTTGCGAGAGCACTATCAGGGAACCGTTTATGTCAAACCCCATTAGAGTCCCATTCTATTAATAACCCCATTAGTCAGTCAGCTAGCAGCTGAGTAGCGCAGAATCTGTGTTTTGAGGTTTCTGCGATGTTTGCCCAAATTGCCGATATTCTATATCTTAGTTTAATGCTTAAGTCTTAGTAAAGTATGGTCTCGCTCATTCTCTTGCTCCGTTTTCAGGGCAAAGCCGAGATGTCCTTGATGTGGAACTTTGGGAAATCTCTCATCTGTATTAATAATACTCCTAACCTCTCCTGAACAGTCTTTATAATACGGTCTTTAGGTTTAGGACCCTTCATAGCAGCCGCTTCATATAATATACTGACATATCATATATATAACCCTTCATGTGAGCTAATCAAAGGTTCCCCTATGTAGATTAGCCCTGTCACTATCATACTATCATAAAGGAGGGATTGCGGTGTGAAAGTTTGGACAAAAGTCGATGCACATTCGTTGGCAGCCTTCAGGAACGAAGCTTAGCGGATTGTTCAAAGCAATTGTAGGGTAGTTAAGGAGAGCAAGATAAAAATTATGGTGGTAAAGTTAAGAATAGAATTTTTTGCTACGGGAAATGCATTTCTCTAGAATATTAACTTCTTTGATAGAGTGAGGGTTTGGGAAACCAACATTTCAAAGTTTGATATCTCTTCAGATATATTTATGTGTTCGTTTATATAGGGTGAGATCACTTCTTGCTTCCACAGAAAATTGCTCTACATTCAAAACACCATTGGGATTAGTTAAGGCAAGTCTGAGTAGATATCATTTATTTACTAAAAACCATACATGGAGAGTTTGTATTGAAAGTATTATTTATAGATAGAGGCCTCACAGGTAGCATACTAGCAAATTCCATAAATTCGAATTTGATTGAACCCTTACTAAAACTAGGCACAGCAGTACCATTAATTTCGGAACTATCTCCCTTGCTCTGCCATATTATACTTCGGGTTCTAAATAATGTTACATGTCTCTCTGCGCCAATGAATTTATGTGCTGCTCTTCGTTGCATTCGCAGTCGAGTCTGTGAGAAACCAACAGACAGTTCCCAAAAAACAAAACTGAATGTGTTGCATGCAACACGTCGTGCTTTCAACGACAGGTATCCCTCGATGGTTGAGCTCATGGCCGTGTGGCATTGTGAGAGAAATACGAAGAAATACTATGAAAAGTCAATTACAATTAGTTATTATATATTTATATAATATATTTAATATTCAAATTATATTTTTTCGTTTCTTTTCTTCTCATTGTGAGAGTGAGAGAATCCTTTGCACGCTTCGGAAGAGCAACTAAAAATTGACTGATTGTTGTCATAAATTGACAGGAACGATCAGCTAAAGTTTACTTCGATTTCCGTTTTTCTTTCTTCCAAAAATTATAATTAACTTGTGGAAGCAATTTTTTACTACGCTCATATACTCTAACAAGGTAAGCACAAAATTCGGGTAAATATAAGGAGGTCAGCTTTATATGAAATTTTCTTTCTGATCTTAAAAGCTATATGCGCTGTCGGGGTAATGCCAGGGATAACCAAGTGGCATCCGAACAAACCCATTCGGAATCAATGTAGCTTCCACCAGTCGTTCGAGCTTAACTGATCGCTCGCATAGGTTTAAAATTTCTAAGAGAATGCGGTTTTAAGATATAGGCTCGAATTGCCGAACAGAGACGCAGTGACTTCAACTTCTATAAGAGGAAAGGAGAGGATTACGGTCTCTTGTGGCTATTGGTATAGACGATAAATTATTGTATTAACATATGACCACCATGGGCTGGGCGAAAATACAATATGATTCTATCAGAAGAGGTAAATTATCTTAGACCTCTTTCCTTATTCGTTACAAACTTTCTCAAGACCATTACTTTTGCTCAGTTATACAAATTTATTAACTATTCTTATTATTTAGGAATCTAGGAAAATGGTGGTGGGGTACAAATATAAGATGAAAGATGTTTCTACAAAGCATTTCTTGAACAAAAAATGTTAGAGAAATTTAAAATGTACTCAGATAAATAGATTAATAATGTAGATAAATATTGTATAATGAAATGTCTTTACTCTTGATTTTAAAATCGAAAATAATCAACATAACTTCAAAGCGATTTTAGCAACCGTTTAACTACAAAAAATGCGGTCTATGCAATTTATGATTACACATATATACATATCTATTAATGACTTACATACGTAATTCTCTTTTTTTTTTTACTTCCAATGTTTATGTTTCATTTAAATAAACTCATATTTGAATATATTAGGGTGGTTCCCAAAATTTTGAATTTATTTTTTTGTCTAATTTTCTAAACCGCAATGCCTAACATAGAAATTTTAATTTGGAGCAAAAAAAAAGCGTTCATTACGACAAATTCCAGAACCACCCTAATGTACGTGCACATCTACATAACCAACCATATTAATTATCAACTTAGCACTCAGCGAATAAACGATTTTGAGCGCTTAATTAGAATGATGTCCTTTCAAGTGTTACCTTATCCGACAAACAATCAGCTTATTAAGTTGAAATTACCGATACGAGTTAATAATGCATATACACTCTTGTATGCGCCAGCTGTGTTGCACATAAACGCGTTATTGGCAATGTGTATCGTAACCTCGCCCATTAGCTATCACTCAGCAATATCGCGGTCCCAACAAAACAAGCTTACTACTTATACCTACACTTACGCTCCTAAACACATTCAAAGACAAGTGATGCACTGTCGTTGTTACAGCGTGATTCGCAATCTCGTATCGCAAATGCGCTTAGCAATACACTAAACGCTTATGACAACAACTTCAAGGAGAGAGACTAAAATGCACGGCACGATTTGCAAAAATTCTGCTGAATTTTTTCTCTTTATGTTTGCTACCGAAATATCCAATCACCCAGCTAAGGCGCGTACGCTTCAAGCTGCCACATGCTTTGGTGAACGCTTCGCTGCCTCAACGAGTGTGAGTAGACGTCGGCGCCTTTCTCCTTCATTTCGTTTGTTTATACGCTGTCGACGCCTCAATGCCTTCTGACTTCATGCATTTTTATATAAACTTATATACACATATGTACATATATATATCGCTTTTTGATAATACAACCGCTCGCCTGTCTGCACGCCCGTTTGGTCGCACCGTGCCGCGGTTACATCACTACCAGCTACGTGACTCTTTAGTATGCGCTGCTTATGCAGCATGCCTCATGCAACATATACACACATGTTGCAAGTATTTGGCTCAGCGCTTACATATTTTACTACTTAAATTTTCTCATGTGCAACGTATGTATATCACTATTTAGGCTCACATATATATGTATTTCACATGTAGTATATGGGTCCGTTTGCCCAATATTGCTTTATTTTGTGTGGTTTTGCCGGCAGCCAAGAATCTTGCAGAATTTGTTGCACGTACTGCATGTTTATTTTGGCAACATCATAGCGTCTGCAATACTACTATCTTAACTTTCAAAAGATACGACACGCCTCAATAAAGACCAGACAATTTTCGGACAGAAAGTGTATGAGCTCAAAAAGAAAAAAAAGAATCAAACTAAAACACAAAAAAATACAATAAAAACAAATAAAATAAAATATGTAAGAGGTGAGAAACCAAAACAAAATACCCAGTATAAAATCGCTTTAAGGCAAAAATTTTAAAATGCGGAAGATATTCAGAGAGCTTTATTATAAAAACTTGACAGAGTATTAGTATAAGTCCCAACAAGAAGCTTAGACATAATATGAGAAGATTGAAGTTTCGAAGAAATATAAAAAAAACTGGGTTATGGTGTTCAAATTTTTTAACAAAGGTCAAATTTTTCGTACAATGTTCGGCACCCTCATACAGTACTTAGATTTCGCAGAACGATCTCCAACGTTCTGATAACAGATCATTTAACTAATTGCTTAAAACTATCACGTAGAAGTAATTGATCAGAAATCACGAAAGAGTTTGTTTAACAGTTTTATGTTATTGTGGGAGAGGCAAGTGCCTTAGCCTTGACGTTCGGTTAAGTTTCGTATGAGAAAATATATCTACAGCGCATCTCACAGAAAGAGTACTGAAGAAGAGTAATAGAGATACTCAGCTACAATATCTTCTCATCTACCTAACAGTTATTGTTTGGTCCTTGGCTATTTTAACTGCAGAAAACTGATGATCTGAAGCAATACTTAACCTCTGACAGATGCTTAAGGCTTACTCGTACCGTAAGTTTATCTAACATCTATTGAACCGCCACTTTGTGACAGCAATACCCAAACTGATCCGAGATACAACAGGTTATCTTGATTTGCAGGCCAGGTAGGCTGTGCCGAAAGGCTCATTTGGTTCGAAGCCCCCATCACAACCAGACTATCCAATGTAATTAAATAACAAAATTTAGCTATAACTCCGACAAGCGAAATATTCGGGAGAGCTCGAAAGTCGATTACATAAAAAACTGTACTTTCTGTATTGCTTTAACCCAATCCGAGTAAATTTTGTGCTAAAAGAACGTCATCACAGTCCTTTAGTTTCGATTATGGGCTACATTTTTTAAATGTCAAGCACCTTAAGGCGAAAAGGAATTTAACCGCGAATAACTCTCTTCAACTCAGACCACGCCCACATTTTTATTCTTTTAAAATAAAATACCACGGCCCCATTTGAATCAACAGCGCTTTCGGAATACAAGAAGAGGCAATGGTTGACCAACAGAGAACAATGTGCCCTCTGCTTCGAAGATGCCTACAAAAAACGGGTCCACATAATATTAGCTTGTCAATTGTTAAAAACTTTTACAAGTTAGAAACTTCAGAACAGAAATAGAAACTTTAAATGTTAGAGGAATTAACTATAATGGAATCATCGCATTGAATACTGAAGAATGAAGGTTTTTAAAGTAGATGAGGTCTTTGAAAACCTATCAGGGCTATTAGCTCACATTTAAATCATGAGCGTATCGACTTTAAACAACTCAGTGTAACAGATAATAATGAGGCCGCTCCCAGCAATCTTGCACCTTAGTCTCGTAACGAGCGCTTCATCCACCCGGATAGGTTTTAGATAACTACGAACACTACTGTCGAAGCCACAAATTACCAACGCAACCGATAATTTTAAATTCGTTTACAAAAATGCCATTGTTTTATATTTTAAATCATTTTTTGAAATATATATAAGTCAATTAAGCCACTTTAGTAGCTCAAAAATAATCTGCAGATTGAAATAATAAATTCTGCTGTGAAAGTACCAGCACTTTGACAATCTTTTCAATTATTTACTAGACTTGAGTTTGCAGCAGTAATATTTTTGGACTACAGAGAATATCTGCAGCTAGCGGTGGCACTGATTCAATTTTGATATAAACACAAACAGTAATTTGTGAGGAAATACACATACACATACTCATATATACACAAATACTCATAAGTAAGTGCTCGCATAAGGACGATTCGCTGGTGAAGAAGTCAAAAAGTTTGCAAATTGAATAGGTCAAGTGCAGGCATTGGCTTTGTCCGCATCCAGCTAGCAGCACCAGCCAAGCCGCCTTTCCCCCAAACACCCGCTGCACCAGTGTGCCACTCAAGCCTTTGCGCTTGGCCAACAACTTTAAAATCCATTTATACTTACACCGATGCAACTTGGCAAAACTAAAAGAGAAATCAAAGTAACTGTACATACGTACGTATGGATTATGGAGCGCTGAAGCCACTTTGGCGCTGGCAGAGCATAAGCAACAGAGCCACTTGTGTATTAATGCCCAGGCATGTGCACATGTATGTGTATGTGTTAGTATGTCGGCATAAATAACAAAGCAACAACAGCAACTCATGCATAAACGATATATTCACATATCTAAGTTTCCTTCATTGAGATTTTTATCTAGCTGCTGAAATTTGTTTTTTCTTTCTTTCTTCTAATGCTTTGAATGGAAGATGCGCAAACTAAAGTGTACGGACATTTGCAGTTACTCCATATTTGTGTTGCAACAACGAAATGATATCTCTTCTATTATGTGCCAAAAGGAAAAAATGGAATGAAACGTGAGGTTTTTCTCCACTCAATCCAAACGAAATCAAAGAGAAAGAGGAGAAGAAGAGCTAAAACTAAAGCAGTTGAGTCACTTACTTAGAATTTATTGCAGTTGCTACGGAAAGGACGACAGGTACTTGCATACCGATAGACACATAATACTGAATTCGAAAGGTCACTAGAAGTGGTCTGGATATGTTTTATTCATCAAGAAACTCGAATATAGATAACAGTTTACAGGTCGCGGTTACAGTTTCTTCCTCAGTCGACAAAACTATCCTATCATCTGTCTAAAACGAGAGTATTGTGATCATTGTGCTCTTGTGTAGACTTTGGAGACTTTTGCTACTCTATATTTTATGAGCTCCCTATAATGCTCTCTGAAAAGGTATTCTATCTGAGAGCTCAACTAAATATTATTATAATTTAGAGTACACAATTAAGTTTTGAATAATTGGTAGGGCTTGGTAGCTTACCGGACTTATTCAGCTTTTGTGCCTGAAAAACCCTTCCCATTCTAGAGAAGCATTGATACTATGCTTCCAACTGTTAAAAAGCTAAACACAAAGATAAGACTAACATATCTTGAAACGACCCCAATGGTAATTTTACTTAAATTGAAGATTTTTCAAAGAACTATAAAGTTGGAAAATGGATGCATTAGAACATAATCTAAAAAGTCGGAAATCAGAAGAATTGGATATCGAATGGCATTTAGATACTTTCTAAAGTTTCTTCCAACGAGTCATTTATGACCAGGGGTGAAAAGGGAATTAATGTCGCATAAGTCCAACACTTGCAACTGCTGAGTTTTGTATAATAACCTGTGTGCCTATCTTCATACTCTTTTTACAAAAATTCCAACAATTCAGCAGTAGCCACACTGCTGAAGTTAAAATATTCTAGTTGAAGATTTCCTCTCATACTTGGCAACGATTGAGTAGGCAACTAAAAAGCATAGCTTCGCTTGACAATCAATTTTGACACTATATGCCATAAGACTCCCATCCCACCCGTTCTAATGTATGGTGCAGAAGTATGAATTATAACAATTTTTTATGATTCTATATAAGATTTATCTATGATTTATTCGTATGTAGGAGTTCAACATAACTCTGAGAATCGAATTTAACAGCCTCGCTGTCTACCATAGATTAAGAAAGAGACTCTCCAGATCTGAATGTCTTCAATATCGTGCAACCCGAATCCAAGGGAAATAGAGTAATACCCTGTGTTGGAAAGATAAAGCAGATAAGCCTTGAAATTTTACAAAGACGTAATACCCGATATAAAATTTTTTTGAATTGAACTTATTTTATTCAGTCTGGTACTAAAGTCTATTAATACTTATTATGTTCTCCTAAAGCAAAGCTAGTTCCAAAATTTCTTCAAAAATTTCTCATAGGTTTGGACAGCACATAGACAAGACTGATATACATATCAGGCATTAGTCCACTTAAATTTTCATAGTACCGCACAACTCTTACACATTCTTTTATAAACATAAATAAAAGTCGTAGTGAGGCATCAGTCAGCGGGTAAATCACCTTCAACAATGCCAGAAATGATTTGGAAGTATTAAGAAACACATACACAAATATACAAATGCATAATGAAATTAGCGGCAAATTTATGCAGACACATGATTCACTCTAATTTCTCTTAATATCCGCTGTGTCAGCAAGTCTTCACAGTCTTCACAACGTTATACGGTTGTGGCATGCAGCACGATCACACGTACAGCATTTGGCAGCTTCTCATCCACATAAGTGGCAGCGACGTCGGCAGCGAATAATTAGGTGCACTGCACACCTTCGCCACATTTAACTGGCCGCTGATTTATGAGCACTGAACCTCGAAAGGCCGGCGATCAATAGCGGTACATAAAAATTGATTTGTGGCGCCGCGGCAACTGCAGTCATTCTGCTACCAATAACAACAGACTGCTTTGTTGGTTAAAGTATTATTTATGTGGGTGAGTGTAAAGGGCAGCAGCTATGCCGCTGCAATTATTTATGCACATATATGCACATGTATCTGTGTGTGTGCATCTGTGTGTGTAAATGCAGTCATTAGTCTAAGGCTGCAACATTGACCGTGGCTACTTATTTAAGTTGTTTACTTGAACTTGACGTTTATTTGCTTTCCACTGCTTTTTACTGGCACGGTTAGTGTGCTAAGCTGCAACAACAACAACAAGAACAATAACAACAACAACAACAACTTTATTACAGACAGTGCGCAATAGCGCGTTGCAACAATGGCGACACTTAACAGCTTAGAGTCAAACGAAATATTGCTTAATTCATGTGCATTGAACTTTTATTTTGCTCTTCTTTTCTAAATTCGTTTTCTTCTTGCCTTGCCCCCTACACCACTGCCCTCTTGCTTTGGCTATTGCCATGTGACATCGATGACATTTAATGCCACCGAAGTGCTCCCAGTGGTTAAAAGTGTCGCAACTTAAGCACTTATTTTGATTGTTAGTTTACTTTTTCTTTGCTGCTGTTTATTTTCACCTTTTTATGTTTTGTTTTGGTCAGCTTTGTTGGTAAACGAAATACGCTGGTGTGTAGAGTCACAGCTAAATGCATAAGTAAACAAACAGTTCGGAGGAGTAAGGTCAGTGACAAGCATTACTTCGTTATGACACAATTTAGTCTGCCTGGGAATTGAGATGTTCCAATCAATTAGTAACTGTACAATGTACACATATGTATGTATACATATAAATTGTGTATGAGATTCCCAACAAGCTGATTAAGTTTGTAGCAGCAGCAATTTTGGTCAATAACGAGGGTCATTGCTCTTACGATGAATTCTTTTTAACTCAAATAGAAAAGTTAGAATTTTTGAGAAGGCCTAGTAGCTTAAGTAAACATCTAATGATTAAAATCAATACAAAGGGCTAAAACTTATTGATAATAGGAAAAAAATTTGAAGAACTACCTATTTCGTCGAACTTCCTCCTCTAATTCTAATATTTAATTTCAATTTGATTTCACTAATTCCCAATAACTGTATTTTACCAGTGGCTTGATCATATTAATATCACCTATCAGATGGGCCGAAAAGTTCGTTCTATGAAATGGAGTCACTGCAATTTAATATATATGTTTTGTATTCAGACCTAAGACTCAAAGGGCATATGTGTAAATTTCATAGCCCGCCGCGAATTGGTTCGTGTGATATAACCGGGATCTATGCCAAGCGAAACAACTATTCGTTAGTGGATTGCTAATTTCCGCACAGACCATATGATCATTGAAGAAGGCCAACCAAAACTAAATATTTGACTGGGTGAATCTTCTGCGCTCAATGGGTGTGGCCTGAGCTCGCAACTCAGCAAGAACATTGAAAAAAATTAAATAAAAAATCTATGAAAACGATGGCGAAATTGTATGAATTATGCTTCGAATTGCTTAAGCATCCAACGCATCCAACGCATTCTGGCAAAAAATTTAATGAAATTGTTTGCTATTATATATAACAGCTCCCTATTTACCTAATCTCTTTCATATTATTTAATTTCATATTAGTTGAGGATATTCATATAAGGATCCTAGTCCTTAACAGAAAAAATATACCTTTCAAGGTTGATTAATGGATTTATTTATTTCAAGCTTTTGGAATTATTAATGATTTGAAATTATTTTACTAGATTTATAGTGAGTGAAATATACAATTTTATTAAACAACTTGATAAATTTTATTCCATAGCATTATTTATACTCGCTTTAAGCGCAAGAAATAAAAGGATATTCACGAAATCGAGAGTAAATACGAAAATATCAATTAGCAACGATTTCTTTACAAACGTCGATAATTAATCGATGAATTATATGACAGTCGCCACAACTGCAGCAATTAACCTTAATTAATCGTGATTAACATCGATGTATATTGGCTGAGCGGAAGCGGACGAGGCCCCCCACTTTCTGTTTACACACTTTAATAAAAAACGCAATAAATTGCCTATAAGCAGGTACCGCATCCAAACACACATACGCACACGAGCACATACAGTTATATGCGTATGTGTGTGAGAGTAAAAAAAAAAAATGTGCGCTTAAGAAACCAAACGGTAAGCGGCAATAAGCGTAAAGTGGAAAAAGCCAACAAATTAATGAGCAATAAGAATGCACAATAAATTGCCTATTTGTAGGCGCAAATGCGTGTTTGCACTTACAAATACGAACAACAAATGGCGGGCATATATGTGTGTGTATGAGTGTGTTTAAGCGGTTGCCTTTATGCCAATATTTGTTCGTTTAATTGCCAAGAGATTGTGCGCACTTATACATACGTACATGCTACATAAACATACATGCAACACATACACACACAATTGCCCCATACACATATAAACAAATATACATATCTGCAAGTATTTGTGCATACCTCAGTAATGGCGCAGGTTGCCACACTGCGTTGTTATTGGCTTTCACTTTGACTTCAGTAATTACACACACACACACAGACACACTCACACATACTAACTTGTGTACATATTCGCAACTCATTTGCTTCCGCATACTTAATTGCTTACGCGCACTTACACATATACATATTTGTTTGTTTGTATGTGTGCGATTGTGTGTGTGAGCTTGACATGCGCCAACGTTTAACCAAATTAATTGAAGACGGTATTATTTTTCACATAAAATTTGTGTCCTCCGCAGCGTCTGTTTCTTAATGTATGACTTCGAAACACGAAACACATTATTGAAATTTGCATACCCAGTGAGCAAAAAGTTGTTTGAATGTGAATTTGTAACAAATTAAAAATTACGATAATAATTGTGGAATAAGGTTTCTGTTTTTCTTTTAAATTTTAGCCATTTGTAAATGAGAATGAATAGACGTTTTTTACACTTTTCAGTCACTCATTTTTTATATTTTCAAACTAAGTATTCCCAAATACAAAGATATATATGCAATCCATCAATTGTGTCCGATTCCAAAAGATAGAGTGCTAGATAGAGTTCTATCAACGTTCGCTGTCTTCAAATTACCAAGCCTTCGAGAGTAGGTAATCGAACAAACAGCAGGTATAAATCATATATACTACTATAATCAAACAGAGTTAGAATAGCAAATATTTTTACCACTTTAATATATTCACTCTTGTCTTATATTCAAATAAAAGTCACAAGAAAACTAACTTTCTTTTAACGAGAGAGCAGAGCGCAAACGTAGCGAGTAGAAAATGTTTGAGTAGAAGACGGCTGTTGTTAGCTATTAGAGCCCACAAAAATGTATTGAAAAGTGTATATAGGATATGGATTGATAGGTATTTGGAAACTCTATGAATATCGTAGTCGAGGAGGTACTTATTGTAATATTAAATTTTCACACCATTCAGGTTAATGAAAGAATTCCAATTTACGAAGAACTGTCATTCTCCTTGACCTCAAGTATTGACGTGTCACATTGAGTTATATTCACTATTACTGGGTAGAAGTTAAGCGTGGAAGTAAGTGAAAACTGGAACGAGCCTTTGAATTGAATGTTCCAAGAAAATTGCTCAGATGATAAACGGGTGTGAGAAGTTCGGTAGGTGTTTTTAAGTCCAACAATCTAGGTATAGGCTCTCGCTACTACCAACTGCGAACAGGTGAATGTCTTAAGAGCTTTGTGGGAGCCTTTGCACTGCAAAAGAGCTCTATTTTAGACGAAGTTTGACGATATGCTAATATCGATATTCTAATGTTAATATTTTATTGCATTTGTAGCTTGTATATTGTAGGTTTTTGGGTGACCTGACCGAATCTTTTATATAAATACACATGAATAAATCCATTAGCTCCACAATTGATTATGCGTGACGATGAGTTAAATTTCTTTCCACCTGAGACAACCGCAGAAAAGCTGCGCTTAAGATTGCCTATATAAATGACATTTCAGACTTAATACCCGCAGTAATCGTAATTCGGTACGGCTTTACCCCGGGAACGGAAAAAGTAGCAACAATACCATAACTGAAAATAAAACAAAAACAGAAGCTAACACAAGAAAAGCGTTGAACGATAGCGAAATACATAAAACAACGGCAAAAGGCATGAAAAAGTCGAGTGTCCAGAAAAACTGTTGCCTGCCACACGTGGCACCGCTTCAGCGTCCAATCGGTCAATGGTCTATGAAATTCCAATTACAGCGCCACGCAGCAGCGAAACCGCCCTCAACCGATTGCAAACTGACCGTTAGCCACAGATGAATCGAATATCTACCTACTTTGGGGAGCTTATTCCACATGACTCCCCCAAACCGTTTTTCCCGGTGTTCTTTTTGTTTAACCGTGCAGCAGCTCATATTCTTTTGAGGATTTATGTGCATGAATATTTCAACCATAAGCGCAGCCGTTCCAATTCACCTTGGAGCTTAAATCAACCCTCGCAGCACCCGGGGCAACGACAACGCGAGGTCTCACAACATTCAATCACAGTCAACGCGTCCATTCGCGCGCTCGCCAAGCACAGCGGCAGCCTTAAAGCTTGTGAGCAAAAAATCCAAAACACACGTGTGCCCGTTGGTGTTGCCATTCTTATGCAAAGATAACGGTGTATGTGGTGGTTATGAGGGTGCTGCAGCTGTTGTTGAGGTGCCGCTGATGGCGTTATTGGCGATGATGCGTTGCAAAGCTTTATCTCCTTTGTTTAACCAACAAGCGGGATGCCAAGCGTTAGCATGTTTTCTTTTCTTTTGCATTTCACCTTCTTCGTTGTTTCTCTCTCACTGACGTTTTTATGATAAATTTTTTTTTTTTGCAGTAATTTGAAATCATTTATTTTATACAAATCCCTCGAGAGAAAGAGAGGTGTATTTGCAATTGCGATATCTTCACTCAAATTAAAATGATAAATGGCAGCGACCAGTCATCAGCCGCCGGCATGCCGCGTTGCATTCTCCCGCACAGTGGCAGGAGCTAATGTAGAAAAGAACAAGCATTCCACGCACCCACAACCGGTTTCTCTATTCAACTCAGTTACAGTTGGCAGTCGTCAGTCAGTCATTTATTTATTTAATCAGTCATCGCCCATCTCTGTCAGTCATCACTCCATTCTCTATTTCTCTTGTTTCAAATTCTTTTCTACTTTTCTACCATCATGCTTCTTCATTTCGCTGTGTTCCCCTGTTCTATTGTATATTGTAATGAATATATTATATTAGAAATGTTTTCGAAACATCTTAAAAATATCTACAAAATTCAAGTCGCAGAACAAAGTGGGAAGTTCTTTAACTGAGTTTTGCTTTTCCAATTTCTTAAGCTCTTACGTAATAAACTTGAGTGTGAAACGATCTGTTCTGAGATGGTTCACAGTACTACTCTATGAAAGAAATGGTAGAGTACTATAGATCCTTCTCCAGTACAGGAATGTCGTAACGCGACTAACTTTATCAAATGGAACGAACTGAAGACCATGAAACACCCTCGTATCACTTTATCAGCAAGATTTATGTCAAATTTTCAGGTGCTATTCCTATAAATGTGTAATTAATTGAAAGAGCTGACTATGAACTCAGCTCTTATACTAATAAAATCTTGGCTCTGACAAAAGACGAATATGTAACTTGGGTTCGATATAAAAACGGGTCATATACATAATACCTAAGTTGGACTTCAGCTAATGGTTCGATTCGTACCGAGAAGGAAATGGAACAGAAAGAACCACAAAGCTCGAAATTAGATTCGACAACGTCAACAAAGATCTAAGTACAACTGAATTCAAAGGTACGGAATTACGAATTACGATTACTTATCGGCATAACGATGAACCAGCTCCTAGCGCGTGAAGATAATAGTCGAGGAATTGAAACAATTTGGATAAGGTAACAGTAGTTGCCACCAGAATGAAAAAAAAATAACGCTATAAGGATTGAAATTAACACTTACATTAAATGTGTAAACCCAATGAATATTTCTCAAGCAGAAATAAAAAAAAACATTCCATGAAAAACGGAATACCTTAACGTAAAAAGTGAAGTCGTACAGTCTGAAATTAGTTTGTGATTTAAGGCAAATTAGGCAAATTTTTGAGTGAATTCAGGTGAAGGATATTTGAAACATATTAGAGTAGTCAGATATAGATTGATAAAAGTAGTGCGCTTGAGTTGACTTGAGTTTGAGTTGAGTTTAAAATGTACTGCGTTTTATTGAAAAAGTACAAGAAGGTAGCGGTTCTTAACGAAAATCGGTTGAAATAAAATTTTTTCATTCCATCCTATTTTGCGAAGTACCGTTAAATAAAACTACTAAAGTTTAGGAATTTTCCGGTAAAATATTCTGAAACTTTCGAAACAATATTATAGCACTTTATTCCCATATGTTGAAATATTAGCGGAATTCAAAGTGAAAAAGGTTTCTTCAATTTAATTCCGAAATCATACCAAAAGTAATGGCTTCCAAAAATAAAAACGGATCAAAGCAATAGCGGGATGTTGTGCACTAACACACACGCAAATTTACCTAAATTCACACAAATATTTATGGCTTTCATAAAAGAGTGCTTCATTCATATATTTATGCAACATATTTACTTGTAGGTTAACTGCTGACACTTTGATTGTGTTGCCCTTCGACGATTGTTATTGATGCTATTGTTGTTTTTACAATGTTAAAAATACAAACGAAGGATACGAAGCAAACAAAAATTCTTTTTTTGGTATTCCTTTTATGTGCTTTACAAGCGAACCCTCTGAAGAAAATGCATTACTGAGCTTTCCGTTAGAGCGCACTTTCCCAGCCGACGCACTTTTCTTCTTCTGTCCCGCCCCTTCCGCTTTTTATGCTGAATTTTTGACAATTCATGTTTATAAATTGATTCAATAACATTTTGAGAATATCAAATAGGATAAAGCAAATAAAAGGTGGATTGCTAAGAATGCTGAACCCATTGTAGTAAGAGGGATTTATATGCGAGCACGCTCTCACGCACACAGACACACAGACACACACACATACAAATAAGCATTTAGAGGGCGAGTAGCAAAGGTGTATTGTAAGGCTTCGAAAGAAATGAAATTGTTGAGCTGATTATCCCAGCTGAGGAGAAACGTGTGTGAACGCTGAGATAAGGTGTTTGTTGTTGCTATTTTTATTTTAAAAGCTTCAATTTTTATAAAACCAAATTTTGATGGGATTTACTGAAGCAACAAAGCCAGATTTGCGCATTTCGTTTTCTTTCTCTTGTGATCACAATGAATTTTCAAGCGACCGCAGTCTTCAGTCAAGGAGGAGAGTGTTCTGAGGAGAGTGTAAATACATATGTAAATATATGTATGTGTAATTTCGGATTTTCTTGCTGATGAATGATGAATTCATATATTGAGGGGTTATGTGTGCTATGCTGTAATCATTATTTGAATGTTTGCTTATTGGGTCGTGGTTATGATTTATTAAGTCATTACTGTAGTGTTGTATTTGAGTGATTATTAAAGGATGGTTCGAGTGTTCGAAGTTTGCTCGTGAAAAACTTAAATTCAAATCAATCAAATATATGATATTTTTGTACATAGAAACTTTCTTTCAGAAAACTAAATGTTTTTTCCGAAGCCCGTTTAAATTTTATAGGACCTATTTTTTGATTAGAATACTCGCCACAAATAAAAATATTTTTTCGGATTATTGGAAAGGATTATTGGATTATTGGATTATTCGGATTATTGTAAAAGAGGAAAATTCAAATCCGTTTTTCTGGCGAAAATTCAAAATATCTCTCTCCCACAGGGAATTAGTTTCAGGGGAATCAAAGAACGCTTTAGTACCCTTCCATACTGCTTTCCAGGGTGAGATGAATTTCAAAAGTGGAGTTTTCGTCTAATTTTCAAGAATCAGAAATTGTTTGGGAGCTCAGTTTATCCTCTTCGCGACGAGCGATGAAGCTGTAGTTGTGGGTCACAATGTATAGTCGAGAATGGTTTAAAAATGACCTTCTGTTATCCATTCTCTATAAGGCCAAACATCTTTTTAACGGATCAGATACCAGGTTACGCACTGGTTACCTCAGCGGCTAAAGCTACCAACGGTGAGTCGACATAAAATATCGACTTTGTTGCGAAAACGTCAAAATACCAAGGCAATTTCTGTGTGTCTTTTCAGCATTGGCTGGTAATTTTTCAAACCACGCTGACGAATTTCATTAGAAAAGCAGATAATACTTTGCGATTTCACCGTTAAAGAGGATATTTAGCACAAAGCCTCCAGGTCTTACACTGACTTGGTAAATATATAAATGGTCGAAAGCTTAAATTGCGTCTGTTCACATAATGGTCCGAAACGACCCGATGGAAAGCTCCCCATGAAACGGATCTAAAGCTCTAAACCAAAAATATTTTGGGATTTGATATTTTCTGTTATAATTTAGTCAAACAAATGCCAATGTACATCAGAAAAAGTAGCCAAAAAAGCAATCGAATATATGATAAGATACATTTTTCATACGAACGATTGTTCGGAAATGAGATTTTGTGGTAAAACTATTTAGTAAATTAGCTGAGAATGAGACATTTAAAGAAATATGTATTTAATAACAATAATAAGATACAGTTCCCAACCGATTGCTCTTTCCAAATTTAGAAATTTTGTACTTTTAAGGCATCTCCGAAATGACGAAGTCTTGTTTTTACTCAGCGTATTTAACATAATAATAACGTTGTTTTTTTCTGCACAAAAAAATAAAAACACTTTCAGTAATATTCCCAGATAATAACTAAAAAACAGGAAGTAAAGCGAGCTGTCTGCTTCACTTTTCTTACTTAAAAAATACAAAGATGACAGTTACTTGCAACAATCGCCGCGGCCGTAGATTTGTCGAAAAAAGAGAGGTTTGACACACATAACACTGACTCTGCATATCCTGAGTCAATTAAATTTCATAAAAAATGAGTGAAGCGGCGACACACATACAACTTTTTTCGTTAAGCACTACCGTTGTCACAACAACTACAAAACAAGCAGGAATATAAAAATCTCGAACAATAACAGCAAATTTTTTTCTGCTGTAAACCTTTTGTGGCATCGCTTTCACACCTACACGCACATACATACACACAATCACCAAGAGTAAAGAACACTCACCGCTGGCGCAGCTCAGCTCAATGCGAAATACTTGTAATTAAACGCAACGAAGTGAAGCAACATCCGCAAACGGCGCCGCTGCCACAGATACCAGCAGCACTATCAGCCACCGCTTAACTTCCGTCAGCCGCTGCCGCCCTTACCCGCACCCTCTAACCGACCTTCATACAACATTCTGCTCCGTTATTCTTCTTATGCTCATATTATTGTTATTTTCGCTTTCGCCGCACCGCGGCTTAATTGCTGTTTGCCAAAGCTCCGCCGGCTTGGCTGTTGTAGTGAAGTGTCTGCTCGGTTGCTGATATCGAAAGGTGTTGTTGTCTTCGCGCCTCGAACGGGCGGGCGCATTTTAGTTTCCGGTGTGCTGTGTTTTTGCCTCATCACCGGCGTTTGTGGAGTACGAATATTGTATGAATATATAAGCTGCGTCTTCTATAACTATATCGACATTTACAAATGTTAAGAGGAAGCTGTGGGAGCGCTCAAACGGGCTTAATAGATTCTTTTTTCCACTTTATTGCTTGATTTTCTGTAAAATCCATGCTGCACTTACAACATTTTTGAGATAAAGTGTAATTATCAAGCTCGATCAGCTTACAGTTAAAAAAATGTAGCTCTCCATAGCAGAGTCTGTTGCTAAAGTTATTATGAATGGAGTTAAAAACCTATCAAACATTTAAGCCTTTCCCCCTCCTGTCCCATCCAAAAAGTAGTTAAGCTGCCAAGGCGAAGGAAACTGGGAATTTTTTAATTTCACTGAAGACCTCAAGAAAACTATTAATGGCCTTAGTACGACCGGTTGTGGTCTGGATTCCGATTCACCTCTTCGTTCGACCAACCAACTTCATGAAACCGCTTCCAATAAGCTGTCACTAACCCATTAAAGATCAACATTGTAAGCAAGTTCTAAATTTTCTATTTACTTCGATCCCAGTGGTGACCTGAAGCTGCTAGTATCTATTAAATCCTTCAGATCTATGGTCCGCAATTATTGCATGGTTTTCAGGTCCCTACCACTCCGGAAAGTCATTTATTTTAGCACACAACCCCACTAGATACCAAAATCAAGTAGAAAACGCGTCGAAGACTCAGCTGATTGGAAATTTTTGTATCACAGATCGTGAACCTTCCTCTTACGAATTCTTTATTATGTGTGGGGAAACCTCCAAGATGAGTCTTTTATGACTCGAAAGGATCGATTTACAATTAATAATTAGAAATTGGTCTAAGCGACCTGCGGCTTCGTGTATTGTTTTTCTATGAATTCGAAAAACGAAATTACTTTAAATTCCAGCCTTTCACTACTTCACCTCAACAAAGACACCCCTGCTTAACAGCTCGCTTGTGAAAATTGAACTGAAACCCATACACAAGTCATTGTGTCTTTGAAGTCTTTGAGTATAAAAAACTCAAACTAAAGCAACAACAACAACTACCATGAGCAACTAAAATGATTGAAACAAAAAATCACAAGTTTGCCGGCGCTTTTGCTTTTGTTGCCCACCTCATATCGCCGCAACACTTCAACGCCAACGAACAAGATACTTAAGTGCATCCTCCGGACGAACTTTACACCACAACGCTCCTCAGCAGCGCCGAGTAACTCACTCACCTGCGCAAGCTGCCTCGCCTTCACTCTACTTCACCATGACGACCGCCACACCAACCAATGGCAACCAACGGCAATCAACCATGTGAACCATGCATGCAAGCAAGTGAATAAGGACATATAATACGCTTACAGCAAGGAACTTGTGTGTGTGCGTATGGGTGCGTATGAGCGTTGTGCTTGCCACATTAAAGTTGATGCGGCTTAAAGTTTGCCAAACGCCGCGAAAGTAAAAGGAAAATCAGGAATATGCGAAAATAAAGAATGAACGTAGGTTGGTTGTTGTTGTTGTTTGATTTATTTTGTGTTGCATGCTGCATGACGGCTTGTAGCGTATTTATTTGAAGCATCATTCATTCAATCATTCATGTCGGCGCGCTATGCCCATATATGTGTATGTGTGTGTGTTTGGATTTATGTATATGTTTGTTTGCGTGAATGTGTGAGTGCACGCATTCAAGTAAGTATCCAGCTTTCAATTCATCCATCAACTAAAAGCAGTTAGCTGCAACAACTGAACATTGACTACGCTGCAACAAGACTATAGACAGGTCAACATACACATACATCTATATCTTACATGTATATATATGTTCATACGTACTTGTGGGTCTTATATGATTACAGAAAGGCACACACATACATACTCACATACTCACATACTCTGTGCTACTTCAATTTAAAGGCATGCCACTCAAGTGTATTTCGAGCATCAAAAGTCCAAGTGGCAACTATTTGCACATGCCACAATAAATATGTCTATAATATATATTTATATGTATATATATATACCATATATATATATTTCACTTGCAAGTTCGTTGCACATCTAAGGCAAATGTGTCGATGCATTGTTGCCACCAACTCAGTCAAGATAGATATTCTGCCCACCAACTACAAATGTACGTGCAACTACCAACACACACACACACACTTATCCATAGTTGTAATGGATGCATTGCCGGAAGTGTTAAAGGATATGTTGCACTTGTGTTTTTCGCACATATTCACACATTTAGTTGAGTTCAGGAAGTTTGTTGCAACCATCACAAGTCCATTCGGTTTGTACGTTGGTTTGCGGATGGCTTACTAATGAATGGTTCGGTTTTGTGACGATTTAATATTGAC
The DNA here is from genome assembly GCA_021498325.1 of Bactrocera minax. Lineage (NCBI taxonomy): Eukaryota > Metazoa > Arthropoda > Insecta > Diptera > Tephritidae > Bactrocera > Bactrocera minax. The sequence continues at coordinate 1,411,592 of JAKEEE010000002.1, forward strand.
AAACACATTTATTGACTTCCCTGGAGAGTGAAGCGAGATTGTAACTCACTACGAAATGAGGTTTACTGTGCTAAATATATATATATATATGTAAATGTTTGAAACGGGCTTCACTAAAATGGTTGTCCGAACTACTTCCTAATTCGCTGAATCAGCTTGAAATGCACTTAAACTGTAGAAACCAGAAGAAAGAAAAGTAAAAACGATTTCTCAGAGGGACTTACATCTCATTTTCCCAAAAACTCAGACTATACTGAGGCATCTTTTGCAGTGGTTAAGCAGTATTATGTGGATTCTCTTTGAACAGAGCTCGTTTTATAACATATATTTAAGAGGATAGTTATAAACTATTTTCCCCAGAAATTTTTCCTGACTGGGGTTTTCCTGACCACCTGCTAACTGCTCAACACAGAGTCTGATACTTGCTATTATTTTTAACCTCATTACCACCAATTATTTAAGACCAGCCTTTAAACGCTGTCGCTAGTTTCTACAAACCCTTCGTCGAAAAAGATCGGCTGGTGAGTCAGTAGCCTTGGTCTTTATCCAAATTGCAGAATGCGATGTCAAAATACTTTATTATGTTCCAACAGTCTATCTTACTTTTTTCGATCAAGAATATTTTCATTACCACATGGATCGGACAGTACTGACAATTAAGTGGATGCATATATAAAAAGTTCATCTTTCAAGTTGAAAAGTTCATATCATTCATCATGTTCATCAGACACTTGTACTGTGCTGTTGAACAATTCATTCGAGATATAGTATTTTGACTGACGTATTATTGGAACTTATGAAGGAGGAAGTCGCAAACAAAAGAGCTCTTACTGCCAGTAAATTACTTTTGGCGAAAATCTGGACTACTTGCAATAATTATCAGGACTTTCTTAGTGTTTCATAGATGCGATACCACTAATAAGAATCTTATCTTCCGAAACATCGGTATTTCAGAAATTCAAAACTCCCAAAATGGTGGAACCAAGAAAGGAAATTTTGAAGAAATCCGAGAAATTTTAATTTGGTTTTAGTAGCGTTTTAATAGTTTTTTTTAGTTTTAGTAGTAAATTTAAAGCAGTTAGAGACTTAGAGACTTTTCTGCTTGAATCTCTGAGTACTGGTTGAAAAGATACAGTGCTCCAAAATAAACTTCCAATTTCTATAATTGAATATATAAGAATAGCTTTAAAATTGAATCCAGTGGATTTTGTGTATGTAAAAATGAAATATGAAAAACCTCAAATATTTGGCAATGAACATGATTTGCATACAGTGGCTGCCATTGAAATTAGACCAAGTCATGCAGCATCAGGCATTACATCAACACATTTTTATGCGAGATTACGCACCAAAAATTATAGTTAATTTTATTATATAAGAATAATTGATTTAAATAAGACACTTCCCGCTGAGGTCTGGTGAGGTCTTAGAGATGCACATTAACTATGTCCATAATAAAAGTTTGTCTACTAACTGTTCTAGAAACCAATGTCGAATTTCTTCTCCAATGTTTACCATGAAACAGCTCCTCATAAAATACATTATTCATGCGGAGTTAACCCAGAATGCGTAGGTGCCTCCATTTAACAGATAACCTCAAAGCACATACCAGAAATACAAGAGGCTTGTCCAAGTTAATAGCAGAGATGTAGGCGTAAGCTCAGAGATACTTTTTCTGTAGCACTCCATTATTCAATATTTCAATATTACTTATCTACATCGTGATTTCCGTCTATTAATTGTATAAATGAGGAGCCCATAGCCATGAAAGTCTGAAGGTCTTCACTATTTCAACTAGAAAGGACTGTTTGAGTACTATGTCTGCACCGTGAGCTCTCCAAAAAAGGTCTTTTTGACAGGTGTACGAAGGGGGAGGTCAAAGAGCGATGGGAAAAAGTAAAATTACTTCAAAGGCATGGATTTGAGTACAGTCAAAGTAGGCAGATTAAAAGAAAAGTTATTAAGTTTACTTTAGAATATAGTTTAGAGATTTGAAAACAGCTGCACTTACTAGCTATACCTACTTAGTTATATTCGTTTCTTTCTATAACTCTATTTAAATCAATACGAACGGTACTTGGCACCTGTTTTAGTTTTACCTACGTCCTTCTTAAAGAGATCTTTTTAAACGATTTGTCTGTATATAGAATAAGTTAGTGAAACTTGCAGTTTTATGATTTCTTTGATAAAGTTGTACTAACGGTTTAAACGAATTTGATTTGTCTGACATACCGTTTTGTTTAAATATTATTACTGTTAAAAAATATAAATAATTCTGAGTCTCTTGAGCTCTCTATTATTTATGGTATATAATTTTCTATAATATTTTTTGCTAAATTAACTATACATGTCCCATTTCTCTGCCCACCGCTGTATGAGAATATAATATTTTATATGAAGTAGCGACCTCCGCCCTCAGCAGTGTTGAATATCCATTAAAAACAACCTTTTTGGCGCAGACAACGCAGTCCCTTTAACTTTACACCACAGCAGGCAGCAACAACAATGCAAAAGGTTTTAGCGAAATCCTCCACTTAGCTTGCGGACCAGATGCAGGTGGCAGCTGCTGTGCCTTCGGAGGGCATTCGTTCGAGTACTTAGATGACTATTATGTGCTGGCAATGCAATAATAACACTCAGTTATATTTGTTTGTATGTGTGTGTGGTGTTGGGTGTGCGCTGTAGTGCTGCGTTTGCATTTGGCAGCGTGTTCGTGCGTAACAAATTGAAAATGAAAATGAAAATTTTCGAAATAGAAATTCCAAATGCAGCAGAGCAGAACGCAGCAGCCAAAGTAGCGCCGACACACGCACACACACACACACACACACTCGCATACAAGGGGCAATACACTAATAATAGTGAACGCAGTGAATGCAACAACAACAATAACAACAACACTGCCAATGTTCAAGGCAAGCAAACTGTTGACCATAAACACGTTTGTGCCATTCAATGCTGAACGGTGTGAACGTGCAACATTGTATTTGTACCAAGAGTGGCTTGGCCGTCGCCAAGCTGCATCATGTAAATGCGGAATAATATGGTACAATGCTGCTGCAACAACGATAAAAGCCATTGCTAGTTGTTGGAGAGTCAAGAAATCGAAAATCGCCACAAAGGATGCAGCAATTTAAATTATGAAACTCGTTGCTTACAAATGTTGCATAGTGCTGCCGCTTAAGGCCAATAGACATTGAAGCTTGCCACGACCGAACACAATGCGGGTCTAACGAATACTCTGATATTCTTGGCAATTGGAGTTTTGGTGGCAAGTTTAGAGTGTTGAGCATGCTTAGTGACTTCTAACGCCGATCTTTGCTGCATGCAACTTCTACGCGTTGAAATATAACCAACATTAGCAATTAATGACGCATAAGCAATTCGATGTTGCATATTAAGTAAGTATGGAAGTACGAGTTTAAGTAAGTGAGTCTGTAAGTAAATGCGTAAGTGACAACATGCAACAAATTTTAATTAGTGCGCTTGTGCGCTGCATATGTGGCATTGTATCCGCTGTTGCCACATTGAACAAAATTAAATGCCTTTTAATGTCATGCAGATGCATTCAACTGCACACACCCCCACACATGCGAGCACAAAGGATCAGCAATTAGTGTTGACTACGCGACGATATCCTTGCAACAACATTCACCATGTTCTGTCACTAAGCGACATGGTGCAACACATGCTTAGCTGCAATTTAATCGCTTTTCCTGTTGCTGCAAATGAAGTTTGTTGTTGCAAAGAGTAAAATGTGTGTGTTTGTAGAGGGCGGTGGCCAGAACAAATGATCCTTATTATTACTTAGTAAATGAGAGACATTAATGCTGGTCGTTGTAAGGACTAAGCAGAATAAGCATGTGTTTACATTCATATAAATGTACCACAAATGTGCAGCACATCAGTAGTGAGTGTATTTACTTGTTATTGTTGTACTTATATATGCAGTTACATAAAAAAATTTTATCTAAGTATGGCTACTAGCTTGTTGAGAGTAATTTCTATGTTAAAAATACTCAATTTACAGGATATTTAAGTACAGATCTCCTATACTTAGTATACCACATGTTTTAGGTAGGTTTTAGGAAGTCATTAGTCTGATTAAATATTTCAACAACATCAGTTTGAAGATCGCTTCTACAAAATACACACATATCAACATATATAATTTTTAAAAGACTATTAAAAATTTCATTGACTGATTTGAAGTTCTAGCGAAAGGTCCACATTTTGTCGAATCCCTTTTTAAAATTGAAGAAAAATCAGTTCTGTCGAAGTCGGAAGTTGTAAGAGGTTTCTTTTCATCTTGAAAAAATTAAACTCTCTTAAGGCATTATCAAATCGAATTGAGGTCGAAGGGCACAATATTCAAAATCACACCTTGGAGAACAAGTTTGAGAGGTTACACCAGGCTACACTTATGCAACGTGAATACTAAAACCATTTATGATTCTGGGATTTCGAAACTCGTTTTACTATAATAATTACAATATATCTGTATCCCTCTCCAGCAAAAAAGGACTTAAAAATAATAATTATGAAAAATATTTCTTAAAAAGTGATTGATTCTGATGAATAGTAGACAGAAATAGCCACAGAAAAATCATATTTAATAACTCGAAATTAGGTATTTAGACCTTTGTACTAGATGAATTTTTCTTACTTAATTGTAAAGAGAAAAAGGTGCTTCAAAGATGGAACCACTATTTTGTATTGGCGGTTATGATCACCACCGCACTATCGTATAATATTTGAACCCTTCATAGTTTCGGGGCATTTTCATGCTCTAGTGAGACCCTTATGGCCTTTTTATGTCTCTTACGGTGTTTTAATAATTAGTTCAGAAAAAATATAAAAAAATATTTTGAAATGATCTAAAGAGTTTCTTGAGATTTACAGCATCAATAATCAAGTTCAGAGTGAGCAAATTCAAAAAGAAATAAACAATTCAGCTTTCACTGGTTCGATGGGACCACATATTTAGGTATACTTATCTCGAGGATCTATTCTGAAAATAGATAAAACATTTCACACTGGGCTAAAGGAGAATTTATAAAACTTGCAGAATTTGCAGAAAGCTTTTCCACAAATATTTATCTACTTAACCCTATAAAAGTAAACTCTCGTTTTGCAGAATTTCATAATTCAGCCCTGGACTGAGGAATTCTGCGTTTGTGAAATCTTGGAAAAAATAACTTTCCAGTTTTTTCAGAAAGGAATTGAAACGAGTGGAATTTAGGAGGCGTTGAACTGATTCAGGTCCACATATCCAAAATTTCTTAGTAAAAACTGTGTTGGCTACAAAAATTAAAATAGCTTCTGGTAAATAAAAGGAACATTTCAAATGAACCAATTGCCAGAACGAAGGAACAATGTTGTTATCGAACTGTGAAAAGAATACTCTATACGCGACTTCAAGATTTTTTATGCTTCCTAGGTTTTCTCAAAAGAATATTTGGTGGGATTGTGTTCTATGTGACCCATGAACCTCCCATGAAAATCTCCCGAAGAATACTAAATTATATATATCAGCTTATCAAATTCTATTCAAAAGTCGAAGAAAACGAAACGCCTTTAAGACAGCTTCAATATTCAGTCTATCTAAGACTCGATAAGTATCATGAAGTGACTCTTAAGAGGCTGTACTTTTAGCTAGCATTACATACACATATACAAAAGCGCGCGGTGAGATTACCAAACAAAGCAAACAACTTCTTTCAACACCAACTTCACCACATTCACCAAAACTTTGTTAAAAGCGGCTGTGCAACATGCAGCGCTGACGGAATTCTCAACCATTGTTGCCACATGAAATTAGTTTGTATGCCTAATCTACATTTACGAACTTCTAACAATTTCGAATATAATAACAACAACAATAGCAGCTTAGTAGAGTTAACCATTGGAAATTACCATTCAGTGTTGTTGCTGTTCTTGTTGTGGTACTGAGGCACATTTGTCGTATGGTCATTGCAATGTGTATGGCAACAAGACAGTTTGAGAGAGAGTGTGTGTGTGTGTGTGAGCGTGGAAATTTGCTAAGCACAAATGCAACACCGACCAAATTTGCACAAACACACACACACACACAGAGAGATACACACACACAATGACGACGAGCCGCATGCATCACGCCAATGAGCTGAGTTGTGTGGCAAGGCTTCGTGACTTTTAAATAGTTTTGTGTGCAACTGATGCAACAATTCTTGGCTACAGTTTTATGGACAACATCAAGTGTTGTTGCACCTAATAGGTATTTAGTGTTGTAGCAAGCGCTATGCAAGTGCTGGTTGCAAGATTTATTATCACATTAAAAGTTGTTTGAGCAAATACTTGCGCAAATAGTTTGCGACGCCGAAAGTTGCTTAACATATACAAACACATACACAAGAGAGATGCACTTATGTACAAAACTGTGAAATGAACACACTAATACATACAAACGTCTGCATTAGTTGGAAACCGAAGAATTCAACGCTGGCCATTTTATTGTGGTTGTTGTTGTTAATTTCAGTTGCATTCTTCCAATGAGTATGCGTGTGTGGATATGTGTGTGCTTGTAACTAAAATCAACCTCAATCTTCATGCGCTCACTTGTCCTCGCAACTTTTCGACAAAATGCAGTTTCTTCTAAAGTTGAATTGTGATATTTGTTTGTGTGTGTGTGTATCGACAGTGGAATGTGAAAGCGAGAAAGCCTACGTTTGGTGGAGCAACAGCTGTAAAATTCAGATTCTAGTGTCCTATTGTTCAAGTTATTTGTAAAATACCAAAGGAAAGGTGCCTGGATTTAACTGATAATACTTATAGCGTTACCTGGTCAACTTTTAATACAAGTTGTATAACAGACATTTCATGAATTTTGCTATATCGAACCAGGATTACTAACGCTGTACTTTATAGTTATTCCTAAAGGTCATGCCAAAGCATTAAATGCTGTACACCAAAGCTTTCGCGAAGTTATAAGCTACAAAGCTCTATTACCTAACGGAGAACATGGGAGAAAGCCTCTAATTTAAAGACTGTATGTATAAACTGAACGTTCGTATAATTGTCTTCTGAGCTCCTTAAAAGGTTTTATATTACTCCACCAAAACGCTAAAGACATAGGAAGCCATTAAAAAAGAGCTCATATACTACTTCTAAATACACGAAAGAATAATATTTTACAAATTGAGAAGAATCCATGCGATAGTATTCCCTATAACGAGGTCTAAAGGAGTTGCAAAGGTATACTTTTAAGCGTTAGTAAATGTTTAGTTATCACTTTATGAGCTCTTCAATATTGTCGAGCACTCTCAATTCAAAAACAAAATAAATCATAAGCAGCAGAATAAAGCTACAGAGTTATATCGTATAATGAATGAACGATACAAGAAGATTTTAGATATTACGATTGAGACCAGCTAGGCCATTATTATGGAAAACTGCAAAATTGACTATAAGAGTCCAATATAAGAAAGAAACTCTGCTAGTTGGTTTCCTCACAGGAGGAATATGGTCTCAATTTTCAAAATTTTTTCTAATCGAATAACTCAAACTAACCAACAAATTTCTCTCAGTGTACCGATAAGAGGTTTACATTGCCGTAGCTAATGATATGATGTCTTAGCCTGGTAATTTATTTACAGAACAATTAGTTATCAATGTCGTAAGAGATTATCGGGTTAAAGCGTAATAGTTACTGCAGCGGCTTAAAGCAGACACATATGTGGCCGAATGTGGCAAGCTGCAATTACTTGGGAGCAACGCTGGATTCGAGCACTCTAGCTTTCTAGTACACGAGTTCATGTTGCACACGTGTATATTTGCGTAGCAAATACTTGCCAAAACAAGAGGATCCACTTACCAAACATAAAATCGATTAGATTTCGGGAGAGGCGCAAGGCCAATATCATCTATTTGTATACACGCATACTTAGATTAAGCAAATATGCAAATAGATACAAATATATGCAAATAGATGCAGTTACACAAGGCTTTCAATTTATTAAAAAAAAAATTCACAGCAAATTCTTTATATTTCTGGTTTCTTGTTAACTGATGTTACAAGGTGAGGTCCATATTCTTGAAAAGTCTGAATGACCTTCCCAGAGAGCGTTCAATTAATTGTTTTAGATTACTAATGACAAGTAGTTGCTTACTTTAAGTTATTGTATTGGAAAAATAGGCAATAAATATTTTATTCTTGTTTTAAAAATGGGTATAAAATAATTTGGAAGTGAAGAGAGATTTAACCGTTATTAAGTGACAGGTGTAATCATCGACTAATTTTCTTATTATATAATTGAAAATTCTCTCAGACAAGCTCTAAATATCATTTCACTAGATTTAGTTCAAAAAAATTTAAAAGACGAAATCATATTTGCGAAAAGCCTTTGTTTCCAAATTTACGGAAATAAATTGTTAACAGCAAACTAAAGGAATGTTTAGTTTCTTCACTATTTTTATCTTTATATGAAACAAAACTCTCAATAAGTAATTGCTGAAATTCGTCAAAAATGTATCTAGTAAAGAAGATACTTTTACTTAACATTTTTTATTATGTTGCCATGTACTTATGTACAGAGTGTAGTATGCTTCGATGAGTATTAAAATATTATTCGTTCTTCTCATTGCTTTTTTCCATTGTTTTTATTAATTTTGCCTAAAATTAAGTTTTACGAATGCCATAAGGTGCCTCTGATTTTGCGCTGGAAATTGAAAAATGCCCAACAATTGAATTTAAAACTTTGCTCCTGAAAGCAGAGAGGCAAGCACTTATAGAGCATGTATAATATGACAAATTGGACAGCTATTGCAAATGCTGGTTGTTGGAATAGTATAGTTCCTTTAAATGAGTTCACTTTTAAGCGGACCTTTACTTTTCTTTCTGTTTTTTAGCATTTTGCGCTTTTCTTTTGGTTTTCTTCTTACAATCTGTTACGCCTTAATGTTTTCGTCTAGCCATAATATTTCATATATTCTCACGAAGTTGCAATGAGGCATGATTTACGAAGACGAAGACATTAATTTAAAATTCTATGTAAATTTTTGAAAGAAATTTCAAAAGAGATGAACTATTAAAGGCCAATTGGATATTTGGAAGACTAAATTTATTTGTTTCTTACAAGCGCAACCTAAAATAACCTAAACGAATTTATACCAATTTGCAGAACAGAACCATATGCAAACTAATGAATCAAAAACTAACCTAACTGACGCCAGGCTAACAACTAACCTCACTTTGATTTGTGCAACGATAGCGTTTCAAGAACTAAACAAAAGTTTTATTTATCTCAAAACTATTTATCTTACCCTTAGCCTTTCTTAAAACAATATGAACTCAGCTTTAACCTAACTTTAAACTGCCGAAACATATAGTATTCTACTTTCATGCTGTGCCGAAAAGTTGAGTTTAAAGTCTTCGGTTTATCAAGACCTGTTTCGAGTTCTCAATGATGTGTCTATGAAACCTTAAATATATAATATTATACGTAAGCATTTTGTATACGAAATCGAACTGTCAAATCAATGTGAAAAATCTTATTTTTAACAAATGACAGGAAAATGTACATGTATTGCACTGTAAACTCCGTGTTTGAGGTGAGTGTTTTGTTTTTATTACTATTACAAAACCGAACCAAAACAAAAGGTAAATCAAGATGATCTTAAACAATCTATGACACTTATGACGAATTATTAAACTTGATTGTATTTTTGAAGCTTATCAGTTTATTTTCGTAAGTGCTGAAAACAATCACTTTGAGATTACAATTTAAAGACAAAATATGAATTTATCTGATGATTTTCCATTTACTTTATGTACCTTATTCACTTTATTCTCTTCAACATCGCTTACTTTATATTTGCGCAAATTGTAGAGCTTAAGTAGTAGAGCTTCGCCTCAATATTCTTAAGTGGAATGCTGTTAGCACAAAAGCCCGCCCCCCTCATCAGCAATTTAAAGTTGCCACTAAGCTTCCGATTTGTCTTCCGCAGCCCAGAGCTCGATTCAACTCCGGCTGATGAGGTTATTTGTTCACACTATCCTTCCGTTTGTAAGTTCTGCCGACGCCAGACACATCCTTCGGACAGACGTTGTCTAAGAAAAGTGAGAAATTAACAACAAAGCAGTCATTAAGTTCTTGCACTAGCTTTTAACATTTTTCTCAAATTCATTTCGGCTTCCAGTTCTCATTTTTCCTTTTGTTTCAAATGCCGTAGTAGTTGCCTTTTGATTGAAACTCACTTCACTCTTCAGTTTTTTGCTTACTTCTTCCTTTCAAGTATCTCGAGTTTCGCGCCTCTTAGGTGCCCGTTTGCCGCTGAGGAAAATAAATTATTTTGATAGCGTTTTATCTCATGCTACACTGAAATTTTACCGTTCCTACTTGGCAGCGGCAAACTGTTATTGCTCTCTTTTACCCACTTTGCTCTTTTGCGCTGTTTTTTTTTTTTTGTGCTGCAATTCATGATTAATTGCAAAGAAATTATGAATTAATGATGCTCGCTTAAGTTGGGCGGTAAGCGAGGGCGTATACGCGATTTGCTGCGGCTGCCGCTGGCACTAGCGCTGCCGAGACCACTTGTGCCAACAGTTTATGCTTCATTTGTGGCGAACAAAAGGCGACCAGGGCAGTGATTAAATCTAAATTTAGCTCATTTACTTTGAAGAAAAATACGAAGAGTATGTAAATAAGCAAGCAAAATGTGGAGAGTGAATGGGTTAAACGACAAAATGATTGGAAGCATAAGAGTGGGGCTTTAATGAGCTGGCCAATGCAAATAGTAGGCTCATATTTTAAGCGTCTTCTTTCAGCCTGAACTAGTTTGAGGAAATACTTCAACATTTGACTCCAAAATAGTTGATGATATTTAGTAGTTTTAAAGCTGCAATCGATTTAATAGAATTAGTTTCTTACTACATAATTGAATTGCATGATTCATGAGGTGTGTTCCTCTCTCCCTAATACCTAGCTACCTGAACTACCTGCAAAGCATAAAAAATCTCTCGAAAGACCTCACTGAAAATTCTACCCGCATTAACATTATTAGTTTGATAATTGTGTTTGGAATACATCAAGCACGTCCACGGTTTAAATCAGTCAAGCTGACCCCACGGAACGACCCCACGGAGCGGACCTAACGTAATCAAAGAAAACGATTGTTATCGCCATGATTAAAGACCATCTTCAATGTACGTAATCTTTTTCCCAAGTTTGGTTCAATGTTGAGCAGTTTCGCTGTCATATTCATTTACCCACGTCTCGTCGCGGTTGCTAAATATTTAAGTATATTCAGTAGCTACGTCGGAAAGTATCTGTTGTGAAACCATTAATCGACACAATAGTTTCTACGTTCAAAGAGATAAATGAGTAATTTATATGAAATATTTATACTATATTATATAATATATATTATATTATATTATATTATATTATATTTTTGATGATCTCAATACTGTTGTTGTTGTGTATAGTATCAGAATCTACTTTGAAGTTGCTTGGATGTAGAGCTTTCCGAAGAAGTTCGTATATTTTCTATGAAAAGACTGTTGACATAGAAACCGGTTGTTTTGTCTAATTTTCGAATATCTAAAGAAGGGAAAACCACCTATAAAGCGTTATTGGAAGGACTAAAAACAAAATTCTATCCGCCTTGAAAGAAACATAAGCTAAGACAAAATTGGTTGCTCATTATTTGGACAATGTATTAATTTCTTTGTAGTGTCATTTATATATAAATAAAATTATAATCAAGCACAGTAGTTCTCGCTTAATTTGAGTGCAAAATATTTACCAAATTCATTACTCTCATTATATTATATTTGCAAATCCTCTTCAGTTGCTGCCATAACTTCACAATATTTCAATAATTGCTTTACTCCTGTGTAAATCTGCAGTGATTGTGATGCATCATTTTAGACCACCAGCTTGCCACAAGCAATCTCAGCACAAATCAACGAAACCAGTAACTGCCAGCAAACAACAACAACAATCGGTAAACACAATGGAGTACAACTGTTGAGAACAACAGCGGAAAGCAAGAAACAAAAGCAGAGCAACTATAATGGAGAACGCTTAACAAAACTGTTGCAACTTGTCTACAGACCCTCAAGTGCCCTGGTGCATTCACAGGCTGCCCACACCTTCGCATAACTGCTCACATAACCGACTGCAAGTATATTTATATATATATATATTTCTCGGGCGTTGTGTTTAGTATTATATTTCATCTTCCTTTTTGTTTGTTTGCTTGGGACTGGGACTGTGCACATTTCAGTAAATTTATTACAGGTAATTACTTTCAATTGCTATCTTCTGCAGAAAATCTTCAAAATTTAAAAAATACTTGTGCGGATATATTCACTTGAATATATAAGTGCGTGCTACAAAGCCACCCAAAGTCAATTTAAGCAAGAAGAAGATAGTTGCAAGAGGTAGAAAGGCAAGGAGCACTCATATTAATTACTGCTGAAGGCCACTCAATTCTCTGCAAAAATGCTTCTTTTTTTACTTTTCTTTTTATTTGTTTTTAAAGAAAGCTCGTGGGCGAAATCGATTATCTCTGAAATGTTCATTGCACACACATTCATCGCTGGGAGTGTTTTGAAAAACAATACCATCGATTATTGTTGCACTTGAGGAAGTAATTAATTTTTTGTACAATAATTACAACTTTCCGATTATGGATTCGGATATCCTGCTACCTACAACAAATCAAAATCATCAAACAAAATCATCAGAAATATAATAAAATATATAATGCCCAATAATGTAAATTGTGTCCAAAAATCATTCAATTGAACCAAAAAGGTGTGCGGATATGTAAAGTCAACCTTTATATTTCCCAGAGGTATTGAATTATTTAAGCACTTTAAAGCATACTAAACACTATTATTTGAAAATGTGTCGTACATGAATCTATAAACTAGCTTACTTAGGATTTCATTGCGATTTATGTCAAATGAACATGTGTTGCACAATAGGTAATATGAAGGTCTTAGCAGCAAGAAATCAAAACTGCATTTAGTCCCCAATATTTCTACTTCCTAAGAATTCGAGAAAGATACTTAACATCTCTTCTCCTTTGGTTAGATCCATAAAAAATTTTATTTTGATAAAATTGATGCCAACTTACTAACTAACTAACTAATATATTATATTATATATTATTAACATTATTTAATATAACTTCAGGGATATTATTTGTAGGTAGCTCGCTGGTAAAAAAATTCGTAAATTTAACAAGACTGAACAGAAAAAGCATAAAATGCTTTAATTATACGACCTCAGCTGTTAGCCTATATCACTTCTGCAGAAGTTATTCCGATATTAAAATTTTTGCTCTATGTTCATAGTAAACTCTTCCGTGCTATATGATCCAATAAGAGTCGGAATATATCCGGTTTGACTACTTTAAAGAGTTCGTCATTAATGGTGATGGTCTTAGCAATATGTAAAATAATTTTCTGGGAAATTTTAAATGAGTTTAGGGTTGCTCTCCATAACCAGAATTTTTATAGAAATATTGGAGATAGATTGTATGCAAATAAATAACAATAATAACTGCTATAGAATATGAACTTTATTGTATGGCTGATAAATTGAATTAGTTCTGTGAATATCGCTCCACTCTCATATTCGTACATACATATTCGCAACTAATGCCAATATAATCATTGTTTTCTACTTCAACGAACATCCTGCTCTCGGCATTTGAATTGATTTATATCTCAGTACTCACTGAAGTAATACTCCACAAGTAAGGTAAAATCTGTCCACAAATATTGGCTTCATAAATTCGAAATTCTCGAAAGCAATGCACTCGAAGCAAATAACTCAGCGGCTAATTTATATCTTAATGAAGCCAATTTATAGACACTACTCAAATTGTTGGAACTCCAACCGCTCCACCGTGTTGCAATAAAGGCTTCCAATCACTCATAACTCATGCTGAGTCCCTTTCAAAGGGAAGTGAGGGCGATCATAAAACTTTCAGCTGGTTAAACAAATATTAGTCAAGTGCAGATATAACGGCGAATGTGATATATTTTCTTAAATAGCTTCATTGATGCTATAATCGCCATCAATGCGAGAGACACTTATCTCTGATGGCATAGTCGCTGCCGCCGTTCGCTGCCAACACTGCCATGGCGCAGTAAGCTAGGAAAAGTCAAATACAACAAAAATGTAATCGGCTTAAAGCAGACGCGGCAGCAATGGTGGATGGCAGGCTCGCACCAATACACACACACATACACGGTTGCATGCGGTGAGTGTTATAAAATATACATTTGTTTGCCACTGCTGGATGCTGAACTACACAAAAGCCGCCACAAAACATTTAAAGAGCCAAAACACCCCCGCAAAGCGGCGCCGTCAATGCGAATATTTCGAAAAGCATTTGCTAAACGCGAAAATGGGCAAATATGACAGGTATATGGGAAAGTAGGCGGCGGTTGAAACGTGTTGCAATGTTGTTGTTGTTTTTGCGTTTCTGACATTGTTGCTGTTTTCGTTCAAATTGTTGTTGCAACTAAAAAATGTTGCTGATGTTTATGTGGTTGTGCTTATCATAATAAGTGTTGCTGTTGTGTTTGTTTTTGTTGTTGTTGATGTTATTGCGTCCAACTGTCGGCGACAAACCATGCAGTCAAAAATTGGCAGCAAATTAAAGGACGCAGTCGACCACACAAGCGCCACCGACGTGCAACACGGTGTGTGTGTGGTTGCATGTGAGTGTGTCGTGTGTGTGTGTGTGTTGTGCATTTGATTCGCCAAAGGATATGCGTCCATTTCATGTGCTGATGCGAGGTTGTTGTAAACAAGCGTCAACATATGTTGCAACAACATGTAGCGCAACGAGTCCACATAACCGCCACCAACACAAACACAGCCAACTAGTTGACGAATTGAAAGGATACAAGAGTAATGGAAAAGGCTGAGCGCACACACACCCGCATATATACACAAATTTCCGTCAAAGCATGCGTGTGTGTAACTATTGGCGGCAAGTGAGGCAACAAGTCGCGTATTTTAAAATGTAAAACACGTCTAATCCTTTGAAAGCACAGCAATGAAAGTCAGAGTGAAAGTGAAATGTGGCAAGTAGTGAGAGAGGTGGGCGAAGGAGTGGTGTGGCAAGCAAGAGAAAGTCTGTCGCTTAGCTAATACTGAGATAAACACACACATGCACATGCACACTTATGCATACATACCAACAAAAAAGCGAATTTTGCTAACAACAACAACAGCAACAATAATAATAACAACAACTTATGTCAACGAACAACAAAAACAATAGCCGCCGACATGTGGCAGGCTTAAAAAGCTTAGCGAAAACAAAAACCAACAGCAACAACAACAACAACAATAATAATAATAAAACACACCACAATATTCTGGCTAAAATGGTAAAATACCTAAAATGGTTGCGGCTCTTAGTGCCAATGGTTTTGTGTAAATTATTTATGCACAAAGGTAAAAAGCGACATATGCGAGTGTGCATGTGTGTGTGAGTGCGCACAAAGGATCTGAGGTAAAAATGGTTTGCAGCTGAAGCTCTAAATGCACACACATAGAGACAGTATGCTTATAAGCCAGCATATGTGCCGTCATACCCCTGCGGCCCTGTGGCCTTGTGGCCCTTCACACGCATTGTAAATTGGCAATATTGCGTAAGTGTTTGTGGGCAAATAGACTCATTTGCCATTATTGCATAGACAAAAGGACAATCTCATGGCGAATTGCTGGTGAGTCCTTTCAACAGTAGTGCCAAAAGTAAATAGCTTTATTTGCATAAGTCCGTGTGTGAGTATGTGTGTGTGCGTGTGCGGTTTGTACATTTACATATATGTTGGGTAATTTAAAATTACAAAGACGCAGTGTAAGTGACCAATGGTAACAACCGACAGCTAAGATTATAATTTTTATACTCTTGCAACATGTTGCTACAGAGTGTATTAATTTCGTTCACCTGACGGTTGTTTGTAACATCTTAAACTAATCGAGTTAGATATAGACATATATATATAAATGATAATGATCTGGATGAAAAGACGAGTTGAAATCCGAGTGGCTGTCTGTCTGTCCGTCCGTCCGTCCGTCCGTCCGTCTGTGCAAGCGATAACTTGAGTAAAAATTAAGATATATTGATGAAACTTGGTACATGTGTTCTTTGTCATCGCAGGATAGTTGGTATTGTAGTTGGGCGTAATTAGACATCTGCGACCCCCACAGAATGCCGTTAATCGAAAACAGATAATGTGCTATCACTAAGCAGCAAATTAAGATATAAACGTGTTATTTGGTATAGAAGATCCTAGTAGAGCGGGGCATCTGTGGGGAAAATTTTTTGTAAAAGTGGGCATTGCCCTGCTCCCAATAGGTGTAATATACATATCTCAGAAGCTATTACAGCTATATCAATCAAACTTGCTACGAGTAAGTTTTTCTAGTATCTCCTCATATACTAAGAATATGGGCGAAATCGGATAAGAAGCAACCTTACTTCTCTTATAACACAAATTTAAGTTTCATCTGAACCTTTCGCTTTAAACTAGATAAATCGAGCATCAATTAAGATATTAGCTTTGTAGATTAATATATTATAACTTAATAAAGCTTTTCGCGAATAGTACGTTCAAAACAAGCCGTCTGATGCGCAAAAATAGTCCAAATCGGATTATAATTTTCCAATCTACCAGATGTCCAATTTTTGGACCTTAATGGCTTTATTTGACTTTTTACCGAAAATATCGGTAAATCTGTAAGATATTGTAATGAAATTAAAGCTTATATCTCCATGATAATAGTATGATCTGGTATTAAAAATAAGGAAAATCGGATAGATACTTCCCCTAGCCCCCATTTACCTAATATACGGATTTTCAACCTTCCTTACTGCCGAAAATTTGTGAAATCGGTTTACGAATTATCCCAGCTCCCATATACTACATATAATGATTTTCACTATTCTAGCAGACTTTATGCCGAATTTGTCGGTCACTGTGTGAGTTACCTTCACAAAGTTGCGTGAAAACATGTTCCCTATATTTGAATAATGAAAAGAGTTAATAAATCAGTGCAGATCTTCCTTTATCCCAAAAATGCCCGATATAAGAATTCTCGACTTTCCACCTGATTTTAAACCGTTTATGTTGATCAATATGTGTGATATTTTAATGAAATAAAGTGGATATGTTTTCTTAAACATAATGTGGTTTCGTACTAAATAAGAATGAAACTGGTCTAGACCATGGTCTAAGCCCCTTATTCCTTATTCCTAATATAGTGATTTCCATTTCTCTGGCTGACTTTTTCCTCATATAACGAATATTTTCGCATATATATTATTTTAGTTAATTTGATATATTTTAATATAAATATATCTGAGACGAAGCAAAATATAATAATGAAACTCCGTGAGTCTATAACCTGTAATATAAGTTAATAAAATACCAAATATGAAGGTAATGCACTCACAGCTTCTTCGAATAACGAATGTTCAACTTATTTGCAACATTTTTTTAATATAAAGTAATGCCATCACCTGAAAGTGTTTCCCTTCCTTTGATCCTTGCACATTGGCCTTTCTTACTTGTTATTTAATTAGTTTTGTAACAAAAAATGATACTTAAAATTAGGCAATAGAGTTCTCCTTCAACTGGCAACGAATTTAAAAATTTAAAACGGAATATTTTCAAAATATTTGGTGCAACAGTAAATAAATCAATTAATAAAATGTACTTTAAGCTCCCAAAAGTATGCAAAAAATATCCAAAAAACTGAATAATATGCCGAAAATATATATTATATTACCAACTACAAAAATTCGGATTTTCTATTTAGCAATTGCTCTAACCAACAATGCCAGTTACAGCACATTGTTGAAGTAGTGCATACCAAATAATATGCGCGAATACATAAATCTACATAGCGAGCATTTGCATTTACTCGCATGCGTACAAACACATACACATGCCCACACACATGTGTGCACATAATTCATTGCACAATACCGCAACCATCTGGTCTATTTCGACATTGCCCATTGAGGCGTGCATTTATTGCCGTAAAATTGGTATTAAAATATTAATAATGCCTCAATGCACTTGCCACATATTGATGCAAGTTGCTTTCAGCAATAAGCTCGCATGCAACGGCAATAAAGCCGGCATGACATGCACCCAAAAGTAACTAAAAAGTTATAGCGGATTTGGGTGCATTTTTGGCCGCCAAACTTGTGTGTGTGTGTGTGTGTGTGTGTGAGGTTATGTATACCCACATACATATATATGAAGATATACTTGTGCGAAAGCAAACTTGTTGCTCTATGCCCAGCTTCCGCTTAACTTTGCCATTTGTTTGCGTTCGTCAACTTTCAATGTGTATTTAACTTACACAGAAATATTTATATTTGTTTGAACTTCGGCCAATATTTATATGTGCCATTCTATTTACTTATGAATTTGCGTACATATTTGTATATGTAAGGTTATAAATATAATATTAGTTGCAGCCGACAAATATTTGCAACACAAAATGATTCTTGGAAAGTTCGGCTGTTTGCAGGTGCATGAAAGTAGTTGGCAACGCTTCAATATTGGGACCCCGCAAAAACAGGAAATGTATATGCTGAATTTATCCACCGACTGGATTAATTTACACAAATTTGAAAAATTAAATAAAAATAAAAAATTGCTAGTAATAAAAGTTCAATTAAAAAAGATTAAAATAAATAAATTTTATATTAACTTAATGTTTTCCATTAAAGCTTTTTAGCAAATTAAAGATTTTCTTTAATGAAAATAGAGTTAGTCTCATGTACGTTAAGCAATATCCTACATGTAGACTTGAACATTCAATTATTTCTAAGATTTCATTGCCTACACTTAGGATGATCTCGTGAGTAGCCACATATATCACACTATATACATTTTCGGGTGAGTTTTCTCATACCAGGTGTGAAACTTTATTTCGATGGCTTTTGTTGATGCCAAAGATGCCATAAATAGGCTTAAATCAAATCGGTTGAAATGGCTCAAAATGGCGTATATGGCAAATAGCAGTGTTCCTGGTCCAATTTCATTTCATTTTCAAGCTATATTAAGGGGTCGTCATAGAATGTTATGTGCTAAAATCTTCTAGCTCTTCGCAACAGATTTTTTACTGGTTACTGTAGACAAACCTTAAGGTTAGCCCTTGAAGAGATCTCATTTTGTTCCCCACCCTTCCCTCAATTCAAAGAAAGGAAATTTCGGGTTTATTTTCCAGCATTCAAAAGCCAGTTTCTTTTATACACCAACTTCTTTGCGATCGAATCCTATTTAAAACTTGCAAAACCAGGAGTGTTTAATAGTAAAGAAACAGACTTATCTAATAGAGTCAGATTGTGCTTTAACGAAAAAACGCCGAATTTTTTTTCGCCAATTTTTAGCCTCATATCAAAAGAAGGTGACCAATGCATATTGTAATACAGAAACCTATTTTGACTAACCTTTGAACTATGCGCTTAAATCAAAGTCAATAACACTCTATTTAGTTTCCCCTTTTGAGCACTATTGTGAGCAGTTGGCTGCCAGATCTGTTGAATATAAACTTATTATAAAAAGCTAAATATTTAATATTCGAGATATTTTCCCATTAGGACCTAAATTACTAAACCGCTTAGCATTAAATCAAACTTACGCAGAAAGTTCAATAAATTCAAGAACAAACTGAAACTTTCAACTCATAAACTATTTATCGTTAAACTAAATTATATTAGAAACAATGCATTTGAAATATATTATGCTCAGCATACATGCTATCAGTCTCACCCGCAACCAATGAACACGGAAGTCAACTGCAAAGTTGGCAAGTACACAGCAAAGCCAGGGCAGCTCTAATACTCCCTAATGGCCTAAGAAGCTCGAACAAGATGTTAGTGGCACAATGAGCTGCGACAAGAGCAACAGTCGAAATTACGAGCGACGAAACTACTCTAAGGTTACAAGGCTACAAGGATGCAACATGCATGCGGAATGAAAAGGAAACTCCAGATACGCACAGCAGAAGGGGCGGGCAAGATAGTTGGGAAGAAGAAGGAGTTTGTCTTGCAGATGCTTGATGGAACCCACAAAATGGCCACAAAATGACGGAAGAAACTAGCAAGAAACTTTAGACAATATGTTTGAATTTGTGCGCGCCATGTATGGCTGTGTGTGTGTGTGTGTGTGAGTAATCAAATTAATTCGTAAGTGTAGATGTGCATGTGCATGCGTTTATTTGCATAAACTCGCTAGGCAAGTAGTGTTATAAAAGTCAAGGCAGCGCCCATTTGAAAGGGTCACCGGCGCGTATCCGCCATTCTCTCACACACACACACACACACACACACACTTACACATTCGCACAGCAATTTGGCCAATACTCGCACATTGTGCGACTACCACCATCTGACTGACAATCGCCTGGCGGCCATAAATGATTTATTATCAACATACACAAATTAGTGGCAGGAATTACGCTTGCCGCACACCCGTCGCCGCATCCTGCGCCCACATTCTAACTCGAGAGGCATGTGTGGCAACTCTACTTAGAGCCCATGGCGTGGCACTGCCAAGTGAGTGGCGCGAATACCACAGCCACAACAATGAGGCGGCGATACAAAGGCTCAACTTACTTGCCAAAACACAACAAACAAACTCTCGGTAGTCAAGCCAAGAGTCGGCCGACGGCGGAGATTGCCGAGGTTACTGTTGAGTAGCTGCTGGTGTTTGCAAGCTAAATTGAGCCAGCTGCGAATATTTGGGTTGAAAATTTAAGGCAAAACTTTCGGCAGCATATACAGTGGGACGTAAGTGAGGAAGAATTGAGTTACTGGAAACTTTTTGAAAAAAAAAAAATAATAATAATAATAAAATAAAAAACTTATTAATAATAAATTATTGCCTAAAGCTTGTTATGGATAAAATATTTAGGACTTAATACCCACATATAACATATGGAAACATTTGGAATATGTAAGAAACTCTAGTTAAAAGAACGAGAACCGCGAGATAAGATACAAATAATGGAATCACATACACATTTTGTTAAAGAGCTCACTAAAAACGAAACCACAAAGCCAAAGATTACAATTATAAAACAAAATGATATCCGTAATTCCAAAAATAGCGCTCGGGATTTTGGTTGAGGTATTCATTTTGCCTTCCAGTTTTCTCGACAGTTATTTTCACTCGTCTATTTTCAGGTTCTAAGTTTTATAAAGTCTCAGTTTTTTCAGATAAACGGTATTACGGTTACTAGAATCTATGAGACATGCGCAGGACCCGGTTCCATATTGTATATATTCATGTAGAAGATAGATCACTTCCCTTCAATTCTAGCCCTCAAAACCTATACATACTAAGTCATTGTTCCCTTTTCCGGTGGTATAACAAAATATGTACTTCTCAGAGGCCAAGTATAGGGTTACGGACCCACGTTTTGTGAAGCCTTGATAGTATGGGACCTGATACTAATTCAGATTTTAGATATAATGGGAACCAGCTTATCTTATCTCTTAGGGAGTGTCTTCTGTTTTTTAAGTAAACCATACAAAGTTAATAGTCGGATTGTTACAGAAATCGGATAGATAATTAAAATACTTATGACTCTTAGCAACTCTGGTCACGTTTTTGTTGGTCCGCATACACATATTGCATTGATTCACATATTCACATTACCCCACATGAAAACTGCAGCAGCAAATAAAATTTCTCACACAATCGACCCACTGTGCCGCATTAAATTGGGTTACGAACTCGCTTGTTGATGTTGGGGACTTTACTGGTCTCCGTTGCCGCTGAGTTGAGAGTCATTTGCAAAATTCAGAGGATTAAATAAATGTCTATTGCGCGCAAAAGTACTTGGGAAAAAACAACAAAAATTCATCTAAGCCGACCCTGACATGTAACCAAACATTAAAAACGCTTCACTCTTTCCCCGCCATTACCCGGATGTGGCAAGAGGTCCTTGTGGTTTTGTAGAAGCGCGCTTCCGAAGCGAAGCTGAATTTCCAACGTATGAACAAAGAACTGAGCTCAGTTCATACGTGACCTGCCCAGCGCAAAGAAAAAACATTTTCAAGCACTTTCTTAATCCTCCAATGGCTGCCGCTGACTAGGCGACAACGTTGTGCAACGCTCACTTTAAGCTGGTGGCACAATATGAAATGACTTTGGTGTGCCGCAAAAATTCAACTCTGCTCTCGTAAGAATGTGTTAGTGCTGGAATATATGCTCATCTATATATGAATTACGAATGCGTAAGTGTGGTGTAAATATTTTGGTACAAATTCAACATATCCGGACTAAATATTGAGCACAAAAAAAATCGTGCAGCTACTTGGGTAACTGGCTAGCTGGATTTGTTTGTGTGTTAGAAATGCAAATTTAGTGTTTTATTTTATTTCTCGACTACTTTTTGCCGTTGAAAATCCGCACAGTCAGCGCTACTTCATTGCTCCTCTCCTCAGACAGTAAAGGTAATTGAAATTCGGTGTATGCTTTCAGCGACCATTATTTTCCGACTATTTTGTTGTATCGTTCCGGCACGTCCCACCTAATAGGCTACGACGATTTCCATGGGATTTGATTGTCATCCACTTTTAATTTCATTAAATTTCAACAGCCATTGCTCTCCCGTCGCTCTCACTACCTACCACATTAGTATACCCTTCCGGAGTTGTACATACATAGAAATCTTATGGGGAGGCAAATTTCTTGACCACTCAGCAACTCAGTCGCCATAGCAAATCCGCACAAATTTCGAGTGAGTCGCAATGCTACGTAAGCATTTCGCCAGCCAATAACTTAATACGTGACCTTTTTACGTAATTCATTATTAATTCAAAGGCATTTTTGTGGTAACATACCGTTAGTTAACTCCATCGACAGCTTTGCCGCGTATACACTCGATATCGTATGGACGACAATCCGCCGGTGTGTTAGGTTTATTATGGTGGCAATCGGTAGCGAGGTTTTGTGGTCGCCACGCGCTTGCAGCGCTGTCACGTCCCGCCTGGCAATGAGCCCCTTAAATGCACCCAAAAGTAGTTTGAAGAGTAGCGTTGTGCCAGACGAATTGTGGTTGTGAATCGATAATTAGGAATAGGAAAAAGTACTTAAATGCAGCAGAAAGTGATTCTTTTTTGCTGAAGTGTAGGAACAGTACCGTTGAATGGAAGTTGAGTCAATGTAACTGGCACTTTTGTATGGGAGGAAGTTGACAGGACTGTCTCTTTTCAGAAATGTTGACTTCATTCCATGTTTCAAATGCTGGATTAGGCTTTTCAGCTCGAATTACGCTTTCGTCGCTCTAAATCAGGTCTTTGAGGAAAAAGAACGGTGAGAACGTAGACGTAATCACCTATAAAACCAACTTGCTAAAATGGCATCTAACTATTGAAGGTTCGGCTTATAAATTCGGAACTGGCAATATATCTATGAGAAAATCGGATCTATGCTCACAATTTGTTCTCAACTATGAGTCAAAATTCCACAGTGCAAAGTCAAATACCGAAAACATTCAGGCAGGTGGACTTAGCCAAGCTAAGAGGCTATTTAACTAAATTTATTCCACGGTGGAGAACCAAATGGTTTCATCATATGTTTCGACTTGGTTTCAACTAACGAAAGTCAGCAGGGGTTTTGGTGTCCGTCAATAACATTATTGGGGGATATCTTTCAAAATCGCTCTCACGTTTGGGTTCTGTCAAGCTAAATCCTGAAATGTCGTACTAAATTATTAGCGTTGAGCTCCAGTTACCAAAGAACTAAACCAATGAAAGTTATAAAAGGAAAAACATATATTTTAAACAGAAAGGCCGAAAGGTGGAAATTCCTTACAGGCAGGTTAAATTAACAAAGCAAGTTTCGGAATCTCAAAGGTGGCGATTTTCTCATAACTGAGCAAAAGTTGACTATAATTATTTAGGAGAATGCTTAATTAAAACCACTCAACTCTTTCCTTATTCACCAAACCTCAAAAACTCTCATTGCGAAGGAACGCACACCCACAATTGAGCGCTTTTAATTAAGTATCCTCCATTCATTTGGCATTTTTTCTATTTATTCAATTCTGTCCTGGCGATTATGGCGATTTATGAGCTTTTGTTTGTTCGACTTTGTCTACCAATTTGAATGCCAGCAAAGTAAAAGTCTCCAAATTACAAATGCCATACAACAAATCAACTGCCAAACATGCTATAAAGTACTTTGAACTCTTTTTTTTTTCAAATATTTTTCTGTTTTCCTTATTCTTTGAACGCGAACAAAAATATTTATGACTACTGATAATAATCTTGTCATGTCGTCATGGCAAAAGGCGACAAACTGGAGCAGGGAGAAACCAACAAAGGACCAAAACAAGGTGAAGTGTGTGTATGTGTAGACAAAATGAAAACATATATAATATATAATCGATATGTGTATAAGCATATATATATTTTAATGTGACTAGCGAAGAACTCATGTCATGTATATAGTTATTTATATACTCATTACAAAAAGAAGAAGAAAAGAAAAAAAATATTTCAAAGAAACTAAATGGAAAAGTCATTCCTACAAACGGCAGTACATTGAGTTCAAATACAGCTTGGCCCACTTTGTTTGCGCGACAACTCATCCACGTTTGTTGCAGCTGGAGTTGTAGAAAGCTTAGTGGCTGCTGCACTTTTCGCATATACTCTGTACGACTACGAGGGCAATTTAAAATGTGCGTAAATTGTAATGTATGCTGAATTGACAAAAATATAATGGAAACGGTTTACCGCCAAGTAAAAGCCCACTCCGCTCCCAGCAGCTGACACAGCTGATACAGATACAAAGTATGGATTGAAAATGGAACCAAAACGGCAATGTGCCCTCTTAGACAGAAGTCGACAAATGATTTGCGAAATCAATGAACTTCGCATCCTTTCGATTATTTGATAAAGATAGACATTGGCCCGGACATTTTTCATTTCAGAAGCGACTGAATTATCTTGCAGCCCTCTCGTTTATTATTTGTTTCACTTTTATTCAAATGTTCTTGGGTGAAGTGCAATGCGATTGGATAGGCTTTCATGTACACATTTTACTTTTATTTTCTACTACTCAGCTTTTAGTAAATGGCACATGAAAATTGTGATATGGTACCTGGCTTTTCGTTTCCACTGTCAAAAGCCTTGAATATAATGCATATTATTTAAAACTTTGCAATTTTGATTGATATTTATCTATATGTATTTCACAAATGAATAAAACACGTGACCAATCATGACTGATGGAACCGACTTTGCGGGCTTTTGGCAAGTATAATGTTTTTAGAACCATGAATAGTGTCGGAGGAGAGCAACATTATCATGCATTTAAACATTCACCACTCAGTAAGCAGATTCTATTCATTAGACACCCTAGAGTTCGTGGAGCAGGGAGTGAGCTTAGAGAGCCTACTCGAGAAGCCGTAATAGAGTTTAAACCCACCCCCAATGACCGATGGTTGGTTTTATGGCAATCGATATGTTCCCATGGCGGTAATACAAACGAAAGTTTGAGATTGCTGCTGGAGAGTGATACCTTATCTTTTAAGTAAGTAGACAAAAGAACGCCTTCTCTGATATGAAGAGACCAAGTGGAGAACGACTTGACTTTCCTTAGTGTTACCAGGGGCGTCACCTTGCGAGAGGACAGGGGACTGGCATACACTGAACACGCTTTGGCAATTACATGGTCAATTATGCAATATGGTGCACACCCAGTAAGTCAGCTTAAACTGGGTACGTGGTTTATGAGTCGGTACAAATTGAAATAAACTGCCAGAATTTAAAATTATTTGTCGCAAAAATGTGGACACACTGAGTTGAAAGCTATAAGCTGTAATTTAAATGGAAGGGATAAAGGCGAGCACAAAACATGAACTTCCTATGACTATATATACACATATTCATATATATTTACAAATACATTTATATGGTTTTTGCTCCGCGATGGTGCGACCATAGTGGATAGCGAAATTGTTGAAAAACTGAAATAAAATAAACTCACTATGACAGCGCAAAAGCAAATACTCAGGGTACGGCGAGCTTATCAAGCGGCCAATATCAGCAAATCCAGCCCATAACCGGGAAAAAATGCCATAAAAAACAACAAAAGTAAAAAATGTAGTGGACATAATCCATCCATGCGAGCGGCGAGTGCTGAGTGTCAAAGGATAAGCCTGAACAAAAGGAAAATATGAAATCGAAACAGAGAGAGGATGTATGGAGGCGCAGGGGGTCGAGACAAATAAAAAGAATATAATCGCAAAATAAAAACAAATGAAAAATCGAATGAAAAGAAATAAGCCATAAATGTGACCATAAATCGTTTATAACCACTGGCAGCAGCGAGCAAAAGGCATAAGCTTTTTTGTTGTTGTTTATACTTGCGCTATTGCTGGTAGTTATTGTAAAGCTTGAGAGGTAAAATCGCCAATGAAATATGTGATAGTGGTGTAAAGTTGTAAAAAAGAAGAAAAATATTTAAGCAACAACAACAACGATTGAAAAAGTAGGCAACAAGTGCTGAATAGCGAAGCATTTGGATATGTTAGGCGCCAGCGGGGGTAAGACGATATGTGGGCAGCGCACATGTGGCGATATGTATGCAGACAGGAGCGAAGGGAGCTTGTTGCAATATAACACTGACCTACACTGCCAACTGTTGGCACTAAAATTGAGTCTGTTCTGCGCACTAGTGATATGCTTGTTGTTGTTGTCGTTGCTGTGTAGGTGCTGATAGCGTTGCCGCTCAATTGCCATTACCAACACGCTGACCAATATTCCACGGCAATACAGCATCACAGGAGGTGGTCAATAACGGGTTTATGGTAGAACGCGCAACAGCATACGAGTTGTGGCATTAATGCACGCACAAACACATGCACAAACACACTCACACAGATAATCGCTTATTTGTATTTTTGTTAGGTACACGGGACACAGAGGCAAAAACGCAATCAAATGTGGAGGCGCAGATAAGAGAAGCAAGTATATGTACATATATATGTATATAGGTATGTATTGGCAGGTAGGTATGAGTGTCCGTTAGCATGTGAGTGTTAGTGAGGGAGCTTGCTGTGATTGTTTCGTGGGGATCAACTATTTGCAAATATATTATTTATATTATAGAAACGCTGGGTTCTCGTTTCTTTTCACTCTACTACTAAGTAATTCTGGCTTGGAGTCTTGGTCAGATTTAACCTAATGTAATACCTTATGAAATTATCGTATATATTTATATCATGCAATTATATTATCATGAAAAATTCTATATACTAAAAATTCATAGGAAACAGTAAGTATAACAACTTAAATAAAAATATTAGTCAGGATGGAAACATCTCAGGAAGTATTAAAATTGATCGGACTGTTACATTTTAAAAAGGATGAAACTTGAGTAAATTTATTTCGCTTGATATAAAGGATTCCCGAAAACCAAAAGCAGATCCGAAACAGACGCCGATCAGCCGGAGACATGACTCAAATAAAGCAAAATAATTTGAGCCATTGATAAGGCTTTGTATATATAAGATGAGGTACCCTCATAGTACTGTAAGGTTTAAGCCCTTTAATCCTAACATAAGGCAAAGAAGATACCATAAATACTTACAATATATAATATATGTTAAATTCTCTAGAAAAATAGTGTTTAATGGTTAAAATGTAAAGAGCCTACATGAGACTTTAAACTAAAGAAGCCGTTAAATGTAGTCAGGGGTAAATATTTGCGGTTAAAGTATCTTAAAAGTATCGCTATTGCTACCAAATATTTCGGTAGCAAGCTAGTTATGAAGCGTATAAACTCTTTGGTGCCATTACGACTTACTTAGCCCAAGTTTCTTCTTGTCTGTAACACTTGTGGCTTAGCTCAAAGGACGCTAGGTACAAAAGTCAAGTCAAGGTTGTGTATTTCTGCTAATTTTATAAGAATTATGCTAACTTTAGATAGATAACTCCTTCTATAACATATCTCAGTGATACATAGGTATATCGGAAAATCTAGACTCCAGAGTAACACATCAGATAAGAAAATGTACTAGCCAAGATCGACAAATTAGTTCACTACCGGTGTATGCTGACTAAAGTAACCAGATAAGCTGCGTGATGTAGCATTTACGGAAATAAAGAATAATAGCGCCTATGATACGATCAGAATTGCGAAGAACTCCTGTGAGTCACTTGATACTAAGCTTACTGACGGTTGGCACTCACTGTGAGTCAGGACAAGACGAGTTATTCAACCAGAAAATAAACGGCGCAATTCACTCCCACAATACTCGTTAGTCATAACATCGGGGGCCTGGGAATCATGACCAATTTTTGAAACAATATTGGCTTTGAAATCGAAGTTAAAATTACTTCTGACGATAAATGCTACTTTGGGCTGAGTAGATGAAAGTTAGTTATATGAAACGCAGATATAACGCAAATTATTTATAAAATAGTACAACGACGTTAACTTAATTCAAAGAATGAAAACTTCATGCTTATTGTCTTGGCCATGTGAATGACTGTAGACTATCGAGCTCTGAAACTATTTACTTTTTTAAGAAGGCATAAGTTGGCTTCTATTTGAGACAAAAACCGATTTATTGTAGGCTATTATGGCTACGGCCAAAATCTGCTAAATTTCATTATCATTTTCTAAAGTAATTTTTTATCCCTCTATAATTCATTATTCCAAAAAGTTTATAAATGTTTATCAATTGCAATCAATTCAACTTAAGAGATATATAAATGTTGGCCCCAACCATACGACAACCCATACATTTTACCTTACAAAACGTTTTAAGACAAATATTAAGCCAATACTTTTCTTTAAATTATAAGGCAACCGCAAGTGTGGTTTATCCATGTCTATACGCCTATTGGTATGCCGTAGCCGCAGCTCTGCGCATTTGCAAGCCAAAAACAATTGAATATTTGCCAGCTCGTCGGTATTTGCGGTCAGAAACTAAAAATATATTTGGTTTCAATTCAATTCTTATAAATAACTGAAATCATAAATAAACAAATATATGTTTGTATGTGTGTGCCTAGCAAACAGGAGTTCTGATGGAGAAGTGCACAGTGCACAGCATGACTGAGCAGTCGACCCCCTAACACCCTGTTCCACAACTCGAACGACTCAACGCTCAACTAAACACACTAAAACCGAAAGGATTTGGTCACTCGTCCATATGCTGAGCGCTAGCCGCAAAGAACCGCATTTATTGATGTGGCTTTGATGTTGTTGTTAAACAAACATTTGTAGGTATGTGGGTATGTCAGTCCGGTTGAGATAAATATTACATTGGACAATCGGCGCGATGAAGCAAGCACGTCTGCAAACGGTTCAAGCACGTTGCTCAGCAGTTGGCGGCATCTTCAGCATTTAAGGGAGGTAATAAACCAAAGGAGGCGAGACCAAATCAACAACCCAGCAGACGGATAGACAAATAAACAAAAGCGAGTTGCAATGGAATGAACGAGTACCGAAACAGAGAAGTTTCAGTCGAAACAGAGGCGTTGTATTTAAGCCCAAAAGCAAACAAAGCTACGAGCCAAACATTACCACCAAGCTGAAGGGACTGCGGGGCAGTGGTAAAAGTGTGGTCGAGTCGGCAAGCCGACAAGCACACTTCACTGCACTCGTCCGCTGAGTTCCTCAATCTACTGTACTTGAGAGCTCTTACAGAGTTCGAGGCACCAAAATAGATTGGATTGATTTAGGCTC
The DNA here is from genome assembly GCA_021498325.1 of Bactrocera minax. Taxonomy (NCBI): domain Eukaryota; kingdom Metazoa; phylum Arthropoda; class Insecta; order Diptera; family Tephritidae; genus Bactrocera; species Bactrocera minax. Next base: position 1,441,341 of record JAKEEE010000002.1, read on the forward strand.
GGCATGACAGCGACAATATTGTATAGCGTCGAATGCAAAAAGTTTTCACCAGCTCAAATCTGCATGGAGTATGTATATGAGTTGTCTCGGCATTTAAGCCAAGGAGTTGCTTATCCACTGCCAAACTGTTTGTTTGTTGTGGCCTACAACGGCGTCAGTGATAGGCAGAACGATGTGGTTGAAGGACAAAAGCTAACTTTTGACGGTTTGGTAATGTGGGCGATAGGTATACCGTTGGTCGACGGACTGACTGGTTTCCGAGTTGGTTTCCTGGTTGCGCCGCCGATAAATGCTACCTTGACGGTCATAAACACAAGCTGACCAGCATTTCAGCTACTGTATGTTGAAAATTATCACAAAACCCAACAACAACGTGTAGTCCTTGTATCCAATTCAATAGAAAAATAGCTCTACTTTGACACTGATAGTGGGTACTATCAGTGCAAACAAAGCAAACAAAAGCCGATAGCGAGCGACTGTCAGTGTTTAATCTAGCTTCGTGTAGCCTATGAAAATACCTGTACCGTTAGTTGCCTACGAAGCAGTAATATAAGTGCATATTCATGTAGGTAATCGCGTTTGCAGCAGGTGATAGTGTGCAATCGTCCTTGCACATCCAATCATAGGCACTTCGAAGTCCACTACAGCAATGTTGTTGAAAGCAGAGTTGCATCCGCTGTGACTGTAAAACTTCAGTTTCAACAAAAGCTTGTTGGGAATAGTTTGTTGTTGCTTTTAAAAGTCATTAACTAAACGTGAACAGCAAAAATACTAACTTTGTTTTTGGTTTTAAATTTTAAGTACAATATTTGCTCATCAGAGACTCTTAAGCAAATTAGTTCGTTTACCAGTACAAGTACCGTAAAGTGTTTGCCAATAAGCACAACACATTACCGTTAATAGGCTATTTGTAGGAGCTTACATTACAGTATAATATCCACAAAATTAAGGCGGTTCTTAAAAAGCACATCAGGAACGAAAATCTTATCTTTGACATTGGCAGATGTCACGGCGGTAAATGGTTATATTCTAGATAATATGGCTCATTTCTAATATATAAGAGTTATAAATCGACTAAAATGTTTGATATGGCAATATAAATCTTCTTATCACACCTTAATTTGGAGTTTTGTTTCAAATATGTATTATGTGTATTGTGGGAAAGACCATTCGAGAATGAAAGAGGTAAAACTATAAAAATGTCTCAAAAGGAAGAAGATGATAGAGCAGACATCCCTCCTCATGCAAATTTTATTAGTAACTATGTTCGGACTATCCAGGGTATCGCAATATACAATTTCTATGCTCTTCCCAAGGCATGCACCTTAAATGATTACGAAATACTATGGCGGAGCTGAAATGTAGACTGAAGTAGATTTAATATTACAGAAATTTTATGATGCCATTGACGCCACACCTTGGGGTATACTTCTGATATTCTAATAATCCATCTACCTTTTCTAATGCTAACTTATAAAATATGGTCGTAGTGATTTTTTTAAATCGGGTGACTCATTGTGAATTAAATTTGTATATAGGATAAAATCTGTCGGATCTGCTAGCACTTTCACAATATGTGTCAGCATATCAGCGCCCTTCGAACTGTAGAATAGATATTTAATACCCAGTCTGATCAAAGGTACACGTTCGGTACGTTCATCGTTTCAATAAAAACTTTTAGACACGAGGAGTTTTCAACTTTACAACAATACAGACATTTTACCTTCATATAATCGTACCTATACTTGTAGATCTACTCATAAGCTTGCAAAGCGCGCATTAGTTTGTGTGCTTGATCACCGTACGTATTGAACACACTCCATACCGCTAATGAAAACCATCAATTTTGGCAATTATGATGGGATTTTGATTAAAATTTCTTAATCAGCAGCTTAAACAAGGTGCCTACACACACGATGAGTTTGCTTGTGCGTGTGTGTGTGTGTGTTTATCAGCCGCTAAGCCTACGCCAACTTGGCGCTAAGCTGCACTTAACTGCAAGTGGAAGCACACACACACATACACATACATATGCGAACTTATGTGTGTGCGTGTGAACCAACGGAGCTTTAAGTAGGCGATATCGCGATTCAGTTTTACAGGGTGTGTACGTTGCGGCTACGCGGCGGCGCAGCGGCTTTCGCTGTGGTTGTGTTGATAAGCGCACTTCACTTCAATCAAGTTAATTAGCGACTTGTGGTTTGTTATGCTTTTGTTTTATTTACTTTTAACGCGTTTAATTAGCTTTATGTTTGCTTATATGCATGTGTGCGTGTATGTGTGTGTTCACGTAATTGTAGGGCAGCACTACGTTTGAGTTGTTGCTTTGCCTACAGTTATAGTGCGAAGATGAGGCTGCATCATGCGGGGCAAGCTGAGAATAAATGCAATTAAGTAATTTGCAACGTGTGAATGTTGAATTCCGAATCTGCTGATGCAAATGTTTACAAAACAACGCTTGAATTAACTCTATTTGGCAAATAATAACGGCGAGAGTGCGATGGGTATACAATTACGAAATGTGCATTGAATTCTTTTGCAAAACAGATTTGCGAACCATAAAAATGTTTGAGTGATAAGAAAGACTTGAATTCAGGTCGAAAAAAACAGGGAGTATTATGAAAAAGAAGTTCATAGTTTCTGAATAATATAAAACGTACCTTTGACTCAATAATCTGTACTATAAGTTTGTATCGAAGTTATATTTTATACAAGCATAAATAGAACTTGAGTTTTTTCAAAATTTCATACCTGTTTTGATTAAATCATTTCAAAGCAAAATCTCATCCCATTTTTAGTACGACGAAATACTTTTATTTGAAGTCATTTCATAAATAAAGTCAACCGACCTGGGAAAAGGATAAACTTAAGGAACTTAAGACATTAAAATATCACTAAAAAAAAATATCCAAAAGATCGAAGAGAAATTATGGGATTGTCTTCAAATTCCCCGCATTCCCTATCTGAAACGAGATAGTAATATCATGTAATTTAGTAAGCACTCTGGTTAGAAATTCTCCAGTTTTGCTCTCTTTACTAATATAGTTACGAATAATACAAATTTCGATGTGCATATTGACGGAATAGTCGGAACTTCATTCAGTAACTTCAAATGAATGAGTATTCCTGAAATCGGGTCACATATTTTTGTACACTTTCTCTATTAACCGAGAAGTGGTAGACCGATCGCCTACTTATTATACACGCAAAGTCATTTATGGGCCTACAACAACTTTCTTTTTGACATATCTGGTCCACTTCTCGAATTTTAAGAGCCTTCATAATTATTCAAACTTTCTCAACTCTTGTGGAATCTCATAAAAGGAGACTCAAATAAGTTTGCAAATATGTTGCTTTATAAATTATCCATCAATCTTTGAAAACTATGGCGGAAAATTTGAAATGAAATTATGGACCAAAGTTAAGTAAAACGCTTGGACAAAGCTATCAAAGTTACAAAGTCACGTTGAGAAAATGTATGATTATCTCATACGTGACATGTCAGCCAGACCGACCTTACTTCGATAATTATTTCATTATGGATAAAATTACTTAAAATAAGGTGTTGAAAATGCTTTGGCTGTGGATTAATATGTGTTCAAAACATAAATGAACAACCTGTTACTGCCCACTGATGTGTCCAGCAGCCAATTACAAAGCAATATCCACAGTGGTTGCAGCAACTTCAGTAAGGATATAAATAAAATTTTGAAGCTAAACATTTAAGTGGGGAGCAAACCTGCTCCTGCGAAACGAACACTCAGAGTATAACACACCACAAACTCTCCGACGCTCGTCAAAGTTGTGCGCAGCATCCTACAAACCAGATGAGTAGCACAATTAAGCTCTTTAGAGCGTGGTGAATACCGAATGCCGACAGATTGTGGATACTGCAGACACAAAGCGAAGACGCAAACCCACTGAGCAGCAAAAGCAAAGCAGATAACAGAGACTTTTCCGACTGGCTGCAAGCGACAGCGCCAAAAGGTGCGCACAACTGTTGGACGCGTATGGAGGCAACAACAACTGACAGCAGCAACCGGCAAGTTAGCCAGCCAACAGCCGAGCCAACTGGTTGTGTTTTGTTCGAATACAACACGAACATTTGTACGAAGCCAAAAAAATAAACGGTGAATGAAACGAGCACAACCACAAAGGTAGAGTCATCAACGGCAGCATCACTGCAAAACAAACGAAAGACGATGAATGCGTACGCTTGGAAAACTCGAAACAACCACAAGGGGGTGAGTGGGCAGGTAGCTAGTACTGCAGATTCGTAGGCAAAGGCAAGGCAAGGCAAAGTGACGATGCTACCACAGTTGCAGTCGCCGTCACCGAATCTCGGTACTTTTGCGCCACATCGCGCTGCCGATACGATGATTCGTGCGAATGGCAGGCCGATTGGCCGCGGCGGCCGCTTAGCTGACTGATGTGTGCGCTGCGTCTGCTTGTTGGGTGCTGATTTTCAATTTCAGTTGACTGTGAACAGGCAGCTTGAATCGACGTATACGTCGCGTATTGCTGTTCCAAGCTGTTTCAAGCCACCTACACACACACAAGCATACGACGCCGAATTTTAGGCGAGAATAAGCAGTTTTTCAATGTGAGATCGCGCGAGTTGAACCAATTCGAGTCGGTAGAACATTTGCGCGCTCGCAAGCCAGTTAATTAGACGGTCGGTCTGTGAGTTAGTTCGAGAGTCGGTCGTCGTTTGTATGGTCGTTGAGTTTCGTGAATGAAATGCAGTTGAACCTGACGACGGGCGGTTAGAAAAGTGCAAGTCGCGTGCGCATTGAGCGCGTATTGAAAATAATAAAACAATATGCAACATAGAAAAAGCAAATAAAAACGGAAAATAGTGTATAGCGACGAAAACGAAACGAAAGTGAGTGAGCGTTTGCCTCGCGGTGATTGATTGATTGCTGAAAAATTGAATTATGAAATTTTACGAGTTATCAATGTGAAAATTGCGCTGTTTCTGTACAAGAGAAATAGTAAATAATATAAAAAATCGAAGAAAACGACGAAAACGAATCGAGATTAAAAAAGTATTGCCAGCGAGCAGCTTAGTCTCCAAGTTAGCACTCTGAAAATTCTTCTACACTTTCGTTGTGCATGTAATTCGAAAACCGTGGCGAAATTTTGAGTGACATGCAAAATAATAACTTTTAAGAAGAATTAGAATTACTGCGGTATATAAAAGCGAAATTCAAAGTGAATTTAATTTGTGCATTAGAAAAATCTTTGTACAGCACATCAAGAAGGATTTCGTCTTTGGAAGTCGAAGTGATTTTCGAGTGAAGGTAAATAAGTGAAACCAACGAAAAGTCACAAAAACGAATATTTCGAGCAGATTACAAAATCAAAATTAAAAATATTTTGAAAAATTTGGAAATTAGAATTAGAGGGAAATATTTGCAAAATAGTGCTCAAACATTTTTTTTATAAAGTACTCGAAAAGTATACACAAAAAAAAAAATGCTCAGCAAAACATCATTTACACCAGCTAAATAACAGTGCTTTGCAGAAAAACCTCTCTTAAGCGGCAGAACCTCAGTTACTGAAAAAGCATTCTTGAGTCACTGCAAATTGAGCAGCAAATACAACAAAAGCATAATTAATTATTGCAAAACTCTAAGAACAAAGACCATTACAACGACAACAAAGTGTTCTGATAGAGATATAAAATTTGTCCAGTGCAGACTCTTTGAAACAAACTCCAGTTAATCCAACAACAACAACGCAAACCGCGCCTAGCGTGCTCAAATAACGGTAATAAATCTCAAAATTAACAGACGGCTGAGTGATCAAACTAAACTCCACCAAAAGCATAATTAAACAACTCAAACAACCAGACAATTAGTCAGCATCATACTCCCAACATAATCCGTATATTTCCCCACCCTTGACTACCAAATCCAACAACATGACGCGCTTGAACGCATTACCTACACTACTCCCACTCTTTCTGCTGAGCACACTCATCACTCACTGCCGCGCCATACCCAACGATGCGTATGTGAAAATGATGGCCGCCGAAACGCCCAACGATCCTTGCTACGACGACGACAAGGCGCGCAAGTGTATACCCGATTTCGTGAACGCCGCTTTTGGCGCGCCCGTGCAGGCATCCAGCACTTGTGGAGTGGAGCAACCGCAACGCTATTGCGAACTGAGCGGTGCAGGTTCACAAGCTAATCCACAAGATTTGACTTGTCACATTTGCGATCACTCCAATCCAGCGCGACGTTTTCCCGAATCAGCACTAACCGATTTGAACAATTCGAATAATGTGACGTGTTGGCGTTCGGCGCCCGTACCGGCGGTGACAAGCATGAATGCGCCACCGGATAATGTATCGCTTACGCTATCGCTGGGCAAGAAATACGAATTGACCTATGTGAGTCTGCAATTGTGTCCGAAATCGGTGAAACCCGATTCGATTGCGATTTATAAGAGTTCGGATTATGGTAAGAATTGGCAACCCTTTCAGTTCTACAGTTCACAGTGTCGACGCGTGTACGGAAGACCAAATCGTGCAACAATCACCAAACACAGTGAACACGAAGCGCGCTGCACAGACTCACGTGGTCAAGTGGGCGAGGTGACCGGTTTACAGGGATCGCGTATTGCTTTCAGCACATTGGAAGGACGTCCGTCGGCACGTGATTTGGATTCGTCGCAAGTGCTACAAGATTGGGTTACCGCCACCGATATTAAAGTGGTCTTTCATCGTCTGCAAATGCCCGAACCGAATACGTTGAATGTTTTGGAGACCAACGGCGCAGATATCAAGCCGAATGGCAAATATAGCGAAGCGGCAAGCAATTCGGTTTTAATACAACAATATGGCACCAATGTTATCGAAGCGGTCGCTGACGGCATTGGAATACCAGCTACGGTGACCATCTCGAGCGCTGCGTCGGCGCTCAACGGTCCCGCCGGTTTGGGTCAACATTATGCTGTGTCCGATTTCCTGGTCGGTGGACGCTGCAAGTGCAATGGTCATGCATCGAAATGCTCGCCGGATCGTTACGGTGTGCTCGCATGCGAGTGCAAACACAATACAACGGGTCGCGACTGTGATCGCTGCAAGCCATTCCACTTCGATCGGCCGTGGGGTCGCGCAACGGCACGTGACACCAATGAATGCAAAAGTGAGTAGCAACACAAATAAATAAATGATATGTAATGAAAAGTAGAAAAGGCTGTTGAATTCATAATTCATATTTATGTGTCGTGTTTACTTTTATTATGATCACTTTGTGGTTGTTGTGTTTTTGTCTATTCGGTTTGCTTTGTATTGTTGATGAGGGTTCTCGAAGGCGTCAATATGACAACTTAATTAATGTTTTATGCTAATATAAATTTCAAATGTTCTTCTGGGGTGTTCGAGGGTTAAAAGCAAGTGAGAATTTATATTGTACAGATATGCATCTGTACATACTTATATGGGTACTTTTAGAAATGCGTATATAATTAGCTAGCATACATAAAAGTTAGGTTAGGTTCGTTACTATTACGCTGAACAGAAGTTTTTTTGGTTGGAGTGCCTTATAAAAGCCAAAAAGTTTCGCTCTCGCAGTTTTGAATGTGTATAGAATTTGTTTCTATGCTATAAATTTGTATATGTATATATGTATGTATCATGGTACTGCTTTATAATCTAAAAATGGTTTAACGCTATAGAGATATATATGACGCTAATCACTAAAACTCCGGCGTTTTGTTGTTCGTAAACTTATTTTTTTTTTAACCAAATATGGCTAAAAGAACATTCAAATTTTTTTAATTAAATAGCAGTGAAATACGAAAGCTTACCATATTTGATTATTTCACAATCTGACATTTGAGTCAGAATCTCCAAAATTGCTTACGTGCTTATAAAATCCAAACAATTTAATTAATAAAACAAAAAATCTGTATATATATATATATATACAAAAGATGTATTTTTGTAAACAAGTCACTGAAGCAAAATAAGACATAAAAAATAATATGAAACAAAATTAAATGAAGTTAAAATGAAGTTTCCTAAGTGGAAAATAAAATTAATTGATAAATTTAATAAAAATAAAATATAATAAAATAAATAAAAATAAACCAAACAAAAATTAAAATCTATTAAAATAAAATAAAGTAAAGTAAACTAAAAGTTACTAAAATTAATTGATTTAAACCATTACTTCCACTAATAAAAACTTTTGAAAACACTTGAAAATAACTGAAATAAGACATAGAAATAAAATTCAAAGCAAAAGAATAACCAGAACTTTGTATAACTTAAAAGAAATATTAATAAGGAAAACTATTCATTTATTTATAAAATAAAAAAAAAGTCTAACGCAAATTTAAAAAAATTTAAAAATATTTAAAAAATAAAAAAATACAACTATGAAAATAGAACTAATAGCAAATAGAATTTTATTAAGGAAAAGCAAACATTGTCAATCTCTAAACGAATATATAAACCACAATCAAAAATTAGCTTTATTAAAAATAAAGAAGAAGAAAATTAAGAATTATTTTTCTAACTTCCTAAATTTTTGGAAACTTCTAAAATTTTAAGAGTCGAAACAACTTCTCTTCTTTCTCTTCTATTCTGTTAATATTTTTATGAAAAACTTTTGGATGAATCTCTGCCAAGGCAATGGGTTAGCCTCGACGTTAAAAATAATTCTTACTGTAGATCTCCTTATAACAGACATGCACAGACATGCTAGACTTTCTTTCAAGGCAGTGCTCCTTCCTGAATAAGACCTGGCAAGATATTATATTTGGAATACTTCTTTAACTATTTTAACCAGCTTTTTCATGTCAGATCATGTCATGTCATGTCATGTTACAGTCAGGTCTCCCTCTGCATGGCAAGTGAAGACCCCACTATTTTTATGAAATTTTTACATCTTTCCGCAGTCGGAATTCGAACCCGAGAACTATGATGACCTCTCTAGATCATAAAGTTTTACTCTATTCACAAGGGTGAATCAATAGAGAGTTAGAGTGTTCGTTTCTGGAATAAAGAACTACTTTAAACATGGTACTTTTACATGGGATTCAAATTGGAAAGTTAGGTTAAATTACATGCACCATATGATTTAGCAGGAAAAAGAATAACTAATATTTGATATTAAATCAATGGGTTAGGAGGTACGATTTCAGCTGAAATAAATACAATATTTAAAGTACTTAATAATTTTATTAAAGATAACCCCTCAATTAAACAGGCAAGGTAGCGACTCCATTCAAAAAAGAATTAAAATCTACTTAAACGATCAAAAGCCTTTTGGTTCCAGCATCAATGGGTGAAATTAAGAACAGAACAAAACAAATTTTCCACAGTTTCGTACAAGGATTCAGAATACAAATTATTGGGAACAAACTTTCTATTCAAAATTTTCTGGAAACTTTAACGCAGAATATGTTTTTTAAACTCTTTGTTCCTTTAGCAACTTAAAAAATTTATGGTTTTGTAATCTTTTTACGAAAATATCAAACTAATTATAAATATTTAATATGTATAACGAAAATATTCGCGGTAAAAATCTGCTGTAAGTCCCTACACCAAAGCTTAAATCTCAATTTGGACTCCGGAAACTAATGACCCAATTCATTAGCAAGGTTATATAATACATCTAATGAATCAATGAAAAGCTAAGTAAAAGAAAAAGGATTCTTTCCTTTCGTGCATTCACTTACTTAATGGCAAAAACCTGATGCTTTTATTTACACGCACACACTCTCTACTACTCTATTTCGATTAAATACCAACTTAACTTTTTTGACTGCAATTGGGCGTGCCACTTGCCACCGGCGGTCGTTCAATACAGCACAACATTTTCCTTCCCTTGTACTTCACTCGTGTTTACTTTCAATACAAAGACGCAATAACGGAATGGATTGCGCTTTTTCTCCTGCACATTGCAAGCTTACTCCGCATACGCCACGCTGTGGCACGTTTTAATCGTGTTTATGCATTGGATTAGGCTTATCCATCATTGGGCAACATTGAACACGTGCGCGCGACAAAAGTGCCACAAGGCGGTTGGGAATTAGAAACTTAATAGAAATGCGGAATTATATAATTTTGGTGCATGCAACATGCGGCTGCAAGAAGCTGGAAGGATAATGAAAGCTGTTGAAAGGCTATGAATGTTTAAGCGGTGAATTGGCCGGCGACGACCAAACGCCCTCACTTAACGCCCGCCATAATGGTAAACCCTTGAGTGTGTTGTTATTAAATTCCAGATTGGCCAGCAGCAAGGCAAGCATTTAGCATGGCTTTGGGTGTGTTTGTGCAAGTGTAATGTAGTGAAATGCTGTGTCGGAGCACTATATTATGCATATGCTATATTTTATGTCTGTATACATATGTGGTGGTTCAATTCCTGCCACAGCTACGGCCAGCTATAACAAAGCGACTTGCTCCAGCATGTAAATAATTAAAAACTTTACAATCTTACAGCCGCTCAACAGCCTTGACTTAAGCCGCGCTGACTTTGGCATGTGCTCGCGGCGTCCGACATGCGCGCCGGCTAAGCTCTCTCTGCCACAAACGGCAGCGTCGCTGCTGCATTTGATATGTGCAATGCGTGTAAATGATGTTTAATTAAATCAATTCCTTGTTTGACTGCCGGATTTGCAATGCGCACTAATGAGACGCATACCCTTGGCAGTGTCTCGGTCATGAGGTTGCCATATGTTGCAGCAAATTAAATGAGTATGCAAAGGTAATTTGAGCGCTAAGAGACTTCTACGAGATTTTACGACTAATTTTACGAGACTGCTGGCATTGGTTTTAATGTGAGAAATTTGAACTGCTTTACTTTACAATGGAACAAGTTGTAAATTTGTGAGACGTTAAGTGTGAAACTAAACTGGAATTAGTGTACGCTTTCTAAAAACTGCTGCAGGACATTTTCAAAACAATTCTTACACACAGTCACAAATCAAAATGTATAGTTTAGCAAAACAGCCAAATTAGCAGTGAAAAAGTTTTCTAAATCATAAAATTTTCAAGTGTCCACTTCAAAAGTCATGCGAGAATTTTATCATAAAAAAATGCCTACAAGCCAGAACACTCACTTTTGCCTTGCCCTAACCCTAACTCCTTTGTCTAATATGCACATACACAGATGTATGTATATTGCATGCTCAATTTCAATGCCAGCCAAAATATTTTCGACATTTCAACAACAAATCAAAAGCAAAAACAAGTAATACAAAAACAATCAATCGAAAAAATCGCAACCCTTAAAAGGAGAGCACAAGGAAAATATTCTGTGAGTAATTAAAATGCAAAAAACATTTTGTACAACATATTTGTGAACAAAATTAAAACAGCAACAACAACAACAACAACTCCTCGTAGTCACTCCATTGCCGACAAACGGAAATTTTAACCGAAATTAATGTGATAAGCGTGTCCTGGCGCTGGCAGACATAGAAGCAATACAGATACACACATCACATATACTCTTACAACCTCAATAAACCGTTAGTCGCCGTCCGGCCCGCAATCAGACAGTGCTGTGGTGGTGGTGAGTGCTATGCATCCCGCTGCTCACCCAGCGGGATATCTGGCCGCCTACCCTTCTTGCTGCCAACGAGTACTACTTTACTTCTTTTAATTTTTTTTTTTCTGGCATACTCGAATAACTAATGGCTTCAAATTACAAGAACACATTTTTTTTCGTTGTCTCACATTTATTATTATTATCCTTATTGAGTTATTTTGTTGTTGTTTTGATGTTATTTCGTACAAAAACGTTCCTGATTGTACATTTCTGTGATCAGCGCTGATTGGGAAAATCTCTGTATGTACATATGTATGTATGTATGTGTGTGTGTATGTGTGTGAAAGGCTGTGTGGTGTTATAAAAGTTTTCGCGCTATTGTTGGCGTTAATTAAGGGGAAATAGGCGAAATCGGATGCTTTTTCAAGTTGAATTTGTAGATTTCAAGTTTGAGTATGGCAACACTTAATTTCTGCATTATTTTGCTTTCGGCTAATTCATGTCCTGAGCACTAACTATTGTTGTACTGTACTGTACTGTGATACCGTGCCCATAGAGGGGCGAAGTGCAGTGCAATGAAGAGAGGGGAGCACGGCAAAAAACAATTTTGTTGTGTTTTCCAAAAGTAGATATTAAATTAAGGATATTATTGTTTTTTACTGTTATTAAGTCACTTTTCAAAAAACACAGGGTTACCCAAAACAAAAACCAACGCTCTTCAAAGAACAATGTCTTCGAAACATAAAAAACCGTACATTAAGACTTATTCTATATGTGGCAGAAATTAATAATACACACCTCTGCTGGTTGAAATCAATTAATCTTGCATTCGATTTAGAATATTTAGTACTCAGTTGTTTTACTACATAATATTTTGTTTCACTATGTTCTTAAAATTTGTCTTAATTATCAATTACCGCTATCTAAACATATTTCAATGTAGGTGAGAATGTTAAATTTTTTACTTAAAATGTTTTAAAGGTAGAAATGAATGTCCTTAATTGTCCTTCTAATAATTAATTATTTAATAACTATATATAATAAATATATAGTTTGTTTGATAAGTAAATGAAATTCACGTTCTTTTTTCTTTATATTTTATACCAGTTTCGATAAACCAGTTAGTAGCGAATCGAACACACAACTGGTATAAGCACAATAATATGGTATAATGTAATTGAGATAGCATAATGTAATTGAGAGGGGACGATATATACAATTCTTTGTACTGATTTCAACTGAATGGCTTTATTGTGGCTTGCACATAGACCTTTTTCGACAAAAGAGCAGAGCGTAAACATATAGAAGAGTGGCGAAACTGAGACCTATTCTAGAATATCTAGGTAGGTTGATCTAGTCAACCTCGCAAATGAATTTCGTCAAATGAATTTTATGTTACTTGCAATTTCGAAAGAGTTTTCATAGCCTTTCTGAAAAGTAATTTTTTTCGGTTCGATGAGACTTCACAATTTTCACAAATCTCAGTACAGTGACTTCTTTAAGTAAAAAGAAATATCAACTTCATATCAACTTTTCACAGACCTCTGAAAATTGTCAGTGATCAAATTAAATGAATTATCATTTTGTACTAAAATGTTGTGATTCATAGTATCTGAAAATATGGGCTTCTTTCACAGTTTTATCTACTCATCGCCCACCTTATAGAAATCAAAATAAGTTTATGTAATTATTGTAATAAAGCCAATAACTAGTATCCCAGATCGATTGATCCAATCTCTGTTGCCAATTAAGCCCACTCTTCCAGCATGTACGTGATATCTTCTTCTTAAGCTATTTCTTCCATGTATTAGATATCTCATGATGGTACAGTTAAGCATATAGGTTGTTTATCTGAGATATTCAATGCTGAACTTCAATGCTTAAAGTATTATATCTGTATATTATATATCAATACCTGTATCTAACCTGTATTATAACTAATTCTAAAATCTAATAACAATACCATTAAGAAGGGATTAGAAGAGTGCTCTCAATTTAAATTTTTATCGGAACTTTGATCTCATGTCGTCAAGTGATCGTCAATAAAACACTCGCTAAAATAAAAAAATTATGGTCGGCTGAAAATAATTTAATATACTTTAGTGTTTGTAATAAAATAGAAAACGGTAGGAATAATTTTATTTTTTAAGAAGGTGATAACTTTGGGAAAAATATTTTGTGATCTAAGAGTAGTTTAATAAGCATCTCAAGAACCTGCCGAAGTATAATAATATTCATTTACGTGTTGGATCAACCAATCCTTCTGAGAAGGATCCATCCTTCTAATCTCATAGGTACAAGCGATCATTTTACAACACCATATTTTTCGCGTCTCTCCCATCCAAATTATTAGTTTCTTCACTCTTTATCAACGAATTTCGCACACCCCCGCCACTACAGAGTACGTCCATTCATAAAGCAGGGATATCATGATATCTCAACAAGCTTGTTGCCACTGTGGCTCGTCTCAATAACAACCGCTACTTATACAGGTTGTTATCTGGCTTGTTGCTGTTATTATTGCCTGTTTTTGCAACGATTTTTTGCTTGCTTGCAACACATGCAGCGAATATCCTGCCATGCCTTTGCAATATCAAAGTGGTGAAAACACAACAACAACAAGCAAGCAAAAAAAAAGCAAACAGAGAGGAAAAAGCATAAACAAAATAAAATTAACCGAGCGAGAATCACCGCAGGCCATTCGACGGTCAGCGTCGAATTTATATCCTGCGTGCCGCTGACTGCGCGTGTTTCAGCTTTTTGGTTGCGCGCTTTGCCCCTTCATTGCGCTGATATTTGGTTAACCGGCGCTTCGCTTCGCCAACTCATGCCACGCATTGCATTTCGTTTCAACTTATGGGTAAGCGTATGCGTGACTGCGCGTGTGTGTGTGTGTATGTGTGTGTGTGTGTGTGTGTGTGGCAGCAAGTCAATTACGGAAAAGTCCTTTTTCCGGGCGTATTGTTGCAACAAGGGCAACATGTACTTACATTTATATGTATTTCTAGATAAATCATTGAGTGCTGTTGCATGTTGCACATTGTGTTATTGCATATTGTTTAATGTTCATTGTTGCCACAAACGGTAAGTTCACATATTCGTGAGTTTATTAGGGGATAAATGCGTGCATATGTTGCGACGAGTGTGCGGAAGTGCTTGCAGCGCTCTAGAAGCGATCATGTGTGTATGTGTATGTGTGTGTGGCATGTTGCGTGCGTAACCCTGACTGCAAAACTTCACATTCTTTTTCCACTCTTTATTCTATCGGCACATATGCTTGTTTGTATGTCAGCTCATACAATCGCAAACCCACTCTTCGCTCCGTGTATGCAACAATTTCACGGAAATGCCGCGCAACGTCCTTACTACACATTTGTATTTTTATTATCAATATACACATATGTATGTAAGTATATTTTCAGCGTTTTAGCCATGGAAAATTGTGCATAATTTTCCTATTCGCACCCCTCAGCGTGACGCTCTTGCCACATATACATACAAACATGTATTGAAATGTTTATTTGTGTGTGTGTGTGTGCGATTTTAACAAAAATTTACTGCTACTTTTATCGTTTGATTAGCTTTACATTGTGTTATTAGCATTAGCACTAAGATTATAAATGGATTGGTTGCTACACACACACACATATCGACACACATTAATATGTTTAAATCTCCGCACGTGTTTAGTGGCAACATCTGCGCCTCATTCTTACATTTTCCAGTCTCGTTTACTTTCGCCTTACATAATAACTCAAATACACCCATTTATCCTGCCATTGGAGACACGCCTCCGCTGGATAATAAAACATTCTTGACCGCCCACTCGTTAGCATACTCACACAGCTTGGCTGTACAAATGAGTACATTAGCATTATTCTGCGGCTGTTTCCTCTTTTGCATGACTTCATTTAGCGCTAAACAAGATAGCGCACACTCACACATGCACACATTCATTAGTACATGTGTTTATAAATATGGGCAAGGAATTAGAACATTTCTGCTGCTAATTTTCATTGAAGAAACATGTGTGCTGATTTGTGCCTGCATCTTTCTCATTTAGCTTTCATGCCAAATATTTTCGCTAAATATGCAGACAATAAATTTTGGTACAGTTCCAATTAATAGTCAATCACTAATGGTTGTAATTTGCACTTCCACATTTACTCATACATACAAATGTCTGCATATGTTATGTATGTGCGTGCACATTTAAACGGGATTTGAAATTTCAAAAGCTAATATTTCATTAAAGCAATATATTTAATTTTAACTTTAAAACTATATGTACACCTTTTTTAAGAATATAGAATAAACACCTTTCAATGCTAGCTGGTTGAAAATGAATGTCCCTAATGATCTTTAGTTAAATTAGGCTCAGTTTTTTGTAAGGGAGTGCAAAAAAATGTTAAAATGGAGTAAAATATTGCCAAAATTTTATATTTTTAATTCAATGCATTTGCAATAGAACCTTGGTTTCCTCAAGCAGCTAACTGGTCATTTCAAGCAGCTAATCATAAGTAACTGAACCCCGAAATTCGGAATTGAAAAAATTATTTCAAAATATTGAGTTTATTATATCATAAGCCTTAATAATTAAATTTCTTAAGTAAATTTTTTGGATCCTGAAATATCGAGATTGAGAAATAATTATTGGGATTGCGAAAATCATACTATTTTATGTTGCATATATATTTACATATACAGGTAATATACTAAGGCAATTTAAAAAATTTTCGGGATTGAGAATATTTCGGGATTATAGAATTCATTAAATTCTATGTTTATGTATAAATGCCTAAAATGTTGGCATGATCCCGAAATTTCGGTTTTGAGGAAATATTTCGGAATAACGACCTTTTACTGTCATTAATACATTTCAATCTTTAAATCTTCTATAAAGAGTATATTTTTTAGAATTTATTTGCGCTTTGGACATCTTAATAAAAATATATTAACTAAACTTACTTAAACCAAAATGAACTTAAAGCTTACACATGCAAGAAAAAATGTATATTATTCCATAAGTCCGCTTTCTTAACATATTAAAAGTCAGAGACCTTGTGTGTGGGAACATTTTGAGTGAAGTTTCATAAAATAATGAATATTTATCAATTCCATAGGACGAGAAATTCATTTCTGATGTTTATTTTAATTTTTTAAAATTGAACTAAATAGGCAAAATTTCAAAATTTAAATCCTTCTCGCTTTATTGTTATAAATTGAATGTTTATGGAATTACTTTTATTTGCAATATTTAGCATAATTATGGACAACCAGTTAAAAATATGACAAACTATAAATTAAATAACTTTCGGCAGCCCTACTATACAGCACAATGGAACAACACTCTAAACTTCTATCTTTGTGATTATGGTAACTTTTTCCACTAATAACACTATAAACGTAGTGTTACCATAAAACCATACTAGACAATTCAAAAAATAAATTATTCTACTCCTGTGACCTGTAGAGGGTCCTACATAACATTCCTTAGGAAAATTTTACCGTTAGAATCAATAATTTAAAAAATGGCAACACTGGCAGTGCTGAGCTTTTGCTATCGCTTAAGAGGTTTCCAAATCTACAACTAGAAATATAAAAAATGTAAAAAATTACTCAAACGTGTGCCATATCGCTGAAGTATTTCCTTTAAATATATTCTTCTATTTTTGTGTGAGTGTGTGGGTGCCTGGCATTTTGTGGCAATAACTGTACACTGACAGTTTATTGCTTACGAGCCAGTTTTACTGCCAAAATCAATTAGCAAAACAAAATGATTTTTTAACTCGCTACCAGCGATTCCAATTTTTCCTAAATTGCTTGCAAAATGAGGCAAACAAAAGCTAATTTACTTATTGACAATCGATAAACATATTTATTGGCTGTAAAAAGAAGCGGCAAGCAAATGAAATAAAAGTTGAAATAGTTTGTCGTAAAAAGAATAATTTTACGGTGGCTGAGTTCGGTTATTTTTATTTTTTTTATTTATTTATTTATTATTATTTTTTTTTGGCTTCAGGCTTAGTTCCAAAGATGAGAGTTGGCATGTAGCCAAACTGACATAAGTGCAAACTATAATGCGAAAATTTTTCTCGAGTGAATGAAATATGTATTTCATATAAACTTGATAAGTTATTTAACAAACGACGATATACGATCTTGCTGTCGGAATTTTATTTAGAACTTTATATTCTTCAATACTAATATACGTGAAAACACTTGAAACATTAAAAATTGAGCTATTAAAAATTGAGATCTTTTAAAAATTAAATAAATGAGGTAATAAATATTAGGGTTAATACAGGGTGCGTCAACGCTTCTATGTCGTTAGGTAAACATTAAATAATTTGGCATTAATTGTGCTGGAACCATCAACAATGAAACACCGTTGCTTAACCAATAAGTGTTGTTGGGGCCGGAGTTTGGATTAAGTCTATCACTGGGTCATACTTTTTAATTATAATTATTCATTATTTTAATTAAGGGCGACAGCATTGACCAACCTCCCAAATCTTCAGATTTATTATTTTTATTATTTGCAAAACAAAGTGGGTGGGTGGAGTACACCCAACAAAATTTATAATATTTTCGAGTCAATTTAATATATCGTCCTTATCGACCGGTGCAATTTTATGAAAGAGTGTTGAAATAATTTACGGGCCGAGCACTCTCAACTATGGGCGATTCTCTATTGGGACTATTGAACTATTTGGACAAATAATAATAACAAAAACAAAAACAAGATCTATTTAGAGAATCTGTTATACAATAACAACAATAACAAGAACATGAACATAATTCTAATATAAAACACTCTTAATTTTCCATTTCCATTTCCCATGTTCGAGGTCTTTAGACGCCGGAGTTCCATGTACACTCAGGCTAATATGTTTTTACTATCATAGACTGATAGACCTGTTAGCTTTGGGATAAACTTATTCGCAGATTTTATACCCAAGGTTTGCATAGAAATAAAATGAACCAGATCATTTTTGTTTTGACAACTCGTGCGCTAAATTTTCCAATCCACTTTTTAGTCACTTAACCCAAGTCATATATTTTTCACAATCTTTTGTCGTTACAAAGCAAAGAATTTACGAAAGCATTACCAAAAGCAAAAGATCAAATTCATAAACCAAAAGCTAGCTGATAATCAACAACTTAATCCACTAAAAAAATATTAAACTAAATGATGCGCAATCCTCAACGTGTTTTCGACAGCCACACAAATTAGCTAAGCTCGACAATTTGGCCACAACAAAGAAGCAATTCGCGGCAATAAATATGAGAGATTCTTTTTTAATGCCCGAAATTACCCAAACAATAATTCAAAATACAAGAACAACAACAACAGCAACAACAACAACAACAAAAACAAAAACACACCAGGAAAGGCGGCAAAAGCATCAAAGCAAGAATTCTACTGTCACAGACGCACAAAAACATGAATGAAACAAAACAACAACAACACAGCCAAAACAAAAATGAGTAATTGAGAATGAGTAATGAAACAACAAGTGAAAAATAAAACATAGACTTCAAAATAAAAACACTTATGTACAAATAAAATCTGAAATCTCGAAATTTTTGCTGCAACAAAGCGAACGAGCAAGAAATATTATTTAAAAAGCCGAAGAATTGCTCAAAATAGCTACTGACAAGCTGTAAGCATCACCGACTATTGTAGCTGTCACTTTGCATATTTTGTTGTTGGTTGTTTTGGTACACCGTTTTCGCCTCAAACTACTCATTTTTATGCGATTTTTTCGTAGTAAAATTTTTTTGTTGTTTGTTGTGCTTTGCCACCGCTTGTCAGCCGTCAATAGTTCGCGCATCTTAGCGGCACATCAAACAAATTGGCGACAAGTTGCAACGTCAAAGCTCTTCCGCATGAGACTCGCATTATGAATACAACTATTTACAATATACATACATATGTTCAGTTATATATTATATAAATTTGTACACGCAAAAATTATTTGCGATTTATTCCAACAATAAGCGTGATAATTGCACGCGCAAAGTTCTTCAGGAGAAGGCGATTTATTGATAGCAGTCGGTGGAGGATTGTTTTGGATTAAGTACGGGGCAGAGAGTGGATTAGACAACATACAGAAAGATTTCTTTTCTGGGGCGATGATTTCATTTTGATGTTTATTTTTACCTAAAGCTTTCACTAGGTGGCGCTGCGCATATTTTTAACTATACTAAATAATTTTTATCCAAAAACACATCCAAAAACAGTCCTGTGCTAGCCTACTCAGAACGCCTAGAAATAGGTGCACCAAACATACTTTTATATTTTTATACTCTCGCAACATGCTCCAACAGAGTATATTATTTTTCTCTATTACTTTAAAGTTTTTCGCACAAAAATGCGAAAGCTTTTTATACCCACGTTGTTCACTATCTTAATCTCATGAAAACTGTACAGTCCAGAAAACCCCCATGTAAATTTATTAAAATTTTTCGGGAGAACTTTGACAATTTGAGTTCCGCAATAATGTTGGTCTCACCGGAAGATTGCTGACTGGGCAATGAACGGCTAGAAGACTCTGGGTGCGAGAGATAGCGAGGAAAACCCCTAGTCGAACTCGTTAAAAATAGAATCTCTTTTTTTCAAACCTCTTATGTTTTTACTCAAGAAGTAAATACTTCTAGTAAGAATTCGATTGTAATCATAACACATAATTTATAAGGTTCTGAGATATTGGGTTGTTCGGAAAGTCATTTCGTTTTTTCCCGCCAGAGGACTTAATTACGTTTTTTCGAAACTAACTTCACACTTAAGCCCCATAACCATTATATGTCATGAGAGCTGATATTGCAAGGCTTGTGTGTAAAAAAGTTCTATTAATTCTACCCAGTAGTTTTTGGTTGGTGCCTTTTTAAATATGGAGAGCAATAAGCAGCATTTTCGTCATATTTTACTTTTTAACTTCAGAAAAGGTAAAAATGCTGTCCAAGCGAGAAAAAAATTGACGGATGTGTATGGAGAAGGCGTGTTAACAGTACGCCAGTGCCAGAACTGGTTTGCAAAATTTCGATCCGGCAATTTTGATGTCGAAGATGCACCACGGTCTGGAAGGCCGGTCGAAGCTGACAAAGATGCGATAAAGGCATTAGTTGATGCAAATCGGCGAATCACCACACGAGAGATCGGTGAGAGGTTAAATTTGTCGAATTCAACTGTTTATGGCCATTTGAAAGGCATGGACTTAACCTCGAAGCTCGATGTGTGGGTGCCCCATGTCCTTACCGAGCGAAATTTGTGTCGTCGTGTTGACGCGTGTGATTCGCTCCTCAAACGTCTAGAAAATGATCCATTTTTGAAGCGGATTATTACTGGGGACGAAAAATGGGTTGTATACAACAATGTTAAACGCAAGAGGTCATGGAGCAGAAAAGATGAACCGGCTCAAAGCGTGTCAAAAGCCAACATTCACCAAAAAAAGGTGATGCTCTCCGTTTGGTGGGATGTCAAAGGAATCGTTTTTTTTGAGCTTTTGCCGGACAATACAACGATTAATTCAGAAGTCTATTGTCATCAGCTGGACAAATTGAATGATTCACTTAAAGAGAAGAGGCCCGAATTAATCAACAGGAAGGGTGTAGTGTTCCACCAGGATAATGCGAGACCTCACACAAGTTTGGTCACTCGCCAAAAACTTTTACAGCTTGAATGGGACGTACTGCAACATCCACCATATTCTCCAGATCTGGCGCCTTCCGACTACTATTTGTTCCGGTCCCTGCAAAATTTTTTGGATGGCAAAACCTTTACCTCAAATGAAGATGTCAAAAACCACCTGGACGAGTTTTTTGCCAGCAAGGACCAAAACTTTTATGAGAGGGGAATTATGTTACTGCCAGAAAGATGGCAAAAGGTGTTGGACCAGAATGGCCAATATATAATTCAATAAAATATTTATTCATTATACGAAAACTGTCTTTCATGTTCCCCAAAAAAAACGAAATGACTTTCCGAACAACCCAATATTTCGATATATGAAAAGAATATATTTAGTAGAGGTGGTCGAACTAGACGAGGTGGTTGATAAAACCGCTCACTCAAGAGGAATATCTTTTGCCAAAGGACTGAAGGTTTTACCACCTTAAGTCCCTCTGAGTAGTCTTCTATATTGCTATTATTGTTCTGATCAAACAATTAGATCTGCTCCATATTTTAAACTTTACATACAACGACAAATGTTATTATTTCTAATCGATTTCGAATTGCAGCATCGATTAATGGATAATTTTAGGATATTTATTGCCAAAGCTACTGTCCTAAATTAAGTTTCAAGATAATGGATTTCTTAAGCTTCGAGCTGTCACCGACTGGCTGATGGATTTTATGAACTCTTTTTAGTGTGAAAAATAACCTCGAAGGATATTGCCTGACGAGGGAAGACCAGCAACAAAACAAATTCTTCTGTAATTATAAATTTTATCGTCAAACTTTTGAACCACAAATTCTTCCCATAAAATTTTTCTAATCTCGTTTCTTTCATTCATTTCATCAAAAAAGTCAAATTAAGAGAAGAAATGTATAAAAGCACGAAGTGAACGAAATGCCAAGTCAACAAAGTGTACATTGTCTCGAGTGTCCTGGATCACCACCTTTTAGTTACGAGTATAACCCACACTTTTATACGTACAATTGATGGCATGTCAAAGCAAAAAACTTTCAAAAATTTTTTTTCTTTTTTTTTTTAAATGTACTTGCCACTGAAATACGCAATGGAAAAGTAATAACTCGTGAACTGTAAAAGATATGCGCATGCCGAACGAATATGTTGGCCAGCAAATATCAATTTGGCTCGAGTCGAGCAAACACAAAAGGTTTTTTGCGCAAACACATACAGAGCAATGCGCATGTGTCATTGCGTATGTGAATGTGTGTGTGTGTGGGAGTATTTTAATTTCACATTCGGCTTTGTTATGTTTCAGCAGTTCATTTTTTATTTTTGTCTTTCAAGTGCATTCTTTCACTTTGTACTCAACAATATTGCCAAAAAATATCCTCAAGGTATTTGCGCGTAAAAGTGCGCACACACACATATACACGTATGAATATACATATGTATGAGCCTAAAAACTTAAGAGTTCATGCATGAGTATGCGTGTGTTTGTATTTCATAAGCTTTATGGAATTTTTCAAATTTTTTTTTTGCGTTTTGCTTTTACTTTTTTGCAGTGTTTACTCATCGTCCTTTCATACGTCATTTTCCTGGCAATATAATACGCATGCCAATGCATTATTGTTGTATACAACATATGAGTGTGTGTGCGTACAGGCATATTTCCGGCAGACAGTTGGGCGCCGCTGCACTCATTGTTGCACACACACACACATATATATATATATATATAGATGTAGTGTATGTGTATGCCGCTCAGGTAGTCCATGGAGGCAAAGCAGCTTGTACGTCAAATATTATTTGCGCTTTGTTCATTGTCCTGTGGCAGTAATTTCGCTTTTCATTCTGCTGCGCTGTCGCAGCTGTTGCATGCAACACACACTCCTTTGTGTACATTCGTTCGTCCTTTATTGCCATACTTTGGATTCTGCTTTTCTTTTCGTACTCACCGTCGGGTTCGTACGTATTTGCGTTCGTTGGTTTGTTGATTTTACGTTGTTGGTATTATTGTTTTTATTGTTATTGTCAATTGCTGGCTGACTGTTGTCATTTTAATTGTTATTTGACGTTGATTGTTAAACACACACTTGAGCTATTGTTGTTGTTATTGTTTGTTGTATTTTCTAGGACTACACCAAATGTCCGTCCATGTTCGGCTGTTTGTTTGGCTTTTATTTATTCGCCTGCGCTTTGTTATGCCTTCACGCTCAGCTTTGGTGGGCTGAGCTCATCGCATTCGAATGCAAATAAGAATCTGCACACACACACACACGCACACACATTCTTAATACTCATTGCGCATATGTTTGCTGTTGTTGTTTGCGTTATTGCATCCTCTGCCTGTTTTATGACGCTTAATCCTGCGCTAACTGCCCTTATCGGTGTTGCCTTGATTCAACGCCTCTGCCTCTCTTTATATTCATGTCTGGTGTGACTTTTTCGCCTTTTCATCTGTCTAAACAAACTTCCCAGTTCCTATTTAAATTGTGATATGTATATGTCCTGCAGCTACGTCGGCGATAATTCAAGGCCACCACGTTTCCAGTATGTAACTGTGTCCGATGTGTTAATGTTCACAAATAATTTTTGAAATTTTTTTGGATTTCCTTAAAGGGTTTTCGTAAATGTTATTGTCGACAATCCCTTTTCCATTGGAAAATTTATCATTTTAGTTAGCTATAATTTTTTGAAAACATTATTTTGCACCCAAACAATTTATTTAAAAGAGAATTATATAGAGAATGGCCTCTTACCGAAATTATACACTAATTTTTTTCCAAGCTGTTACCTATCAGTTGACATTATTTAAAAATGTCTGTTATTACCTTCTATTTTGCGAAATAGTTTTAAGAGTGGTTTTTAAAAAGCTGCTGTTTCTTTAAAAATACTTTCAACTCAAATGCAAATATTTGCTAATTGAAATTGATTTTACTGTAATATATATTTTCTAAATGAAATGAAATTGAAATAACATGTGGCAACAAAGAATAGGATTAGAATTGCCAACCATTTTTTACTAGAAGTTTTAATAAGCTCCCTTATCGTAAGAACATAAAAAAATGACGGCTTATATTAACAAAGAATTTACCAATTTAAATAAAAAATAAATAAAACAAATATTAAAAAATAAATAAATAACTTTGAAACATTTTAACTCCAAAATCAAAGTACAAAAATTCAGCAGCATTTTATGCTATATACTTATATATATTTCAACTTATATTCTATAATTTTCATTATCTATTATTTAGAGAAGATTAAGGAAGTGTTTTGGCATTTCACAAACCTTCACTTATATAAGTCGCTTACCCTTTCATTTCGAAAAGTCAGTAATACAGTTATAGAATTTCAAACCCTTAACCAAAAATATTTCCGACGAGACATACATCTACCTAAAAATTTTAATGATATAGAATTTTTTTCTCCACCTAACCACAAATTCCCTTATCTTATGCCGGAAGTGTAATATTGTAATTATGTTGTCAAAAATTATATATTATCAAAAAGTTAATAAAATTAAATATTAAAATACATTGCAAAATATTGATACTTTGAGCAAAAATAATAATTTTCCAGAGAAAATTATCAACTTTTTCATGCTTCATAGTGGACATATACCATTAAAGTTGCTGTTAGCGCAAAGAAAAATAGTTAAGAAGAAACATTTCTAAAATTACAAAAATAATAAAAATAATTTTAAACCGGGTTTTAAAAATTATAAACGTTTCTGAAGTACAGAAATTGACTTATAGAAAGCAGTAGTTATTTTACGATGTGGTTGCCATCCAATTAAAATAATTATTAAATATAACCAAGTATTTTGATTGCCATTGCTAATATAAGGACACACTGCAATGGCGCGGAGACTTTGAACCAAACCATTAAATTCCTCCACATTTCCATATTCCATAAGGTTTTCAGAAAAATAATTCAAAATTTCCCACAAATTTCGCCCGCAGCTCTGCCCCATTTACTATTTTATAGTACCCATTTACTACTTTAGAAGTGCAAATTGTATAAGTATCTTTTACATTTGGGTCCGTTTTAATTTATTTTATACAACTCATTAGAGAGTGTATTTTCACAAATTTTTTTTGTATTTTCAAACCCTTTTAGTTTTGTTTACCCTCAGCGTTATGTAAAGAAGAAAGGCACATTTGCCGCAAGGCCAGCTTTTTTATAATGTAGCGAGTGAGCTGAGAGGATTTATTATGATTTGACCATGCTCTACCAATTCACAGGACTAGAGTATTCACATGAATATATCCTTATTTGTTTAGTTTTATTTCAACCCTTTTAAGCACTCAAACAATTTAAAGTGCCCTTTTAATACTTCGTAATAAATGTGATCCAAACTTTTTTATGCATATGTTAAATAGCAAAAATTTAAATATAAACAAAACCAACAAATGGCATGAAATATTTTTTTACAAAAGGAATCATCCACACTTACGTCCTGTTACTCGAAATTTTAATTGTTAATATATTTATTCAAATAATAAATATGTAACTTTTGAGCTGTTTGGAAAATTAATAGTTCTAGGTGCGCAACTTGGCTAACTATGATTGGGTTCGTGAATAAATAGAGTACGATGCGGTTCTTTTCAGCCGAAATCAATTCATTAATTTACTAGTCGTTAGGTTTCAGCCATAACTAAAAATCTGCGCATGAAAGCAATGACAAAGTTAAAAGTTTTTGAACAAAAAAAAAAAAATTATTAAAAAATTCCAAAACAGCAATTCCAATTACAAATCGATATTTTAACTCTCATTTCATTTTCTTATCTATAGCTGCGCTTTGAATTCCCCTTACGCTGCTTTGAATCCCCGCAGGCCAGTCGTGAAAGCATAGAATTTAATAAAAATCAAAATCAATAAATAGACAAGAGTACAGTAGACGAATATTGACATTGCATTCATGGAAAAACAAGCGTATATAAAGAAAACAAATTAATGAAAAATGTAATTCAAGCCACAGCGCCTCGAAATATGCAACTACGCAGCCGTAAAGACGAGCGAATAGATTAAAAATATTTATTTAGTGCTTT
Source organism: Bactrocera minax (assembly GCA_021498325.1). Classification (NCBI taxonomy): domain Eukaryota; kingdom Metazoa; phylum Arthropoda; class Insecta; order Diptera; family Tephritidae; genus Bactrocera; species Bactrocera minax. The sequence continues at coordinate 1,467,552 of JAKEEE010000002.1, forward strand.
ATTCATTCATTAGTGCTACAGTATCCACATATAAATATGAAATTACCAAAATAACAATTTCAAGCAACATCAACAACACATTAATCAAATAAGACTGCTGGATATGCCTCATTTTGTAGCAAGATCCCACACCACGTATGGATATATGAGTACATAGTTTAACTCTGATTCAATTAACTGTCTTGCAGCTAAGCAAACAAACAGTAGTCGCAACAACAACAACAACAACCGCACCAACAGTGAGGTACTTGAATTTAACAATGCGCATAAAATGTAATAATATTGCTAAAATGTTGCAAATTCACATACACACTTACATGCATATAGTACGCAGTTATGTATACTTTAAGTACCAGCGCAGTCAGGCAGACAGCAGTACAGACAATTGGGTCCAAAGATGAGTATACAGTTCATGTACAGAGTATCGCCGTCGGCACAATTTGACCAAACAAATAATACGCCAACCACTGTTGGCTGTGTGTGTGCGTATGTGTGATTTGTCTGTTTGCTGAAGCAGACACTTATATGTATATATATGGATGTTGCAAATGTTGTACGCTATTATGAATGACTTTTGAGGCACAATCATTACTGCCACGATAAGCATTATACATACACATACAAACATACATGCTTTTCAGTGTATGTATATGTGTGCGTATGTTTGCGAAAGGACACATCATTATGCGGCTCCGTTTATGAGCTGGATTCGCCTGCTCATCTATTTGCTTGTTCGCATGCTTCTCAGTCCCACCGCTGCTTAACTCTCCACATCCTTCATCGCTGCTTACACTTCGGTCTGTTTGTGATTTTAGAAGGCTTCGAGCGCCAATTATATAATCTGACCATGACTAGGCGCTGTTGCTGTTTCCTGCCAAGGTGGGTGGGGATTTGTGGATTACTTTGAAGTTGGATAATTGTAATCATAATTTTGTGAAAGCAGAAACTCGAAACGCTTAAAAATTAAAGATGGTGCTCAAAATATTAAAAACACATTAAACTTGATCGTTGAGCAATGGTTAGTTGAGTCGATTATGATCCCAGCAATATGTGAATAAAGTGAGGTTAAACTAATAGCGCTACTAAGTTTTAAAGGTTGTTTAATTTGATGGATTCAAATGTTAAGTTGATTGTCCCATTTTTATAGAGTACTCAAATTTTCTATTGGTAACATACTGCAATTCGTGGATTCTAATCAAAATACTAATACAAATTCTTTAACCTCACAGCTGTAATCATGCTCGAAAGGTAGTGACAGTTGGCAATAATATTACTAAAATAAGGAAGGATATCGGTAGGCGCCGGTCTTAGAAAACTCATACTCTTCTCTCTACCTTCGTCAACAAGCTTCATCATCTTCAATTTTCCCTGACCCCAAAAAATGTAAAAATATGAAGAAAATGGTGTTTGGTCTCAGGTCAAAAAAAGCTTCAGGAACTGGAATAGTCAAAAATCGTTAAATGAAAACGTTTTCACCAAACCAGTGGCAACTATAACACACTAAGTGACTATAGATGTAACAACAAGATAAAAAGACAACCCTGGGTACAAAACCTTCAACAAATGTCTTAAATATTACCCGTAGCTAAAGGGAAGCCAAGTTCTTACGATAGTTCGACGAAGTTCCTGTCCTTCGTGAGGCGAAACGGAGTATCCAACAGTTTAAGAGTTATAGATAATCTAGAAAATCAGTTTCAGCCACACTGCAAAACAACATTTTATGAAAAAAACCCTTCGTATCGCGTCCATATTTTCTATAATTAAGATTCTCATATATGCTGAGAAATAACTTACCAGGCGAAATCCGAGCAAATATAGACTAAATATTCCACTAAGGATATTCATGATTTTCATTCATGAGACCATGCTTAAGAACATCCGTACTAACGCAAGAAACGAAATCGAAATAGCTTTCAGCAATTTATCTAAACATTAGAATGCTTTTCTCAATAAGTTTTATTTGTTCGGCATTTATTAACATAAAAATTAGAAATCAGAAAATGTGAGGGAGGAGTTGAATTCAGTGCAATGGCTCAAAGTGGTGGTCATATCACAGTGACATATCACAGAATTATGAAGTGGTCCAAAAAAAAACTCGAACCAACTCCGGCTAACCAAGTCACACGCAGTGCTATCGTCCACAAAAGTATGCCACAGGTAGTTTCAAAAAGTGATTTGCCAATTTTCTTTGTAATCCCCAACTTCTATATCTTCCGATGAAACGTTGCGTTTTTATATAAATATACAATTTCATAAAAATAAAATTATTATTGTATATATTTGAATATTTTGACTGCCGGGGGTTTTAACCTTAAACAAACAAACTATATAGGAATATACAAAATTAAATCTTATGCAAAAGTTCAGTAGTAATATATATATGTACATATGTATGTATAGCATAGGATTACATATGCACACTTCCAACAAAGTAAATACAACTTGATATTCGATGCTAAAAAAATATATGCCAAAATTCTGAGTCGAAGCATGAGCAATTCAATAACATATAAAGCAACAATAACAACATTGACGAGTGCACAAACCGAGCTTCGATGATGAAAAGCGAACAATATAATAGTGATTCACTGAATCTGCGCGTAACGCGGCGTTAAAAGTTATCTAATCGGCGTACAAATGTTATTGACAGTCAATATGATAACAACAAAAAGTGGCAATAAACCGGCAGCCGCAACAACAAAGCACATAGACTTGCATACATGTCCGTATCACTAACAAAGCCGCAGGAACCGACATGAGTATGTGGGGCGAGTAGCTATTGCAGCACTCAATGATCGCAAAGTATGAAATAAAACTGCTATATGTGTGTGTATGTATGCTTGTAAATACTGATATCATGTAGTTGGTGGTTTGCAAATGAGGAGTAAAGGCGGAGAGGCGGAAAGGCTTGCGACATGCATTGATGATGCAAGTATTACAGTGTTAGGAAGTGGCGATGATGTTGCAAATATGAGGAAGCTTGTAGCATTATATGTAGTTGTACAACAATAAAAAGGAATGAAAATTTTGCACAGTCAGAGAGTTGTGGTTACATTACATATTTACTTTATATTCAAACCTATTAATGCAGAGATTCCTGTTCCTCTGTATATAAATATGAATGAAGCTTTACTATTTTATCGAAAATTAAAGCTTTCATAATATTATTAATTAGCAGTGCAACAACACCCATATGCGCTTAAAAGTGCAAAGAACTCGCTCGGCAACTGCAGGTACAATTCTATTCTAATTACTATATATTTCGCAAATGTTCGAAAAAAATAATTACGCTAAATATATTCAGAGAGCACTCCTACCGTTATAAATATAGCCGAACTGTTGATAAGGAATTAGATGTGCTAATGAGAGTGGAATTTTTACCGCAAGCACACCGAAATTAGGCCCTTATTTTAATACTTTAATAATAATATTCCATTAGTTGTTTTTGTTATCGTTTTGCCGTACGCATTTTGTGGATGTTGTTGTTTTTGTTCTGACCACTGCAAGTAATATGTTGTACCACGTCTGTTGCTGTGGCTGTTCATGCGCAACACGAATACGTAAGTGTGTGTGCAAAACAAAAACATGAAAGCATAAGAACACACAAACAACATCAGCAGGTCCAGCAACAAATCACAATCATCATTATTAACACAAGCAACAACTACAGTAGCTGCGAAAAATACCTTCCTGCTTGTGTTGCAGGAATCGGGAAGACCAATAAGTGCCGCTAAATGAATTGTAAATACAAGCACATAAGTATTAAACAACACAGCAGCAGAGCGGCGAAACAACAACAACAACAACAACAACAACATACACATAACAGCAAACACTAGCAACAAAAACAAATCGCTATAACAAATCAGTCGCAATGCCACAGCCAACAGGCAGGAATGCAAACCACAGCAGCTACAACAATAACAACGGCAAGTGAAACAACAACAGTAGCCGCTGCATTTGTTGCAATAAATTAATGTCTCGCCTATCCAACATGTTGAGGCAGTGTTGCCTGCCATGTTGCAGCGCCTCAGCAGCATCTTCTTAGTGCCGCAGCGGCTTGCTGCACCGACCATATGCATTAAGGTAAGTTGCTCACTCGGCTACTCATCGCCGAGTCGCTTCACCCCGACATGCGATTCGGATTTTCAAGTGTGTGTGGATTTCCACTGAAGTTGGCTGCGGTACCTTCTTATACCTGTGCTACTGCAGCTGCTTCTTCGTTGGCGCTTCGTTTGTATGTCAGGCTGTTCGGTGTTGCACTTTGCATATTGCATGCACCAACAGCAAAATGTTGTAAATTATTTGTTGCAACACAAGTCGATATGCTAAAGTTCGGCAAAGTGTTGAAATGAAGCCGCCAAAAGCTTTTACGGACATCTGACGCATCAAGTGCCTGACGTGAGTGAGTGGGTAATGGTTGCTGGTCATACTGGTGCTGAGGTTCGGTAGATATATGTGCATTTGCCTAGCTTGGTTACGGTAAGCCTGTGTCGGTCTCTCTGATGGTGAAGATGATCGCTATGGGTAATCGCTATTTATTGTGTTTACTTTCAGGAAACTTCAAGGCAATTCTTTAAGGCAAACATTTGAGAGGACACTTGCTTTAAAGGCCGTATTTTACAATCCTTTTCATGATTGCTCTTATATAGTCGCCGATTACAAAGTCTTTAGTCGATTTTGTATACTATTAATGTTGCTTCAATGATATTGTCTGAAAAATATAGAAGATCTTTTACTTTTCCTTCCAAGAATGTGAACTATCCCAGAGAATGCAGAAGCCTGTGCTGGTCTTGTACTTCTAAAGAGGGGTCATTTGAAGTGTTTTTTTTGGAGAATACAATCCGCGTTAAAACTAAAACTATACGATAATCTTTGCACAACAAAAGTTCGTGGACAAGGGTTCGGACGCTGACCACAAAAAAAATGTAAAAATACAATTGAATATATCCGCTTCTAGCATGCAAATTAGGGTCTAACGTCAGGAAACTTGCTACGTCAAGAAACTATCAAAAGGCTAGAGGTCTATTAAAACAAAATAACTCGGATCAGTAGCACCATACAAACAAAAGCAAAACAACCAAGAAAAGGATTAAGGAATCACTCATTCCTCTCAAGACATTTATAAGAGATGACATGCGGCAACATTGCGTACTCGAAAGTGATCGCATTGTGAAAAAAAAGTACTAACACGTCTTAACAAATCGAATAAAAAGAATGGAAAAAGTTTCAATCGGTCCAACAGCAGATGTTCTTAAAAACTGCATGAAGATCTTCAAAGCTAAATGTCTTAAGAATCGAAGCTTGCATTTCCAACAGCGTAAAAAAATATTTTTTGTGATCCAGAATCTATTTTTTTAAGTATACCTGATCTAGATTCTGGCGACTCGCTATTTTGTATTAAAACGGAATATAGAAGACTCAGTCTGAAAATCCATTGTGAGATTACAATTACTAAGATCTACCTGAAAGAGAATATTCAACCCTAAAGTAAATATTGTTAAGATGAACAAAATAAATTTTCATAAGTCTCTGATCCCCACAAAACTCCACCTTTCTCACATAAATATTGATGAAGACGCTTGGTCCGTGAAAACATCGGCTCAAGTAATTCATTGTGAATTCTAAACAAAAATGAAAATGACAAAAGGAAGTTTAGATGATTACAACTTTAAACAACTTTAATTAACGAATTTCTGGTTATCTAGACCGTACATGTTCAAAAGCTGCAATTTTGAAAACATATTTTTAAATGAGTTTACACTAACTATAATATAAAATACAATATTACTTCATTTAAATCCAGTAATAACCAAGAAATTAAGAGATCATACCCTTTCAAAAAACTTAACGAAAACTGAAGAACGAGATGGGAAAATACCAAACCTATTTCACAGCAGCAAAAAGTTTTAAACATAGCAAGTCATGTTTTTCTTAAATAAGCATTCAAATTTTGAAAAAGAAGACGCGAATATAGCTATAGACCCAATAATTCTTTAAATTTAAGTTTCATAGCAGAGAACTACTAGGGAGAACTACTGCAAAAGACAGAATGCTCTCAGCGAATAATTCCGAAAATCAACGAAAATGAAAGTCATCACAATTAAAATTAGACTTGCAAAAATATTTACACTTTATCCAATTTGTAAATCTAATTTAAGTAAATTTCTCAACACAAAGTTCTGCCATCGAAAAGGAAGTTCTAATTAATTGTTATACCGCCTAGGGCAAGGAAAACAAAAATAACGCCAAGTATTGCATAGGATCTGCGGTCGCAATAAGAGCAGCAACGAAGTTCAAACTTTTACCATATTTAATTAGTTGGGCCAATGCCACCAAACATGTATGTATATATGTAGGTGGTATGTACACTTACATACGAAGGCTATTGCCACAGTAGCTCTCAGCGCAACAGTAAATATTTTTGCGAGTCATTGAAATTGTTTGGCTAACACACAATGCTTGGGAGGGCAACATTTATGGAGCTAATGACAGCACTAATACGCGATGTGGGGGTGCAGGTGAAGGTGAAAATAATTGTTGCGAGTGAATTATTAGCGTAGGTGTTGTAGCAGGCTTGTAGAGAAGAATAAAACTATTAAGAGAGATTTCTACCTAATCTTTTTTATATCTGATCCTTTTTAAATTTCATATTTATGAACTTATTACCACAGAACAAACAGATTAAATATTTTATAAATTTCTCAATTAATTTTTTCACAAATTCTTCACACAACTAGTTGTTGCACTAGTTACAACTAGTTACAAAAGCGAAATATTAATAAAAGGTTCTTAAAATGAACTTCAACTATTATCTTAACACACATTAAACAGTTTTGTTTTCAACTGGTTACTCAACTAGTTACGAATGACTGCATAAGCATACATTAATGCAAATAAAAGGGAAATATTCCCTAATCACTACCTTTAAGTCATTCAATATAATATGTAATTTATATATTTTCCTACAAGACCTCTTCATTTAGTTGTGCGTGTTCGAGAATGTTGGCAAGACGTCTTCTTGAACACTGTTCTAAGGCAACTTTGGTACGTTTCGGCAACCAATTGAGACGATCAACAATTTAATCTAAATAAACAAATGCAAGATGATCAACAACAACAATTACATCGAAATATATAAGTATGTAACTCATACATCTAAATGCGTATATACTTTTATGGATATATTTAAAGAGAGTTGGAATTGTAGATATGTTGTTGTATGACTATATATAAGCACAGTATAACAATGTAAGTGCAACCAATTGACAACGCACTCGAAACTGCCTCCGATCACCCAGGCATTCACGCTCTTTCTCTCTCCCTCACTCTAACTCTCTGGCTCCCTTTCTTTCAACTCACGACCCTGAATACTTCAGCCGTAAATTATGAGTTGGCGGCGACCAGACTTTTTCTAAAGGAGTTTGAATGACAGAAAAAACTTCGTCGCAAGGAACAAAAGCGCCAACAGCAAAGTGTGCAACACGGTTCAAGGAACAGTGGCGAGACGATGGAACGACAGCAAAAAAAAAAAAAAATAAGTTTTGCTTTACTGCTTCGCTGCTGGTGGCAGCATTCGTACACTTAAAAAATTTATAAAACGCAACAACAACAAATCGCATATAGCGGTTGGCCGCTTGTATGTTACAAACTTTATGCGACCACTTGTAAGTTGGACATTTTGACCGAAAAGCGCACAGACCGGAAGTGAGTGGCGAAAAGCAAAAACAAAAATCTACACACACACACAGTTACGCTCACTATTTGCCCAAAAAACAAAAGCCTTGCAGTCGACCAAAGAAAGGCCCACGTTTACTTATTTCCACCAAAACCTATACTGTTATTTTAATGTGTATGTGTGTGGAAAGAAATTTACATCTACACGCGTTGTAAATATATTTGAGTAAATTGAACATTTTCAATCTAAAAACGAAAATAAGGTAGGTTGCTCTCAGTTTGACTTTGTTTACCACGAGAAATCCATAATCCACGTTCGCGAGCTTTTGTTTACAGTTTCTGAGGTTGGCTGACTCTATGTTGCATGCGCTAAATGTTGCATGAAATTATTTGCTTTTCAATATTCGCCTAGTTTTGGAGAATTAGGCGAGTTTTCAAAACATTTTGCGGTCAGAAGGGCAAAACAAATAATGTTAAGTAAGAGCAATTATGGATGTAGATTGGTCCAGACTGAGAGTAAACAATGAAAAGATAAAAAAAAAATGGAGTAACATAAAAGATAAAATAGTTGACAGCCTGAATACTCTTTAACTGACGTTTAATTATTCTCTTAAAGAGAAGAAATCTTTAAAAATCTTTCTCTTAAGAGCTAACTGCTTTTCTACTATAGCTGAAAATCCCTCTACGCCGATCATTATGGTTTTGGCTTAAAGTACACACAATGGGCCTAGAAACATTATTCAGTTACTGTTACTTTTTTTGTTCAAAAAATTAACTTTTTAGAAGTCTACTAGGTAGTCTTATGGGGATTAAGATCCCGTTTTTAATTTTGTTTCAGATAACACGAGTTCCTAGAATCACCGTTGGCCCTATTGAAGGAGGTGATTTCATATAAATAATTTTCTTAAACACTCAAATACTTGTAGCATCCTAGAATAAATTGCTAAAGTTATGCAATTTTTTAGGGTCCTAGACTGGCCTAACCCACTTCAGAACTCGGACAGACTTTAGAACTCAGTGGTAGTCCGAAATATTTTGCCACGATTTTAATTTTGATTTCATAAATGAGAAGTGAACGCGCAATCCTTTCGGCTACTTTGTTAAGGACGGACAAATGAGCTCTAACTATTTAAAATATCTTGCAATTTTTTAAGATGTCTGCCAATTATTTTAGTTTATTCTTATAACATATATAATAACATACCATATTTGTTTTCTTTACAGGTAAGTTTAAAATCAGCAGAACGTCGTGAGTATGTAAATGTAACCAATGTTAGAAATAACTTTTTTGTATAATTTCAACTAATCAACCTCAAACAATTATTCACTTAAAATATAAAATGAGTATTTTCCTAGGATTTTTAACATCGATAATATATGTATGTGTTTGCAATTTATCATATGCTTATATGATCGCCTCAAATTGTGCGCTCCGAAGCACAACGAACACATCAGTCAACGCTTTGTCAATCATTTTCGCCGCCAAATTTTACACACGCCACACCATATACATATTGATTTATTTATTAGCATTTAAATATATATCTACATATCTATATATGAGTATATACAGCGGTAATTGCGTGTAAATTTTACACACACCACACCATATACATATTGACGCATCGAAATATATATCTACATATCTATACATGAGTATATACAGCGGCAATTGCGTGTAAATGTCCACTGACACAAGTGTGTTGCAATTTATTTTTAGCAAAGTATGGCACCGCTCTCCACATACACACTCCTCCTCATTGGTGTGCAAGTGCCACCAAATCAAACGTGCAAGTGATTACCATACATTCGTACTAATGATTACATAATTACACACATATATATTATACATAGATATGTGTGTATGTACACAATTGGTGGTTTGCTTCGTTTAACTCTTTTCTTTTCTACTTTCAAAGTTAAACAATTTGTTGTATATAAAGTGTCTATAAACAAAAATCATTCGTGGAAATGAGCAGTCGGAATGAAAGTGATGGTAATGTATTGTGATTAAGAGAAAACAGCTAACAAAGTTCATATGCACACATCCACATATATATCAGTATATGAGCCTAGGTATGTTATCAATCACTTATTGCAAATAATTATTCGATTTTTTTTTTTTAATTAAAGGAAATATTAACAGAGCACTTCAATAAAATAAACCAGGTAAAATATTTTAATTATTGCTAAAAAATATGAGATGCTTCTGTTTTAAAACTGAATATATGTATATATTTTGCATATATCAAATATATCAAATATAGCCAATACAAGCCCCTATCTTTTCTAATTACTCAGAAAAGAACAGTAAATAGAGAAAAACGGAAAACGGAAAACGGAAAATAATAAATAGTAAATAGTAAATGTAAAGCAACAACACAAAATAAACTAGTCGAATAATTAGTTTGAATAGAACACGCATAAGTGACTTGATTTGCAACAATGTAGATTAAAAAAGCTGCTTTATTGTAAATGATTTTTAAAACATTTTTAGGTACTTTTTATTTTACTTAAACTTTATCAATTTATTACAATGTCAAAGTTTGAACAACCACACTCATTAATGTTATATTTTATATATTTGGAGAACTAATCTGAAGTTAATTGAACAGATTTGCCACATTAACAAAATATTTGGAAAGAAGTTATAATATTCTATAGAGTTGCCACCATTTTCATATATTTCGATTGTCATTATTTCATTTTCTTTTTTAATTCTAAGTTAGCAGAGAAAGAGCAAACATAATATTAATATTCAATAATTTCCTCAATTGAAGAATATCTATGATCGCTTTCAGATAATATTTTCCGTATAAGAAAGTTGCCATTTACTTACAAAAAATGCTTAGTTAAAACAAAAATTTTAAGAGTATTAAAAATGTATGTTTAACTAATTAATGAAAATGTTATGTAGACTGACGTTGCCTCTGAGTTTTCATTTCAAGTGGTCTCAAAAATAAATCATACTTATAAAACCAATGGGTTGCTATGATTCTTACTGCAAATGTATTATTTAACCTATAAATTAAATAAAAAAAAAATTATAATTTTTCTTAGTTCCTTGTTTAATTTCGTAAAGAATGACTTCAAAAATTATTAAAAAACATGTGGAAATGTTTGTGCAATATAGCAATATCAACTAAAAGAAATTATTCAAACTAAAAACCGACTCAAATGAGAAATCGAGGGTTAAAATTTTTTTTCATTGGTTTTGTGGCTAAAAATTATGCAAAGTTGCCATCAACTAACTTGCTTAAAGAAATTTTAATTAGAACCGTAAGGTAGATATTTTATAAGTGTTAATATTTATCAGAGTAGGCTGTAAAATAAAAAGTTTCGTATACTTTCATATTTATGTTGTTATGTTATATTGTGAAATTTATTCGACAGTTTATAGGTATATGACACATATGCAATGAATAGAGTTGCCAACACATTTTTATTTTACACTTGATTAAAACTTCTAACAAATTTTTGTGATTTAAAATATTTAATCAGTATTTTGAGACTTCATTAAAATTAAGTGTTTCGAAAATCGTGTTTGTTACAAAGTACAAAGAAAGCATAAAACCCTAGAAAATAATTTTGATAGCTTTCTATTCAGAAAAACTATTCTTTTAACCTTGTAGTACATTGAGTTATTTGCTCAACTCAATAAACAAAATTTCAAATGCCAGAAGGAATCGGTTTTTTTTCATAACCTCATCTCTGCAATTTGTTTTTCTTACGCAAGTGCCAAATGGCAAATCGATAACAAATTAATTTACTACTTCGTAAGCAATAAATTTGGTTTGGCATGCAATTTGTTGTGTTTTGAGCGAATTTATATTTATTTTGCAAGCAATTTTATTTCAGCCGTTGAGCTAATACTTAAATTTATTTAGCTGTTAATGACTTCTTGCAAATGTTGCTCAAGCAATGTGTGCAAATGAGCGATAAAAAGCAAAAATCGAATGGAATAAAGCGTAGAAATAAAATAAAGTTTGCCTTTGCTTTTTATTTTCATCGGGTTTTAGAATTAAACATTTCGTCTGTGGTATTTGCTCATGCTAAACAAGCACATACATGCACACATACGCGAGCAATAAAAACATTTCGTGCAACTACATAATAATACAATGATGCATGGTTGTTTGTTTTGTTATAGAATTTTATTTAGTTCCACATACACATATATATATATAGCAGCCACATATATGTATGTGTACCTATAAATACGCACACTGCTGTCAGCGTTTCCTTCCTTGGCTTGCACCTGCTGTGTGCACGTAAATAAATTCACACTTGAATGTGGCTTCTCACCCCAAATCCGCCCCCCTCGCACTCAGCGCATCCTCCTCTCTGTTGGTGGTGCCTCGGCATTCCCGCCATTTGTGCTCATTAATGTTTTGCCAATGTGCTGCGTGTGTGTGCGTTAAAACATTCGTGTTTTTATTCGCTTTACAAATGTAATCGAATGTTCTACAGATTTGCCAATTTTTCTTCTTTTGCGTTCGGCCGGTTTCTAATTTTTATGCATGTTGAAGAATTTCTCGTTTTCCATATATATTTGTATTTGGATACACACTCGTGTTTCCACGTTTATGACATAGCAGGTAAATGGTTCACCAATATTTCAGCTAATTTTTAAACAAAACCATATTTATGTATGTGCATTTGTTGCTGGCTTAACGGTAAAGCTTTCGAAAATTCAATTTTCCAATTTTTCAGGCAATCAACTGACACGAATAGCTTGCTTATGAGCAAAGTGTTCGGAAATAGACATTTACTCTTATGAGTCAGAGATGAATAAAACTTTTACTGATGGATAAAAGCAATCTGAGGGGTCTCCTAGTAACCTTACTTTGGGTATTTTTGAATACTCTGGTTTATTGCGGTCGGAGCATGTTATTGTATATAAGTATGTAGAAACTGGCCTAAAGAGAGATTAATACCTACAAAGTGAATCGAATTGCGAAATTTATTTCGATAGCACAGAGCAATTCCAAAGCCTAGACGATATCACTACAACGATATTTCCGACGAGCCTCTGGAACTTAATTCTCTAAGAGAGCTCATGCGAAATCGAGTAAGTGCGGAGAGATGAAAACGCTTATTATCAAAAGCTTACCATGCCTCAAGCTTTAACTCTAATGAAAATGAACTAAGGGTTTTAGTCCCTCTCGGTTGTTTTTCGCTATACATTTCCCTTTCATTTTCTTTCTCTCCTTTTACTTCCTTGTTTCCGCTTCGGAACTTTATTCTATATTTATGTCTATTTTACAGGAAGTTAGTATTTATTATGCACAAAATCCCCTACGTTCTCATTTTTCTACTTCGATCAGAGTTTCAAAACTTTTATTTAGTGTTAGTTATTTATACAGATTAATTTAAAATGCGGTCCTCTCCCGCTGAGCTCAGCCCTGATATTTCCTTCCTTGTGTTCGTAACCACGTGATGTATTTCAAATTCTTCGGAGTGATCATACTGTATTCCCGACTGCATATTTCGAAAATCAGTCCTGACAGGTAAAATTCTCATGTATAGCAATTATGTGCCAGGGAGATCTAAGAGAGCTCTGTGATCTAAACTTAATTTAATACAATTTTATACCGGAAGAATTTGAATACAAATACAAACTTGAAATAGTTAGGCAAGAAAATACTGAAATGTGTTGCTATTACCTTTTGCAGAGCCTATAAAACCATCAAAGTCTATTTCGGGTCTTCAGTAAAGCTTTTCGAAACCCGAAATCTGTATCGATAATGAATCTGAGGAAACTCAAAATTTAAAGCTTTGAGTGAGACTATTATAAATAAAAAATAGCTTCAAGATTTCTTCTCCAGTTAAGTGTTAGCTTTTTGACCAACATGCGATTCTGCGGTCAGTGCCTCCACCTGTAAAACTTTAAACTACAGTACCAACAACGAATAATATCAAAATGACATACCTGCAAGCACTCGCCTTCTACTTCGAAGTTCCCTTTCACACCTTTCACGTCATTTCATTCATTACTTTAATCGGAATGTGCGTGGAAATATTTTCCAATTTCGCTTGGCAAGTGTGACATTTACATTTATGACAGCAATTCGGTCAGATTGCATAATTACCATGGGAAGAAGAAGAAGCAGCACTAGGTGGAGAAAACCAAATGTCCCTTCGCTCAGCTGCCGTTTGTGTGAATCGTAAAAGTGTTGCTTGCATTGAATGCAACTTCCGCAATGCAATTTACATACTCTAACAGCTATCACACACATACACATACATAGCCATGCACACAAAGGTATAAGAAAGCGCATGCACACAGGAAGCACAGGAGGACATTTGAGTGCACTCAAAAGCAATTTCGTGCTCAGCACGCTTGCCACACACACACACATCCCGCAGGCGAGTGATGGACAATCATGCCGAATGTGGTTGTTAATTTCATCATTGCGCATTAAAGTTGGCAATAAACTTTAAATTGCCAACAACAGCAACAAAAACAATAATTGCAACAAATTGTTGTCTTTTGCTGCTATTGCTACTATACTTGGCAAGTGGTGTTGTTGCAATAACAGGCAGCTGCTGCTCAACTATCACTTCATACCTATTATTGTTGTTGTTGTTGTTGTTGTTGTTATTGTCGTCAATTTATGCAATATAATTTTGTATTTATGTGTGTCGCATGCAGTCGACTTCTGCTTACCGCTACTGTCATTATTAGTTTACTTCTCGGTGGTAATAGGGGTCGGAAGAGCAAGCTCGATGGAAGCAGCTTGGTTGGTAACAGTCGCCTGTGTGTCTCATAAAACAATGCTGTAATTAAAATTATGATGATTACCAACACCTAATTGCAGTGGCGAAAGAGATGTCAGCAATATTCTGAATTGCTCAACGCTCGTTGGTTGGAAAGTTTCGTCGAAGTGAGCAATGGAATTAATGCAGTTGAGTGGCCTCAAACCATTTAGATAAGTAAAGGCATTCTAATTTCACAGACAATTTCAAGGAAAGGCACTAAACGTGCAGAATAATCCGCTGGAGATGGCAGTGAGATCGTTAATTCATCTTCGCAATTAGAAGTTCGAGACTTAGCCCGTGATCTTTTCGGAGATCATGTGGTAACCATGAAATAGTGAAATATTTTTAGGTATATTCTTTTTAGCCAATAGCTTAGGTCTGGAGAGGGATTACATTTATCAACGCAGTTTCCAGAAGAAAGACGCCGCAAATGTAAAACTAATGTGAAAGTGTTCACTTCTGTCTGTTCAAATCGGCTGTTCGGCTGTTCAAAAAATCAGCCGAAATTTGTGGGACTGTTATACCGGATACTACACTATTTAAATATATAAATATATATCAGCCCATATTCACGTAGTAATTAGCAGTAATTTTAGAAAGAACTAGGACTTGAAGACAACAACTAGGAAAGCAAAAGAGTCAGAAGTCACCAGATCTACTCCCGATTATAAGATCGATCTATAGTTACTTTGCCAATACTTTTCTAAAGTCAATTGGCCTTTGCTTGCTCTTCAAGTTGTTTAAGATATATCAATATGACAGATTCGTACTAAAATACACACTTCCGTTTTCCTAATTATGAGAAGAGACCCGCAGATTGCCATAACTTGAGAAACTCCCCAAAGAATCAACGATAGTTCACTCAGCATTCACTAATTTCACTCAGCATCACTAACTCAGCATCCACTAATTGTCATGGAACCCACATAGAATTCAACAGATGTAACGGGTTTAGAATGGTAGACGAAAGGTTTTTCTAGAAGACAGGGTGAATTGCGATAAGCTTCCGTTGATATAAGTCCTACGTCAAGAGATTTTGTTTAAGAAATTGGAGTCTTATTTATCCTATTAGTCTACACTTCCTACATCAATATTCAAATTTAAAATATCGTTACAATGCTTGTCTAGGAATATAATTTCAAGTGGTTTAAGGCAGTAACCATTTTGGATGTTTTGATTAATTGGTTAATACCAATTCGTAACTCCGGGAGAAACCAAGTTGAGAGACTTATAAAGCAGATATTTTATTACTTCGGGAAATATTACCGGCTTTGATGAACAAACGTGATCTCTTCTAGAACTCAATTTACAGATTTTGCAAAAAAGGCGCCTAGTATGGTAATTCTCAATTTCGCTAACTATAGCGCTTCGAGTATTTAAAAAACGTGGAAATAATTACTGAAACCTGCGAAATATTCCACAAGTTAATTTTTCATGCTTACACTCTTTCACTTGACCCACGATTTCCATATGCACTCGGTAATTACACTTGTTATGGCATATTAACGCCAAGACCGTTATACGCTTGCGTGCCTAGCAAATATTTCCGCACATCCTTCCGTTGCTCGTTCAGCGATATCCGAGCCTTTGCATCCGGTATGGTTGGACCCCACCTAGTCAATTGTAAGCATACAAAAGTAATTATAGTGTCGGACGTAGCGCTTCTTATTACATACTCCCTCTACTCCGTCCTTACATCCTATATCGGCATATACAGTAGCAAAAATATTAGGCACGCGTCTAAATTGTCAGCCACGACCACTGTGCTTGTCAAACCAAACTTTATTGTTATGATTATTACACGACGTCTGCCACATACACCGTTAACCCTCTCGAACTACTCAAATATACGAGTAAATGCGTCGCATGTAAGCATCAAGCTGTTAATGGTGCGCTGGTGCTGGACTAACCGTTAGCTGCTGGGCTGCATGTCGGAAGATCATAAAAAGCGAATTTCGACTCCGCAAAGTGTATGGTGGCACGCAAAGCTCGCGTGGCGCTTCCTTCACATGTTGCGGTTTGCGGTCGAAAAGTTTTTGAAAACTACCAAATAAGATAAAAGGTAGCGCAGAGTTGCATGGTAGCTGCAAATAGCGGTATAGTCGGTATTAAAAATATTTATGTGCCTGTAGAAAATTTCATTGGCGCGCATCTGCGCTTGCTGTTGTCGGTAAATATTATGTAAATTTCGAGTTCAAATGTCACTTACAACTATTCGTTGTTTGACACCCGGTCCACTCCATCCACAAATTTATACCACTTGCCAACTCTCTACACGTTTACCAAACAAATCTTTGCCACTTGTTTTACATTTTTATTTATACATTTTATTTTCTATTTTTATTTTTTTATTGGAAAATATTTCATTTATTGTCAAAATTTCTTTACACACACAGCCGCACACATATAAGTTTACGGTATTTCTACATTTAATTATAATTTTTGTGTGCCCTTTCTACAAAACTTCTGCACTCAATTTTGTTTGCCTCAATTTTTTCTTTTCATTTTTATTTTGCTTGTTGTTGTGAGTAGATAATAATTTTTGGATTGTGCCCTTCCGGTGTGCAAATGCAGCGAGATCAGACACGCAAACCCATAACACCACCGAGACAAACCGACGACCGACACGAAAGGCCGAACGCAAACAATAAAGCTTTTGTTGTTGTTGTAGCGCCCGGCTGTGACGGCATTTGTCTAGGTTTCATTGTGGCGGTAACTGTATAGCAGGGGCATGCGACGTGCGACGCGCTAACAATGGGTTAAGATGCCACTCACTGTCTCGAGCTGCCACTTGCAGTCGCTTTTAACCCCAGTGCCACCGTAGTCGTCGTTCAAACCGTAGTTAAAGTTCCATTCGTTTGTTGAGTTTTGTTTGCGTTTGCTTTTGTTTTTGTTTTGCCTTCTTTTCTTTTCGCTTACCCTTTTTATTGCATTTCCTCTATTTACTCTGTATTTATTTAGACACTCAGCCCGCTCGAGACGTGCAGACATCGTATAATTAAAAAGCTTCCAACACAAACCGCTTACAAAGAAAACGAAAGTTATGGCAAACTTTGCACTTGGCTACACGTCTTGAGCAGAATGTACGTCTCGCTAGTCACTTTCTTCGCTGTTCGTGTGTTGTTGGTGCAATAAATTGAGACTTTTCATTAAATACAAGCATTGCAATTAAATTAGATTTCCTGCGTTTTCAATCGCAGGTCGGGGAAATGTTTAATAAGCTTCGTAAGTCTTGTGGAGTTCACAGCATCGTTTAAATTCTTACTTCGTTTTACAAGTTGACCTTAAATCGGAGAAACAAACTTTATGCTACCAACCAATCGATGACCTTGAAAAGGTCTCCATCAAAATCAATTGCCTCTGCTGGGTATCAAGAGGTTTTCAAAACGGACCTAGCTCAACAAACTAGTGTTTCCTTTATAGTAATAAATTACTTTCGATATGTTTCGATATGAAACTTTTCACAAACTTGAAAACTTTCAGAACTCCAAATATCCCTAAATAAATTAACGAAATTTTTAAGTGAGCATGATAGCGGATTTTCGATCTGGTAAACTTCTCCTTTAATTAAAATATTCCCAACCATATTAACAAATCTCCCGCCGTTCAGGGTTACCTACTGCTCCTGTGCTGTGTACCGTGTTCCTGCTTTGGAGCTGCGTTTTTGTATATGATCCTTTCGGTAGAGCTTCTGCTATAAGTTCTTAAAGTGGTCTCTTCGTTCTTTCATGTCTTCTTGTTAGTAATATTAAACCTTCATAAGAGAGTAAGACTTGGAAGTGGTCAATGGCTAGGCAACTCGGTATCACCTCAAACTGGCCTACTCTTGTTATAGCTCTTTAAAGTAAAAAAAAAAAATGACTTGAACTCAAGACCGTCATCGGTAAAATAACTCGAATTATTATTTGAAAATTATCTCTACCGAACCTACCGATTCAGTTCTAACACTTTTAGAAAGAGTCTGAAGATGCTGAAGGGATTCACAATTTAAGGCTTTGGATATCGTAACTCTAGCAGAGCTCACTTTAGTACTCACTAACCTCAAAGCTATATGTGTAGGACTATCAAGACAGATTCTCTAGTTTGTGGTTGCCCTCTTGTGGAAACTAATAAAAGCGAAAGAAAATATTCCAAATCTTGCAGGACTTGCACATTAACTCGGAGTTCCTGAGCGGTTACTTTTTGTAAACTCTTTAATAATAAAGAGGAAGAATTTGACTCATTTTATTACTCTGTTTCACTCTGTCTTGTATTCTGAAATGTTACTTTGCTTATACTATATTCCTATGACCAGTTTTATAGCTACGCTGATATAATGGAGGCAACTGAATTATCTCCTAGCATGCGCTTCTGGCAATTAATATAAACCCCAAATGTTTTTATTGCATGTCAAAGAGTCACAAACACAAAAATAAAACGACTTGTATTTGACTTTGTGGAAACCTAGAATGTATAAGCGTATATCGAAGTCTCATCGAACCGTAGAAGAACACGCCAACTGTCCCCGAAATACACACCGTAAATGGAAAACACTCGCAGAATAATAACAATAAATATAGTTACTTTAAAGATGTGCTTTACCGTAATAGCATGGTAAATATATGACACTATACCACACTATTGACGTCTCATCATATTACTGAATAAGAAATTATTGCAAGGAGGATACTTCCGAAAATAAAAACCAAGTGGTATTTTAAGCTTCACACTGTCCCTGCAAGGGGCATCTCTTATACTGACAAAATTTTTCCTGAGTACTCTCCAAGTCGGGAAAATCTATTGTGAATCAATATATACTGGTTCTTGACCTATTTAGATCTTTAGACCCATGTTTGCTTTATCAATTCTTCATCTCTAAGTTTTCTCCTGTCTGTTCCAAACATAGTCTCCATTTCGGATTCTTGTTAAGTACTCGATTTAAGCAACGTTTAACAGACTTACTTTCTCAATGTCTATCTACGGCTCGTGCTATGCTTAAGTGTATAAATATATAAAGTATAGGAATTCTGTTTATCTCAAAGGATTATTGAAGTTTCATCTTTGTCTAGGAAGGGTTTCGCATTTCATCTTGGTATTGGTACTTCCCGATATTTACAATGTAATAAGGTCAATTTACCGATCCTACGAAAATCTCAATCTTATTTCATTCCATTCTAAATTAGAAACGAAATCTATAATATAAATAAAATATGTATAAATACAGAAAAACTTCAAGAGCCCTTTATTAACATTAAGAACGCTTTATCTCTCCTTATTTTGACTCGGCTCGAATGATTTTTGCATTCTTTTGTATACTTTAATGACATAATCAGTCGATACATATGTGCAACACAAGGACCATAAGGGCATTAAAGACAATAGAGACAATTCAAATACATTCGCCAAGTCAGAACACCAACAACATTGTTGCACATGAAACACTTTCGCTTATTTTGAAGCTGTTCTATCAGCAATCTCTGTCTTTGCGACTGTTGCTGCTGTCGCTTGCCCCAAGGTGGCGTGGCAATAGCGTCCCCGTACGCTGCTGAAGATCGCTAACAAGTGGTAGCGATAACAACAACAAGCAGAAAACAATAAGCAGCGCAAAACAATCGTCGTGCCACAAGCATGGTTAGTGCAACAATATCAACCGACGCTAAGTTGCATTGGTAATAAGACGACTTGCAACGAAGTATAGTAAACACCAGTAGCCGTTGTGACAATGTTGCCACTAATGGCCGCGCAGGATGGATGGCTGACTGCTGGTAGTGAGTGGTGAGAGGGTGAGAGGCTGAGTCTTTGCCACACAAAGAATAGTTTAAAACAATCAAAGCAACAACTAACATTCTAGCCACCATGGCTTAAATACTTTACTAAACTCGCTAACGGTCGCAATGATGGTGGATTACATGCAGACTCTAATATAAAGACATATACGTGCCGCTTATGGTATGCTACATGCATGTTGCAGCAGCATGTGGCTCATGTCATGGCATGGCATATATGTGCACAAAAACAACAACACGACCATTGTTTGCCACAGCGGGCTTCCAAGAAGACTTCAACCGCCGCGAGAAGTGATTATCACATACATACATACACATACATATGTGCAGCCAGTCATTATTGGTGGCAATCTCATTGTTCCACAAACGACAACAATTGCGGCAAAGATATTTCTGATTTGGCCACCCTCCCCCACTCAGCATTTATGTTGTTGCCACCAATGCTGGTCGCCACACTCAACGACACCCTTTCGCAACGGTTTTCTCTGTTGTTTCGAGCGGCGCTAATGTGGGTCAAGCGTGCGGCGAACAAAGTCGAGGAATATGACAGAAATTAAAAAAAAAAACGAAGAGAAATAATAATACTAATATTAAAACAAAACAAAAAACAAAAACAAAAAGAAAAGCAGATATTTTTTCTTAGCCACATTATCAGCAGTGAAATCACAACAACAGCAACAATCGGTGATTTTACGTCATATATGTACATATGTATGTTTGTACAGTAATGAGCGCAAGTGTGAGCGTGGTTAATGAAGTGGAGTTTTTCGCGCCTTCACAGCGCAGCTTTGGCCAAGAGAAGTACTTTGCAAATATATTTACTTGCTTTGAAGCATTTACTATGTGTTTGTGTTGCATAAATATTTTTTAACAAAAAAAAACCTCGTTTCTGCGTTATTATTTAAAACTTGTAGTAACAGATGGTGGTCCAAAACTTCATCACGACTGTTAAAAATAGTTACCAGAAGAGTTCAAAAATCTTTAAGAAATTCCTAAGTCGGATCTAGACTCACTCTTAAGTTCCAGTCATGACGCCGCTACCAAAGGAACAAAGCTTCTATGTGCTTTCATCAGTCTATAAGTTCAAAATAAACAGTAAGTTTAAAACTAGTCACTACAAAAACAATAAATTGCTGTTAGTTCTATACCACATACTCCAAAGAACCTTTAATATGCAATCAGAGGATTTTAGACACACTTATTATATAGACATTCTTCTGCGGGGAGCCTTTAGGCTGATAGGGCAAAAATGGATAGGTATAGACTTCCTATATAGAATTTCTGAAATACTTGTACTTTTTTTATGAACCTGCTTGTAGCCTGAAAGAAAGACGGAGGCAAAAAATAATAAAAAAGCTCTTTGATTGGGACTTATGATATTCGAACGATATTTTTTCTGAGGTTGAGTAATTCCAATATTTTCTACATTTCTTAGCAGTCATCATTAAACTTCATAATCATCATAATTAAATATTTTGAAATTATTTTCTATTGGCAGAGATTACGCAATAAAAGAGTAAACACCCAAGAGAAATCTTCGAAAAAAATATAATGATAATAATGAACAACAACTTTAATAATTTAACAGCAAAATTGCACAAAAACTTAAAAATGCTGCAACTGAAAGCAACAAACACACCGGCTTCATGCTCACAACTAGGTATGCGCTCATTAATTGACATTTTGTGGCAATTTTTACTGCAACAAAGAGTGGAAAAATCGAAAAAAGTCGCAAAATCGCTTGCATTGCCTTCAAAGTGTCAGTTGCCGTTCACTTGTTTGCAAGCAAAAATTCCAACACTCATATCATTAAGATTATGATTAATGATGCAACTATAATTGGCCGCAGAGTCATTGAAGCTCAGTGATTCACCTTTTCAACACCGTTTCATTTCCATATAAAGTCGGTTTGGGTATTTGAAGTTAAATGTCTCAAAATCTATAGACCTTTTCAGTTTTTAAGTGCTGATGATAAATAATTAATTACATATACATTGTTATTTAAATTTAATTAGATTTTTCCACCAAAAACGAATATGCGGGTGATGAACTCGAACAGCAGGACAGATTTGAATATGAATGATGAGTTGGTGAAGAGACTTAACAATAAGCCTCAGAACAGCTGAAATTAATAGTGTTAAATAATATTTTACATAACAAATCTTTTCAGTCCACTGGAGTAATGCTGATTTCATAATAAGTTTCGCCTGAGGAAAACTCTAACAAAAACAAAAATATATTAAAAATAAATAATAAAAATAAATATATTTATAAAGTTATGGACTCAGTGAACGGAAACTAACAGCACAAATATTAAGAAGTCAACAAAAATTTAAATATTTCAGTGGATTTTCAAAGAACTGTGAGAGAAATAACAAGCATTTAATCTTGCTAAAGTGACGTCATATTATTATTACATTCATGGTGAGAATATTCAGAACCGCTCTCATAGGGGAAATATCTACTTAGAGAGCATGGAAAGATTTTTTTCTTATTTATGGAGAAGAAACTGTTTCATGGCGATACAAAGATTTCTACATGATGCGCTATCAGAACTGATAAATCGGTAATATTCATCAACCTCCCTCCTAAAATCTGAGCTATCCGAAAAGACAAAAGCTTCCAAAATGGAAATTGTACGACTCTGGTCTGAGTATTCATAAT
Source organism: Bactrocera minax (assembly GCA_021498325.1). Classification (NCBI taxonomy): domain Eukaryota; kingdom Metazoa; phylum Arthropoda; class Insecta; order Diptera; family Tephritidae; genus Bactrocera; species Bactrocera minax. The sequence continues at coordinate 1,490,420 of JAKEEE010000002.1, forward strand.
ACAAAGCCAAAATTAGATTACTAAGAAACTTTCTTTTATTGGTTGCAAACATATATCTAATCGGTGGTCCATGAGTTCGTTGTGTAAAATGTAATACCCACATTACTTATAGTAACTTTTTTCTTACTACTACTAAGTTATTCCAATATCACATAATATTCCCAAAAACGGGTTCGACAAATTCTGGTGTGATGACAAACCGTTAACGGCTAAGCCATCAGAGTTCGACGGACCGTGTACTTTGAGCAATATGTATACATTCCCATTACTCATGATTAGATCTATGGTAAACATTTTTCTTCGTTCATGAATGGCTATTTTCAAAGCAATTTGAGGCAAACGCAAATTAACACTCGTAAAATAAATATTATAATGGAAGCTGTGGGTCAGTCTAAACCAGAAACTTCATGAAATTCTTATTAGCTTTTCCCATATAGGTCTCTTCTTTGCCTATTTTTTAAATTTTAATGGAACTATGTTGGTGGATCCAGTTCCCTCGTAAATACAGAATATAATGTCACAGATGCACCGTCGAAAACTATTTTCCTAGACCATTTAGAACATAAGAAAGAATTAGTCTCTCTACTTAATTAAGTTGATATTTTCAAAAGGTAAAAAATTTTCAAAAGGAAATTTTTCAAAGAATATTTTGGGTATTGCTGATAAATTTCTTGAGTTCATTCTAACCTCACTTTCGGTCAAAGGAGAAATTAATAATTCATAATTTTCAGAGGCTTTACACTACTTGATTTTGCTATATTTAGTGCTCTAACATCTGATACTAATACGGATTAACCAAACTAGCTTACGAAGAAAGGGGGAAGTGTCATATATTATTTACATTAGTAATAGTTTATAGTAAAATTATTCAATGAATTGTAAGCAAACGAGCCCACACGCACGCCACTTAATAAAAAAACGTGGAACACCTTCGTCTTTTTCGAAGTTCGGGAGTTTTGTGAGAAATTAATTACTCATACGACGCGGTCGCTCAAAGTGTTCACAACTGTGTCAAACTGTATGTGTGTGTGTGAGTGGGTCTACGATGAATGTTCAAACGTGTTGAAATTGCTACAAGCGCGTAAACAATCGTGCAAGTAAATGTGGAAAAAATTTAATTTACAACAAATGTAGCGTATTAATCAGCACCAAATACAACAACAACATACAACTAATTACGTTTTCAAATTAAAAGCCTAAATTGCGTGTAAATGATGACACTCATCGATTGTACAACATTTACGAGCCATGTTTTGTGTTATTTCATGCTGGTTTTGTTGCTAGTCGTAAAAATTTATTTCACACAAAATCATTGGCATATAAATGACAGTGATTTTGGTTTCCCAGTAAGTTCGTAAGCATATTCAAATGATAATAAAACTCAACAACATAAATTAACCCTTGAATAACTTTTTAAATGCAACATTTTTTCGGTAATTAGTGGGCGTATCATAATGACACTAGTCAAGCGACAACAACAACACTGCGGCACGTAATCAGCGTTGTAGCAGATGAAAACAACAATACGGTGCCTTCATGAAAGCTTTTGAAATTTTGGCAAGATTTTTTTTTATTTTATTTTATTTTTATTTATGTTTTTTTTTTTGACAACGAACGAAACCCTTTTTTATGACCACGCTTTCGAAGGTTATCTCAAACAGAAATAGCTGGAGGCTGGATTGCTGATGCAAAAAAAAAATATAAAATCACCGAAATACACGAGGAATCTGTGCAAATGAAATGAATGCGAAATCAACTGTGCGCCCACACAAAAAATAATAATGTGTGTGTATGTGTACAGATGTTAGACGAAATGAAATAAGTCATCGAACCGTAAAAGGGATAATAACGCACCGTATTATTTGCTGCTTCTAAGCCAACAACAACAACAACGAAATTGGTAGAAATACACGGCAACAGTAAATTGTAAAATAACATAAAAAAAATAAAGCAAACAACCTAACCTCTGCACCCTTAAAAATCCGTGGTGTGCTGCCCGGCTTTTTGCCGCTAAACAAACAGAGTGAAAAAGTATTTGGCTGTCATAAACGTGGGCGTAAGTCAGGCCATGTATTATCTATGTGCATATGTATGTATTTCTATATCCCTGAAGCGGAAGAGGGGTTTGCCGGTATTGGGTAAATAAGCAATAAAACCACCCTAAATAAACACGGTGCTAAAAATCCAATAAATTTGTTCAACAAGATATTTATGGTTGGGGGGGAGTGAGTGCAGGCGTCAAGTATTGGGCAATATATAAAGAATTGTTTGCTGAAATTTAGAAATTTAATTGACCTCAAAATAAAGCACAAAGAAGCTCTTAGGATTATCTTTCATCGACTTCGTGCAATTTGCCTTGATTAAATTATGAAAGTTACACCAATTTGTGGAACCAATACAGTCTTTAAAAAATATCTCGAGATAATTTCATCTGACAATAATTAAGGATTCTAACCTTCTGTCCAACGATCTAATTAGAAAACGTTTATACTGAACGGTAAACTGACCCTAACCTCAATGGACCTAATTGGATCAGACTTGAACGGATCTATTCTGATCACAGCTGACCCTATCTGATATGATCTGATCTCAAACCATCTTTTAAAAGTTCTAGCTGTTCTTTCTAATACGGCTCGATTTAATGTATTATAAACTCATAAGCCTTATTTACCTGTTTACCTCATTTTAGTCCGATCCGAAATGATCCGTTTCCATTTAAATTAGTCTCATCTCATAATAGCTGATCTCATTTGATAGTGTTCTGCCTAACATGATTATATGCCATCACGTCCCTTATGTCGGTTATTTCTACTGATCTCGACGGATCTGCTCTTTTGTTATTAGCGCTGCTCTAGTAGGTCCCGTTTTCATCAGATGTGGTCTGACGACATCTCACCTCTTGAGCAATTCCTACCCCTAACCAATCAGAACAGATACGATCTAAAATAAACTCATCCAAGCTCATAATATATCTGCTACATAAATAGCTTTGAATTTCTTAACAATTAATCCAATCTGAGCTAATTTGATCTACTCTGAAATAATTTTCGCTAATCTCGACTGATCTGATCTTTTATACTTAGTTTCATACTGTGAAGGTCCGGAATCATATGATCCTCTTGATCTCCTCTTGTTGGAACAAATGTCATTCGATACGTAATGCTGGTCCCATATGAACTTATCAGTCATAATGCAATTATCTTATATTCGAACTTATCCTATTCGGTAACACTTAACTTTATACAGGGAACATAATGTGAAATCTCTAATCTGCTGTTTTCACATTTGGTCTGGCACGATCTTAGCTGAGCTGAAGGATAACGAATTACACCAAAGTTTGCTTACTAAGGCGTTATTCTGTGGATAGTGATCAAAATATTACACTCACTGTTGGATTCAGTTGAGAACTAATACACCGAAAGAACTTCTCCCAGATTCTATTCTTCCTTCCTGTTTCTAGTTGCAGGTTTATTCATCATGCCCAAAACACGCATCTCTGAATGAGCTGACTCCTTTATAATTTGAATGATGAGACTATATACCTCAAAAGAAGAACATCCGGAATTTCATTAGCTGATCCTTATGAAATCCGTGGGTGAAGGAAAGGAATGTAAGAAAAGAAGAAGAAAGGAAAAGAAAAAGAAAAAGTGATGGCAACAAAATCAGCAGGATTCAAAGTTTTTATTTTCTTCGATTTTAAAATCACTAAAAGCTGCTATTTTATCGGCTGTAATCTTCAATATATCATTTAACAAATCCTATCTTATATCATATCTTATATCTTATTTCATTTCTACAGAAGATGGTTCAGAAAAATAAATATAAATTGCAGACGCATTAGAAATTTAACAACCCTAACTATTTCGCTGTGACGTGACATTTAAACTCAATTGCCAAAATTTTCAAATACGTAATACGAAATACTTTCACTCTCTGCTGCCTTTCTGAATCCTCCAATGACTGTTTGTTTGCGTTTCTTCTTCTTTGTCCAAATAAAGAGTAAATAAAATATATATTTTTTGTCATTTTGTCGCTTCAATGGCTTAATCTGACTGACTGACTGCGCGCCTCCTTGCCCCTCACCCCCCGTTTAACCTGCCAGCCTGGCCGTTCACCAAACGTGCTGCTCCAGCCGCCTCATTTGTGGATGAGTGAGTAACGAGATTTTCTGTGTGCAACAGCTCAAAAATGCCAGCAGCAATTCCTTTTTCATTTCAAGTGACAGACCAAAAGCTGGGGGATAGCAGGCGCCCATAATATGACAACCCCTCCACACACTCACACACACACACACACAGAAATACACACACTGATGAAGTGGCCACACACAAGAGCAGAGGGTGGCGGCAGTCGCATGTCCTGGAATGTCGCAGACAATGCGCCCTTATGCAGTTATTTTCTTTCCATTTCCATTTGTTTGTTTGTTTGCTTGTTGGGCTTTGGGCCGAACAGCATGCGGATATAAATATGTCGGATATTTTGTATGAATAATTGTTGCTTTAGGTGGTTGAATTGTTCACGAAGGAAAAAATGTGTAAACGATGAGTATAAATAAATAAACATATTTGTCAATTTAGTGTATAAAATGTCGTCTAATGAGCTACAAGTAGCAGATACACAGAAGAGACGTCTTCAAGGGTGGTAGGCATGGTTAAGAGCAGAGAGTTGGGGGGGGGGGAAATGTGTGGCTGGATGAAGAAAGTTGGCGCCGTTAAAGCTGCTGCGGTTAATGATGCCAATTTTTGGTAGTTTTGCAATTAAAGTATACAAGATTTTATAATAATTATGGTTAATACCTTTATGTATTTAAATACTCACGCGAATTCCATTTCTACCTTTTCACCGGGTTAGTGTGTTAAATTAGCTCAAAAACTCCATATCAAGGGTATTAAGCTGTTAATAGCAAAACAAAATAAGGAAATTTGGATCAAATTTGGAAAGCGGTAAATCGAAGAAACAACTGGTATAAATCAAATAAAGAGATGGAAAGTCATAATTTATACTACTTCAACGAGATACTTACAAACTTCGATGTACTGAAATCAACTGCGTTAACTTGTTGTTGCTTTCAACAAGAAAACTTAATTTTGCCAAGGGACCAGAACACAGACTTAATGAGCACAGATGTGACGAATCAGAGACAAATAAAATATGTCGTCTGTCATTTGTAATCTGTCAGTGGTCAGGCATGTGAAAAGGTGGATATGTAATATATGTATGTCGTTTCGTTGACAGCAGGTCAGATATTTATCGACATGGTTATTTGAAAGCTTGGTAGGAAAGGCCTGAAGAAAATGTTGCTTTAATTTATACCGTCCGTTTTCATACATATAAGATCGATTTCAAAATTTAAAAAAATATAAACATTTTCATTCAAAGTGAATACTTTCTAACCGAAAAATAAACAGAAAACTAATTTGAAAAAAAAAAAACATTTTTTTTAATGAATAGTTTATCCCTTCATTTTAATAGCCATATTAGGCAAGAGCAAGACAACAAGAGCATGCTAAGTTTTTTAGTTTAACAACACTCCGAAAAAAAGTATTTGAGGTCGACCGCGAAAAGCTCTTCAGTCAACCTTGAAATATTCCCTTCTAAACCTTCTTTCATCCAATATACAATTCTAAAACATTTCAGCGTGTAAGGCAATAAAAGTACAATCTTACCCGAAGCAGAATGGGTCTTGTTGAAAATTTTCAAAAACAAAAAACATGCACGGTTTGGTTTCCTCAGCGGTAAATACGTTTAATCTACGGAAGCTAATTCAAGCCTTGACCCAATATAGGCAGAAACACAAAACCTTGCCTACAATTAGGCATATTTTAGCAAAGTCGCACACCTAACGTGCATTTTTTTGAATTTTTCGGAATCCATTGATATCTCTCTAATTTTTCAGATTCTATTCTATAGATAGTGTATTTGATATTATATATTATGATATTTAATATCATAATATGATTATAATATTATGATATTTGATGACTAAAATTTATAAAAAATTAAAATACTTTCATCTACACAGTTAAAAAGACCAAAAATTTTAGCTTTAAAATGTTAACCAAACCATAAATATTATTCTATATAAACAAAAATAATGCTAAAAATTCTGTCTTCACAATTTTAGTTTTTACATTGCCTTGCTTTAAAAGCTTTCCATGTTTAATTTGTAACCATTGTACCCGATTTATCATCCACAAATATGTTTTAAACAATATACCGTTAACTTAGATGATCATTACATCTAACATAATATCCAAAAGAAGTTCCAAACATCTTTTTAGAAAAATATAAACATTATTTCTTCTTGTCAGCACCAACAACTAAATGTAATTTTAATAGAGAGCATGCAACACTATCATTTTCTAACTTAAAAAGCCATAAAAAGCAGGCAACAAAAGCATACAGAACTATTTATGGAAGCGTATGCTCATAAATATTCACAATAAGCGACACAGAACATCTTTGGAATTTCAGAGAACAGCACCCAAAGGAAAAAAACATTTTCTTTTTAACAACTACTAAAGTTAATATCAATATTAAGTTACAACAGCTTAATAAAAGCCATTGATTCTGTTGAAAAACAGCAAGATGACAACAAAATTAGAGTGTACAGCAGTGAAACATAAATAAATAAAACCAAATTACAACACAAAAAAAGAGTCTCACCCAAAATTTAAACAGATTTCGTTCGTATTGGGAAAGAAATGCCGCCAGAAATTCATAAAAAATCGCTGTTTTCTACCTGAGAAGTGCGCCTAATAGAGCAGCAACTGCTATTTCCATGCATTTAATGGTAACTACATATATGTATGTATGTATGTGTGCCTACATACTTGAATTGCATAACTTTATCAGCAATCAATGTGAAAATCATCGCTGAACGGTAACAAAGGGTCGCCCATGATTAGACAAGTAAATTAATTTAGATAGACAACAAATCTGAACTAATCCGCCGGTGGACAATGCATGTGTGTATTATATATATAAATGTATGCATTTAAATATGTATGTATGAGATGAACTTAGGCGCAGTTGTTGGCATGAGAAACGTGTTTAGAGTGTTGCCTTTCTTTTGTTGTTGTTGCTGTTTATTTTATTATTCGCTTAGGTGTTGTTTTTGTTTGTGTGGCAACTGCTGGCTCTCTCGGCTGCTGCTTTGCTATCAAAATGCAAATGACAGTGAAAATTGGGAGCAAAATATCGTTGGCGGTTCACGCTACTAAGCGGAGATTACATCGTGTCGCTTGATATATGTAAATCCCTATGTATGTAAGATATAGTAAAAACACCTACAAAGATACAACTAAATATGAGATATATATATATATAGCTGTTGTCAGGAATTTAGACTGTGTCAACTTGGTGAGATTGTTGCTCGTGTAGATGCCGATCCCGTTGCTAATCCCTTGACAGTTACATACATAAATACACGGATCTTACATTTGTAGCAACATAAAAGAGATATGAAACTACGCATACATATGGACATATATAGGTAATCGCGTAATCTTATAAGACTGGGTGTGAGACAGTTAGTAATTTACAATTTGATCAGATGGTAGACATTTTACTGTTTTTCGACAAAATTCCATTCTCAATTATGTAAATTTTATGAATGCTAACGAAATCCCAAAGAATCGCAGAACTGAGCAAACTTTCAAGAATGGCAATATATAATACAACTAGACTAATTCCATAAAAAACAAATTAATTGAAATTTTTTATTTATATCCACCCTAATTGCATAGCCAAAAGCGAATAAGAATAAGTTGTAAAATTCTTAGCTTATAAAAGCATTATTCCAAATATCTTCACCAAAAGCAATCCAAACGATTCCTTTCTCCAATAATTGTTAAATATAATTTTAAGTTTACATCTTCGTGGAATTCTTGAGCTTCTCTTCCAACCAACGCCTCAGGGGACAATTTCCTATACCTAATTTTCGAATGTTCAGCATTGGTGGCAGGTCGGAAAATGTGGATTAATTATCACCACCATCACCATTTTATGAAATTATATTTCAAATCTTTATTTATTAGAATATGAGGCATAAAAGGCAGGAGCCATATTGTCTTGAATATCGTGTACACTACTAAGTTGACTAGTAATTGACTTGTAGCTCAACTTTATGAGCTTAACTTCCGAGCAAAATCCAGTGGGAATCAGGATAGAAACTTATCTTACGTAATATTAATGGCAAAAAATTTTGGATTATCGATATTATCGAAATTGTTAAGAAAATCGTGAGGTGAAATCAAATCTGCACATCCTTCTTAACTGTTCCGCTTTTATAAGTTAATGAATGAGGTGAAATAAAAAGGTTGAGATAAGGGGAATTTTTAAAATTGTCTAAGAATAATTCCGGCAAGGAGATCAGTCTTAACTAATCTAACCAAACATGTGGGACTGTTTCACTTTTCTCCTGTTTGTCTACACAATACATGATAATAGATGAAATTATAACTAACATTTAAATGTTTGAAACCCATAAAGAATATTTTTAAAATTTCAAAAATGAAAAATTTCCGGAAAATATGATTTTTAGGTTAGACGTGTAGATCCTTTCTAAGTTAAATCAGAAATTTCACTGACTATATTTAATTAAAACTTGGAGAAAGGACTCTATGAAGAAATAGAAGTCAATTTTTATATACAAAGAAATAGTGAATACACTGATCTTGAGTAAGTTAAAGAGTTATTGTTACAATATTACTTCGACCAGAGGCATACAGACACTATAAGAGTAGTAGTTAAAGACTTGACGTTACTGTCTACAACAGAAATTTGCTCTTTAGGGCTTGTACAAGTGTTCCGTCTTAGCCCTTAGTAAAGAACAGGAACTTGATTGTTTCGCACAAGATCCTAATGTGATACAGAGTCGAAGAAGTGTTCAATTGGTGTTCGATCTCACTAGATTCTTTGAAAAATCTACAAGGTTTTGAAAATCAAAAAAATAATTGATAATATTTTGACCAAAAATGGTGTTAAACAGCAACACCAATAATATTTTTTAAAATTTTCTCGAAGAGAAGGATTCGTAATTGCATAAAAAATTGTAACCAAAACTAGTTATTTCTATGCTATATTTCCTACACAATTCTTATTTAAATCATAACTCCTTCCTTCTTTATACCCTAACACATCCTTCTCAACTCAGCTTCTTTCACTTCAAACACAATAAAAAAATTCTTCCACAAACTCACTGTAGCAGTTGAACTACAAGCAAACACACTTAATATGACATCAATTCATTTATTTGCGCTCCCTTTGTAGGCGCGAGACCTTTTCAGAACTTTGAATAAGAGCGAGTCATACAAATTTACCTGCCCCAAAATACAAGCATGTCACCATAAGAGTTGTCCTTATTACACTAAGCGAAATACAAGGGATCAGCTAACGGTGAAAAAACTTACCTGCAAAGAACAAGAAGAACAAGGAGAATAGAAATATTACTACAACAATAAAAAGGTCAAAACGAAATTCAAATAATGTACAAAAAGTAATAAAAAAGAGAACATAAAAATAGTAAAAGAGCTTTCTCCAAATTGCAAGTCAAACATACGAAAAAAGGTGAAGTTTCTGTGGACTAGCAAAGCTTTTGAAATTTTAAGCGAGTTCATATATACTTAAGCAGGAACGCATGAAATATTCAAATATTAAGAAGAAAAATATGCTTAACATTAATATCCCCAAAGCGGCTGAGCAACACTTTTGATGGTGTGTTGAAGGAGCGAAGGAGGGAGGGAGGCAGTCAGGTGACCCGAGCGGCCAAGCAAACAAAAGCGCTTATGAGCTTCGCTTGCCTCTAGCCGACATTTAGCACACGTGCGTTTTAGCACAAAGCAAATAGCAGGATAAACATGGAAGCACACTCAGACAGACGGACACATATATAAACAAGCATACACTTATGGGGGCACAAGCGTTTGCAGATGAGGACCTGAGCGAAAAGTAAGGCAGCAGAAACATTACTAGAATTACTGGAGCGGGTTGGGAGTCCAAAGCAAGTCAGAGAGGGAGAGGGGCAAGCAATGTACGGGGTGTCAGCTCAAGTGGGGTCAACTTGCCCAGATTTTATTTTTATATATTTTAATATGTTTTATTCTATTCTTCTCTCATGCCACGAGTTTTGCATCGTAATCGTGTGGCAAGCGATTTTTGCTAAGTCTGCAAATCGGTTTAGCCGAACTATTTTATTTGCGATGTTTTCATGGGAGCTAGTTAAATCTTAAATGCACACAAAAAGTATTTAGCAAGTTTTACAAACAAACACACACATACAAAATAAGTGAGAGTATTTGATCTTTCCACTGGGAAATCATTTTCTATTTCCGATTTTACTGCACTTCATGTGCTCAGAAAATTACTTTGTGCACTTTAGTTAGCAATAAACTGAATCTGCGAGTTATTAAGCTTTACGATCAGCGACTAACTAGTATTTGGTAAGCGCTAAGCAGACAAAATGGAATTTAGTATGAAACTGTAATGATAGTGAATAATGAATAGGAAACATATAACATGAAATTATTTAGTATTTACAATGATATTTTATGAAAATATATTTTTTTTTCGACTAGCAAAATTATAACAAGAAATTGATTGTTTTGAGTTTTTTTTTTAAAAAAAAAAAGAAAAAAAGAGGACTTCTATATAAGAATCAAACATTTAAAAGTTTATAATCAAATTAATTTATACTCAACAGTATAAATCAAGAATACCCCTTATAGCTAGTTAAAGATGTATTTGAACGTTTAATAATACCGACTTAGAGGAGACAAAAGTGAGAGAAAAGGTTTTACCTCAAACTTTACTTGATTTCAGACTCTTATTAACGTGAGACCAGTTGTTCAGCAAGTGGGACATATAAATGAGCCTGCGATTCCATCCATCCATCATCCATCCATCCATCATCTCCTTTTTCTCAAAATCGATTCATAATTTTGTCAGCTGATAGTACGTAGAGCTCTTTAAACAATTCCTTGTAAAGCATTTCACAATTTTTTGCAGAACTTGGGAGACAAGCTAAAGGTTGCCAAAGCTCGTTTTTGAGATTGTCAAATTTTTAGATCGTCCATGCATAGATTAGTTTGAGTATTGCCGAAGAGCGATCCTAGTTGTTACTTGTGTGACTTGAGAGTTACCAACTACATGAGTATATTATTCATACATCTCTACAGCTTACATTGTTCAATGAGCCTTTGCCCAACAACCGCTATGCAGTTTAGAGAACAATTTTTATACTAAAAACGCTGTCTGAAAACGACACTATTAATCTACGCTGTCTGTATTTTTTCTTTTTTTTGTGGAAGTTGGGTCTTGACGAAGTTGGTAGACAATATCGACTGACTAGGTCTACTTTTTGAGAATAAAAAAAGAACATCTCGAGAGAGAATAGAACGGCTACCAGATGGATGGTTTTCAACAAAGATGTACTGTTTTATTTAGTAAGGTAAAGAAGGAAAATACTTATTAATGAAGCTCGCTTCTAAACTATAATTAGACCTTATTAGCTTTGCTTAGGCAAACTTCGTATACTTATTCCTCTTTGAGAGCTGATTAAACATGTCTCGACACAATACTAATTCGCTCCTACTTTCCAAAATTACCATTTTCTTAAGCACCAAAAAATTCAAGTCCAAATGCACCTCTTGGGGAACCTCTAGCAATTGTTAATTCCAATTTCTATTTCGTCTGGCACTAAAGGGCAACGCTTAATTTTTGCTTACATGTGTAATGCATATAAAATAGCTTGTCTTGCAAGTTTGTTTACACACACTAAAAGCTCTCATGTGCATTGCGATCACCTCACCTCCCTACGCAACCATTAGCGCTGGTAGCAGCTAGTCGAAGTCATGAAAAGTTAATTGTGCCAATTAATAAAAGCAAAAGAGAATGGCACACACTGGACTTGCTTGGGCATTTTTTGGAGAAAGCAAAGAGTACACACACACACCCATGTTTACACAGAAAGGCGTTTTAAGCAAACAAACAAACAAACAAATAGTCCCAAACACAATCACAAGCCTTCCCTGTAGGCCGTTTTACAAAGGAACCCAATTTTCGCTTGACCACTTAGGGTGGACTCCTTGGGGTGCTCTGCACTAATCATTGCTTATGGATTCATGTGTATGTATGTGTGTATGTGGCTTAGGTGACCTGAGCGCCATTGTTATTCGACGAAATGTGTTCTGTGCCTCAGTGATAATCAAAAGGCAAACAGTGTTAAAAATGGCAACAAATACAAACGAAATACCAGTGAAAGGAAGCGGTGGACAATTATTTGCTACACCAGCACCTGCAGAGAACTCAATTCTCCAAACAATTTACGGTGAGTAACACTCATTCAGAGCTGGTGGCAAGTGTTCGACGCACTTTTTTGTCCATGCTACGCAATGACAGTGAACCGAAAAGGACAAAGGAAAAAGGACCAAGCGAACACGCTCTGTATAAAACAGAAAGGAGGAAGGAGGTGTTTAGCAGTCAGCGGGTGGCTCAACAGAGTAAAGGTTTGACTTCTTATTACAGAAACAATGCCGAGAGTCTGACAATATGGGTAAGGTGTCCGTTTCCTTATTGAACAATTCCACTTAAATAGCATATCCTTCATCACTCGTTCTGCTCTCCCGCTGATGTTTACCTTCTCGATTGGCTCCTTATTTGCTTTTGTTTATTTTAAATTGCTCCGTTGTATGGATTTTTGGCAAAAGTTAAGTTAAATGAAATGCGAATTACAAATTTTATGTGTATGAGAGAACAAAGCGTGTCATAAAATGTGAGTAGAAAGTAATGCTGTCAAAATAAACACAACAGCAGTGTAATTTTTATGACTATTCGCAAGTGTCTTGCAAACAAAGACCACAAAATTAAACAAAAGATTTGGCAAAGCAACTGTAAAACTTATGTTATCTCTTAAGCAGTGCTAATTTCTCCACACACACCCTCTTTCTCGCGTTCTCATTCAATCTATCTCGATTACAACTAGCTATTGTCATTATAGTTTTTTTTGTTGTGGTTAATGTTCACTCAAAAGCAGCAGGAGAGCGTGTTCTGTAAAGATAATCCAATTCTCGAAGGGGATTAATTTTGTCTTGAAGATTTACTACCGGCTGTGACTATATGCTTGCCACCCAAGGGAACCGTTTGACTGATCGTGAAATTATACCTCAGAGGTTAACGTTTCCGGCCCAATCTGATTTATTGTCTACAATACGACTATACCGAACAATAAGAAATTACTTTGGATTTACGATGACAAAACAATTTTCTTCTGGAAACCGAAAGGAAAACCCAAATAATTGTATGAAATAAAAGACCTCAAGATTTCATGGTTTCAGCGAAAGACTGTATCGAAGGAAAGACACAATATTCAAAATATGAATTTTGAAACAATTTCAATATAACATAGCGTATCTTTTAACAAAAACCCCAAAATATTAAGTATTTGCAAATTAGAATTCCTTTAGAAAACTATTACTAAAATAACATAAATCAATTCACTCGAAGAAAAATATGTATACATATATATATATTTATATACATATAAATAAACGAATACTTAGTTAGCTTGCATCACCTTGAAATATTAATTACCCCCCCAGTAGGTCTTCAACACGAACCAACAAAAATAACACTAAATTAAATACAAAATAATCTTTTTAGTAACTACTTGCTAACTAACCAGCTATGTAACCTGGAGGCTCAGCCCACTTTTCAGCAAAGCTATTAATTTTGGAAAATATTCAAATTTAGAAGCATACATTTTAATGGCTTATCTAATTGAAGAAGATTTATTGTTGGTTGCGCCGAAACGACGTACTCAACCAGCTACAATTCCCTGTAAGTAAGTATATATATAAGTAAATTGCCTCTACCGGCTAATATTCTTGACAGCAAAAGTCCACCAATTCACAAGCATATAATTTGCAACATAATAACGAAATATTTGCCGCATATAACTTTACCGAAAAGACCTACTGATGCTAATAGGCGCAGTAGAGAAGATAAAAATAAGAATAAGAAAATAAAATGTAAACGAAAAAATTACTAAAAAACAAAATCTAAAAGTTCAACACATCGAGACTTTGCCTTGGCTGTCATGCACAAATAGGCGCAGTATGTTTTGAGCATATGGCAAAATACTCACGGTCGCGCATGCGCATCATACAACAGAAATGCGAAATGCAAAATTTTCGATGAAGAATGCGTGTCTAATGGCGAAATCGAAGCGGAAAATCGATTGAAAATTACTGTACATGCTTGCGATTTGTATTTATATTATTTATTTTTCTTTCATGTATTTATTTTTTTTTTTTTTTGAGAAAGAGATTGTCTGAAGAGAGTGACACAATTTTTGGCGACGGCATTCCACTGAGAAGATAGTTATTACAAATAATTTATGCATGAGAGGATGATTACTTATTTAAGTCTTACAGCAGTTTCTTGATTGATTGCAAAATCAATGCAATGCAAAAAAAAAAAAAGATTGCAAATTTTTGCAACAATGAAAAATATATTTTATCACAAAAAAATAGAATCTCCGAGTGTAAAGGAGGAATGCAAAAAGCGTTCATTGCTTCTAATACCGTCTCTGCAACTTCTGTAAAACTTTTCCTTACAATTTTTCATTGTCAATTATTCTACTAAATAGCCATTATCCTAAATGTGTTACTATATGTCTAGTAACAAATATACTGAACACGATACTTTAGAAAATTTTTGAAAACAAAACAGTTCAATTTTGTTTCTAAATGTTAATACTAGATAATTCTAAGAAAAAAATCCATATTCTTCCTAATAAATTATAATAATATAAATAAAAATTGTTCGAAAGATCGAGTCGAGTTTTATATCTATTTAACGGTACTTTATATGTGGTGTCAATGCCGGATAAGACATAAGATATATATATCTGAAAAGAGATGGATATATCTGAAACGTTGCCTACAATCAGGCACGTCTATTTAGCGAAGACACATACCTGTCGCTAACTTACTCATAATGAGTAGCTCGCAAATTAAAAAACTCTCTTTCCAAACTCTTTAAGGTAACCTCAAAAGTTTATTAAACTTTACACTTATTAACTTTACATTGGTTTAATGTTCAATGTTGGTTCTTTGGTTCAAATTTATTTATAAATATTTATTTATATATATGTATGAACCAATCTTCCACAGGGGAAGTAAATCCTATTTCTATCCTTTAAAATTGATAATTATGTGATTGCATTAGATCTTTATTTCTATTAGAGTGCGTTGCTACTTTCTCGGACGATATTAAGGACGAAGGACAAGTTTTAAGTCTCTATAAGATGAATATTCAATGTGTAGGAAATGCTAAGAAAAAATTTCTAAAAAAATTAAAAATTTCTAAAAAAATTCCTAAAAATTTCTAGAAAATCTTTCTATGACTAGGATTTATATGTAAGACTCAAAAATATATTCTCCGACAATAGATAAATTAGACTCAGCAACTATGAAAGTTTGACTTTTTAGCTAAATTCTCTTCTAGCTAAAATAAGTGATACTGCATACAATTGGATAAACATTATTTCAGCCTTTATTAAAATTGTACAGTATATGCTATACGCCTAAAAGAGCACCTTAAAAACAAATATCTATTAATCTCTTTCTAAAAATCTTCTACTGAGAACGGTCATATACTTGAACCCGTTTCATCACAAAAAATCAGCAGCATCCTAACACAACACGTTAAAAACTGTCAAAAACTCAAATGAAAAACTAATTGACTTTCGTATAAAAAGTTTTGAATATTTTATGCTCTTTCGCCCTAATAAAGCGGCTCATTAAAAGTAGTCAGTCAACCCACGAAAAAGAAATCGCCATTAATTTAAAAGAGCTATTAAAAATACTTTTGCCAAATTCCTACACATTCTGGTCATAAGTTCCAAAAAAACAAAAAATGAAGAAGGACCGAAGGACCGAAGGAAAAGTCGACACAGCTGCTGATAAGAGACTTATAATTGCCATCATTAAAGTGAGACATAGCTGCTATGGCAGCTGCTAATCTGGTGGGCATGAAAAACCGCTAAATAAAAAACTTAAATTTGTAGAAGAAAAAACTTCAAATGGCAAGAGATAAAACAAACTGTAAACATAATAAAGTTGGAGAACAAACGCGTATTCAACTGAATTCGTGCCACAAACCCTCTTCTTTGTCAAAGTAACCACATAACATTTATAATAATAAAATGTCATAAGCGTATAAGCGAGTGGGTGTGGGCGATTGGGTAAGGCAAACAATAAGTGCTAGTAGATTTACGGCTTGTGGTTGTACGGTAAACGGGCAGCTGCTAGTCCTTAGCGAAGGACATTTTGTTTTTGTTTGCGCTGCTGAAAAGGAAAACGAATTAAAAGTAAAAGTAAACTGTGCCACTAAAAGGCAAACTAATCAAAACACCCTGTAAAGTGACATGGTGTAAAAATTTTAAATCACTTTCGTGTTGACATAAAGTTGACAAAGGAAGACAAAAGTTGATAAAAGCACAAGTAAACTTTCTTCAGAAGGTGTGAGCGTTTCTGAGGCTTGAAGTTAATAAAACTACCATTGTTTCTTTAAGAATTCCCAGTTGGCTTATACATCCTATTTATACCCCTATATAGGTAATTAATTTGAAGAGACTTGCATTTTTGAACCGGTGAAATATTGGAGCTTTTAAGGAATTGAAATTGTGTATAGAATTAATTTTTTACAGTGAAGTCTTCAAGGAAATAAATTCTCGAAGATTTATAATACTTTTAATTAAGTATTTCAGTTATAGCCATAGAAATTGTAGAATATGAGGACTACAAATGATCTTCTCTTTCTTATATATCAAGAATAATAATTTCTGAAAATGGATGATAATGAAAAATTAATAATTTCTTTTAGACAAATAGTCTTAGCTATCCAACCTCATTATTAAATAATGCGCCAAATTGTAGGCCACGTTTAATTCCCAATCCGTTGGGAATACTGAGTATTTGTTGGTATGGATAAAGGAGGCCCAGCGAAGGTTCACATAACACCAATAAAATAGCTTTGTCTACATTTAGAGCCATTTTGAGTTAAGATGTATAATCAATTACTGTTTAAGTTTAAAGTTTATAATAAACAAATACAAAATTTTAACACAAATCTTATATACTGTACTTTTAAATACAAAAGCTTATTTTAAATAAAAGTGTTTATATGTTTACTATATGTTTATTATTATTATTATGTTTATTATAAAGATTTTCATAAAAAGTATTTAAAAACTTTATTTTTATTTATTTTCAGGTAAGTTTTTATGAATCTAATTCAATCTGGTTAATCGTAAGTCGAAATAATGGTAAACTATCCCTAGTTTTCTTCTTTTTATGCTATATTTTTATCATCACTATTTTATATCCGCTGAAATAGCTGCTGAGGCCTTACATCCAAGTCTCACTCATGAATAGAACAGCAAATATTTAGTTTATAATTTCTACGAATATTCCAAGAACATACGTTGTAAATATGGAAGACTTCTTTAATATAACATCAAGAAGAGTTTTCTTTGTGTGTCTTCTGAATAAATTGAGGAAACAAAACCCAAGTATACAGATAACTCTGACATTAAAACAGATATCGAGTACAGAGAGATAGGGAGTCTAGTGAGATTCATCTTTGTTATGAAATTTTAAGAACTTTCCGGTAGCTTGCCAATGATCTGCTAAGCGATCAGGTACCTCAGCTTATCTAAAGAGTATAAAGAGGTTATCAATAAAATTTCAAAACGAATTATAATGAACATGTAGTCCCCCGCCATACAATAAAAAGGCAGACTACTATCCGGATGTTACTGCTTCCAAAACCAGCAAATGCACTTTAGAGCAGTGGAGCGGTTGGAAGAGTGTTACTTCAGGTCTTTGCTCCGTATAGCCGGACTGTGGTCCTTGAGGTAGTCTTGTAAATTTAGGAAAAAACGAATAACTGAGCATCCTAGAAGTTATTGCACAACTGTATGAAGCTTCGCTCTCGTAAACTATATAAGCCAAAAAGTGCGATCTGGTGACAGTATTAAAATATCATTATATTTAGAAATTTCTTCAGGTACCAATAGGCGAGGAATGTCTTCAAAGTGTCTCAAGATAGTTCGTAGTTCGGAGAGAACATTTGTTGAGGAAAATTATAGTCTCCTCTCTCAAAAAAAGGAGCTGATTAAACATTTTATCTCAAAGAACGCGGAACACAAATTATAAAATCTGGTCACAAGTGATCCTTGGCCGTAATAATACTAAGATTCATTCTTTTATGATACTTCTCGGATAACGGTTTTTATAGAGAGTACACATCGATATCGACTTTGTATTTTATAGTCTGTCAGATCGATTTTCTATTCCATCTCATACAGAAGTATAAATTTTGGTATTAAAAAAAGTTTTTTACAAATTATTAGATATACTATGTACATATGAGGAAACAATATTTTTTTACGTTTCTGTTTTCGCTTCTTCTTCGCTGCTAAAACAACTAAAAATTGTTATCTACTCTCGCAGAATCGTGCAGAAATTATTTAAGCGACCAAATCTTTATGCAAATCACTTTAACTGTGTAACTAAACAGTGGCGATAAAAGTTATTGCAAGTGGCAACCGCAAAAACCGACAAAAATAACAAAAAGCAGCCAACTATATAAAAGACTACCTGTAAGTGCTGGCCAACGGAGCTTGTTAGGGAGCTTCAAGCAAACAAAAAAAAAAAACACAAACACAAAATATATTTTTGCAACATTTAAGATTGTGGTAAGCAAAGAAAGTGCATAAAGCTTATGGTGGCAGCAATGAAATGCAATGTTGCATGCCACACTCGTTACGCCTGCGCGCCACACAACAAAAGCGGTAGCAGTAAGCGTAGAAAGCAAGGCAAGCAAAGCGACAAACAATTGTGCAACGATAAAAGTATTGTTGTACAAAAACAAAAGCAATAAATGAAAGGTACTAGACTAAGCGCTCCATAAACAAAAGCAATATCAATATATTTGGAGCGGAAATACAGGTAGCACGGTGTACAGCCGGCGGGTGTGTGTATGTGTGTGTGTGTTTGTACAAGTTGGCGACAAAGTCTCGGCAAAGTCTCCAGTCGGTGCATAAAATGCAGCGTGACCACATTATTAGTGCAGCTTCTTGGAAATCAGTTAAAGAAACGGATGCATTTTGGCTTATTTGTTTGTGTGTGTGAGCGTTTAGCAAATTCCCATAACTAAAAATTAAACTGAAGCAAAATGTTTTCCCACCTACAAGTGGAGAGCACCGTAAACAATAACATTTTCAAATTTTGATTTTATATCTTTTTTTTTGGAATTTTATTTCAGCTTCTTTCATATGTACTTCTATGTGTTGTATGCCACAAGCAAGCGTATTGCTAACATTTCACTGCCACAATATGCTGGGTCAAGTCGCGGTCACATGCCTCCAACTGCCTCCAACTGCCACTGGCTGCCACTGAATATCATTGCTGCCACACAGATAGTCTTACAAGGGAGTTTCGCGGCCTCTTGCCATTTGCATTCACAATCGCCTTCATATTTTCACATTTTGCGCGACATTTCCCTAAGTAAAATTTGCATATTAAAAATACTTATAGTTTCTGCTTTCGGTCGCAAAGTTCAAGTCTGCACCCGTCGCGCTTTTCTCAGCGTCTTTTCACTACGTGAATGGCAGCAGATTCGATGCGGTGCGACTGGTATGCTGATTCTCCCAACCAGCTAATGTATTCCATTATTATTGTTATTTTTCTTTATAATAATTTCATTTTTCGGTCTACAAAACTAGCTAATATGCTTCTTGAAATTATTATTGCTATTGTTTGGTCAGGTTTCTTGTATTTACGCTTATCTAAACATTTTAGATTTCGATCACGTTTACTATTTGGGAAAGAATATTTTTGTTATACTTGCAGTTTCTTGTGATTGCTGAATAAGCGAATGGATGTGGGAAAGTCTCTGCGCAACCCAATGCGAAGGCAATACACTCGATCTGTGTTCCCTTCCTTCACATACTACATTGTGTACTTCTCAACCGTGTTATGAAAAGAAAGCTTTACAAAAGCTGTTACAAGTACGAGAGCTATACTTAAGCATTAGTTCAGTAAACTTTAGTATGACAAATGCTTCGAACAAATATATATTTATTTACGATCTTACCAATTTTTATTTAAAACATCTCAGTGTCTAAAGCACCATGCTTAATCGAATGTGATTAATAAATAATGTGATGTCTATATAATACCCACCGCTGTTTATTCCTACACTCTAATCTGCAAACTTAAGCAATTTTCGGTATATTTATGTTGCGTCGCTAACACGACTTTATTAGTGATTTTTTTAGCATTAAACACCACTAATAGAAAAATCATTATAAAAGCAAATACAATACCTAAGCTCTTCTTCGACCCAATTTTTTTGTGTTTACCTGTGTTACCTGTGCTACTGTGTTGCAAATAACTTACCATTTCTTACGGAGATTATTCAAACCAAAACTACAAGATTTATCCAATAAAGTGACACTTTGACCCAAGAACATATTAAATTTGTAAACAGCGACTTTGGAAAACAAACTTTACTATCAGAAGACGACAGCTTTCCGCAACATCAAACTAAAGATGGAAAATTTAGACAATTCTGGTAAACAAAAGTTTACAGAGAATAACTCCATATTATTGACCGCTTTCATGAATACGAGTAAATAACTTTTTTAGCCAAGTGAGCCAATACTGAATCTTGAATTTTATATGCTACCAGTGGTGTCTTCTCCATTTATCTTACGACAACTTGGTTTGCCAGAGGTATTGTAAAGAGCTGATCTCACAATAGATCATTCTTCCAAGTAAAACGGTTACAAGGAAATATACAATTCTACTAACCACAATCAAAGGACTATTCATGAATTCTAAAAATGACAGATTTGAAAACTCTTTAGGCATATGTATTGCTAAGCGCCTATTGTGCTTTCTGACTAGATTTGAAAACAGATGAATCCACTTTATCCAACTCTAGGTACTAATTTGCTGAAATAGCTTACACAAAGCATTTCAATTGATTGCCAAATTCCACTGAAATGTGCGCAGCGGGTGCTGGCCAGTGTCAGAAGCACAGCTGGTTGTTGCCACAAAGGTATGCAGGTGGAAAGGTAAAAAATGTGTGAAAAGGATGTAGAGCCAAGAGGTTTCTTAAACTAATTGAGGCATGTGTTTATGTGTGTGCAGCATATTTTCTTAACTGTGTATATATGTACATATGTCGCTGTGCGTATGCCACAAGTGTGACCATGACGAATTGCGAATGTTGCATGAACGTTTTCGTAGCCCCGCAGTAAATACCAGCCAGCGATTGACTACTGCGGCCCAGTAGCGTGCTAGCGTGTGCGGCTTTTGTTTGCCTCCAACTGCCAGATCATCTTTATTTCCCTCCCTGTGGCAAGTAGCCATGCATTAATGGCTTCTCCATTTTGTTGTTGTACTTTTATTGCCGTTGCGCTGACTAAAACATTTCTCCGATCTAATCTCTGGCAGTTGCTTTATCGCCAGTATTTAGTGTCCTTTTATCGGCGCACATAGAAAATTATAATCTTTGTCTTCAAAAACTGTTTTTTTTTTATTCTTTTTCTCTTTTATGCCTTATTTCTTAGCAACTGCTCATTTGCTGCTGTTCAGCAGCGTTTTAAGTGTCATTCGAGCGATTTCATAGTGTAGATTACATATAACAGCTACAAGCGTTGTATGTGTAATTTTTGATAATTTATTGTTGTTGTTGTTTACGCTTTTTTTTTCTTTTGTTGCATTGCAAGTGTTGCACGTTGAGCGAACGGTTGGTTCGCTGTGATTTCTGCTAAATGCTAGTAACTTGCTAGGCTACAATGCTCTTGCTATTTTGTTGTTTGTTGTTCTTGTTGTTTTTTACGACTATAATGGGCGCACAATAAATGCAGTTGCAAGGTATGCGGTTGCAAGTAACTCAGAGGTATGGCGAATTTGTAGAAACGTGTGAATTTTTGCAGGCACCGTAATACTTTATATATTTCTGAATTCACACACACACACATGCACATGTATAAAAGTATGTGTTTGGGGCAAGCGTGCGATAGCCCTGGCGACATTTCCTTTTCTGCAGTATTATTTATGGCAGCCAAAGGTGCCATAAAAGGCAAAACAAAGAATAATAAATTGTTTAGAGAAAAACAACAAATATGGTACGTTTGAATTTTTAGTGAAGAAAATAAAATAAAAGAAAAGACCAAAAAAATAAATTATTTATTTATTTATTTTATTTCGTTCACGCATACTATATCAAAGCTATTAATTTTTCTTGCACATCTTAATAAGTTCAACTCATATATAGCGGTACTGTTTTGAAATTGCTAAAAATTCCTGTCCTCTCTTAAAAATGACACCAGCAGTTTAGTTCAAGCTCGAAAATCGGTCTAGGAGCATGGCATAGCTATATATTGAACAATTTTCATATGTTGAATTCAGGCGTCAAGTATTTCCATTCGACTTTATACAATATATACTCGCTAATATATGATAAATCTTAATGAAATAAGGTAGCAATGCTTCCCTTAACATACTGTTAATAGGTGCCTAAACCGGGAGATATCGGTAAAGGTACGAACCTTGAGCAATTTATACCGGATGTAGTGAGTTAAGTCTCTAAGATTAATTCTGCGGCTTATATAACTATCGTAATATTAAATGAATGTAGTACCAGATTCAGTATCGAGAACGATATAGATATCGTTCAAAACCTTTTCCTAACCATCTTATATCGTACATAAGGAATTTCGTCACTTCAGACTCGTGTTTAATCTAAAAGAAGTAGAGAAATTCTCACCGAATGAGTCTGACTACATAATTCCTTAACAGATTGTAAGTTGGTACCAAAAATATATGAAATCGGTTGGCACGTTCTCCCAATGCTGATATACCGAACATAATGATACCCCTTTTGATATGGAATTGTATAACTCGAATAAAATGTTAGAGAAGGCAATATTATTTCATAAATGAAGATAATTTTGTACCGATTTCGGCCACTACATTTTCTATTTAAATATTTCGAAAAATTCTGGAAATATTTCTAAGATCTAGCGAAAGTACTTAATGTTCTGTTCCGATGGAATTTAGTCTCCCTTCCTTGATTTCTTATATATTTTACTTTACTTTATTTTATTGCATTTCTTACGTTATTTCCTTTTTCTCTCTATATGTTTTTGTACTTCCAGCTGAAATCAATATGAATCGCAAATTTTTGCTTTTCTCCAACAAAACCAAATCATCTTCAAATGCAGCGGTGACAGAAACGAAAGAGAGAAAACTACTAAATGAGTGAATGTCTTCTCAGTTGCAATGCAGTGCTTAATGATTATTTTTGAATTGTGAATAGCTCGTAATCTATGTAGCATTTATAAATCGCCCGAGTCTAGGTGGCACCATCGCTCTGCCATTGCTACTATACTTGCATAGTATAAACTCCTTTGATGCTGCTATTGTTGCTGTTGTTTTGTGCGCTTCAAGCGACATTAGTCATTTAGTGCGTTGTAGCAAACAAACAAAGGATTAGCTGTGGATTACCAGATGGCATTATGGCAAGTCAATTGGTTTTCGGCATGCATTAAAGATTACACTGAGAAAAAAATGCTGCAGTCAAGAGCAGATGAAATTTCATTACATATATATATGTATAGGTGTATATGTGTAAGCTGAAGAAAACCGTTTCCAATCTCTTGGACTGTGGACAATTTAATTCTTGAGAGAAAATAAAAAAAATAATACACATATAAAGTATGAATATTTTTATTATTTTTTAAAGATCTGAAACAATTATTTAGCATCAATGATGTCTTGTGAACTAATTCAAATAACTTATGAGTGATTTTTGGTCAGAACTTGCATTCAATCTAACCTCACAGAGTCACTATTTTTCATTAATACATAATATATATGCAAATAAATTTATCAACATCTCCCTTAAATAATGTTTAATTCTATCCGACTGCTTTGTGTTATATACAAGTCGGATCGGGTGATCATCTCTCAAATTCGTCACACATTTTCCAAGCCAAAAATTCAAAGTAAACGTTCGATAAACCCAATATCTTCTAGAGATCATATATGTTATATATGAGCTTTGTATATTCTGAAGAAAATCTTGTCTTCACCCACAAGAATTACCAGACAAAAATCCCACCCAGGTATGTACCCTAGACCTATATAAATGAGGCTTTCGATGAGTTAAGGTTACTACTGCATTTATCTTCAATCCCATATATTAGGTTCTGTAATTTTCCGTTGTTGCACCTGCTTCGATACACAATTAGAGAATGGAATTAAGCTCTTACCAATCTGATAACATCCTCTTAATATGTCTTATTGTATTAGAGGTTACATATCTCTAGTTATAAATCACAGAAGTATGCTCACAAAACAAAAACGATTTTTGTCTTATTGCGATCATGGTAATTCCAGGACCCAAAAGGTTGTTACACGATATTAAGGCCTTGCCAAAGCAACGCTGACTATATCGTTGTCAAAAGCTCAATATGAGATTTAACGACCCTGTCTTTAATAACAACCTCAGGTGCTTTCAATCTAATAACATAAAAAAAAACTAACTTTTTTGGTCAGATGAATCGGTGTTCGAAAGAATTTGAGACGACGACGACTTGACTTAATTTCAAAATTTTCATAACTTTGATATTTTTTCGACGAGATTTTTTCACAACTTTCCCAAAGGAGATAGTAATTTCTAGATCACTTGCTTAAAGATTCTATGCGAAGAGTTTCATTGCACGTATGATAACTCTTCCAGAACGGATAATTATGATGCGATTTACAGAGAATAGTCAGCACAAAAGTAAGCATTTCCTTTTTTACTTATACATCAAATGAACACTAGAAAGCTCTAGCAATTATTTCGCATCGAAATTCCTAAACATGCATACACTTGAATAAAGTCATCACAGTATCTATCAGTTCAAGTCTCTCATAGTCAATCTATCTGCATTGACGAGGCAATACTCCAAGCCACTCTTTTCATCCCTTTCTCCTTCTTAATAAAAAAAGGTAACAATCATTTGCAATAATAAAATAATAATCTTAACCTACACGCTGACCTCGGTGGATGCAACAGCATCAATAACGATTTAACACAATTGCAACATCAATTTCCATCACCAAAGAAAAGACGCAGGCAATTGAATTGCATAAAGCCATGCAAAGGGAAAAAAATTACAAAAAAGGAAATAAAAAATAGCGTAAAAAAAGAACAAAAAAATTTAAGAAAACGCGAATGTGGAGAGGCGGCACGCTAATGCAGTGGAAATAAAATTAAAAATCAATTAAAGAAAAGTGAAAAAACTACAAAAGAAGAGACAATCGACAAGCAAAGAGAAACTAACCTTACGCAATTGAAAGCGAAACAGCGACGAGCGACGAACGGCGTTTAAAACTCAAGTGTTTCAGCTACACAAAAGCAATAAAGGCGATCGACGATCTTGAGATCTGTACGATATTGAGAAGTTATGCATTTGGGTAAACGGAGATAGTAAGCACAAAATATTTCTCAATACACTCCACCAAAACACAGTTCTTCGAAGCCGCACGGCTCCAAGCATTCACTTAACCGCCACGATCGGCAGCCGATCTCATACGATCGCACTAAATTAGACAAGTGCCATAAAAACGCTTATCTTATGGTTATCACATGTCGTCATACACTGCCCGTTCTCTACGATCAGTTGGTAAATGATGCGAAGAATCCTAGTAGCAAATGCGTAGAGATATTATCGCGCTTAATGAAGAACTAAACTGAGTAGTGATCGCTGCTTAAGGTAAAAAACACAAGAGCAAACCGGGAAGGAGATTGGGAATTCTTGAACGATCGAATTTTGAAGTATAGCGCTCAAAGGGAACATCACAAGTGCGTCTACTTACAAATATGTAAATAAGATGTATATTTATGTAGCACCTTATAGGTGGTGAATTGTTTGGATTTATGGAAATATTAAATTTTAAGTCACGTTACAACACTCGATGCTTTGTTGTAACTTGTAATGAAGTGAAAATATCAAGCGAAGATGTGAAGCTAGTTAGCGATCTTGAAACGATCACTACCTTCTGTATGTACGGATGTACGGAAGTCAAGGATAGCAATGGTTTTTGTAGAGCTGTTGAGGTTTTCGTT
The DNA here is from genome assembly GCA_021498325.1 of Bactrocera minax. NCBI lineage: Eukaryota > Metazoa > Arthropoda > Insecta > Diptera > Tephritidae > Bactrocera > Bactrocera minax. The sequence continues at coordinate 1,516,619 of JAKEEE010000002.1, forward strand.
GCTTTGTTGAGTGAATACTATTGAAGGTGAGGCAAAAGGCAGCTTGGAGACATAGTGGACAACCTTGTGGCTTTTTAATTACAAAGTGACATTCTGCATGCCAATAAAAATACTTTATACGCGCTGATGAGGGTGAGAAAGTGATAAAATATATAAATAATCAAAATAATTAGTGAGTAAATGCGATAAAAAATATATATTAAACTCGCTAGTAGATACAACGTTATGTTGAGGGTGATCCAAGGCGATCGGTCGCATAAAGAGAGACAGGAGAGACTACGCTGATCATAAAGATCTTAAACGAAATTAAGCTGCTGCGGATCAAGTTGATAATTTGTGCTGCTGGTTTGAGTATTTTTTAAGCAACATCTACATTTTTTTAATTTTTTTTGTATTGGTGTGGCCCGCTGGAAACGACAACGTCATTACCCGAGTTCATAGTTTAACAACTCAGTCGCAGCAATTTGCTCTTTTCCGCCACATATGTACATAGTAGACGTGTACTTATTGCCTGACAGTTGACTTTCAATTGTGCTGCCCATTCGTCTAACTGGCTGTCCATTCGTCTGTCTGTCCGTTAGACGACGTCAATTATAGAGTTGTTGTCTTGTCAACGACTATCAACGAGTTGGCGTCATTTTGCTTGATGGTTTGATCACTGCTGATATGCGCTTACAAACATAGATATCACTCTTTACTATACTATTATATTCTGCACTTTGCCAACAACAAATTTATCGATTCAGCGTCATCAGTGTTGACATGTCGGTTTTAAATTCTGATTATTGTTGCCCGTAAAGCGTTGCTATGAAGCTTAGCAGCATATTTATTGCCTTTAATGGCATTACTGTTGTTGTTATTGTTATTTAGATGCATTGCATTGCTGGTGTTGTTGACATTTCATTGCAATGTGGTTGCTGTTGCTTGCAGTACTTGTATGGATTTGTGCATAGATATGTATGTCATGTTGAGGTTTTTCTTCTTCTTATTCTTCTTCTTTTTGCTTACTTTCCCGTTTTGATAAATCTCCACCGCAATTTGTTAGTTATCAAATCGTCGTAAATTGCTATCTTGAAAAATCATTAATTTCCATTAATTTAACAACATGCACTTAGAGGTTTGGTAAACTTGAAAATTAAAGTTGATTGTTGGATGTGGCAAGCAACATGGTTTTTATGGTGAATAGTTTTATTAATTTGATGGATGGAGTGTTGAAACTTATCTTGTAAATTAATTCTTTGGAAAAGTTTTGTATTTCTTTTGAACTCGATGTGAGGAGTGTTTGTTGCCAGTAGGAACAGATAATCCAGACGGTAATCAGTAGCTGGAGTGCATTGCCAAATTTATGTTAATCATATATAAATATTTGCTCACAGGGAGGAATATTATTTCCTTTTTTACTCAAAAAACAATTAATTAATTTTCGGATGCATTCTATAATATCTATGGGAATCGATTAAGCAGTCAATAAATTTTTAAGGGTATTTAGAAAAATTTAAGACTTTTAAGCAAATTAAAATCTTTACAAAAAAAATCTTCAAATTTAAAAATTCAAAAAATCTCCGAAATTCTCATAGAATTTTAAAAGTTTCTACAGTTCGTCTTGCATAATATTTATAAAGATGTATTCGCTTAGATCACTCTATTTGTTAAAATAGCAATTTACGGAGTTAAAACTGTAAGCGGAGCATTTTTAATTTCGATATAATTTTTCTGCAAGCGAAGAACTATACGATACTAGGGTTGTAGATTACGACAGACAATATCAATTACTTCTACCATAATTGCAAAGACGAATCCCATAAATTATTCTCAAATTACTCGAAGTGAACGACAGCCCACACGGAGTGATTTCTTACAGAAGCAGTAAAGAACCGAAACCAGATTAGTGTAAACAAACAAAACTGAAGTACCCTTGTCAGACAAAGCCACACTTTATTAGCAGCAAGAAAGATTTTCGATTGCAAATGAAATAAGCAAGCCAGTTACATAACTCTCTCTAACAACGACAGTAAAAATGTATTAGCACCAAACTATCGTTATTGGCACGAGCGTTACTTTAAAAAGGTAAAATTCAAAAAAAGATACCAAAAATATTAAAATAAGTAGAAAAAAGCAGTGAAAATCTGAAAACGGCGAAAACGTTTACCACGAGATGTAATTATTTTTGCTAAATGTTCACTTTAAAATAAATCCAACAGATGTTATATGTGATGTCAGGATCTAATATCTCAGTTCTCAGATATCTAAAATACAGTGCGCTATATAACGGAAAATGACAACCGAAGGCGCGAAAAGCATTATCTCCGATATAGACCGATTTCATCGATTTTTGGAAGAAAATTCTCTTTAGAATATATTATACTAATAGAAAAACATAGATGTAATTCGATTCTACTCAGAAGAGTAGTTTGCGAGATCAGAAAAATTCGTTAAGCGTGAGTATTGCTGCGTCCTTAGTAAAATCTTTAGTCAATCTTAGCATATTGCTTGCTCCTGAAGTCATCCGTTACAGATTTGTCGCACTTGTAGTAATTTTAACCCTTTCCGGTATTTGGATACGAGGACGAGGTTATGATCCCACATTGTTAATTTTCCCAACGCAACATAAAGTGGTGAAATGCAATGTTTTCACAGAATTTCGCTGAGACATATTTATTTAGTGGTTTGGTGTTGCCAACTTTGCAAAAAAAAATTGATTCATCCCCAAGTGTTCTTTTATGCTAAACAAACTTTTTAGTACTTTAGCACACCAATATTATTAAAATATTCGTGAATACTAAATTTCGAAAATCACTCTTGCTCTCTACAGTTGCATGCCTCAAACAATTCAAGGTGCAACTACAGCAAAACAAAAACGCATAAACAAAATGTGTTGTAAACAAATGCAAAAATACCTCAAAAAGAAATACATTTCAGAAACCAGAAGTATACAAACGAAATTATTTTCTAGCCGAAACAGAATTACTAAATAAGTAAATGCTACTCTGGAGTTAAATGCAGCTGCCAGAGGCTAGAGGCCATGTGGCTAATATGACATAACAGTACAGTGCAATGACAAAACTGTTTAGCGAAGTATATAGTCGAAGTTTTCGGAAGAAACACTTAGGTAAATACAATATAAATATATATTATATATTTATATATATATATATATATTGCTATTAGTAGAATTTTATAGAATAAAACATGGCGTTGCATGGCATGATGAGACGCGCTCCATATAATTGTGCAAAGTGTTTATAAAAACTACCGCGCAACAAAAACAAAAATACCAATGTTTAACTATTGGGTTGTTCGGAAAGTCATTTCGTTTTTTTTGGAGAACATGAAAGACAGTTTTCGTATAATGAATAAATATTTTATTAAATTATATATTGGCCATTCTGGTCCAACACCTTTTGCCATCTTTCTGGCAGTAACATAATTCCCCTCTCATAAAAGTTTTGGTCCTTGCTGGCAAAAAACTCGTCCAGGTGGTTTTTGACATCTTCATTTGAGGTAAAGGTTTTGCCATCCAAAAAATTTTGCAGGGACCGGAACAAATAGTAGTCGGAAGGCGCCAGATCTGGAGAATATGGTGGATGTTGCAGTACGTCCCATTCAAGCTGTAAAAGTTTTTGGCGAGTGACCAAACTTGTGTGAGGTCTCGCATTATCCTGGTGGAACACTACACCCTTCCTGTTGATTAATTCGGGCCTCTTCTCTTTAAGTGAATCATTCAATTTGTCCAGCTGATGACAATAGACTTCTGAATTAATCGTTGTATTGTCCGGCAAAAGCTCAAAAAAAACGATTCCTTTGACATCCCACCAAACGGAGAGCATCACCTTTTTTTGGTGAATGTTGGCTTTTGACACGCTTTGAGCCGGTTCATCTTTTCTGCTCCATGACCTCTTGCGTTTAACATTGTTGTATACAACCCATTTTTCGTCCCCAGTAATAATCCGCTTCAAAAATGGATCATTTTCTAGACGTTTGAGGAGCGAATCACACGCGTCAACACGACGACACAAATTTCGCTCGGTAAGGACATGGGGCACCCACACATCGAGCTTCGAGGTTAAGTCCATGCCTTTCAAATGGCCATAAACAGTTGAATTCGACAAATTTAACCTCTCACCGATCTCTCGTGTGGTGATTCGCCGATTTGCATCAACTAATGCCTTTATCGCATCTTTGTCAGCTTCGACCGGCCTTCCAGACCGTGGTGCATCTTCGACATCAAAATTGCCGGATCGAAATTTTGCAAACCAGTTCTGGCACTGGCGTACTGTTAACACGCCTTCTCCATACACATCCGTCAATTTTTTTCTCGCTTGGACAGCATTTTTACCTTTTCTGAAGTTAAAAAGTAAAATATGACGAAAATGCTGCTTATTGCTCTCCATATTTAAAAAGGCACCAACCAAAAACTACTGGGTAGAATTAATAGAACTTTTTCACACACAAGCCTTGCAATATCAGCTCTCATGACATATAATGGTTATGGGGCTTAAGTGTGAAGTTAGTTTCGAAAAAACGTAATTAAGTCCTCTGGCGGGAAAAAACGAAATGACTTTCCGAACAACCCAATACATACAGCCATGCTTGACGGCTACGATGCTTGGCTGATTGGTGCACACAACACACTTACTGATATATGTCTGTATGTTTGTATGTGTGTATGTATAATATATGTATACCTATATATTATAGCCCCTCAAATCAAAACAATAATCAAGCAAGCGTTGAAATTTCATTGCGTTACGCTGCAATACTTTGCGTTCAACTGTAGCCGGTAGCCACTTGAGCGGACGACGCTGGCGCAGCGTGCGTTCCCGCCGTTTTCGGCTACTGTATGCGCAAACTACGGAATAAGAGGCACCAAGAGAAAACAAAACAAAAAAATTTAAAAATAAAAAAAAAATATTTTTTTAAATACAAAAACAAAAGAAAAATAAAAACAAAAAAAAACTACAAAAGCAATATCTCTTCCATAATGACAAACGTAATGAACACCGCCGTTGAACGACGTTTGCTTTGTTTATCTTTCTTTCGGTAGGAAAATTTTACTTTTCGCTTTCGGAGCTCTCGATATTTGTTCTCATTTTTGTTTTTCTACCGCATTTGCTGCTTTTCAATTTGAGCGATTTAATTAGAAAACTTCAGCGTTTTAGTGCATGGACATATGTATGTATATATATATATATGTATATACCATGTATGCACAGTCAAATTTGCTGCAGCAATAATTCAAAGATTTTACAATCATGCCACAGCAGTTGAGCATTTTGAGCTAATATTTTTTTACTAGGTATTTATTGCATTTTTATTTTTCTGAGCTTATGTACATGAGCCAATATACTTCTTCACATTTTCCTTAACCAACCTCATTTGCTTGATTAAACTGCCACTTAAGTTTACGAGTTCACTTCAACGGGTGGTTGGAAAAATTCTCCACTTCATCAAAACTTCATAAAAGGTTCCCGTATTTATCTCCTTATCTCCCCTAAATCATCCAACACCTTTGCACCACAACTGTATTTATTTATTTTAACGCGATCTTCGCGCTTATTATTTCTGTTACACATATTCACATAAATAAATAAGTGGTTATAACAGTAATATAGCAGTATCTATTGTTTTTTTCAAGTACTGCTTGTGTGTGTGTGTGTGTGTATTATCTCATACATTATTTTCTGATTATTATTTTTGCCCCCCATTGACTTAAATATTTTCTGTCTTTAGCTGTGCTGGTGAACTGATTCCTTGCGCTCAATTAACTAATTATTTTAGGAAAATATTTGTTTTGCGTACTAACGATGACTAAAACCAATATTTCATTGCTGGAAAAGCTCTTTCACATAACCTGTTTGAGACCAAAGGATCCATAAAAAATTTTTTATAAAATTTGTTGACCTCTACATATTGATTGGTTCAAATTTAACTTGAATGTGCAAGAATATTTCATAATATTTAAACTTTGTGATCCCGAAATTTCGGGATTCTAATTTTTTCGGGATTTACTAAATTTAACATCTTAGATATAAAAACGTATAATGTAATAAAAAATTATAACTTTATTTTTTAACCCGTAAAGTCAGGATTGAAATCGGTATTTAATATTATATTTATAACAAAATCAGAGCATACTGTATTTTAATAAGCTACAGTCTGACGTTAGATGAAACTTCTGACTTAATATCGAAAGCTCTACTATGAGGAAGCTGAGTTTATTGTCCCATTGACCAATTTCTATATCTTTCATGTATACAAAATGACAAAGAGAGAGTGCTAACTTAAATAAAATACTCACAATCTTTTTAAAAAGCCGAAAGAAAAATTTTTCAGTTCTCCCTAAAACAACGAAATAACCCACACCCACCATGAGAAGCACCTTTGCCTTGTAGCTCTCATGTGAACCTTGTAATCTATAGAATTCCTAGTGCCTTTGGATAGTCAAAAAGTTTAAGTTGCACCGCTCCATTCGCAGAATAATTCTAAATCTAACAGCACCATAATTTCGAAAGAAATTAAGGCTCTTGAAACTATATTGAAGAGAGGTGGAGGAGGAAAGAGAAAAAGAGATCGACAGAGAGCGAGTTAAAAAGAGATGAGAGAGACTGAGTCATTTAATTTTAAAATGAAAATCATAAAACCATAGATGGCAAATGTTTCAAAAGATGAAATAGTTAGTTCTACTTTAAGCTACACGAGAAGAGTCTGTTTGTTAAAAGAGCCGTTTCGAAAACGTCAAACTGTCCTTGCAAAAGTTTGTTTAACTGCGCTTAGTTGTAAAAAATGTCTAACAAAAAACTCCTTTTTAAGCTCTGTTGCTGTGTTTTCCCTCATTTCTGATCCCAGTTTAATGTGTTAATTAAGATTTTCGAGCTGGTATTCCGAAGGTTAATACCAACCAAGTACTTGTCAGCAAATTTCACACAAGTGGCTGAGAGAGGACAGTGTGAGAGAGTGTGGCAACTAGCTATGATAGTTGGGCTATTAAATTTGATGAGAAATAAAACGAAGACTACATAGGTAATTTAATTACCGTTATTAGCAACAAATGCTAACGTTGCTGCAATATAAAATCAGACAAGCGTGAGATGGTCGAGGAAGAGGCTTGCTACAGTGGCCGACCCACACATACACAGTTATATATATTATATGTACAAAGTTAGTGCCACGGATATGATTCTATTATTTTGCAGCGCTCGAGTAACGACAGTTTTAGTTCTTGTTGTTGGCTACCGTCACCATTATGAAGCTGTTGCTGCCACTGTCACTGCTCCTTCCGCTGCCTAATGCAATTAGAAATAAAATTAAAAGTGTTTACTTTGATGACCCAGCCACTGAGTAGACCACTCACACACATTCACAGCCATACAAATTGTTGCACTTAGTATTGAATTGGTTCTTGAATGTTATTGTTGCTGTTGTGCAGTAACTAGTTGCTGACTGCTGGCTGCTGCTGGCGTTCATGATGTCGTCGTTGATTATGATGGCACTTGAGTGGCTACCAGTTGGCCACGGGCGTTTGTAGCGAGCGTCTAAGTAACTACTTACACACTCATAGTTTTGTCAGCTTTTAAACTTTGACGTTGTTTGTTGTTGTTCCTACTGGTGTCTTGTTGTTGTCGCTAATATATTTTGCTTTTACTGACTTTTCTCCTAAGTTATTGCCGCTTACGGCTGTTTGAGCGTTTAAATGCTCATCAAGTTGTCAATATGACGGCAGATAACAAGCTGTTATAAGCAACAACCGTCCAACAACTAGTACAGTTGTGTGCAATTGAGTGGTGTCTTTTATATTCATTAAAATTTTCGAAAAACTATATAATTTTAATTGTTTTGGTTTTAGGAAATACTGCGGGTCATAGATATGATTAAGCTATATTAGGCTATGTTAAGTTGTCCTATGTTATGTTATATTAAATTATGTTAAGCTGTGCTATGTTCAGTTTTGATGTACTTTGTCCTCTTCTTCTAATATTAAGTAATGTTTTGTATGCTGTGATAAGTCCCTTTATGTTAAGCCGGGTTATGTTATGTTGTTTATGTTTATTTCTTATATTGCATTATCTAATATTTTTAAATCGTTTCTTAAGAATATGATTATTATTGAGGTTTTTCTTTTGTAGTTGAAAACTTTTTGTCTTATGGGTCATAGATAGTCTATAAACCGTTGGAAGACAGTTGAGTACTTCTGAAACTCATTTTCCATATCCTATTATGATATTTTCTATTCTTTTTTTCTTAGTGGCACAACCGAAATTCAGTTAATTGAAATAAGAAAAATATTTATTAATAGGCAATATATTATAGCCAAAACAAAGGGAACGGCGACGGCGAACGACGGGCATGGACTTCCCAATTACTTTCGGTTGCAAATCTAAAATATAATCGAATACATTTTTGACAAACAATTCCACTATATCAACATTGTAGTACTCAACAGAAATCAAACTTTTATGTTGCTGAAAAGCTTGTGGCGGCTTTTAGCTTTACCAACAACTCTACAATCCTCCCCAACAAAGCACCAATGTATATTTCATATGTCATATTATGCTTCTTTAAATTCTTTTACACGCCACTGTAACTATTTCACTTTTGGCATGTGGCATGCAACATGCAATTTTAGCCACTAACTTGCCACAAACCGCATTGGTTTGCATGCAATTGCAACTGGCAATTTATTACAGCTGTCTCACCAAATGTCTACATTGTTTTTGTGCCACTAGCAACAAAATGGAAATTTGTAAAAAATTTTCGCTGTGTTTGTGTCTTTTTTTTCAAATTTGTCAGAGTGAAATTTTTAGTAACCTCAAATTTTATTCAAGAGGTTATCAAAACAAGAACAACCAGTAGTTGTAGCTGCTGCTGATTATTGTAATAATTTATTGTTATTTTTTTTTTATCGGAAGCTTCAGCATCTGTCAGATGTTCGGCGTTTTTTTTCTCCTATGTAGAACTCCGACAACCCAGCGGGTATCAACTCGTTATTTTCATTGCTGTCGCCTTATTTATATTGGTAATGCTATTTCTACATATATATATTTATTAGTTCTTTTCCTAATTTAACGGTTATTTTTATTACATACATACATATGTACATATTTTTGTGAAATGGTTCATAAACCCACTTTAGATTTGGCGCCGTCCGAGCAATCATCGTTAAATTTAAACATGTTAACTTGCTGACCAGCCATTTCGGGCAGGTGTGAAATTATTTATTGACTAAAGCGCGTCGAATTTTTTATGGTTTGAGTCGCGTGTGGAGCATTAGAAATGAGCATTCGAGTGAAGGAGTGCACATGTATGTGTGAAAGAGAGCTCTCACATTTGAGCTTTATTTGGTGAGGGCGTCTGAGTGTGTGTGTGAGGTGAGGTTTGATTGCGTTGAAATTTATGAAAATAAGGTATTTTATGACAAAAAGTTCTCACAGCTCGGCACTTTAAGTCAATTAAGATATTCACTGAAATCTATTCGGTGAAAAATTAGTGATATGCATTTATTAGTAGGACAAATAGAATATGTTGATTGAATTGAATATATTGAATATTTCTTGATATTAAAACGTTTGATATTTCTTTATTGATTCTGCCATAAAAAAAAAAAAGAAAACATGTATTAGCTCTTTTATAATCCATTCTTTAAGACTCACTTAGTAGATTAGTATTTTGTGCTATGTGTTTAAAGATTCAAGACTATAAAAAAAGATTATGGAAAAAAACTATTCTCCTACTGCAAATTTAAAAATGCTTTCTATAGAAATTTATTTGCTTTTCCGCTTTAAACTGAGACGACATTCCCGTTTTTCACAATTCTCTCGGTTATCTATTGCATCCGAATACTTTGATGTCAAACGGTAAGAGAACAACTGTGAAATTCCTAAAAGCTATAAATCTACCCAGCGCACTCGCCCACTTGTTCGGATAACTAACAAGCTCAGCAAAACCCTCAACAAATACTAAGTGGAAGTAGGAAATCAACTATTCAGAGTTTAGGTGAAGCTCTCTCCCGTCCTCTTCTATTTAATTAGCGGGGAGTCACCTAGTGGATTTGGCTAAGCTCGTAATAGCGCGCTTGTCGGCCACCATCTCGTAATTACCAGAAAAGGTCAATCTCATCTTTAAAGATAATTTGCAAGTTAGAAAAACTTACTACTTCGTCTAATTTCATGAACTCTACTGCAACATTAGCATACATATCAGCTGGAGAAATATTATCTTTAACAAATTATGGCCATTATTGGTTGATTTTCGGACTTAAACCGGAGTTGCCAAAGATCAAAACATCCAAATGTGACATGTCAGAAGTCGTGGAGCATGCTGATCATAAATTATCGATCGATGATAGGGTTGATCGATGCGAGGCTAGTTAAGCCCAAAAGACCTATACTAGATACTTAAAAGTTTTATCTTTCTTTCCTCTCAACCCATTCCAGCCAAAAAGAACAAACTATCTCTTCTCCGGAGAACTGCTCCAGCCTCAACATTTCTAGTTCAAGGCTCAGCCATACCTTACTTTGTGAGGTCTCAAATATGCAATAAACACCACACGAACTATAAAGAAGGCCATAGGCATATCACATTGCCAATAAATATCGCAATTAATTACCAGATCGGTTAAATTATATATGTAATCAATTGAGAGTATGTGCAGGAAAGGCGTGGAACAGCATGGAAAGTGTTGCCTCACGGTCAAATGAACAAATTAACACGTTTGCGGCGCGCGGATAGAATAAATGAGTGGCAAAAGCAAATGCCAAGCTGAAGCAGGAGTAGTGAAATTCATTTTTTTTTTTTTTTTTTGAGCGAGTTAAGTGAATTTAATGCATTTTCATTGTAATTGCCATCGATGTTAATTGAATGCCAACACCAGCGCCGCCACGTTAGGTTCAACATAAAAGCCGAAAAATCAAAAGAGGATTGCGCTGATGCAAGGGCGCGAAGTGTAAAGCATGTGAAATATGTGGCACTTATTCATTCAAAAAGCGTTCAACGGGTGGAAGCGCAGAAATGAGGCAGGAAACTGAGAGTTAAAAAAATTACAAACAACAACAACAATCGCCTGTAACAATGCGCCCGCAATGCGATGGCCAATTAAATGTAAATTCGTTGCGAAATTATGCAATGCAACGATGCAAGCGCGCTTACGGTATCACTGCTGCTTGGCGGCCGCAGCGCGCAGCGTACAACAACAACTGCGCTGTTGGTGAAAAAATGCACTGCATTCGCAAAAATATTTCGCACTCAAATGTGGCCGAAATAATTTGCAATTAACACAAGAGCGCGCGACCAACAACAGCAACAACAACCGCACTAAGAGCGCCCATCGTTAAATGAGCAGCAGCAACTGCAGTCGCATTGTTGCAATGCCTGGATCGCTGTGGCAGCGCGATGGAGCAGAGGAAGAACGTCTCGCGCTGGCTGAGGGATAGGCAACGCTACATATATTCACATATGTGTGCTTATGTGTATGTATGTGTGTACGCTCAACCGCGCCGCGCTTGCTTTTGGCATACGTGCCGCAGCTGCAATCTTTTACATTTACACTCCGGTCCAATAAATTGCACATACTTGCAGCAAAAAGTTGCAAAAGCAAAAACAAAAACCGAATTATGTACTTAAAAAATTAAGCAACAAGTCCTAAGGCTTCTTCGTAAAGCATAGTGGAGCGCGGGAGTTGATTAACGGTTTCGCATGTTTTTATTTTCCTCCGGCTTGCGGATTAATGTATTTTCGATGCCGACACTGGGGAGTAGCGCCAATAACAACAACAACATGTGGCCGCAGCGTGCACGTCATGCAAGTGACAGTTACGAGCGTGTAACAAGAATAAAAACACAGCGTTGACTTGGTAACAACCGAGAACCATTAGCAGCTCTAGAGCATGCAGAGTACCTACTTTGACGGCAAACTAAAAATGTCAAAAAGGTTTCAGTAAATTAAAAATTTTAAATTTCAAGAAATTTTTCAGAACTGAAATAATTTAGAATATGATTCAATATAAGATTACGAACGACACTTTTCTAAATACTGAGTATTATATGACTTACCATTATCACAAAAAAAAAATTTACTTAGAAAGTCAGAAAGTAAATTAAAATATTTAAAAAAAAGTATTAAGTTTTCTATACTAAATATTTTTACATATGTTTATCAATTATACCTTTTAATTATTCCTTTTTACATCTGGCCTAAAATTTCACAAGATTTAATGAACATAATTTTAATATAGCGTTGCCAACTTAAGAAAAAATAAAGAATTGTATATAATGAAGTAAACTGTTATAAAAATAATATGAAATGTAACAAAAAATTTGTGAAATGACTTCCCTAACTAAAAGTTCTTGCATAATATTTAAACCTGTTGGCAAAAAAAATTTAATTAAGTGATTAAGAGCAATTTAAAAAATTTAATTAATAATTAATAATAAATTCAATAATTTAAAAAATTGCAATATTTTGGAAAAAATCCAAAAAAAGCACTCTAAAAATTTCGGAAAATTCTTATAAAGTTCGACAGTATATTAAAATAAGGTTAAAAACAAAAGGATTCTTAGGCAAGCTCGGTCACTATTACTGTGAGGACATTTACTAAATAGACCCGAAAAAGTTGACGTTCCCTCGAAAGTTTCTAAAACAATTACATTTTCCCTGACTGGAATTGACAACCTCCTCCCATTCGAAGTGCCTTCTTTGTTCTTTACCTCCACAGACAACCGCTGTGCTGGGCAATTCCGTCACATGTAGGTTGCCGACGCCACCACAGGCTGTTGACTGCTGACAGCTTCTCGCTGCTTTCCGACTGCATCCACCGGGAACATGCCTGCGCGTGTTCCACTTTTATTTTTAGGCACATTTCATTTCATTTCACAGTTACAGTTTTATATCATTTTCTTTGCGAAATTTCACTATGATTTGATTGTATTTTTAAGTTAGTATATAGGTATGTATGTGTATACATCGCAACAACAACAAAAAATATGCATTGTCAACTTCTGCTGCTTTAAATGCAACACATTGCAAGGCGATGTGGCGCTACATCAGCTTACAGAGGCGTTGCGCCCCCGCAAAGGCAGCAACTTGGCGTTGGGAGCAGCTTTTTACTTTCACCCAGACTTGTTGTTTGGTTTTCAATAAAATGATTTGCGTAGTTTCATATATGGTAGCACATTAGGGTGGGACATTTTTTAAAGAAATTGTGCAACCTTTATTATTCATAAAAATATATTTTAATTAATGAATAAAAGCTTAATCTTAGCTCCAAGCTATGTTTAACTATTCATATATATATTTTACCAGAAAAAGCATATATGTCTACCCAGCGAACAAAATGTAATAGTAAATGCTTAAAATAAAAGTAAGATAGCTCAAAATATGTAATAACACACTGATTCCGAAAATTTTTTCTCAAGAATTTAAGCTACTTTCTTCAAAATTGATATCATGGAAATTACGACCCACCTTAGTTCTACATCAACTTTATTAGAATCCTCCGTTGCTTAAAGAAATTTCTAATTTTATGTCACCACAAACATTTTGTCTCTTTTCGTTCGCTGTCAACGTTGAAATTCTGCGCTTGGCGCTCCTAAAGCGGAAATGTTCCATATGTACTTTGAGTCATGTAGTCAGTATTAATTGTGGATTATAATAAAAATGTTGAAATAATAATTCACTGTAAGGGAAAATATTCTTCAAATACAATTTATATTAGTCACAATAACATTAAGTGGAATTTGTGGGACACTTTGTCATATCTGATGAGTTTAGGGTGGTGGCAGACCGAAAGAAGTATCGAGAATGAAATATCGATAACTGTAATTAGCGCTGAGTAGTACTTTTCGATGAATTCTGATTAAAGGACCTAAATTATCGAAACAACACTGTTAACTAGAAAAGATATGCTGATAATCACATTACGAGCTCTAAACAAATCGATATAAGAAGAACCTTTGATCCTCCGGTTAGATTAATAAAAAAAGAAAGAGGAATAGGAAGGTAGTAACTTCGAGCGGCCGATAGCTTCACAGCTTTTATGAAAAGCTTTTCCAGAAACATACTCGGGTATTATTTATCGTCTTCCGATGACGATTTTTTTAAATGCGAACTCACGTTCTAAAGCGGCTCTAAAGCATGATTAAAATTGTTCGAATAAAATAGAGTAGTATCCAAGGGGTCCAGTTTCGCTTCATTCCTTTTTTATTATTAATAATTTTTTATTATCCCTTCAAATTTTTTTCAAGAAAGCTTTCATCTCATAAAAATTTTTAGTCTAAATGTATTTGGTCCAAGTGTTTCTTAAAAATGTTAATACTTTTTGCCGGAGAAATAAAATTTGTTATTCGATGCACGTATGCATATATATTTACAGCATGCATTTATTTATATTTGTGGTCTTGAGATCGCATGTTCAGTACCCAATATTCATACACCGAAAATTGATGTCTCAAATTTCGCAGAATATACCTATTTTTTGGCGTCAGTGTTTACAAAAGCTAGTCCAAAGAAAAGAGTGAATACTCCCAAACCCGAACAACTTGTCTGCCAACGAGATAAACAAACAAAATTTATTCAATTACAATTCAACCCAAATTGAGAAGAGAGAAAGATATCGATTTTCATTTAAACAATGACGCCAACATCAGGACTTAAGTTTACAAAAATAATAAATTCATTTCAAAGGCAATGGGAGCAAAATTCGCTTTGTAAACTCGAATTTCTTTATAAAACGAATTTAAAGAAATAAACTACAGAGCGATTCATGCGATGTTTTACTAAAAAAATATTTGAAAGTTGTTTGAAGAACTTTTCCTGCGTGGAGTAAAACAATGTTTATATGAATTTAATACAAAAAGAAACTTGTTTTGAAAGTAAGTGACAATTCTGCAATAATTCAAAATAAGCCGAACAGAAGACTCCGGTTACCGCTTAAATCGTGACAAAGATAAACTTGTCAAATATGTTTGTAAATACAAAAGAATATGACGAAGACATCCATTAAGCATATAATTTTAATTTATCAGTACAAACTCTTAAGACAATCCAATAAGCAACATAAATAGATCCCTGTATAAAAACGAAGAAGAGATTCTTAATACTTAATACACATTAAAATTTGGATCTATAAATACTTTATATAAACAGTGAAAAGAAAACCCCATATTTGAATTTAATGTTGATTTTTGGAGGTCGGATCTATAAGGCAAAGATCACCTGATCGATTTTAAGTAATAGGCAATTTGAAGAATAGACGAGGAATAGACAGCTTTCGGTAAGCAAAATGGAAGTAAGAACCGGGCTCAAAGATAGTCCGGAGAAGCCGTTAAGGTCTGCATATCACAAAAATTATAGCACAGATACACAAAATATGAGTACTACGATAGAGAAGAGTTCCAGCTATTACTGTTAATAAATACCTATTGTATTTGGTATTGGGGGCAGAAAATAATTTTAGGAAAATTTTAGTGAAATCGACACTTAAAGCCATTTTTCTTTCAAACAAATATGAGTCCAAGGTAAGGAGAGGACTTTGAGATGGCGTAAGTTTATAATTCAGGAGACTTCAAATTATGATTTCCAAAGGCACTTATTTATATTTAGTTGTACTTATGCTTTAGTGAAATGAACTTGTGGTAAATTATCTTAGAACTAGTTTGAATATAAAGGCTAAGTAGTCAACTATATATCCACTCTTCATACAAGAAACTTTGTTTAAGGTGAAAGCATGAGCTATCAGCTGTCAGATTTCATACAGTAGTACCGACAAAAATTCTATTTCCATTTTTTTTTTAATAAAATTTTTGAATAAAAACATGAAATATACACATAAAATATAAACTAAAACAATAAACCTATTGTAAATAAAAAGTATTATAATAGAAGTCATATAAATGAATGTATATATAAATTATTTTATAATTGGTGCAAGTCTGTTCTATTTCGAACTAGTTCATTCCTAGCACGGAATTTCTCGTTGTAAACCAGTATTATACCGGCTGGTTTAAAGTTATCTGCCGCATATATTTTCACTTGTTTACACCGTGGCATATGGCTGCTTGCGTTCAACTCTCTTCCGCTGTTTTACAGCAAAATTATTCGCATAAAAACCCATTTGGTGTGCATAGCCGCAAGACACTTCCCTTAGGTGCCGCACAAATCACAAGTGATGTGTATATTTATATATAGTATATAGTTAATATACGAATAGTTGCGCTGACCACATTAAAGGCAAACGCTAACGGACCTGAAATTGAAATATTTTTAAATAATTATAATGCAACGAAAACAACAACAACAACAACAACAAGAACAGGCGGTCACGAATGTTCAGTACACATCACAGCCTTTGAAGAGAACTAATCGAGTGTTCAGTTAGCAGTGGTTTGGTTTAACCCTTAATGACTCAATTAATATTCAATTTTATATCATTATATGATCAACAATCAAGCCGAATGATTTTGAAAAAATATAAATTTCAGCACTGATTTTTGCACCGCACTACAAATATACAAATATACCTATGTACATATATATTCTGTAGGAAAATTAATATCCGCTTCAACGTCATTATTATGTTATATTCGCATTTTGTTGTTGTTGTCGCTCTTTATTATTTTCCACAGCTAATTACATTTTAATTATAGCTCTGCTTTTGAT
Source organism: Bactrocera minax (assembly GCA_021498325.1). Taxonomy (NCBI): domain Eukaryota; kingdom Metazoa; phylum Arthropoda; class Insecta; order Diptera; family Tephritidae; genus Bactrocera; species Bactrocera minax. The sequence goes on from JAKEEE010000002.1 coordinate 1,533,266, forward strand.
TTATTCAAAACGCTTTTCGACAAGCTTTTCAATGAGAACTTTTGCCCTTTTGTCTGTTCAAGATTATTTTAATGGCTTTACTGTTCTTTAATTAAGGCAATATATGGCGCAAATACATATGTATACATGTGTATTGTGTAGTAATGTATGTGGATAGAACAATTAACAGCAAAATTGGTATAACAGATTATATAATTGCACCTAAGCGCGGCGTATAATTGCTATCGGTGTAAGCGCTTTAAATGGTTTTCGCCCTAAAAAAAAAACACATAAAAACAATAGATAATGTATTTTACTAAAAGCATACTGAAAATAATTATATATGTAAGCACCATTACATAAGTACATAGTTATTACTTAAACAAAATATCATTTAAGAAATGCAGCATTCTATTTTTGGAAATTTTATCTACACAGTTTCTCAACAGAGCCCAATTAGAACAAATACACCGTGCTTTCTGATCTCTCTTCACCCAATAGAAAATATCCACTTCTGCTCGATTGTGAAAAGATAATTGCCGCTGGGTCCAAAACTAATGATGGCCTAAATCACATTAGAAGCAAAGAAAGTTCCAAAGAATGTCACAGACATCTTCGTATTCAGTTAATACCACAACTGCTCATCTAGGAGGTCGTACGGAATCGACGTCGATGTAAACAAATTCTCTCTGTCTCTCTCTTTCTCTCGATAAGCTATAAAATATATCAAATGTACCATTAAACAAAGGCGATGCGAAATCGACACAACTGATGCTGGAATAATTCTGGATGATGTTTTGATGGACCAAGTGATGAGTAAAAATTTCATGCTGGGCACATGTAACCAAATCTAGTAGATTTGGGATTTCATACCAAAAATCTCCTGGAACGGACCTAGTGTACCAAAACTGAGCTAAGCAAATTCTATGTCAATGCATTGCACTCGAAAGTTCTAACCTCTCCGAAATAAGTATATTCATTTATACTCGTTGAACATTGAAATTTATACCCAACCACTGAAGTATTTACAAATATAATATTTACATATTTGAAGAGTTTTTATCTTCAATGTGTGGTCTATATTAAATCATAATCAAATATAATTTAGCTTACGTTTAAAACTGCACTGTAACGTTTGAGTCAATTCAATATCAAGTTAAGAGTCAAGTTGAGAAATCTTGAGACGATTGTTGTTTTGTTTTTATTCATCTGCGATTTATTGTTTTAAATGAACTTATATGCGGTATTGTATAGAAAAATATTGATTAATAGGCAAAAGATCGTGGGAAATTTTCATAACAAGGTTATTAAATAACGAAAAAGTATTTGCAAGTCATGAATTTCTATTAGCGGATGATTTATAAACCATTATGCGTTCATACTAAAACTAAAGTGAACTGTATGATAATAGTTAGTTGTCCAGCTATAAATTTTTTTACAACACGGATTGTATTGTTAAAGATTTAGTCTAAACTGTGTTTCCTGAAGTTTGATTTTGATATTTCTTATGTTTCAGAGTATTTTTTATGGATAACTTATCAGGATTAAATTAAACAATTTTAATTATTTTCGATGACACAAATAATCCCATTTACCGGTAATACCATTTCTTCAAATTCTTTATTTAATTCGCATACTTGCCGTACTGCGCCATAAAACATATTATGAGCAATAATTTAAATGCATAAATATTACAAAATCGGAACAGGTACACGAAAAGCATGCCACTCACCACGCAGCTGTCACTCAAAATGACATATTTACTTCACTTTATAGCGCGTAAAAGCGTCATAAAATTCGCATGCGCCGTTGAGTTTATGCGAAAGAAGAAAATCAACAAAAAAATTATCAGAAATAAAAATGCAATGAATTCGTAGTGAAAGCGCCAGCAAAGAAAAAACTTCTCAAAAGAATTCATAAAAATTTCGCAGAATGACATTTCAATATTCCAAGCAGAGTTGCATGTGTTCTGACAGACAGACAGACAGACAGACGAGCAGCTGCTGCTACGGTTTGCGTCAGACGGCAGGTATTCTCTGGCTAATATAGTCCATAATATGCACAGCTGTCAGTCAGGTTGTCAGAGAGTGTGTCATATCGCTAGCGGAATGTATATTTGTATGTTGTGGGATCTACGAGACAATTATCGTTGATTGGGTGTATGGAAATATGTGCCTCTTTAAGTTATTTAAATTATTTATAACGGGTTAATTGATGTAATGGTATTGTTTTAAAAAACTGTAATCTTTTGTAATTGTTCAGTTTCCTTTGCTCTTATATTAAACTGATCTTGATTATTTATTAATTATTTATTACTTAAACCCATTTCTTCACGCTTATTTATTTAAAACCCTTGTTCGACTGCTGCAACTTGCAATCAACACTTTTCTTCGCCCTCTTCAAGCGTCTATTGCAAATGCGGCCATTCAGTTTAGTAATCAATCATTCAGCGCTGACAGCTATGCATCAGGCGGTAGCCAGTAGTGTCAGCTAATTATTGCCTTGAATACTGCAATGACAGGCAGTAAATTCCGCTAGCTAGTCATCATTAATGGCATCATCATCGTCATCATTTTGAGCATCACTCTAATCAGCATTGCCAGTAATATTCATGGCATTGCAATCGAAGAAACTCATCCATCATAATCATTTTTCTCTAGATTTTACTCCATTTCGAATCTCTTTCATTTGCATTTGCAACTTCACTTTCATTTTTCAATTGGATTTTCTATTCAGTTCATGACTTTCTTATCATGAATGAACCCATCAGCGCTATCAGATAGGCCTACATTTTTGCTCAAACTCAGACGACTGAGCACTTTAGTATTTAACTCACCATTGACTATCAAAATACCTGTTAGCGTTGCTCATTTTAAGTCTCACTTGAGCCTCAACTCTGATTGGTTTGTTATTATTTTTTTAAATGATTTGCAAGCTGCATTCCTTGCGTTTTCTCCGGCCCACCAGGGTGGCATTCAATTAAATATTAGACAGCCAAATAACTGACTGATTTTGAAATATTACTTTTTCGCTCTTTTGCAAGCGCGTTGGCGAATAGCTCGTTCAACTGCAAGTGGCGCTACGACTGCGTGCGAAGAAAAGCGAAGAGATCAGCTGAAAAACGTTAAAAGCCGCTGCACAGCACTTTACGAAGTTTCTTCTCCTGAAAGAAAGTGGGACAACATTGATGAACAACTGATTAAATACTAATTTGAAAATTATGCTGGCGTTAAAGCGTAGGTTTTCTTGTAGTTGTTGCGGGAAAATTATGAGATTATCGAACTGAGTAAATGTGTTCAGCAGCGATGAGTAATCGGATTAAATGATTAGCCGTGCATATAAAAGCAATAAGAAATTGGTGTATTGTGGTTTTTTATTACTTTTTTATTAAAGTATATTAAAGTAAGCTATGATGATCTAAAAATTAACTTTCCCTTGAAATTGTGAGCGTTATTAAATAAGATTCTTAAAATATATACTAGAAACTAAATTAACCGTCCAACATCAACAAACTAAAACAGGTGTCTTTTAAAGCTCAATAAATAACCATTAATCTGATATTAAGAAAAGTATAAAATTTTTAAGGTCTAAGAGTTTTCAGGGTCAAAAGTGATATTCTCTGCTTTGAAATAGAAAGACAACTATAGTTGAAATGTTGGGGGATATATAAGTAGTTGCAAATATATATAGAGTATATAAAATTATTGGTATAGATGTAGTTATGTATAGATATAGAAACAAATAGAGATACAGATATAGACATATGTATAAATATGGATAAAGAAGTATATCAAAAAGCTGGAAAAAGAATGAAAGGAGATGAAAAAAATAAGATGAAGAAAACGAGGGAAAAACGAGGGGAGGTAAGAAAGTATGGAAGAAAATATTAATAAGAAAGAAAGATGTTAAAGAAAGGAAGAGAATGTTAGCAATAGATGGCAAATTAAGAAACTCATATTTGCTTAGTTATATTTTTGTTTTAGTTGAATAAGAAAGATTCAGCGTGTTATACAGATGCAAAAATTAAACAACTTCCCCAGAACCGGTTACTTAGTGTAACTAATGAACTAATTAAATTTCTTTGATGGCGTCCCACAGTACGATTATCAATTTGTACACGTAAAATAGGTTTAGCCACAAATAAAGCTGGTATATTAAAAAACCTTTCCGGTAGGCAAATTTGGAAAAAGAGGCTTTGGTGTATCTAAGAAAATTTCTTAGAAGAGAAAAAAATTTACTAATACAAAAATCAAGTTATATGTATATGATTGAAAAAATATATTCACAACTATATGGGAGCCTTTCAAACAATTTTGCACACCTTTAAATGGAGGAAATTAATTAAGATACTTAAATTATAGGATAACAAAATTATCTGCAAACTTTTCAGATAGACCTTGCCTACATTTAGGCATATTTTAGCGAAGACCCACACTTGAAAATAAAACAACTGATTGCTCTAGACTCTCTACTGAGTCATTTTATACGCGAAACACCTAAAGGAAGGCGATCCAATAGCAGCGTCAATTTCCAAAGTTTCAAACGCCAAACAAACGCAATCGATCATAGAAAACAAACACCGCTCTCTGGTAACAGGATACGGAGCACTCACATGTGTGTATGGTTTATGTGGCACAGCCAAATTGGCAGGAATGCGTAAAACCAATATCAGCCTCTAACAGTGCAGCGAATGGCAGCGGAGACAGCAGTGGCACTGAAAGATGAGCCACTCAATGTGGAAAAACCGGTGACAATGGCAACGCTGCAGCCGCATGCGGCATGCCACAAGTTGCATGCACTGAAGCTGTATATTACAAATATCCACTCAAACAACCGACTTTTGTAACTGCACAGCGCAGCGCTTGGCAATCATGTGACTATGTCAATTTGTCAATGTCGCTGACATTGGCATTGGCGCCCCGTCGCTACCAATTGCCGCCACACCGACCGTCCCCAAGCGCCCTTCGCTCCGCCACAAAGGCAAGTAATCCCATTCGTCTTCATTCATTCATTGCCACAGGCAAGCGAATGCTGTGGACGAACAGAACACTTACACGCGCATACAGTGGCCTACCGTCCAATGGAGTGCGTCAAACAGTAATCAAAGTGTCGTCGAGTGATAATTTTCCAACGCTTGAAAATGACATTCATAACCTGTTTTTATGACGAACCACTGACGGATGGACTGGCTGTCTAACAGTCGGCCTCAAAGTGAATATAAATCAATAGACGAGGGAAAACGGCGCGTACACAAGTACTTCAATCCGATCCGATACACTCAACTCAACTTCATTGGCGATATGTTTTCATTACAACTTGGCAATTCTTTAGCAGTGATGTCGTTGTAGGGTTAAACTATCGCTTTGCATAGAGTGCATCCATCGATGACTTGTGTGTTTTTTTACTGCCTTGCGCATTCCAATAGTCAAATATCGTCTGCATATGCAGGTTGATTTAGAAGGTTATGAAAACATTCCATCAACGAGCGAAAGGAAGGAAGGTGTGTGTGTCTAGGCGGCCTGCGGATATGAGTGCATTTATTATTCAGTATCGCTGCGCTTGCTTTAGAGTTCACTTAAGTTGACATTAAGTTACTTGAGATAAATTCCAAAAAAATATTACAAGAACTATTTAAAGGTGAGGGTACCTGCTTTACAGTTACATTGCAATTGACATTTTAATTAAATTTAGTACCTTCTACTGAAAAAAGTGGCACTCCCGTGATATGCACGGGCGATACTTAAGTTCATTGAGAACAATTTAGGTTTGTATGAAGCCAGTTTACTCTCATAAGAACATATGAGAATATTTATGAAATGATATAATGAAAATCCCGTATTTTTACCTGCAAAGAATTAACCGCCAGCACTATCCTTTAATTGCTGAGTATTTACGAAAAATTTTTCTGCCGTTATTGAGGTTATACGCCGTGAAGTATGTATATCCGACTGCCTCAAGTATATCTCCAGCTGGTCTTAATCGATTCGGGACTAATTACGTATGTTACACAAGCCCTAGTCATCTCCTGATCGGACGTATTGTTATTATAAAGGAATATTGTGTGTACTATAAATTATTCTTACTGTGTTCTCATAATATAATAAAATAAGTATACTGATACTCGTAATATTGAAAATCCGCCATTATCAATTCCACTTTGTCGCTTAGATTAATGATAAAATGCTATGATTAGAATCCTTACGGTAACTTCGACCTTTCTTAAATTGCAGTTTGTTAAATTTTTGTCTAACACTAAACACAATCTCTAATAGAGCACGCCGAACTATTATACTGGATTTCGTCTGAAATTCTTTCGTTTTTGTGAAGAGATCTCCAGATCGTACGTAAGCTATGTTTGTCGTCGAACTCACGTCATCGTCGACTCGAACGTCATAGTCACCAATATATATGTGTACTGAACCTTCATTGTCTTTGGAGTGCAAATATAATAACAACGAAATGTCGCAGCAACTTTCGAGAGTAATTAAACCACAAGTCCGATGATAACAGACTAAAGTCGGGTTATAAATATAATAATCTTGTCACCTCAGACAAATGATAGAGCCAAAACTTTACTAAAAATTCTATAAAGAAATGCGAAATTCATGACTTCTTAGCTATTATAGCCCATGTCGTATTGAACTTTGTTTCGTTTGTATATTTCTAGAGACTTTTTCATTTCGGAGGAAAATTTTAAGAATCTCTATTTTGAACGCTTGGCATTTCGTATTACAACAACATCAAAGTTTGTGCCTTAAATCCAACTGCACTGAAATTTTTATCAAGAAATTGTATTACTAAATTCATAATAAAACTAATATTATAAAAAATTAGATATTTCTCGCTGAGTGACAGCCAATTTACAAAAGTGGCGCACCATCAAGTTGAGTTTCTTTAATTTCTCAAACATTATTTGGATCGTTCAAGTGTTTGTGACAACAGCACTCATTGCTCATTAATCAATGTGAGTAAATGTCTAATGTAAACGTCATTATGGCTGACATTTACCAAGTGCAATGGAGCAAACTTGCAACTGTTGTGGAAGCTAATAAACATACATAACTACACATATATATAAACAACACTATAATATGCTATACAACAACACAATGCTATGCTATGTCACACTATGCTATGCAAGGTAGGTAAATATTTATGTGGGCTAGTGCAAATACTAGCACTAAGTAGTACACAATCACACCCAGAACAAAATATGGAGATTTAGTTGCATGTCGTAATATATATGTATGTTTGTATGTATGTATGGAGTAAACTGAAATTGCCATAATTACCTATTGCTTTGCAAATTTGTACAACCATTAAATTCACTTAATATGAAAGGCAAAAATAAATCGCATAGAAGGGCGAACAATAGTAAGCAAAAGATTTGCAAGGAGGCACAATATGTTTATAGCCTAGATGAGCCGTAAGTGAGGCAATAAAGAGCTTGTAGAATCAAACTTCACTTATATTTATTTCCAGTGAAAGGAATCCTCAATATTCTACTCAGGTCTTTTGGACATAAACACGTAAGACAAAGCACATAATAAGTCAGAATAATAAAATAAAGTATTTATATAAGTTAAGTGGTTTTGTCTTGAGTTACTTTCCCTATTTGTTTTTGGCATGCATCATTTGTAGACTATACGTATAATCCAAAGTGTGCTTAAAGTGTGCCAAAGTGTGTCAACGTTTCACCCAACTCTAAAAAGTTAACTTTGTATCCAGACTATTAGACATTAACAGCTTCCTCTCGTTCTATAGCTCGACTATTAACCGTTTGTGTATCTTCAGGTATCGATTAATGGTCTAACGCCGACTGGAACTAAAGCGATAAAGACAGTTCTGTAATTCAATTGCTCCTGCATCGGAACACTTAGGAGCTTTGAAGATATTTAAAGATTTCACCGACCATAGTTTCATAGCTTCAGAAAAGACCAGTCGACCAGAAAGCTTGCACTCTTCACCTTCTGTGGGGAAAGTAATCCGAGCAGCATGGTTTCGGGGGTTTTGCGGTTCAGTTTCTCAAAAACGGTATCAGAAACCCATAGATCAAACAAGTCTGAAATAAAATTAGATATCAAAACGTCTCTTCATGCTACTGGGTAGCTGGTGGTAACATAATTTGTTAATATTTTCTCATATAGTGTTCCGAAATTTTGGATATAACTACATACAATATATACAACCAAGAACATTGAATGATATTTTATTTAAATTGACACTGAGCTATAAGTGGACATGTTAGCAAAGATCTATACCTCAAGGTGCATTCGTAATGCTATGGTATTACTCTAAGCGTTCTTTTCGGGAGATAAAAAAATCTCACTCTAATTGAATAGCAAACCATATAAGGTAATTGCGCTTAGAATAAAGAAATTTAATACCATATGAAAATGGAATTTTTAAGAGATTTTTCTTGGTTTTAGTAGAAAGTAGAATTGAAAAGTTATATCTATTAAATAGATCAATTTGGGTACTTAGAAATAGTAAAACTAATAAAAGAAATTTTAGTAGGTGCTAAAGGTTTAAAATATTATAATGATTAATTGTTCGGAAATATTCTTTTAGGGTTTCTTCAGACAAAATATTTGTATGAGGAATATAAACAAGAAGAAAACAACAAAAATATCTTCTCAAATTTGATAACAAGCAGTATAACGTCCATAAAATTTTAGAATCGAATATACCTTGAGAGAATTTAGCAAGCTAAAGAAAAGCTTTTGGCTATCAGATTCAGATTTAAATCTTTTAAATAAGCAGCCAAAAATCGAAACTAACTTAAAACCACAATAAAAAAAAGTAAAAACTGTTGTAGTGCTCTAATTTGCTTATCTGTCAAAGTTAACTAGCTTTCAAAGGTCTCTATTATTTTTCCATTTTTATTACAACCCAGAAGTGGAGAAAAAAGAACAAATTCTTTAATGAAGATTTATAGTTAACGCTTTCATTTGTTTTCATAGCATGGCTGGCTTTTCCTGCTTCTCCTTAAATATTTGTTTTTCATTTTCTGTACTTTTTTTTTATTATTTTCTACTACGAGAGTGCGTACCTGGGTGCAAGCAACGTTTAAGAACCACTCAGATTTGCAGCCCGGCATGCCACCACCATAGCAACGCAACATAGAAGCTGCTGCAAGCTGCAGAGGCCTGCTCATTTACATATGTAAATATACGAATTTGTGTGTGTGTGTGTGTGTGTCTACATATCTGCGCATCTTGTTGGCGCATCGATCTTTATTAACGCATTAAAATTAATTATCTTCTTTATTTCTAACACGAATTCAATCTCCATTTCACACGAAGCAACCAGATGGCTGGACCAAGTCCAGTCAAGCCAAATCACGGCAGCAGTCAGCCATTGAAACTGACAGTTAGTAAGCCAAGCAATCAGTTAAACTTTTACGACGGCATGTAGACGCTGTTGGTGGCTTCTTTGCAGGTTTCACCTGTATTCACTTGAAATCACTCTCTCTTTCGCTCTTCTCTCTCAGATTGTTGCAAGATTTATCAATCTAAATATTTTATTTGATGAACCTTATCGGAAGTATTTGCTGTTGTTGCTTTAGGTGATTTTTTGCTGTTGTTTTCGTGTTCCAACAAAAACATTAATAGATATTTACATGCAACATAATGGTAAATGCACCACGAACAACCATATATCCATATAGTATATGATATTGGAAGCCTCAAACAAGCTCTTTGTTGTTGCTTTAGAAAAGTTTTTGTGCTGTTGTTCTAATATCTAACCTAGGATTTCAACCAGCTGCTTATAATAATAATAGTGGTGTTGTTGGCAGGTGTGAAATGCACATAATTCCAGCTTCAATTTGTTTGCAGACAAAACGCTTAAGCTATCACTTAGATAGGGCGCTTAAGTCAATATTTGAAAATTTAGAGAAAAGCGGTTTTTGTTTAATTTTGCTACAGGTTAACATAATTTACATAAAAGTGTGTTTATTTTTAATTTTTTTAATTTTTTATTCCGCCTCCAACTTCTTTGTTTACCCTTAACGCTTCTAAACTGTCCAAAGTCAAAAAGTCTACTTATTTAAAAAAATATATCAGTGCGCATGTGCAAGCAAATTGTCTTTCTCTAAACTTTTCCATAAAGTATACTCCCACTTTAATCTCGCTTCGAATTTAGGTTACATGCGGTGTTAATCGCTTGTATTTACAGCATTTTCGAACTACCGTAGAAGATAAGTACCATTTTCTGGTTACAAATGGGTAGTGGTTGTCTACGCTCTTGTTATTTGACAGTGATAAATGTATAGGTAGAAGATTACTCGAATTCACAAACAAAAAATTATGTAGTTGCTTTCTAAATTGAGGCATAGATCTTTTTCCATTTAGTGCATCACATAATGAAAATAAAAACTTATTGAGATTATTTGAACAACCAGTAAATCACACTATAATTTCTTATTAAAAAGCACGTAGTATGAAATACTTCAACTTCAAAGCTTTCACGATTTCACAAGCATATGAAATTAACATGACAAAAAGCTCACAATACACCCACTAAAATTAGCTATGAATTCATATTGTACTCAAAACAAAATTCAACGACGTGTGACTATCTTATAAGCAAGACAACTTGAAAAAATACTGTTATTCATTGTTAACTGTGGCTATTAGTTTTGTGAAATCAAGTAAAGAAGAGCTTTCACTTTAAAATCGATGAAATTCTAAAGATTATAACACAATTATCGCATCTGTCTAAAAAGCAGGAGTAATGGTTTTCTTTTAAATCCGATTGAAATGTACCCGAAAGACTAAATTACAATTTTTAAAATATTCCGCTGTCGACGGTATACAACTTTCACCATATTTAACAGACAAATGTATTAGGGTTGAGTGACATAAGTAAGGTTGGAATGGTGGCCAGCATTAAATAAATGTCACCGGTGTGACCTGTGGTCAAAAAGAATCCTTTGCGAGTATTACAAGGGTATTCTTGAAAGAATAATTGTTGGAGTTTTACAAAATTCTACTTTTAGCAAAACTAAATGGTATTCTAAATAGGTATAGGTATAGGTATATAGGTATAGGCAAAGTGAAAACAAGAGAACACAACTAACCTTCAGACTAACAATTCTTGCTCGTAGAGATGCGAAGAAAAGTGGAGTGAACAAAAAAGTATCAGTATCTGCAAGTCAATCTAGCAAGGCTTTTTTTTCAAAGCTCTACTCTAGGCTCTACTCCGGACAGAAGTAAAAGGCCTAAAGAGACCAAAGCAGAACAATTTCCTTCACTTAATAGAAAGTCCTGGTACGGAGTTCTAGCTAGAGAAACCGTATTGTATTTTGATAAGATGTACTGTTTCTTATCTGTACCTTAATTTATTGCTTTTAAATATAAGAGTATAATGAAAATAACTTAACAACAAATGTTTATTGAAGAAACTTTTACAATTCAATTTAATGAGATGCAGTGCGAAAACTTTCCCTATCACAAGGAAAGTGAATGAAGTAATGTAATCTGTCTAATTAGTATATGATTTGTGCATAAGAATGCATTAAATCACAACTCAAATATTAAAACTCATGAATAAAAAATGGAAGCAATCGCACAAACAGTGATTTGTAAAAATAAATATTTCAACGCAAAACAAAATTTCAATGTCAAAAACTAACATAAACTTACAAAAACAACTGAAACTAAACTAATATGCTCTACTAAATAACTTTGTAAACAATTTTCCGGCGTTTTTTCATTCAAAATATCTACTGCAATGAGGTGTTTGTGTACCTTAACAATTTTCAAGGAGCATTTAAAAGCATTTTCAAAGCAATTAGCACTCGAACGCCCAGCTGAAAACTATAAAAAAAGTAAACATACATAGAAATTATGGCAAGTGAACAAGTTACGCAAATAAATATGCAAGAAGCTAGCGACTAAGTAGACCATTTATTTGAGAAAAGCTGTTTCGCAACAACAAAAATTGTTTTGAGCATGAAAAATATCGTTAGACAAATATAAATCAACGTGGCGCATGAAATGTTTGAGGAATTTCGTCTGCAATAAAGAGAGGTGCAAAAGCAAATTAACGTTTCTATTTAAACATAATCTAGCATGCGTCAGCGCTTTAGAAATGTTTAAGTTTACATATTAAATCCAGTACTAAATGTTTCGCAGTGCCTACTGTGTGATATATTGGTAATTTCAAGAGGTTTCAAATAATAAATGCCCGGTGAACACATTAAAATAAATAGGAGTTCACTTTGATCTTTATCTAAATATTTTTTAGTATTATTTTACAAATATGTTATAATTTTTAGCAAAAAAGAATTAACTGGAAACTTTTTATTTAATTAAACAATAAAAAGTTGGCAATACTCACCATTCCAACCTTACATAAATAAATATTTGGCAATCCTGTAAACTACCTTGACTGTTTAAAGCAGCTTTGAGTGCAATATAGTTTGCTTAGCCCAGTTAATTTTAAATAAAATCCACTTGTCTAATGACAAAAATAATTACGTACTTAAAATCTTTAAAAATGTAGTTGCCAGTAAGTTACATAAAGTGTATAATAACTAACATTTTAGGTCAATTCAAACTTCCAATAGTGATTTAAAGAATTGGGCTGGCAACACTATATAATTAATTGTAATTTGTAATTAATTTTTAATAGAGAACAGACAACTATTGGGTTGTTCGGAAAGTCATTTCGTTTTTTCCGCCAGAGGACTTAATTACGTTTTTTCGAAACTAACTTCACACTTAAGCCCCATAACCATTATATGTCATGAGAGCTGATATTGCAAGGCTTGTGTGTGAAAAAGTTCTATTAATTCTACCCAGTAGTTTTTGGTTGGTGCCTTTTTAAATATGGAGAGCAATAAGCAGCATTTTCGTCATATTTTACTTTTTAACTTCAGAAAAGGTAAAAATGCTGTCCAAGCGAGAAAAAAATTGACGGATGTGTATGGAGAAGGCGTGTTAACAGTACGCCAGTGCCAGAACTGGTTTGCAAAATTTCGATCCGGCAATTTTGATGTCGAAGATGCACCACGGTCTGGAAGGCCGGTCGATGCGATAAAGGCATTAGTTGATGCAAATCGGCGAATCACCACACGAGAGATCGGTGAGAGGTTAAATTTGTCGAATTCAACTGTTTATGGCCATTTGAAAGGCATTATACGAAAACTGTCTTTCATGTTCCCCAAAAAAAACGAAATGACTTTCCGAACAACCCAATATTATACAGACTGTACAACAGACAAAATACGGAATTGAATTCATATATATTTTATGTATTTTTATTGGGTTTAAATTTTGACGTCCAAACGTTTTAAGAGCTCTCTTAAATTTGGCTGAAAAAATATGTGAAGGCATTTAAAAATCCTGCCAACCCTGACAATATTTCCAAAATCCACTACTGTAGTTTTTATATTTCATTTTCTTATTTTATGACTCAGATTTTATTTGGCATGTAAAATGTTTAGCTTTTTGTCAAATGTGAACTTTATAAAAACCATTTTGTTTATAAAAAAATATTTCGTAAATTTCAAGTACACTACCAAACATACTGTCCATAAAATTCGTCAACAAAAATTGTTAATTTGTTTAGAAAAAAATGCAACCATATTAATTACGTATGCATAATTTTAGATATACTCTATTAATTATGAAAATGGGGGGCAATACGAAATACATAAAGGATATTTTTAGATTTTGAAATTAATTATTAATATATAAAATTTTTGTCTTAAATTCTTCGGTGCTACTCTGATATATATTCACATTTTCGACATTACATTCCATCACATTCCATAGATGGCCTCAGAAAAAATAACAAAAAGTCTACTAGAATTCCATTAGAAAAATTAATATTTGTGCAACTGCACCTGGCGCTGCAAAGCCTAAATTACCAAAGCAATCATTATTTATTACTTAACGCCTCTTTTTATATATTTCCCCATCCCATTGTTACCTTTTTCCCTTACTTTTCCACTTCTACCACACTTTTATTGTTCCCAATCAATCGAAATCGCGTTATTATGTCAAACGTTTCGCAGCAGTGGCGCTATTGATTAGCTACCGTTAAGCCACCGCAATTTGCATAAGAATAAATTTGTATATTGAATGTTAAAAGATGAAATCAACGAAATAAAAGAGACCCACCCTTGTGGAGGCACCCAAGTGAAATCCAGAGGAACAAGAAGACAGACTGCTCGCCATTGCGACCATTAAACGGCGATATGAGAAATGTGGCAAGCCGGATAAATATAAATATTGCACAATAAATAACAGTAAAATAATATTGTGAAATGAAACGTTAAAAAGCTTGCAATAAAAAATCCACGGGCTTTTTTTTTCGGTGAAAGCAGCAGGGAGGCGTGGTTTGCCAACACTAAATGCTAATCACTAAACATTCATCAATTCCGGCAACACTGTCTATTATTCATGTTTTTTGGTGGTATCTCATGTCGCTGGTGTTGTTGTTGTGCTAGTAGAGAATTACACATTACACTCCAGGGAAATTAACGATAACAAACATTAAATTCCAAACCTATCAACAGCTTAGGCGGAAAAAATTCTGAAAATACCATCAGCACGAGTATGCGGGTATTTCCAGCAACAACAACAATAACAGTTAATACCGCGCTGACAGCAAGCAAAAGTCAAACAGTTGTGAGCATTATTCAAAAAAAAAAATAGAAAAAACGACATATTTATTTAAAAGATTTGCTTGACAACGGCAGGAAGTCGAATTTGATACATACTAATTCGCTTTTCCCGCCTGTGGCTCGGCCTGCCTCGAGTGTCAATCATCCAGCATTTGCATGCTAAACAAATATATTTAAAAAGTGATTTATATGTTACTGTATGGATTTAGTTATTTGCGGATTCCGTTTAATAAGGATTTGTCATGCTTCGATGGTATTTATCACAAGATGATGGCTTAAACTCTTGTTAGATTTTTTTTTATGATCTAAGGATAATTTATGTGTGCGCTTTAAAATTTTCGCTCTACGAAAACTAAAAGAAAGAGAACGATTAAATAACGATGAAGTTATTACTACAACTGCCTGAAGTATATATTTAGGCGCGCTGCTATTGTGCTTAGCGAAGTCGCATACCTAAATAGATAAATTATTGAACGATTTAAGAATTTTCTTAAAATTTACTTAAAATTAAAATAGTTGCCTTTTAATCGAACACAAAACTTTTATATTTTTTCGTGTTTGTGTGCTAGTTTATGCAATTTTTTTTTAAATATTGGTATAATAGGGTTTGGATGAGATACACTTAAGGATTTCTTGCTAAACATTGACCATATTATTTTACAGTACGTTTACTAGATAGCTCTCTCCACAACATGTCAGAATCAGAGCGTATTAAGATATTGCAGGTATCTGGCGTACCAACCTCTTGAAATTTATAAATGTTTCAAGTGATAGGATAAATCGATTAATTTAGAGCATGAAAATGCATTATATATTTTTTTTTTACTCAAATTTCATAGCATAGCATATAGCATTTTCTGACCTTGAATTTAAACTCATAAAAAGGATTCAAGAAAATATTGATGTTTATAAATTAGGTACATGATTTCATAGACCGAAATAACATCTAAACGGGTGATGCCATGGACGGTATATTATATCAGAAATAACAGGGACACGATCTGATTTCATCAAAATGTTGAATGTATTTTGTATATTCTGTAATTAAAACGCCCCCTTTTGCCAAAGTTGCACCCGCTAAATGGCGAAGGGTTAAAATATTTTTAAAGTTCTTACTTCTGGACTGATGTTGTTGGGTAAAAATATTTCAGTAAGTTTGTACTATTCTAGTCCTATGAGTATATGGATGTTTTAAATAAATATTTGTTAACCCTGTTTCTTTTAATTCTTTCAGTCTGCAATTGCAACAACCACGCTCGTCAATGTCGCTTCAATATGGAACTATTTAAGCTCTCCGGACGTATCTCCGGTGGAGTCTGTGTAAATTGCCGTCACTATACCACAGGCCGACACTGCCACTATTGCAAGGAAGGCTATTATCGAGATCCAACCAAGAAACTGAATCATCATCGTGTATGCAAACGTGAGTAGAAATTAAATTAATTGGTTTTAGAAAAAAATAAATGTATTTACAATGATTAAAATGTTCTAAAAAACGTGAGAATAGAAATTGTGAAACTCTAGTTCATATGCAAAAGAGTTCTCTGGACTATATACTACATAAAATTAATCTTGTCACCGAAGAACTCTTCAAAGTTTGACAATTTTTTTTTAAACACAACAACAGTGTTTTTGTATACGGTTTTACAAATAGTATACACTCAAACCATAACCCCTAACCTAACCTTAAATAAATATATTTCTTAGGTTATATTAATAAAAAGCCACCTAATTTAACTTATAAGTTAATACTTACAAACATAAAAATTTTATTTTTCTCAAATGAAGTCAACAAACTCGAGGCATAAAAAGAAATAATAATAACAAATGCTACCGTTCCTAATAACCAAACCAATAAAAGTCCAACAAATAGAAAAAAAATCAAAAGAAGTCTATAGCAGCATTTATGGGTCGCCGCTAATTTCATCAATGGCAATTAGACACTAATTTAAATGGGTCCATAAAAATATTTGAGACATTTGCCGATGCCGTCAATCGCCAAGTGATAAGTATACCGCTATATAAGCAAACCGCCGCCGTCAGCGACGCAACGACACTCTCGATTTTCAAAATTTTTTAGATAAATTAATACTGACTTACAGCCTATTTAATACTGATTTTTTTCGTGTTGTTGTTTTTTTGCTGCTGCCCCAACAGCTGTGCTACGCCTAATTAATTATGGGCGTTCGGTGAGTGGCAAATTGTTAAACACATACATACATACAAATTTACATGTCATAAATATTAATAAGCTTGGTTACTCAGCTGTTTTGTTGCTGTGTATTTTTAATATACACATAGCTGATTTTTATTTCCATATCTTTTCTACAAACTGTTGCACATGCGCTTGTGAAAATCACCAATGGAAATCAATTTAACACTCATAAAATAATGGAAGATGGAACAGGTGGTTTTTTCACGGAATTTCGAATCTTTTTAGCAACTATTAATTAATTTGTGATTAAGTGCACGAGATAAGTGCTTGGAGAAAAACTTTTGGCAACTGCCGCCTGAGTTGTGTGACATAAATTTGGTGGGCATTAATTTATTCATTAGCAGCAATGAAAATGAAATGGAAAAAATATATAAAAAGACAATATACAAAAGGCGAAGATAAGAATCGCTGCGGGTATTTGGTTTCATTTCTATGATTTCGAGGCGGTAAATAATTTTTGTAAAAATATTTTTATTAATCTCGATAAGCCTAATGAATAAAAAAAATGTAATAAAACTAACGATTTAATTAAAAGTTTTTTTTGCTTTCAAAAAATCGCAGTTATCTCTTTTTATCAGAAATCCAAAGCTGGCTATGGATATAAAACTTCTAGGAATTGATAATAAACATTTTTTAAGGGGAGTGTAAACCAATTTCATACGTTGTTATGCCATTCAATTTTATTCAAATACTCCCATGTTAACCGATATATTCGGTATAAAGCCATCGAAGGGGACGGGAATATAACTAAGAAAGGTATGGACCAATTTCGACCACTATTAGATGTGTGATGCCACATTCTTTTTTGATTCCTAAGATTTTTCTTATTTTTGAAGTAAACCATAGAGATCATAAGGATTTAATTAACACCAACCAAATTTGTTACAATTTGGTCATAAATTTTCGGAGAAATTAAATTTCAGAACGGTTGACCAATTTTTGAATTTGTTCACATACAGACATTTCAAGGACAATACAGGAATTCTATAGCTAAATTCAACATTCCTGAGAATATGACCGTTACGAATGACCGAATGAAGCGTCAAGGCCTCTTTTGAAAAAAATTCAACCAGTTATAAACATGACCCATTGCCATCAGGCTTCAGTACTGTAGCTTAATTGGTAATTAACGCACTTATCGTTTTTTCGAAAAAGGGTCTTTAATGATTCGGTTAATAAATATGACTATTTAAAGGTCATTTAAAGGTTGAGGTAAATAAAATTTAAATTTGAAAATGGCCGACTTTGTGTTTGTGTTTTTTTTTTCATAAATTGAATATTATATATTATATATTACTTATATATATTATTTTATATTATATGTTATATATATATTATATTGCTTTAACTATTACTTCAGGTAAACTATTTATTACGAGGACAACAACTCAATTTGCATGAGATTTTTTCAACTCTATTTGCATTGGTATTTATTTCATATGTAGTGCACAGAAGGGCAAGAGTTTTTATATTAATCTTAGGAAAAATCCTCTCGAAGTATGTATGGACATAGCAGAAAAGAAGAACTTAAAGTATATTGAATCCGGTAAGGGTTGTCCGGATCAGCCACTCTACTGTAAGTAACCATGTTAGCAAGTTGATATTAGTGATTTGATGCCACCAAAATAAAAAAAGTTAGAAAATTTTTTCGCAAATATCCACTGTTGCGAATAAAGTCAGCAATTGTGTGAAAATCTGCTGATATGGACTACAATGCAAAAGCCTTCCATGGAAATAGAGGTCCTTCATCATACTACATACATCATAACCACATGTTTGTATCTTTTGATTTTATAGGCATATGATTTGGATAAGATGCATATAGGAAAAACTAGTTTGACACTTTCTAAGTCTTCAAAATCGAACACATCCATTAAATGTCAGAAAAATGGGAAAATCACAAATAAAAAACGCATTTCGATTAATAGATTGAAAAATGTCATTTTAAAATACTCCTATTATATTTTTTTTATCCCATATAATATTTGGCCTAAACAGGGAGCTATATATAATATTTCGAATTACTTTTTCTACTCTTTCACTAGCCGTTGCAACACTAAATTATTCCTTCAATCATCATAATCGCAGCGAGGGCATGAACAATAGCTTTCACACATTCCAAGGTCAATTTACGTCAGATTTCTCCACTTTCAGCACTACAATGTAAGAGAAAACAACTACAATACTAACTTCAAGCAGAAAGAACTAATTTATGGCCAACAATTGATCTTCGCGAAGCAAACAAAGTCGCTTATTGGCAAAACAAATGTGCTAATAATGACAGAAAATGGTAAAATGTAACTAAAAAGATGATCGAAAATTAGAAACAGAAACAGAAACAATGGTTGAAATAATAAACAACCGCATTGAAATGCGAACTGGTGGATGTGCTAAAAATACAACAAAAACGGAGCGAAAATGGGAGCAAATCAAATCGTAACACATGGCGTATGAGTAACTGCATGCATTAAAGCCGTGCAACAGGCAATTTTGACTTATTTGCCAGCGACGGTGTAAGCGTGCCTGCATATGTATATGTGCGGAAGGGTGTGGGCGTCGATGGGTGTCGGTGTACGCTTGTGGGTGTGTAGCTTGGCCAGCATAGGCAATGCAATCACTTATAATATAAGCGAAAACGTGCCACACGCACCCAAAAAGCAGCTAGAAAGCAACAGTTAACGATTGCAATCGCACAGCAATGCAAGCAAACACACATACAAACACACACTGCAGGTACATACATATGTATATACTTGCAAAAGTGCAGCGCTCCGTTGGCCTTTGCCAATGTTTATTTTGGCTTTTGCACATTGCCAGCTGTTGTAGTTCATTAGCCGTTGTTTCTGTTGTTTCTGTCGTTGTATATAAGCAACTGCCACATGCCGCACAATTGTCTTTCAACTTGCAGGTATTTTAACATTTGTTTTTATTTTATTTTTCTGTTTCGTTTGAGCTGTTTCGTTGTGTTTGCAACGTTCGAAGGCTGCACTGCTTTGTGATTGTGGTGGTGGTGGTGGTTCCTGCTTTTGTTGCTGTGATTGCATGTGTGTGTGTGTGTGTGCTCTTTTCTGATTCTAAGTCATTCTAGTTAGCATATTTAACTAAATTAATTGCCTTACGATTTCATTACTTTGGTTTACAATACACGAGACCAGATGTTTGTTTGTATATATGTGCCCCCCTGCCTGTAGATTACGGAGGGCAAACTGCTAAAAGTGCGAATGCAAATTAGCATGTAGTTAGTAGCTTGTTGAACTTTTGACTTTCCAGTTTCCGTCTGCTAAATGTATACTAATCTTTTCTGCTACATTCGGGGTATGGACATTTTGGACATCTTGTTTTTAGATTATAAAGACACGCCGAATTGTTTAATGAATGTCATATCTGTGGAGTTTGCAATGTTATGTTCCTCTACATAACTAGTGCTCTATGCTACATGGCATATCAATAAGAGTGTATCTTATTCTTTTCTGCAATAAAATGAATGAATAAGTCAATCAGAAACGGAAACTTTGTTTGACAACATGCCAGCTTTTCCGCAAATAAATTCTTAGAATGCTATTAACTTTATATTTTATACGTCTTTATAACCTCAAGGTATCTCAAAAAGATCAATTTTTATCTTCTTAGTTAAAAGTATAAACCCTAGAAGCCGTCCATATGATTCTTAGCCTTCATTTTAATGCTTTGGTTTATAATTAGAAGCTTCAAATCATCGATCCAATCCTTCAATTTTGTCTATTTAGATAGTCATTTATGAGATTCGCTTGTCTGAAGAAGGAAGATTTTCAAAGTAGAGGAAGCTCTCTAATTTTTCTTTGGCTTTGGTTCTGGTGACATTTGAATTTTATGAGGTTGAAAGTTTTTGTGAGAAATAAGGTTTAAAAATATGCTGGGCACATTTAAGACGCCATATTGCCTTTAATTAGAGAGGGCTGTTATTTACGAACTCTTACTTGCTTAATGCTTTGGGGATCTTTGATCTCTTTCTACAACATTTTCACTTGGATCAATGGTACCTTGTATCAGTGACATATATTGTAAATGTCGCATAGTTTTTCCAATTCATCCAATCCATACCAATTCATCTAATTTTTGAGGTCTTTAATTAATTAAAGAGAGTTTGTGATCAAATGGATCCAGTTTTAATCTAATTATTAGGAATGCAAATGGGGCAAACGGCTGCTCCAATATATCAGCTAATACCGATAACTTGTAGGCTAGACCTCAATGCATTAAACTGTAAAAATTTTCCTGAAACTTGGCCCAGTGAATTTCGAGCTTGTTTTGTATTTAGTGGCTTTATTTATTGGTGCAAATTCAGCGCATGCCCTTCTTAATCATCAATAGCACCTTTATGCCGAAATTTCTTCGTAGTCAAACTGCTGCTCAAATTACTAAGAACCACCAATTATAGCTTCCTCTTCATTAACAAATGTCTCAAGTGGAAAAAAGAGAAAAAAATTAACTCCCCACCAGCAAGCAAATGAATCACCTTTAAGTTAGTAAGACTTTCTACCGAATTTCGCGTAAATTTTAGTGAGTCCACCCCTTTTATTTTTGGATCACCTTTTTAGAGGCCGAGTAACAAATCAGCGCAGCGACAGTCGTAAATTTGAAACGTGCCAAGTTGTTACGTTAATCCGCTGTAATCAATGAGACAGCAAAAAAACAACAACAACAACAAAACTTTAACAACAATGTAAAGCCAGTGTGTGTTACACAAAGCCACACTTTTTGTATTGTTTTTGTTTTAAGCGACAACTCAAATTTTTATCGATATGAAATTAATTTCGCACAGAGCAAACGCAAAGTTTTAAATTAAAAAAATAAAAGTTACAAACAAACACAACAACAACAACCACCCAAAATATATGTAAGTATTTATATGGAAAGGGTGACAAAAGAAAGCAACAACAACCAAAGAGCGCAAAAACGTAACACTCAATTAAAAAACCGCCACGAAAACATACGAAAAAATTCCAGTAACACTAAAAATACAGTTTGCGAGCGTTTAAATTTAAAACGATACTAAAATGTCGGACGGCCAACTGTTGATTTTACGGTCATTTTTAGTGCGGGTAGCCATTGTTGCACAACGTATATGTAGGTATGTAAATGGTTGCCTTACAGCTTTTGTTTTAAAATTTTTTGCGCCCTTTTGCATTTTTCCATGGTTTTGCTTTTTAAATGCGTCCACTAAAAGTTACAGTTGCGGTTTTTGCGAATTTCGCCAGCACTCAATGCCACTAAATTTTTATGAACGATTTTAGTGTTTTGGTGGAGTTTTTAAATTTCTTTTCGTCCCTCGTTGAAAAACACTCAATAAAATTTAACACTATGTAAAGCATGTGTCACTGCTAATATATTAAGTATGTGAGTCCTTAAAATATATATAATAAAGTATGTCGCCTTCTGCAGAATATTCAATTGAGTTCTTGATTTATAAGCCATAAATTTATTGCCAGAAAAGCATCATGATATCGTCATGCAAAAAAGGTTGTTTTGTATGCACTAAGTCCTTAAAATAACTCCTGTCATCATGTGTGGTATCCAATTTCCCTCTTTTCTTTTTCAACTTAATCTTTTTTTTCAACTTAGAAAGTTTTAAAATAATTTTTTATTATATGTCTGCGAAATTGATACAGTTTTAATTTATTATTTTTTTTTTTTTTAGTTTATTAATTTATTAATATGACTTATTTTTTGGTATACCTATACAGAAGCCTAGTGGATTTTAAACGTTACCAGTTTCGGTCCTCAAGCAAATGTCCTCCAAATATTTTTTTTTTGTCATAATAGCATTGAATATTCCTGACTACGTTCATAAACAGTCCTTCACTCATCATATAGCCCACTTTAGGACCCAACCGTTCTTCTAGCATTAACAATTTAGGAACTAGTAATATTAAGTACAGATTACCCATTGGTGCTATTTTATTGAAATTTTTTCAACTTATTCGAAAATGGCAGTGCTTGCTTAAATAAAGTGCGGATCGTTTCGTTATCGCGGACGTGATCACATTTGAAACGATTGAACCATAGACCAAACATTTTATTGCCTTCGAAAAATGTCTCGAAGGTTTCTAAATTAACCTTATTCTTAGAGACCAACAAACATTATTTCTATTGTAACTATATGAAACTAACCACAACTAGTCAGGGAAGCGACACCCTTTCATTAAATTAATGTAGTCCAGATGTCCCAAATTCCATAGCCGCGACCACACTTTGCTTTGAGGTACAAATCAAGCGTGAGCTCCTAAATAAGTGCGACGAAGAACCCCGCTTTGAGCACGTCAACTATCTCATCGTAGATAGCGAAAACCAAAGAGTATGACTTTAGCTAACGAAGTACATGAAATTTTATACTTAATGCGCCTAAAGGTATGCTCGGTGCACTTAATATTTTTTCAGCCATTTTCTTCTCTTCATTAACTTTACTTAATTGAATATAAGCAAAAAACTAGAATTGATTGGCACTTGTTACCAGACACTTGAAATATTTCACGCATTTAGAACTGATGAAATTATATTTCGCTGAATTGCTAATTCAAGTAAAACTAAATTTTGCTGATTCAAATGAAACTACGTCAGAGCAAAGAGATTTCAATTCATTGATGAGTTTTAGAAAACTTAAAGAAATTTTTGCAGGTGCTTGGATGGATTTCATAAAGTTTCGGATACCCCTAGCCCATTTTTCCCTTCCTCACGCAAGCATAAATAAACCAAAGTTATACCTTCTGCAAGCTTTTCGTGACGGATGATTTACACAAGCACTTGAGTTCTAAAACAAAACTCAAAAATACAAATTTTGAAGTCACGTATCCATATTTGTATAAAAATTTCAAAATTCTTGCAAAATTTTCCACTCAATGCTTATGCGTAGGTAAAAAACTTAGCGATATCTATTATTAACTCACTCAATTGAATTTTCCTCTATTATTCTTGGCTTCCTGCAGCTTGTTATTTTAACCATCAGTGTTTAGGATTATCGCTAATATTTGGGTTTTTGCTTTGAAATTTGGAAAATCTCACATGCTAGTGTAAACAGATAATCAAACTTAAGAGCAAGCATCTACACGCATACATACACAAATATATACTTGCACTCAATGAGTAACCCGCCGATCTCACTGTTTGTTTATATGCTTTTGCTATAAATTCGTATTTTTCCAATATAAATTCGTGTTTGTGCAAATGTTTTGTGTTCTTTTCTCCTCCTTTCAAAGTACAAATTGTTGTGATTTTTTGTTATTGTTTGCATTATTTTTGGAAAATGGAAATGGCTTCATTAAGTGGAATTGCTTTTCAAGGTTATTTCATAAATAAACTTTTGGCGAAAAGTGTGAAAGTTTTCATTTCGCCGATTCGCTTGTGAGAATTCGCAGAAACTTTTAGTTTACCTAAGCAATTTTCATTAAAATGAGTGTGTACTCTACACCCATACTTACACATGCGCATAATTTGCACTCGTGTGTTCTCAATGTTTATGCGAAAATTATGCGTGCCATTGAAAAATATACGAAAACAATTTGCATGAAATCGCAAAGAAAATATTTTCCCGAAACACGGTCGAAATTGGTAATGGCTTAATGGTATACTTCTGTAAACATTTTCAAATCTTTCTAATAAAAAAAATTTAGATTTAAGCACTTAAAATCTAGAAACAAAAATTCCTAATTGGAATTTAAATAATAAATAATGGAATTGTTGGAAATGGAAATGGAAATGGAATGGAAAGTCATTGTCAATGCTGAATGGGGGATTTCATCTCCTTGGTTATAAAGTCATAAGGTCAAAAGTCATATATGTTTTTTTTTTCATGATTACAACACGAAGACTGAAATAAACACAGCAATATGGAAATATTCTATTGCCCTCTGAATAAAACTGGTGGTTTAATTAAAGTTCGGCAGCCAAACCCAAAGTATTTTACGACCAATATCTACATATTTCTTCTAGTGCTTTTGACTTGTATATATTTGCTCGAACATTAAATTTGTGTTAAATTGGAGTCGTGGCTGATTCTCGATTGCACTTAACTTGATCTATTTCAATCTCCGCTGTTATGCCGAAAATTCTTGAAAACGAAGTAAACCTACATATATCCCTGAAATTTTGAGAGCATACCACAAATATGCTAAGAAAATTAATTCCGATAACGGACAGTCCCCTGGTTCTCCAAGGTCTCCAAAGTTTCGGAAAAGTGGGAGAGTGCCATCATCAAGCAAAACCTTCAATCTTAACGCATTAAGGGTATCAAGACCTTTATATTTGGTAACCAACGTTTTGATGTGTTGTCATTACTTTTTGTGATTAAAGGGTTCACGTTTATAGTCAAACCTCTTTTTAATAAACTTTTCAAAAACCATCCTATTTTTCTTTTAATTTTCTTAAAGTTGTATTCTTCTTATATTAGGCCCGAGGATGAATGAGGAAATGTAGAATAGACATCGTAGACTAAAAAATTATGAAATTTTAATACTTTCTGTGTTCTCAACTCGAACATAACGGAATGATTCCGAATTTCCGCTTAAGGTTTCATATGGGTTAAGATCCTTAGTTTATGAACTACTTAGGAAGGTTTAGCATGGAAAGCATCGAAAAAGCATAACCCAAGTCATTTAAACCGTATTTAGTACATTTTTTAGAATCTCGATATATTCTGCTGATAGACTCTAGGATTCTCCAATTTACATTTCAATTTCTAATTCCTCATACTGACAAAGAGTTTCTCAACATGAATTTACACTCAATAGAGAATCTAAATTTTGCTCTAATATAAGGAAATTATTTACCGAAAATTAAGCATATATTTTCCATTTCAAATTAATTTTGCCCATAAATTTTCCATAGACAGGCAAAAAGCATGTGTAATGAATGTTGAATTTATTTGCACATACCGCAATAATCCAAATACGAGTATCTCTGCACATCAGCTTGTTCACTTTCCGCACCGCTAACATAATACCGTTATTGCAAAAATGCAATAAAACTGAGTGATTGGTGCGAAAAGAGGCGCCGGCGGAACTGCCGTCACACACACATACACGCACACGTTTACACAACCAAAAAGAGGCACCGATAATATAAACGAATGCATAAAGTAATGATAAACAGTAGTGAAAATCAACAAAAGCAACAACACTAGGCGCAAGAAAGAATACCGCAAAAACTCGACCAAGCGTCCACCTTTCCTTTGTGTGGGCTTTTGAAGATGCTGCTGACGCATTAATTAATTAGTGGCGGCCAATTAACACAAAAAGCCAATAAATCAATTGACCAAGAGTGGCATCGATTTTAACATAGTCCACTCATCCAATGTCCATACCTGAGCACGGTTCCCTGCCGTTTGGCACCCAGGCAACGGGGCGTTGACGTGCACTTAGCCATGGTTGGGAAATGCAAGCTTGCGAATTAAATTAAAGGCGTGAAGGCCTCGCAGCGATTTATTGCCATCAAAGTGACGGCATTAAAGGAGTACACTCACAACGGCATGAGTAAATAGCTGGATGACGGATTGAGTGCACCGCTGCAGCAAGTCTGCTTGTGTGATGGCATCTGCAACACTTTAGTACCAATGGTGAATGTTAAACGGTAAAAATGCTTCAAGGCATGTTGCTAGGGTATCTCTGAGTAGCTAAAGTTGTTAAAGGGTATTTCAGATATCGGAATTCTTCATTGTTTCAATAAAGTTGACAAATTTTTGGATTTATCAGTTTACATTTTTGGTCGCAAAGTTGAGAATTTTTACCAGCAGCCTTACAAGTCCGAAAAATCTGCAGAAACTCAGAAGCGACCCAAATTTGATTTCAATATAACGATTTCACCTTTTGATATATATATCTAAATGTAGGGGTGTTTTTGAGTTATGTGTTTCCTACTTAAATACGAAATATGTAGTCTACATTTGGGAAATGAATGAATAGAATGAGGCTTCGGTCAAAAAGAAAACGACTATTAAAGGATTTAAAAAAGCGTTTTCATAAAAAACATTTTCGATTAAAAATTTTTTTAAGGTCAACAATAGTTGTACTTTTTTCCAATTTATTATCGTATTTATTTCAAAATTACTAGAAGTTTTAAGTAAATAAAAATAAATTAAAAGAGAGAGAAACATATGCACAAAGTTTGAATTTCCTACACCAAACATAAAATGTTGCCTACATTTAGGATGGTATCGAAAAGAAAAAAATAGGGCCATGAAGAAAGTAAACATTTTTAGAACGACGCAAATTTTTGAAAATTTGCTGAAAGGACCTTTAGGTTTAGTAGAAATGTTATTAAATACAAACCTTTTAACGATATATTACTTAAAAAAAAGGGTTACGAAAAAACTATAAAATATGTATACCCAAAAACGCAAATAAATATATTAGAATAAAATTAAAAAATTAAAAAATTCAACATGTAAAAGCGAACAGTTAAAAATATTAAGAAACTTCTTTTCTGGTAACATATGAAAACTTTGTCAGTTGCATATGTTAGAAATAAGTTGTTTAATATAAAATGCGTACAATTAACTGCTCTGGAAATAGAATTTAATTAGGAAAAGATAAAATTATCTATACGCCATAATCAAAATAATATCGAAGCTTAAATATTACAAAATAACTTTCCTGATGGCAACCCCACCACTAATATAATGAGGAATAGACAGCTGGCGATAGAAAAATTGCCTTAACTACCTTCTTCAATAGATGATTTTAATAACTAGATCATTTTCATTACCTTATTTAAAGTCTAATTTAAGAAAAGGCGAAGGCTGTCTGAAGAAATGAGCTCATTATACCCGAAAGTAAATAATTTTCATGCAAGCACATCACTCAAAATGTGCTTCATCTAATTGCAGATAGAGTGATGCGAAAGCAACGGCAGAGTTGAGAGCGTTGCACTGGAAGCAACGTAAGGAAAATATCAACTGCCACTTCAAACAGCAGTTTTTTTTTCACTTTTTATACACAAAAATCAAATAATGAAAATTCCATGCCACATGCCGCAGGGAGCTAACGCGCGGCAGCAACCGAAAGCAAACAAATTCAATTTCACCTTTCTTTGGCGTGGTTGCGCACTTTCGAACTCAAACAAGACCTTAGCTGCAAGTGATTTACTCAAAAAAACATTTAGTGCAAACAAAAATAAGTTTTTATATACTTTATATATATATATATATATATCGCATAAGCGCAGTTTGAAGATGTTTTTTTTTTCGTTTGTCTAACGCTGTCGCCTCTACTTTTGGTTTTCAAACACATTCATTACACATGCGCACTGCATATATATTTACAAGCGCATTGCTGTAACGACAGATCAGCCAATGCACACTTTATAGCCGCGCACACCTCCGTCCACACCTTTGCGTCTGTCTGTAAATAAGACTTCCTGCAACTTCGTCCTTGTTTACATGCAAACAATCAAGTTGTAATTAGTGTTGTTGTTTTGCTTTTTTGACTTTGCATTTTGTTGTTTTTGTCGCCTTTGTCGCCTTTGTTGCTGTTGATAGTCAACATTTGCCTACACGGCCTTTTAGTATGTGTGTTTGTATGCATGTATGTCGTGCGTGTTTTGGATAGCTTCTGTCAACAAAGCTCAACCAAACATAAAGTTTTTTGACATCACTTATTAGTTGTTTTTGTTGTTAATGGTTAAATGGATTGTTGTAGTTGTTGTTAGTAGATAAATATCCTGTTGTGATGTCGAATTTAGCGACTACGCTAAAGGTTATGCAATATTTTGTTGCAAGCAATCGAAGTTAATGAGGAATTGAGCGAAGAGTTCATAGCAGCAAAAAAATTAGACAGATAGATAGAAAAGTTCATATCTATCACTATATACATTTGTATATCTACACTCTTAATTGATTTTTTTCGTTTGTTTTCTTTCAATATTTAATTATTTTCATGGATCACATTTCACCTTTTTTTTTCTTTTTTTGTGGACGAGAGATGTATTCTCTCATAATTTTTCTGAGACATTCTTTGAGTCGCCGAGCTTATTTCCAACTAAACTGTAATTTCGACACACCTCCGCCTGGTGATTATTACCTTTATTATCCCACCTAAAGCTACTGATCCAGCTATGGTTTGAAATAAGTCTCAAAACTGTGAGGATTTCGAGAGGTTGTATAAAATCTCCCAATAACTATCTTCGACATTATGTCGATACACCCCGCTTTAGGGAGGTGATTCAAGTGAAACATAAATAAAACTAGGCCATCTTTTATTCTATATCTATCTATTAAGTGTAGATTTTTCGTCATCATATCCTTGATGAACCATAAAATCAAGAACGTATTTCCGAAATTATTTTATTTTTGAGACTACATCATCCAGCCTCACAGTAGCGCATCCGTTGAAATATTTCACCTAGAAAAAAGTTTTAAAAACGTGCTGTTTTGAATGCAAGATATTAAAAAAGTAAAAGACTAAAACCTTCATTCCCGAGAAAAACTTTGGACTGAATCTATCCTTCGGTCTGCCTCCAGATCTTTAGATCTTTTGAAACAATGTTATATACGTATAGTAGAAGTGAAATCAAGCCCTAGCTTATGTTTTATGCGTGAAAGTAAACACTGAGCCATAAATTGGGTATCTTGAAAAGTCGTCAAAGAGCCAAAATACTTTTCTTTGCTTTCTAAATAAAAGTTCTTCTAAAAAACCTCTATATAAAGTGGAGTGGTGGAGTAAACCTCTTGTTTGTGGAGAGAAGAAATCCTGCGCGTATACTAAGAGTCCAATATTTAAAAAAGATAAATTCACAATCCAACATGCTTTTCTGCATTAGAATCAATTATACTTTCTGTGAGTGGGGTAAACAACTTCGTGTCCACCCTTGGCAACCCCCCAAAAGCAACCTCGCGCGTGCAACGTTGCTCAATTAAATCTATATGCTTTCACAGCAAATTAGAAACGTACTAAATTAAATATCACAGCAGACCACACGCATACATATGCATATACTTTCATAGGAGATATGCAGAAACTTGCTCACAAAGGTAGTAAATAGATCCAAAGTAATGCGGAACTAAATCGAAGATATTAAAAATCATAAAAACTTGGCAGTCACGAGCACTATACACATAAGGGTAGTTGCACAGTGAAGGTGCACGCATGTAAGATTGCGTGAAGAAACATTGTGGGCTTACCTCATGCCCCAAAAAGGAAGAGACACAGGTGAAGGGTGAGGGTTCTGAAAACTGCAGAAAGTAAAAGTTATGTAATGGTAAGCATGTGGGCGGCGTTCCGTTGTTGTTATGCGTATTTCACTGTTATTTTTTTGCCTCGCTCGTTCTTGATTTCGGCATTGCAGCCGTTGCTAGTATGTAGGACAGGTTGCCACAGTGGCAGTTGCAATATCCATTAACATAATCTCACAAAGCGTGTAAAAATCGTGCGAGAAAATGCGTTAAGGCAACAAAAACTGTTACTGCAACAACAACATAGAGAACAAAAGGCTTAAATGGCGCAGAAGAAAGTCAATGAATGGGTAGAAGGAGGCTAAAACGTCATTAATATTTAATTGAATGACACCACAGTTGAGCCGAGCACAAGCCAAGGGGTATGGCAAGCAAAGAAATTGTTGCAAGTAGCGGAAAGTACAAGAATTGTTGGTATTGTTGCATGCAAAGGCGGTGTGGCAAACGCATATTAATGGCTGCAATGCTGTTTTTTCTACAAGATTTCCTTTGCTTTATTGTTGTTGTATCTTTTATATTTTTTCTGCCTCTTTGCGAAATTAATACAATGACTGCGCAAGAAAGTAACGGAGGTGATGCGGCATTAGTTGCATTTTGCAGTGATTTAATTGAATTACAACGCAAAAAGGTGCACACATAAATACATGCTGCTTACAGTGTGGCATGTGGCATATACAATAAGGAAATGGTGCATATAGGAATATATACATAATTGCTTAAAATCTGCAACACATTGTGGCAAATAAGCGCTACTTTCACTCCAACTTTGTCAATGTGTGGCAAAAGTGTGCGAAGGGCTAGAGGAAGCAACACTTAGCCTGTTGCAACGTACGACCACCAACGCACGTCTTTATTATGTACGCAGTTGCAAATTGTAGGTGAAAAAATCCACACTTGCCACATCAAAGTCATGCGGCAAGCAAGATAAATGTGTTGCAACCGCTGTATGTGGCCTAAATAAGTGCATGTGGCAAGTGATAGATTTTTTGTTTGTGTCTTTTGTGGCAACAGCTGTTACCGCAATACGCGCAAAAACATGTGGCAAATAATAATGCCAACAGCAGAGGCAATAAAACATTTCTAAAACGATATATTTTACTTAAACGCTTTGTGTGTGGCAAGTGAGCTGACGTGTCAGACGCAGCAGTTGCATGTTGCAAGGCGAAATGCTCTCGTTGCATATTTCAAATCATTAGTTTGACTAGTTTTAGTTGCACTTTTTGCAGGATTAATAGCTTGTGAGACATTTGTGGGAGAAGGATATGCACAAGTCACTCAAAAGACTTGAAGGATAAAGAGTAGACAGTCCCAAAAGTATTTATATGTATGCTGAAAATGTTTAAGCATGAAGAGTAACAGATATAAAACAAAACAAAAAAAAAAAACAAAATACAATTATAAAATCATACCACAGCGACCTCAAAGCATTTAGCAAAACAAACACCCTCTTTCAAAGCCCTCCAAAGCATATGCAGCCACCACTCCATCCCGATTTATACGCTCACAAAGTACTCAAACGTAAAAATATTTTAGACCTATAAAATCACCCTTAATCTCCCCCTGCCACCCACTGTAACCACCTAACACATGCTTCAAGCTTCTCCGCTGTTAGTTTTGTTATTTTTCAATTTGCCACAATTCCTCCGTCCACCACACAAGCTTAAGCTTTTCATAATCCTGAGGCTCCACTTCACTGCCCTCCCTTTCACGGTGAAAAATCAACAAAATTTCACTTACTGTTAGAGCGCCGGGAGGGCATGCAAGTATATTGTCTTAAGCCGCTCCGCTGCAGTCTAAGCCATATAAATTATGTGTAGCATATTTTATCTGCGCTTTAACCATAGATATCTGCTGTTGGTGGACATTTTTACTTGGCTCAGCTATTTTTCTTGCTTTCGTGCGTATTTCTGCAGGAGAGTGAAAAGAGTAGCAGGGATTTGTGGCCACGAGTAAGTTGCTGTATTATTAATCAATTTTTAAATCCAATGATGAGCCACTATGTGTGGATGTGTGCGTATGTGGGGTGGGAAGTTATGGTGTCGCCTTAGTGCGGCAATTTATTTGTTTACGCCTAAATTGTGCGTGAGTGCATGCAACGCGGAACCACTGTGTCTTAAGTCATTTTGGAATAAAGGAAAACTTATCATATTTTTATATTAAGTATAGGATATGCACATTTTGCACGTAGTAAATATATTATCTAAGCATTTTCATTTTTATGTTCCTTGGCGATTTCGCTGCGGTTCAATCAGCTTCAATCCCATATGCAATATTTTCTAAATACGCTTAATATCAAGCACCGTTAAAATACGAGGTAATTTTTCAATTCATTAATATTTCATTATTCCTATTATTTTGCTTTGTTTATTATCGGTTTATTCGAAAGAATATTTCCATTAATTAAGGAACACGTTTTTTTTTATGTAAGGCTGTTTTAGCACTATCGTCTTTCGCTTAGCCGGTTTTCCAAGACACTTCCTTATATATAAGAGTTTACACTACTCAGGAGTTTTCAAATAATCTTAAAAAGAAATAGCCTTAAAAATAAGATGCTACATTATTTGTAAGGTGGTAAAATTTTGAAGTTTCTAGCAAGTATAAAATTGTACATGGAATTTTCTCGAAATTACTAACTCGTTACTCAATTACTTACTTATTGACTTGATTTGAATAGAATTTGTCCAACAAGATTATCTAGAGAAGGCAAAGCCAGAAGGTCTTTACTGTTCTCGGAGCACTACTCTTTGGGACACCCTTTACTTCATTAATAAAGGTGAAATGCCAACTAACACTCCACAAGTGAAGTAGTGTAGTAATGTAAGACTACTGAAAGCGCGATCCTTTAAGGCCAGATAAATTTCCAAACCTCAATATAATCTCTTCAACTCATTTGAAAGTGTGCTGATGAAAAACTTGAGTAAACTAGTGAGGATAGATGATTTCATATTCGAATATTAGCATCTTTAATCTGGTAAAAAGCAGTGCACCTAAATACTAACCAATGTCTAAGAAATTAATATTAAATACCTTTACTTCTTGGAATAATCAAAGATCAGAACTTTACCGCCTCCATAAAACCCTTTAACAAAGCTCATTTTCCATCGAAAACTCATTTCAAACGTATTCAAATAATTTCAAATAAATAATCGAAGCACTTATAATGCCATTCACACTATTTGCAATCACTTCAACATATTCTATAACTGAAATTCTAAATGGCAACCTATCGATTGCCATCTAATCACCAAAAGCGAACGCAATTTAAATGCTTAAATTGCAAAATCTTATCACCAAGCCAACAAGGCGAAAAGCCGGCGCTAATAAATCATAGGAGCAACCAACTGAGACACCAGAAAATAAAATACTCGACGCAACACAAACTAGCAGCGATACGACAAACCAGCAAACTAAAAAGGAGTTAGACGTCTACATTTACTTCTGTGTATGCATGTGTGTGTGTGCAGCGATCAAGGAAGTAAGCGGGAGCGTGAAGATACGAGCAGCCGAGACAACCACCAACAACATAATAAATAATAATAATTTTCCGGTCATTGCAACATTCGGCAAATAAGGAAATTGTGTAAACGTTCTGCTCATGGTTTGGGGCAAGGAGCGGTTGACTGGTGAATGGTGGTTGGCGTATGGTTTGGCCAAAATAAAATGACATGTAAATATGTAGAGAAATCGTAAATCATGTTCATATGTTGCCAAGTCGCCTCTGTGTGGACGACAAGGCGACAGATGAAGCCGACCCCTTGCCACGCTTGCAACACAGTGTGGCACATGTGCTCTGAGATAAGTGTGTGTATAGCAGACATTAAATGGTGATGATTGCTTTGCAGAATTCCTGTAGTGAGCATATACAAAGCTGGTATTTTGTTGAACGAGTGCGCGCTTGTGTGGCAAATATGTGGCAATCGCAGACCAGTTCGCACACTTAGGCGCAAATTGTATCGCAATGTGAGGCATTTGAAGCGCGTGATTCGCAGCAAGAGAATTTACGAGTTAAAATGGTTTTTAAAGATTTGGTCAAATAATATTTTTCAATCAAACTAATGGAAAATTTATTTAAAAAATTCTTTTAATCTTTTTTATTTTATCTTTATTCTTATAAATATCATATAATCAGGAGTTACTTTATTTTTATATCTGGTATGCGACTTGGATAACTATTGTGTTAGGTTAATGGAATTGTAAATAGAAATTGAGAGAATAGAAATGCGCCTATATGTAGGCAACGTTTTATATGAAGAAAAAATTTTCAATTTGTAAAATCGCCCACAAATATGAACTTCCGAAACAGTTAGAAAAACACGATAAAACAATAGCTGTGAAGTATCATTCCATAACGCATTTTATAAAATTTTCCAATATTATCTTACTAAATTAATTCTGTTGTTTTGTTTTTAGTGTAGCTCTGGATTATAGCAACTGCGCATATGAACAAAAATTACAGTCGTCCCCAAAATTATTTCGAGCTTTTCTCGATATTCGAGCTAAACCTATCACGGATAAAGCTTCCTTCTTATATTTAAGGTTGGGTATTTTGAAAATAATATAATAGGATTTTAAAGGAGTCTCTATCTTCGAGTAGAAATACTTCATTCTTCAAATAAAGGTCTCATTTGGAATAAATACTAAGGCGGGCTTTACATTTGAAAGAAAACTTCTTAAACACTTGCGTCTCTCGGTTCACACCCTAAGCAGTCTTAATAGTTTATTCTATCGGGGAATTTGGATAGCAATTTCAACTTTCAAAATCAAAATACAATCACTATAGCTACAAGTACTACCTCCGAGTGAGTCAAGCGATACTTATACATCATAAGTCTCTAATCAGGTTTGTCTAGCGTAGAAAATTGCTTACAATAATGAGAATCAACTGGTTTTATAGAAATTTTTGGAAAAAAAATAAATCTATTCCTATATGAAACATAGTTCAGCGTATTAGAAAATAGTTTTGAAAGTATTTAATGCGATACCTGTGCCGAAAAGGCCAAGAGAGAACTTTCTCCAGTTGAGCTTTCCTATTAATGCAAACATGCGAAATAAAACCCACGAAGCCAACTTCAAAAGTAAAACGAAAGATTGTTTGTTTGTCAAACGATCGATTTGCAATGGCTATCTTATCAAAAATAGAGAGTTTCGAAGGGTATAGAAGATATTTCCAACAACTTAACTAACAAGGGCTCGATACCTTTCTTTATGGGAAGAAAATACTCCAGCTGATCTGTGGAACTTGCTTCACAGACAATTCCATCTAAAAACCTATCTAAGTGAGCCACTCTACGAAAACTCAACAATAACTGGACATCCTCAAAAATTCAACATAAATTGCAAGCACAAAACAGAGAAACCAACAGAGAGCTAAATGGAGACACTAAAGGAGTTAATAGCAATGTCGCAGCAACAGTGGGAGTAGTGGCAGCTAAAACAAAAACGATAACAGAAGTCAGCAAGTCAGCAATTTTAGAACACGATGCCAAAGAACACAACAAATGACAACAACTTGCTGAGACAAGGAGACAAGCAACATGGAGGAAAGCATTAAACGGGTGAAAATGAACGGCTGAAAATCAGACAAATACATACATGCAACTTGCGTGCAGCAAAGAAAAGGGTCAGCGAGCTAGAGATAGAAATCACTTACGAAATATATTTGCTTATATATATTTAGAAATATTTACCATGTAGACAAATGCAAAGTAGAAGCGAAACAACACTAAATCGTTATGAGTGAGGCAGGGAGGTGGACAAGAGATTAAATGAAAGAAGCGCTGCTCGCAACATATGTCCACTAACAGGGCTTAATAGAGAAGTGACGGCATCGGTAGCCTCCGAGTAGACAAACAATTAATTTTGAAGACAACAGACGCTGCTGACTTTTACTTTTATACACATCGCCCAACCGGGCTATGCGCTGAGTCACGGACAAAAGAAGGCGAAAAAAAATTTTTAAATATGCGAGTGATTCTATCAGAGTGTAAATTATTTCAAAATCTGTTGTTGGCATGTGCGCAGTCGCAATGCCAAAGCAAGAAAACGTAACTCGTAGTACAATAAAGTACATCAGCCTCTCCTCCCTCTATATCGTATTTTCTCTGAAATAATAATACCCACACCTTCACGCTGGTGTCGCAAAGTCACACTTTTGTTTCGGAATAAAAATTGCTCGCACACTTACATAAATATCAACGGCAACTGAAAAGCGTATCGCGCATGCGCATAAATATTAAGGATTATCGGCAAGCACCAGCATCGGACAAAATATAAGATTCACTGCTCGTGTCATAGATTTGCATAGAGCGATGAGGAGGCAACCACCAAACTGTAATAAGTTGAAGTGGCTTTAGCGGAAGGCCCCTGTGTTTAATTAATCCCACGCAGAGTACTGATGTAGTGCTTTCGGTGATGGAGGCCGAACAACAAACAAATAAAAAGTCTTTATAAAATTTAAATTTACTTCGCTTTAAAAGGGAAAAGAAGCGAATCGGTGACCGTAGTTCATTGAAAAAAGAAATGTTTTGTGGCGTTGGGGATACAGTTGTACCGGATATATACAAGAAGTCGATACGTAATATGTAACAACCGTAAAGACCCATTACAAATAGAAATAAGCCTTTATGTCATAGAATAATTGACGTTTAACTAGTCTTTCTCTTTACATACTAGGTTAGTTTATATGGATGTATGACGCCAATGATACTACGTTTAGACCAACCACTCCTAAGTAAGTAACTCTCAGCTTTAGGAACGACGAAAGTTGGAAATTACGAAAGTCGCAACTTTACTGGTGGTCTTTGCCCAAGTGTAAAAAATGACAGGAAAATTCTAAAACTTTATTCTTGTAAAGATTACGCTATTTTAGTTTACAATAAAAATATCAACGGTATTAGTTTTGTAATTCACCTGAGTCTAAAAGTGTAAATTTAGATATTTTCCAACTAATCTGAATTACATATTTGAGGATTTCATCACCACTTTGCTTCCCGAGTAAATAGAGTAAATATTTACGGGTCTACACGATAATACACACTCTGATTGTAAATCCATTATCTCTTTACTAACCTGAACTTCCTTCCTAAAACAAGTTGAAATGAGGAACCATGAATATAATATTATTCTGAGAGTAGGCGAATTCTCCAAGTATGTCGTTCTGACGTGCCATATCAGATATGCATTGTGTGTCGAGACATTTCAGTGATCCGATCTATACCTACAAGAAGTAAAACTAACCCTACAAAGTAGACCACATCACTCTGGAGCGCGGAGATTTTGGACACTATGGACTATGGACAATGCTCTTTAATTCTATCATGCGAATAAAATATCAAGGTACGGTAATTGGCTAAAGATATAGTTTTATGTTAATATTTCATTACTGACCTGATTGGGTGCAAATTGTTCATATAAAGTATATACAAACCATTAACTTATGTCAAACGGGCTTACCTGGTAAGAAACGAATAAAAAGATAATATTAGCACAATATTGAAGAGAGAATTATCTAGTAAATATCAGATACTTCAAAATCAATTCAAAATCGGTTGGTACTCTTCGAAACTTTAGCAAAAGATATATTTAACATATAACACGAGCAGAAGTTTATAAAAAAAACTATTTTCACTAATTTTGCTTCATTCTTCTACTACTCCTTTTAAGTACCTCTTTCCTGCTTAAATTTGAGAACGGAAGTGCATTCCGTACATATCTGTTTATTCATTTTAATTTTTCAATTTCGTTTCAAACTTTCTTCCTCGGCATAATCTTTATTTTTCACTTAACTAATTCACTCAAATCGCATTTAATTGAATTCCATTAGAGTTGCCAACGAAATTCTAATGCAATTGGCAGCACTGCCTTCTCGCTACTGGCGTCTGCGTTGGCGCGTTAATGTGAACATTTAATTTACACTATGCCACAAATTAAATTGCAACAATTTGTTGCACTTCTGCATTGACGCCGCAACCGGGGTTGAGCTGCTTATAAGCCGTGGTAGGAGACTCTACATTAAAGAGTACAAAAAGGGAATAAAAGCGGAATAAGTAGTTGAAAAGTCACAAGGTTAGCAAAGTTCAGTGCTTTGAAAAATGGCGGAGGAAATTAGTTGATGGAATTAAATGCGACTCGGAATAAATGTAAGAGAACTTTGCGGCAACGAACAAATGTGATTCATTTGAATTATATAATATTTATATTTGAAAAGCCTGCTACCGCCAACCAGTTGAGTAAATTATTTATACATTATAACAAATAGTCGAGTTAAGTCATAAATTTGTGTAAATATTCAACCAACAATTAGTCGCCGCAGCTTCTTCTAGGTGCCAGGTGTTTGCTGCATTAAAGTGCTATATATTATCTATGTAATTTTGTGGTAATGCAACAACAATGCAATAGTTAAGTAGCAATAACATGCGCTGGACACTCTATGGACCATATTTTCTATTTCAAATATTATTTAACCTAGCACAGCATTTTGCACACGCTGTAGTATGGCTTTATCCACCTAAGGGTTATTCGTAAGAACCTAAGTGAATCAGAATGAAAAAAATTTATTATAAAATTATCAAAATTGAACCGACAGAACTAAGCTGTAGAACCGTTAAACGATTTGTTTAAATAAACCCTGAGATAATTCAATGAGACCGATATGTATATGAACAGTAAGGTATTAGGAAAGCTTATAAATGAGCCAAAAACTGAAAAATCTGCATAACGGTAACTTTCAAATTTAGAAAAATGGTCTTTCACGTAAGTGGCAATCAGAAAATTGTCAACGAAGATAGAAATTTTTACGAAATGTAAAAATTGAAAGAAATGGTCGCGGCACCAGTCATTTGTTTGTAAATGTTTAAATCTATTATAATGACTTTTGAATACTTTTTAATATAAAACCGATTTTTTATTATTATTAAACTGCAACTTTTGTAGGTAGAAAAAATAGGTGAGGGTATGATAGTAATCTGTCACAGAAACGGTAAATATATTATTGTTCGATCAAAAACTATAAAAATAATTGAAATTGCAGCACAGCGACACCTACCGCAGTTTTAAAATAAAATAAAAATTTACTACTTCGAAACAAAATTCCGAATTTCACCCTGATTATATCCAATTTCACCTGTTTTCAAGTGAGTTCACAGCCCTCAACTTTAAAGAGAAAGGGATTAAAAATCTTTTTAATGGGTAGTGTAAACTCTCGTATACATTTAATTTCTACAATCGATTTAAATAAGGAGAGACATGGCCCTCCATCATTTCAATAATTTCCAATATCTCAGAAAGAGGTGGGAACGTGAGAACATTTTTAGCTATTTAATCAAAAATCCACACCTGTAACCTGTACCCATATAAAATATTTGGTTCCGCACCGACTTAATACTAACTTCATATTTTACATATCCACACTTTACACTTGCAACTACTTTACATGGCTACTCTACTCCATTTATATGCTGCCGGTTTTTGTGTGTGGCACTCGCCGAAAAACCGCATTAACAAAAGCTTTTGAATTTTTAATGACCAATGCCATGGCTAGTCCGGCAACAGGACGAAGCACCGTGCAGTGCAACAACAAAAGCAACAGAAGTAGCATGAAGCAATGGCAAGTAAGCAGGCGGACGGACGGACAGACGGGCGCTTGTAGTTAGTATCTAGAGTGCTGAGGGCACTAATAGGGACACATGTTGCTGGTCGCTTTGGCTTAGTTTCACGTTGTTGCCACCAATGTTGCTGCTGCCACTACTGTCCATTGTGTATTTTATGCAATTTAATTCCTACTCACTTTTTTGGCTAGCTTCTATTTGCTCGCTGCTGTAGTAAAAATGCAAATTTACTACATTTCGCACAGCCACCGACTGTTTTGTGCAAATTACTACTACAACTACATACTTACCGCACTCTGCACTCTCTACTTTGCACCGTTTTGCGCACCGGCACATTGGCAGTGGGTGGCTTTATGGCCACAAGAAGAAAGGTCCGCTGGTCAGCGCACTAATTGCGCTTGCCAGCACTTAATGCAGAGCTGAGCAGTTGTTGTTGCTGTAGCAAGTATTCCTCGAGCATCGAGCATCGAATGGAGTGCGCCACTTCTATTTATTACTACAACTCTTATGCTGTTTAGTGCTACTGCCCGTTTAGTGTTGCTACTTGCTACTCGGTGTAAAATTTACATTACTTAATATCTTTAGTAGCAGTCAGTGAGTGCGCCTTTGGTTGTTGGTGTGTCTGTGGTGTTGTACTAATTGCTACAATGCCTTTCGAAGCGCAGATTTCCACTATTTTTGGCTTGGCTTTCGTTTCGTTCGCCTTCGTTTTCGTTTACTTTGGGGAGGTCCTTTGAACAACGATTACTATGCTGTTTTTATAATGCTCAGTTTTATTTTATTTCTTTTTATCATTATCTGCAATTAATTAGTATGTATGTAGCAAACAAGTTCGGTTATTCAAAAGATATTCTTCTGTTGTTTTATTTAAAAGCAATTGAAAGGAAATTGTCTCTACTTTTTGATATTATATATTTTATATTGTTATTTTATATTATTGCCACAATCTTAATTGATTTTTAACAGTTATTATTTTCACTCAACCAAGTATAAATTAAAAATTGGCTCATAAGACCTGAGATCTCCGAAATTCCTAACTAAATGATGGTAATCATTTAAATGTAAAGATAAATGATCGTTACCGAGAGCTGAAAGCAGAAGGGGGAAGTTTTGGTCGAACGAAAAATAGAGAGGCGAAAACGCAAGATAGCTGTGAACTCGATATGCCAGCTGAGAGGAGGAGTGCATGAAGTATATGAGAAAGTACACCTGTAAAAACAGATTTCCAGGCATACACAAATTATGAGGCTATTTATGAGCTCTCCACAGAGCACCGTGATGTCATCGTTGAAATATGGGAAGAAGGCAATGAACTCGAGTCTAAGTCGCGGCTAAACATGTACCTGGTGAATTATTTAGACATGATGGCGAGAAGTTTATAGAGACCCCGCATAGGCATTACATAATAAAATATGGTCAGACGAAAACATACCTGGTATTTAAAACTTAAATGTATCCTATCTAAGAAGCTACAAGAATAGTGAACATAATAATCGAACAGATAAGAACCTATGAGTATTTCCTTACTATTTCCTAACTTTCCTAATTATAGAAGATCCTATAATTATTTGTAATTTTCGTTCGGTTGGCACTCAGAAAATCGAGGTTGTTAAGAATTTCAAAAATGTTACCTTGGAACTAGCTGAAAACATAGAATTAAACTTGAAGACTAAATTTTTAATCGTTTCGAAACTTTTCAAAGCCTTGAATTCTAAGCTCCCGCAGCTTAAAGGCGACCACATCATAAATAATACTCAATATAGTTATCGAAAAACGCAATTTTACCTCTGAATTCAATCATTTTTGTATTTCCAGCACGTTTAAGCCCCATCTTATTGTTTTTTTTTTATTGACAAATAATTTACTAATTGCATTTTTTTCATAAGGGGTACTTAATGTCACAAAGAAAGTTATTAAAAAACGCTTAATAAATGCGAAAATAATGAAAAAGAAATAAAATAAGCATTATTCTAATTTTAACGCCACAATAAATTTCAAGGCGCTGACACCAGCATCTTCTACCGACAACCGGTTGCTCAGTTCGATTACGTTCCGCTTGTCATGAGCGTCAGCGTGCGAAAATTAATGTGCCATCTCATGTAATGAACTTGCGGAAAGTGACACGCAGATACAAAAATTGCGAAAATTAATACAATTCGCTTTTTTTCATTTCTTTTTCAAAGTTTTTTTTTTTTTAATAAAATATGTGACCGAAATAATATGTCTGGATCATTGTGGCTATTTGCATTACAACTTTGGATTTCAATTTTAGCACTTGTTTACATTCTTTGTTGTTGTATATAATATTTTTTACAAGTTTTTTAGCTTTAGCACAGGCGTGACGATGCGCCGCCGGATGTGTAAACGAATAAATCGCATTTAATTTATTTAAAATCATATTAAGTTACGACTTTACTACGAACACGCACCGCCTAACAAACATATCTACATACAGATGCTGTTAAAGGTACACAACTGCGTTGCCAGCTGTTGGTGGTCAACGTTGGTGGCAATTTTTTGCATTCTTGATTTGCTTAATTTCAACGAAAATGTAAAAACAAAATAATTGCAGCACTCACACACTCCTTTATAAATACATACATGCGTATGTGTCCATATACTCGTATATACCTACTTTTTCATTACATATTTATTTTCACTTTTATTATTGTAAATTTCGTTATACAGCCTGAGGCTTCAGCATGTAACCAAAGATCTGCCGTTCGACCGTTTTTGCTGCCCATTGCCAACTGGCATTTACATGCACTTGACAGCCAACTGACAGGTATCCTGACAGCTGTTTACAGGCACTGGCTGCCCCACTCGTGTGTGTTTCTCATAAATGGACCCGCGCTGTTGCATCTCTATTTCGCAGCAACATTTTAGCGCTGGTGAGGTTTAATGAGTATTTATGGCTTGCAGCGAATTGCGAAAAACCCGTCTCTTACCAGAACTTTGATACTCAGAGGACCACACTAAGCCACAGGAAACCTCAAAATCCTATAAAAGAAAGAGATTTGTTCAGTCCCAATAAATTAGTATTTTTTAGCAAGAAAACTACTTTTTTGTTGCTTTTTGATTGATTGATATTTAAAGCAAGGAGAACAGAGAAGTGGTTTCCCTTGATGAATAACTGCAAATAATAGAAGAAATATTCTAGTATGAAGTCATAGAAAAAGAGTTTAAACCTTAAATTGGGAAAATTTTGGTTAATATTCTTCTTTCTAATATCTGCCTAGCCTAGTGCTACTCTGTATAATATTTATACTGCAAAGAAGTTTTCCCTCTACCTGGTGAGTCTGCATCTATTCGGACGAAAGGTAGTTTTAAATATAAACTATGGTTAAGTTGTTGAAAGACTTTTACTACGACATGTTTACTGAAAATAAGAGCGCAAGAATTTGAATTTTACAAAATTTAAAACTTAAGTGTGTCTCGTTTGAAAGATAATCTTCGAATTACAAAAGTAGTAGTGACATGCCACGAAAGTCTGCACTTTTTCTGTGAAATCAGTTGTCTTCGAAATTTTCAAAATTGGGCATCTTCCGTTGGGAAAGAAGCAAAGGAACACTTTGCACTATTTGATCTGGCAGGAAAATGCTCGAAATTCCTGCGAATTTATTTTAAAAATGTTGGCCGAAGTGGCACTTTTGGAAAGTATTTAGAAAGACTGAAATTTTCGTGACTCTCTAGTTTTTCGGATCATATAAACTTTGACGAAGTGAATGAGTAAATTTTCAGAATTAATAAAAGGAAAGCCAATTTCAAATATTTCCAACGCGTGACATGATTTTAAATATTATAACTCTAGATGACTTACAGTTATTTGTATTTTATTTCGTAAGATTCCATTTTTTTAACTTGTATAATTAAATCATAAATTATATTTAATATAGTAAATGCGGTTTAAACTAAATTCTTTGTAGTATTTTTTAAGTGTTTTACTTAACTTAACCTTTATTATTACTTCAATCCAAATACATAAGGAATTCTCTTACATTCAAAATGTGGTATTACACGTTTAAGAATTGTTTCTG
This sequence comes from Bactrocera minax, assembly GCA_021498325.1. Lineage (NCBI taxonomy): Eukaryota > Metazoa > Arthropoda > Insecta > Diptera > Tephritidae > Bactrocera > Bactrocera minax. The sequence continues at coordinate 1,576,938 of JAKEEE010000002.1, forward strand.
TCATTCATTCATTCATATAAATTATAATAGCATGCCTACACGCCTATTTTGTTCTTTGGCCTTTTTTGTCATATTTTATTAGTAAACAAATATTCAAATAGATTCTATTAAATATGACAACAACAGTTAATAGCCAAAAAGCCATTAACTACATAAATGATAGCAACAAAAAATTTTGGTTTTTAAGAAATGTTCATTGAAAGAGTTTGTATTAAGCGAGCGTAATTAATTCTCAAAAGCTTTCAGCCATTTATGTAGAATCTAACACAAAAGAGACACAACAATTTTGAAATTATTCATAGAATACAAAGTTTGACTTGCAGACATTTGAGTGCTTAATTCAACTGATTTATACGATAGTATTGCCATAAATGTAGTCCATTGTCATATATTTAGTATGCCATTTTGACGGCGATATAAATATGACACAAAAATTTAAACCATAAAACTATATAAAACATTATTTAGGCAGATTATTTTTTTATTAAAGAGATGTGTTAGAAAAATTTGCCTGCCGATTTGTACTTATGTCCATTCCACAGGAATGCTGATACTAGAAACTGCACCAACCATTATAGAACCTTCCCGGCAACAATCCTATATACAGTTCGGTCGACCAATTTTGTTAAACGATTGAAATCCATCATCAACAAACTGCGTCAAATGTCTTATAGTTATATAATTATATATGTATTATATATTATAATGTGTTGACAAACATCATGTTCAAACTCTCTCCTAATTCAACAATTAAGTGTGAGTGAGCAACTTTACCCTTAATTTTTCTCAATTTAAAATACAATGAAAAAATTGATAAATTTCTTATTAAATTATTAATTATATTACTATTAAGTTACTGTAAGAAACGATATGTCATCGTTTTCAAAAGAAATTAGAGAAAACAAAATGATTTGCTACCTCCTTAAGGTTTGAATCATTACCAGATTATGCTTATTATTTCCTATGCAAAAGCAAATTGCAGATGAACTTTTATAAAAAAAATTTCACAATCTAGGCTATATACTAAAAATGGTTTATACCTAATTGCCTCCTAATTGTTGCTTGTTGAACTATTTGTATGTGGCATCAAAAAAATATATTTAGTAAATACATATAGCCGAATCTCGCAATGAAAGATTAGTGAGATTGTCTTCCTTTCACCAAACCTTATAGAGTGGCGGATCGAACAAACGACTGGTATAAGTACCGAAGACTGGCATAATTAAATAGAGATAGAATAGCAAGCAGTTATACCAATTTAAGAAAATAATACCAATTTAAGTTATACCAATTTAAGAATCGTGCCTTTTTGTGTGGTATTCTAATAGATAACTTTGTTGTTGCTAAAATTTTTGTGGGCAGCTTAGATATAACGATCATAGAAGTAGTGAATCGATAGCTATTAGTATAAAAGTGAATACCAGTTGATTTAATATTAGCATAATGAATATTGACATAATTTGGAATAATAAAGTGGTCTGGAGCGTCATCAAACAAACCAGTTCAGAGCAAAGCTGTGTTAAAACTAATAAACAAATAGCTTGCCATTATATTGGGCGTTGTTTCATAAAATAAAGAATAAATTCGTCTACTTCGTTGAGAAAATACATTCAACTAAAACTTATGGGTGTCAGTTAGTTCGACAAAAGTACTTTTAAATTTATATTTATTTTTTCAGACATTCATAAAACTTCAAAAATATGAACCCATTAATCTGCGCCACATTTATATCACCAAACAACTCGTGTCGCTAGCATTTAGATTTGAGTTTTGTAAACGTTTATTTATTAGCTGCTTAAACTTGTGAGATTTACTATTTTATCTACTGCATACGCGTTCACAGCGCTTGATAGAGATCTTAAGAGTGTCAAAAGGAGCAATAAAAAACAAAAATAACAATAATGCATGCACAAACAATAACAATAGCAATAACAATGAAAGTGAGCTGAGCGCAATTGTTGTTGCTGGCATTGTCTATCTGCGGCGTCTAAGCGTTTGCTGCCTGTTGCAAGCAACAAAGCAGCATTGGGCTGTTTTGCAATTGTCAACTTGGTGTTTTGTGGCACATGCAACACCCCTCGCAGCGTTTGTTCGGAATTATTGCGCGACAACTTTTGAACGTGTTGCTCGACATTGCCAACGAGCATCTAATGCTAAGTGACGGCGTTTGTGCATTTGATGTTCGCAGGATGCTGTGGGCGTGTGTTGCACCCACCGCACTACTCACACACACACACACACATACACACAAGAAAATATGTGGTTGTGCCCTCAATTACAAGCCAGCGTCTGCAATGTTTAAGCTGCAGATTTATTTGTCGCAATCGCATAATTTACGGATACACTGTGCAACACACACACGCGCACACACTTCTAACCGTTAAGAGCAGCTGTTTCCTATGCTCCTTTCATTGCTTCCAAAGTATTTGTTCTTCGCTTTTACTTGTGTTGTTCGGAAAAGTTTTGCCTCATGCAAATCCACTTAGTTTACTCAGTTAAATATTTATGCTTATTTACGCAGAGAAATATAGTATATTTGCTTGCAGTTACTTATTTGCACTAGCTGCTTGCAACAGTTGCTAACAACTTTTAATCGTTTGTTAGCAATAACCAGAGATTATGTTGATTATTTGCGCGAATTTATGGCTTTAATAGTTTTAAGTATATTTGCCTTTCCACAACATATGGTTGTTACAATTCAATTAGTGGATGCGGGAAGCTTAGTTCCAAATGTCTTCGTTTGCCTTTCGTGGTAGGTGTGCATTGGCGAAAACATCTAGTAATTTCCACTAAAACCTAAAACTGAGTCTCTCGACTAAACTCTGCTTTCGATGGACTAAAAAAAATAGTAAAATTGCTGCTTTTCTCAAAAGAAAACTTAGGAACCACTATGTAGATAAATTTTGGGAAAATATTGGTTTATAAAACCAAAAGTTGATTGGGCCAACATGAAGAAATACTGACAATTTCTACTTGGGGACAATAAATTCTGTTTTAGAAAAATAGCTAATAAAATGTTGCCTACCTTTTGGCGCGTAGATCAAAACATTTGTTCGCATACAAACTAGGTTATGTTTGGTAAGAAAGAGATCACAAATAGTCATTTTGGTTCCATATCTATCCATTAACAGCAGATCCTCGAAGTAAATCTTAATTCAACTACCGATGTTATGGAGCATCATTTGCCATAATGATACAATGCCCTCAAGATTACCAAGTTGACATAAAATTCTTACTATATAAGCACGGTCTTGATAACTGAGTTATTGTTGAAGTAATGATCATACAGAAACAGGTCGGTTTATCTTTTAGCTATAGACTGAGTTGTGTTGGAACTCATTAATGTGGATCAGAAGGGTCCAGTGGAGTTTAAATTGCTTTTGTAATCAATACAAGAAATGTATAGAATATTTAAATTTTAATAAAAAAATATGTAACATATTCTCTAATATTGCTCGAAGCAACGCCGTAGAGCACATAATGTGAAATATCCACAAGAGTAAGCAATGTATAATAATTCAAGGTCCTGGATTGATTCTAGATTTGTCCTCGGTAGCATATATAAAGGAAAACAGTCAATATGAGGCCTCTGACACCAGATTTACTCTCTTCCAAGAATACCCATGCTATTTTCGAGCATCTAAAGGTTGACGATAACTGTAAAATACCGTTAGAAAATTCGGTTTAATTGAGGATCTTGATAATATTTAATGCATATAAAAGCATTCCCTCTGTTTGACGTAGAGAAAAGTCAATACTAGCCCCTCATTTCTTTGCTGGATATTAGACCCAAGTTCTCCTCCTGATTTGACGAGTCTTAATATATTCTTTGAGAAATTGAGGGTCCTACGAATTTTAAACCTTTTTCAACAAACTAATAGATTTTACGAGAATGATTTCAATTCCCATGACAGTTGGGTCCATGTAATCGGGACATACCCGGATTTTTATTCGGTCAAGGACTGTCAAATCGGCAGCATTATGTAAGGATTATTTTCTACCACTACAACAACAACAATATGAGCACGTTTTCTTCAGACCACCAACACACTCGGAGATTTTTCTTTTTTTACTGAGATCAATTATCGACTGTCGCTCTTTGAAGCTATAAAAATTTGCACGCTGCTAAAACACCCAGAACAGATTTGTGAAGATTGTCCATACCAGGCGAAAACTTTCACTTAGCATTTATTATAATTACACCAACATACTCAAGGCACTGACTATCCTTTTTACTAGTTACTGTAGCAAAACAAAAATTGCATAAGTGGAAATTTAGACAAAACTGTCCAAATCATTTCCGCTTCCTAGCTTTTCGCCATTTTCCACAAACTTTTTCAATTTCACGCGCATAAGCTAATTAAAAATAATATATTTGCAACATTAAGCCGCTTTACGTGCAATAAAGTGCATAGCCATCAGAGAAGCCCGAAAGCCAGAAAGCAAGCAAGCGAAAAATACCAATTCATGGCATGGCGCATTAAAGTATGCAACGCTAAATGGCGCACTGCGCAATGAACCGCAAAATTATAATGCGCCCTACACACCAACACACACACACACACATCTATATAGTGCGCATTTTTTATATTCAATTAAATGCAAATTTTTTACGCTTTTTTGCATTTACTGCACGCTTGCAAATCATGCTTTAAGCTGCAGATAAGCTGCTAAAAAGCAGCAGCGTACAAAAATTAAGTCTTAATTGAATTTATGGAAATGAAAAATTAGCTAGCTAAGCGCATTAAGACATTTATGCGCGCATACACACAACTATATGGTAGAAAAGAAGCAGCATTTCACTTTTGCCACGAAGATGTGGTCAGCTGCAAAAAAAAGATGATATTGCGAAAGTTCTGGCAATTCTGAAAATGCGCAAAGCATTAAATTTTACTCGCTACGCGGTGTTAATGGGGGTCAACGCTGTGTGGCTGCTGTATTTAAGTGAGTTTTACGTCAAATATTTCAATGCGAGCACTTTCTTGCAATGCTTGGCGCATTTTGGCACTTAATTTGGCCGTCGTAAAATAGCGCAGAAAGCAAAAGCGTGAAAAAATAGAGAAAGAATTTCCTTGCAACATTTTAACAGCAACTTTGCAACGGGTTTGATCATTCAACGCTCGCATGCTGGCAAAAATCACGCATTCAACGTGCGAAGCGAAGTTACTCGCCTGATTATTATTGATGTGTTGCAGACCGCAAGTTAACCGCTTACACCTCAACGCTTACACACCTTCCTACCTCTCACCCAAAATCACTGCTTCACAACGCCTTTTGTTTTTGCACTTAACTCGCTTGTGCACGTAATGCGTCACTTGCAGCAGCGATCCACTTGTATTCGACGGTTCAACAGCCAAGCGGAAGAGAACAGCGCTACTTCACAGCTTTCGCTGGCTTTGTTTCGACTTATCATTTTCAATTGTTGCGCTTCATCGCCATTTGATATTGATGCGTTCAACTGTTCACCACCAACATTCCATGTTTGTTCCCTTAAATGTGTTGTTGCTGCAATTCGCCAAAGTCCGCACTACCAGCCAAGCGCACAGCGCAGATTGCGAAGTTTTGTGGCTTAAAGCTAATTACAACTGATTAAATCTTACGAAAGCAAAAACAAAAAACTGACAATATTAAAAAAACATGCAGCATTTGCCTTGGCATTTAACCTCCTCAGTAGCAGCATTTAGTTGCACATTAAGATTGACGTTATTTTGTGTGAAGCAGCGCATAAATTTAAGCGCTAAAAGTGCTCTCTGCACACTCCTCATTAAATTTTTGTCATTTACTCCTTTGCTTCTCATTTCACTAATTCATACTTTATTCTTTTCTTGCAGCTTGTGAATGCCATCCGATCGGCTCGTCGGGCAAAACTTGCAACAACACCTCTGGCCAATGCCCCTGTAAGGATGGTGTGACCGGTCTCACCTGCAATCGCTGCGCGCGTGGCTATCAACAGAGTCGTTCCCACATTGCGCCATGCATCAGTAAGTTCTTGCCTTCCATTCTTAACCATTATTCGCTGGTATTTACATATCTCGACACATGCCTTCCTACTAATACGTTTTTTGTTTTTTTTTTTTGTGTATATCCATATGTCCCCTCTTTTATATAACAGAAATTCCCGCACGCAAAGCGAATATGTTGGACACACAGAACACCGCACCTGAACCAGATCCACATGATACCAATGCACCTTATCGCACAGAAGGTGGGAGGGGTAAGTAAGTGTTCGCTTTTTATCACTTTTTTGTTGGTGTTGTTTTGGTTGACTGTCGTTTTCGCTTGACGAGTTTCTTTGGTTGACCTACTTGTATACTTGTGTGTCTCCATAAAGCTTGTCTAACGCAAACTAAGCTAGACTTTTACTAAATTTCCTCCCACGCTACTAATCTATAAAATAAAGGATTGGTTTATATATAGAAGAGACTATCACTAACACTGCAACGTGGACTATTTCAGGTCGAATTTTTGAACTGAAACATTCCCACATAGATTTTTGGGAATGCTTCTTTGAAGACGCTTGCTGATGGGTATAAAATCTGGTCCATTTCGGTTGCAAAGACCCGACTGACCCTAAACTAAAATGTCTGTAGCGAAAATCCCGGATATCTTTGATTTGCTTGATTGTTGGACAGATTTAAAAAATATTTCAGTGAATCTGTTACTATGTATACATAGTTTCCTATAAAACATCGATATTTTTGGAACAGAGAGTTCAAGTTTACTGCTCGAATGATTTTACACTTTTTATAATCAAATTATATGTATGTCACATTATTCGTTTCTACAAAATGCGGGCACAAAATATTCTCCTCATGAACTATGCTTTCACGAGCGAAGATAACCTTAGAGCCAGACCTCTCGAATAACAAACAAATTGGAACCTCGCACTAAACATATAGAAAGCTTGTTTCGATCTATGATCTGCCATATTCTATACTCCAGAGGTAGAAGCTTTAAACTTGTAGACGATATGCCAATGCACTGCACTCCCTCATTACTAAGGATTCCAAAAATATTACACTACATATTCTTAAAAGATGGAATTTTAGAGATGCCTAATAAAGAAGTCCCACTAAAGAACAAAAATAGTCGAAATCTTTTAATATCGGGTTGAGGCAACAAGTTTTCAGTCACTTCAATAAAGGGAAGAAATCTAGTTATGCTGTGTGTCTGTGTGTCTATACTACAAAATTAAGAAGTTTAAGTTTAGTTCTAGAATAACTTTCAGTGTACAAGGGAGTGGTTAATAGAAAGGTTTTCTTCATTAACAAAATTGAGGTTAGAACAGATTTATGTGGCAATTCTGTAACCGTTATAGACCTAGCTATACTTTAACAACGTATTTATGGAAAAAGTATGAAGCCTAAACTAGTCCTATACTGAAGTCCTTAAAAAAATTGTAAATCCGGAAATTTAAACATAAGTAGGGTAGACTAAAGACTACTAAAGAAAAACTAGTCACTACTTCAATTAGTCTCTTCATAAGAGATACTCGTACAAAAGGTCCATATAATTGGTCCAATTTTTTTATCCAATTTGATCCATACAAAAGATCAAAAGTGACATCAAACACTTATTCTTTTGGGACTACATGTGGACTTATCCCAAAGCTGACGCATTTTTTACAGGGACATCTACCTTTGCGACTAGAAAGATCCGTTGATTCTGACGAATTTAATTTGCTCTGCTCTCATTTACATATTTACAACACGTGTACTTCTTTCTCATAAATATATAGCATTTAAGTAATTAAAGAAATAATATTTATTTGTCAAATGGCGATTACGGAAAACACTCGTCACGTGATGCTCGCACTTAAAAGTTTATTAAACTTGCCAAGGAGTAATCTTTGAATTGTAAGAAAAAGAAAACTTGTGAGGGTTCTAAACATTGGGGTAGATTAGGGAATACATGACTATGCAGACGTTATTAACACCTCAACGCGCTGACAAGTGGGATAGGGATCACATACCCAACTTACTGACACAACATGTGAGAAGCGCTTATAGGAACGCAGCCAAATAGTCACACTGACGAGTCTGCAGAACAAAAACTCATAGAAACCGATGAGCGTCGACGCCGAAGTGTGAGTGTAATTAAAAATCTTTAGTAACAAATACTAAGGATGATAAGCAGCTTACCAGGCGAAAGGGGCGCGGCGAGGAGTTGCTACATTTTACGCGGCCTTCAAACAGCAGATGAAACTACCAGCAAAGCTAAGCAAGTATTACTGATGCTATGAAGCTATTTAGTGTGGCCGGCGTGTAGACGGGAGGGCAGTGGCTGCTCAAGAGGACGCAATTAATAGCTGCTATAAAATAAATATTTCCTCATTTCCTGTCGCATCACGCTGCGCTAGTGCTGAGCGCCAACAACATTTTTTGTTTGTGTTTACTTATGGGGTGTAAGCACAAGAGCGAAAGAGAGAGAGAAAGAGGGCAGGTGCGGCGAAGGCATATTCGCAGACGTAAATAATGGGAGAACTCCACGTCAAAGTGATTTTTCGTAAAACGGCCGCGCAGCTCGCTTATAATGTAATAAAAAGAAATACTTAGTTGCTTACATAATTGAATAATTTTATATAGCAACTCTGCAAGCTGTAAACAAATTACGTGCTGCAGACACAGACAGCGAGGAGAGTCAACATAAGAGCAGGTTGTGTAGGACATGCGGCGAACGAAGGCGAAGGGGTGCTAGAAATTATTTAAGTAAACAAACTGTGAAGTTCCTTGTTTGCGGCAGCGACTTGTGGCAAGAAGTTTCAACTGCTGCTGATGCTGCTGCTTCTGCTTATGCTTGCTGCCACTTACATGTATTTCATGTTGTCGTTGTGGCTGCCGCGAAAGCGTTAATGCGTAAATATTGATAAAGACAACTACAACAAGTAATCACATTCTACACACACACACACACACACACATGTATTTCGTCGCGCCTGATAAGGCTTTCGCCCAACCTCCCAGAGGTCATAAAATATTTGCACTCGCAATGTTAAACCCTCGCTGCGTTTTGCTAAAATTTAAGCTTAGCGAAAGCGGTTAAAACAATCTGCAAGTCGTGATGAAAATGTCCGCGTAGCTTTAATGCTTGTCTCCCGTCAGATTTTGCGACATAAGCGTTCATTTATAGCATGTTTGTATGTGTGAGGACTCCTTGCGACAGCTGAACGCTATTACTTCTAGTCACACTCGGTGTTATAAGCTTGCGAGAAGCTGCTGGCAAGTTTTGAGCATAGACACATACGAGATAATCACTTGTTAAACGCCACTTTAATGGGTGCTAGATAACCGAAAGTATTACATGTCTTTTGGGGAACACAAAACGGATAGTGATGATATAAAATTACAAGACGAAAGATTTTAAAAGTTTGAGGTTATATTATATTTCTGGATGTTGAACCGACTTTGAACGTACGTAGAAGTAGAAGAGACGTATAAATATATAGGAACTCCTGTTATTTATGTTTACACAAATGTGTATCCTTGGATTACTAAATTGGGTTAGAGGAGACTCACAAAAGATTTTAGAATCGGGTAGTACTCTTAAAAGAACGATGGAATTTCACCAATCTACTATATAGAGAAAACAAGAAAGATGAACTGGAACTTGAATACTCGCTTAAGATAAACTTAATATTATTTTGAGGAAGCTTGATTAGACTCCGACTATGAGAAAGTTCGAGTAGCAATATTTCGATATAGAAAATTCAAAGCTGCATCTACCGATGAACTATAGGCTGGTAAAGTACTAGCTACAATACTTAGGGGTAATATGTGATTGAAATTTAAGGAATTACACCACTTTAGAGCGTCGCAAAGTCACCTATTCTTCTCCTATATAATCTTTTATACAAAAAGCTCGAGAAGGAGCTGAGGATCCATTCTATATCCCTGTTTGCAAGAATTGTGAACATTTGAAAAAAAAAATTATTTCCCCCCACACTTTTCTCTAGATAATCTTGTTCGAAAGCTGTTCAAAATTCAATTCAAACACTAAAAAATTTAGCGAATTAAGTGTTCGACCATGTGGAAAAAGCAGTTTTGAGTAAAATGCTTTGAAATATATTCCACTTTATAAAGCATTTTAGCATCTTAATGAGACATTCATGAAATAATTAATTCAAGTATTCATAAAAGGTTCCATATAACGAAGAACTGAAGAAATTTGCCACAACCCTGACTAACATGACTCACACTCAATAACACTGGCGGGTTCGCCCTTAATGAAAATACTATTTAGTTAAGTACTTTATGTTTCGAAACATTTCATAAAAATTTTGAGGTTATGGCATACATAGATATACCTAATCGCGGAAATGAAATTCGTTAACAGTTATTCGAAGATATTTTACAATTTCAATTATCAGAGGAAATTTTGTTATTCACCTCAATTTCTTCCAGCAACAGCATTATTCCACTTTTAATTACAGCGTGAGGCAAGTAAATTCTTCAACTTAAAGCACTACAGGGAACCTACTTATGCCAATTTACTTACACTTTCAAATAAAATATTCACTTTGTCAAAAACACACAAACTGCCTCGGCACATGAATAATCTCACTGCTAATGAAAAACAAACTCCATTTGTTTTATTTACGCGACAAATAAAAACCAACAATAGCAAACATAAAACAATGTTAGTTAACTTTAAAAGTGAGTGAGTGAGTGAGTGAAATGAGAGCACGGAGCAATAAAAGAGGCAACTTCCTAAATGCAAAGCAAACGTCATGCCACAAGTTAACGGGTAAAGTAGAACAGCAGCACTGGCACAAAGGGCAAGACTAAGGAAAAAGCAGGGGAAGGCGAGAATGAAATTTAAAATAAGTTTCAAAATGAAATATTTCATGTCTGCTGGACATGAAAAGGTCCTACACACCAAAGTGTGCACACAATGCGTGGCCCACAGAGACCAAAAGACGGAGAGTGAGAGCGGCCAGAGTGGGGAAAACGAGTTGCATTTTAGCTATGAATTATGCAGTTATGCGGTTAGTTTAGATACTTGCGTTGCTAGTGAAACGATTATTTCCAACTTATGCGAAAAGCAACGAAAAGCGCATTTGCAGCAAATATTTATGATTATAAGAAAATGTAGCAAACAAATGTCAGTTGGAAGGAACTTAAGAATATAACACTTAATATATTCAGCAAACCACTTAAGAGGCAGGCGCTCGAGCAGTGCTTGGATGCAGAGTAAAGTAAAATATAGTTGATGAGCACACTTGTGGCATGCAACAAGGCGCAACTTTTCGCCAAAAAGTTTGAGAAACATTTTTAGATTTTTGGAAGTGAGAGAAATTTAAGAGATTTATAAAAATTGTTTGCGAATTTTCATGTTTACTCTTTGCTCTGAAAATGGAGACAAATAGCTCGCGATGCACTTTAATGCAGTTAATAGCATTTCGCAAACTGCAGTAATTATCATTTGTCGCTTTCGAGCTAACATTTGGCGTTTTTGCTTCTACTTTTTGTTCCGGCCACCGCCGCTTTCTTGCTTATTGCCGCAATTAAATGTAATTGAAAACGCCGGCACTTTGAAAAGAAATCGCAAATGGAAATTCTTAGCACTAGTTGCGCCACCCGCAAAAGTTAGTACTAGTAGTACCATTAAAGATGCTTAAAACAACAAATATTATAACTCGCATGTAATTCACTTAAACATGTCCCAAGCCGCGCTTGTAGCATTATTGCGTTGTTTTCGCTCCAAATGTTGAGGACAGATGTCGGCTCCTTTGCAAATGCAGAACAGGGAAACTGTTCTCTGTTACGATGTTCACTTTGCTAGCGCCTTTGTGGATACTTTTCTTCTCTTCTTTTCTATTTTCATTGTGCTTTAAAGCCCCTTGAGTTAATGACGAGTCTTTAGTTTGTTTCTTATTTACTTACTTTTGGTATTTTTGAAAATTATGACATATGTAAATAATTCATCAATCCTGCAAAAAATCTCGATAATATTATAGAAAAATATTTTAAGCCATTTCAACTTTACATTTATCGACTCATACTCAAATATAAATTTTCTAAAAAGAAAGTTCCAACAATAACAAAAAATCGTACGCAGCTAACTAGACAATTTTACTGTGAAGCTACAGTTAAAATTCCAATTGGGCTTATGAATAATGTTTTTAGGACCCTAAAGTGTAAATTTTAGACTCTTTGGGACCTGGTGGCTAAAATTAGGAAATCTCAAACTGATATTATTTAAGGTTGATGTATTCTTCGAAGCAAAGACTCCGAAAGCATTTCCGATTACTGAGTACCTTTTTAAAGAAAAACAATATAGAATGATTTTTGATATGACAATATAGAATGGTGAGAGATCTGTCCTTGAAATATGCAAGAACGGCATCTTTAGAAAATAAACGAAAATATGCACATATATTGTATGTTTGAATAATTAATAAAAATTAATAATTGATGAGACGGGGGAGACAATATCAAGAGTGAAAAAGTTGTCAAAAGAGACAATTTTAAGTTTCAAAAAGTTGATGATCAATGAATCTATGGATTTTACAAATCAACTCATTTAGCTTTCAAAAAACGACCAACACAAATAGAAATACACCAATGGAAAACTCATTTCTCAAAAAAGACGAATAAAAAACAGTTAAACCAAAGGAAGACTTGATAAAGCAAAACTATTGTAATATCGAAAAGTTGGAAAATCGCCCTTGAAATTACCGAAAAAATTTAAATTTCCTCTAAAAGGATACGAACTTTTCAGCCTGCCTGGAACATAGAGAGAAGAGATTCTGGAACAGATTGGTATTCAACAAATTTAACTTATGAATTTACTGGAAAAAGACCAAAATCCCCCCATAAAAACAGGCAATGGGCTTCCCCTGACTTGCAGAAATTCATGCGTAACAGATAAATTCAATGAAATGCTATATGGAAAACACAAATATACGAAAAAATTTATTTTTTTCGCTATCTTACATCAAATCACTGCATCAAAAGACAGTTATCAGAAGTGCTACATGGATATGAAGTGTTGGCTTAAATATTACAAAAACCTGAGGAGGAAAATTTTGGAGTGGAAAAGCATTAATATTAATGAATAAAGAAAAGGTTTTTGATAAAAAAAAAATAGTTATCTGACTTTATGAACCATTTCCATACCAATATCGCTTACAAAAAGCGCTCCCAATATAGTCAATTACTCAATGAGCACTTCATTTAGCATTCAAATTTTGTTTTTTATCCAATGCGATCTCATCCACAAGCCACCTACTCGTAAAATTGTTTAAATTCTTTTTGAAAGACTCATCGCATAGTATTCCTATGTATGTGCATATGTATTTATTGTGTTGTTCGGAAAGTCATTTCGTTTTTTTTTGGGGAACATGAAAGACAGTTTTCGTATAATGCCTTTCAAATGGCCATAAACAGTTGAATTCGACAAATTTAACCTCTCACCGATCTCTCGTGTTGTGATTCGCCGATTTGCATCAACTAATGCCTTTATCGCCTTCCAGACCGTGGTGCATCTTCGACATCAAAATTGCCGGATCGAAATTTTGCAAACCAGTTCTGGCACTGGCGTACTGTTAACACGCCTTCTCCATACACATCCGTCAATTTTTTTCTCGCTTGGACAGCATTTTTACCTTTTCTGAAGTTAAAAAGTAAAATATGACGAAAATGCTGCTTATTGCTCTCCATATTTTAAAAGGCACCAACCAAAAACTACTGGGTAGAATTAATAGAACTTTTTCACACACAAGCCTTGCAATATCAGCTCTCATGACATATAATGGTTATGGGGCTTAAGTGTGAAGTTAGTTTCGAAAAAACGTAATTAAGTCCTCTGGCGGGAAAAAACGAAATGACTTTCCGAACAACCCAATAGTAGCAAGCTGGCATTTTCCAAAGTTGAATTGGCTGCGATTCAAGCGGGCAAATTGAATTGTAAGCATTGATGGGCTGTGTCGACGCTAATTCTAAAAAATGCCGATGCAGTTACATACAGGCATACATACAAACAGGAGTGCGTGTGTTGATGCGCATTCCGGGGCGGACAGATTGTCAACTTGACAGCAAGCATCGACACATAGCAAAGCGCGTGGAAAGTGTGCAACGCCCCCTGAACTTTATACACATACATACATACACATATGTACATATGTATTGTTTTCAAATGGCAGACCTCGAAAAATCTGAAGCGCCGCAGCCGTCGGCGTCTATGAAGTGATGCCAATCTAGGTGATCCTTAACTGAATACAGGGCACACACACACATACATACACGCACAGCCACTGACTCTACAACAACACGCTGGTGTACATTGTTGCTGTTATTGTTGCCTTAGCACTATTGCTCTAATTCTGTAATTTTGTGAGATTTTAACACACATACACAAACACAAAGCCATGCATACTTACATATGCATATGTGTAGACCTATTTTGGTTGTGCGTCAATAAATAGCGCAATTTATTGATCCAATCAGCGTGCATCCAATTGAGAGGAAAACTAAAAATCAGCAGCGTTAACAGTTCAACAGATAATTAACTTTTACGCATTGTGGGAGGGATAATACCAACAACAATAAACAAATATTTACTGCAAGCAAATCAATAAATATTCTGGTTTTTAGTTTAACATATAAAAGCTTGTAGCACTCATGTGTTTCATATACTTCAATATGTTGTTGTTGTTGTTGTTATTGTTATTGTTGTTGCTGTTGCGTTTTTAGGCATATTGCATTAGTTAATTTCTGTAATAAAATCGCATTTTAAGTGCCAGAAGCTCTCAACTTTCGTAGTTAAATAAATATTCGGTGAATCTTTTTCTTTTGTTTCGCTTTGAGCGCTTTGTGGCATAATGGAAAGTGTTTACCATGCAATTTATTATAATCACAGAAGACTATTAAAGAGCTAGAATTATTTGCTTTCCTGCTTTTAAAAGGAATTTGTGTACATAATTTGCATTTAAGGTATATAAAATATTTGTTTTATTACACCGACGAAAATCTACTCAATTTGAGTGATTTCCTTTTCATTCTCTTTCGCAAGAAGACTTATGTAATACATCAAGTTAAAAATAAACATGAAATTATTTGAAAAATTCCATATGCGTATATACTGAAATATTTTCGCTAAATGTAATCATTTAACCATGTTTTATTCAAAAGTCATCAACAAAATGTTTTTTGATTGCTTCAGTCGAAGCATATTTTAATATAATACATATTGTAAATACATATGTTAAAAAATCAAAGAAAATAATCTAAACAATTTGATGTGAAAGCTCCTTAGATTTATTGGCTTACTAAGTAAGTAACAGATGTTTAGTTGAAAGCTTTAGCTTTTAGCTTACTATAGGTAGGTTTGTACTATAAGTATTTTAAAGTGGCACTAACTTAATGAATTGTAAAAGACATCTTGCTGAACATTAAAATGAGCTGTGATAATTAAATTGTACCTTTCTAGTGAATGAAACCTTAGCGTTTGAATCAAATTGATGTGAAGTTATATCTACGAATCAGTTTAATGATAAGTGTTAATATGTGTGGTCGAATATTTTTAATATACATATTTAAACTTTTCTCACTGCTATTTCAGCAATTAAGTTCAGGTCTATGTTTTAATGAAATAGAAAAGGTGTTTGCTCAAATAATTGAGCAATCTTTTTTAGCACTTGCTGTTAAGACACCAGACAATAAATTAGTTTGTTCATTACAAATGCTCTTTGTATCACTTCTTATGGAAGCTAAGGCTAGGTTGTTATTGAATCGAAGAAGAAAATGGTAAGCGCGCACACATAAAAATTGGTTTTATACGCAATGTACGCTTAGTACGCTGAATCTTCAAATTTCCTTGTAACAACTCCCATCACCAAATTTCTTTTTTAAGAACTTTTTTTACACATTTTTCGAGTACTGTTAAACCCAACATTTAAATTGTGAACAAAAATTTACAAAGTCACATGAGGAAACGAAACCTACGAGCACACCGCATATAACGGTATGTTTTAAAGAGATGATATACATCTTTATATTCAAAACATTTAAAAAATGTCGAATACTTCTACTAACGTCTTAGTGAAGGCCACTAGTATAAAAATTAAAGTAGAATTAAAAGTAGATAGAATCTCGGCTTAACTGTGTTTATCCGAAGAATTGAATATTATGATTTTTATGTCCCCTTTCAATATGAATTTTGAGTGTACCTACCGTTCAACTTCGTCCGCACTTATTAGTCGTATTTTGCCACTTCTTTTGAAGCACTGTTCTCTTGTCCAAAAATGTACATTTGATAGCAACAACAATGTTATCCAGTTGAAACACAATTCAAGAGATTGTGTGAACATCTCACTAAATTTATATAACCAGCAGATCATTTTTTCTCTACTGTGTTTTACACCAGTGTTTTGTTCGCTTCGCCACTCTCTAAAGTTAGACGAATTGAAGACAGCTTCCAGTGTTAGTTATAACTATTATGTAATATATAATTCTCCAAATAAAAGTCTGCTTCCGTAAAAATTGCATTCATCAGCACTCCGTACATACACGTGTATCTAATAGATATCGTCTTCACTCCGAAAAAAAATTAACCAAAAGAATTAAAAACATTCTTGCAAGACTTTTATTACTTTTTATATTTTAAATGCACCGCTTGGCAAAAACAGAATGGCAAGTCAAAAAGAAGCAAAAAACACAGAAAATTGCATGCCAAAGCCACATTACCGCTACTCTGGCCCCCGAGCTAATTGGCATTGGTAATTGAATTGTATTTAAATTTAAAATGTAAATTGTTCTTGTTTTTAGCTTTCAGTATACATATGTACATATACTGGTATGTATATATGTATTTTTTACTTTAACTTTTTTTGTTGGACGCTTTGGCTGCGCTGCTGACTATTAGGCAGATCAGTATATATATATGTATATTTGCTGCATTTTGTGTTTCGGCATTGTCGCAATTAGTACTCAACGTTTCCACATGTCTCAATTGGCCACTGATTGACGTCTTTCGTTGGCCATTGAGTCGAAATTGAATTGTTTCAGAAAATTTTTTGAATGAAAAAAAATGTGCGGCATTTCTTTTCATGGTTTATTGTTATAGTAGAGGGGTAAGAATAAACAAATTTCTTTACTTGTGGAAGATATTAAAAGAAGAATCCTTAAAAAGCAGGAGGAAATCAGAATTTTTTCAGCATTTTGCTACTGAAGAGAGTATTTCATAACCGACTTAGAATAAAATTGTAAAGATTTCCCAAACTAATTTTAATAGTATCAAAGAAGTCTTTTCTAATTTTAATACTTTATATTTTAATAACATCAATGAAAGAAAAGAAATGATGCAATGAGCAATTTGTAAGCTTAAGACAAGACAAAGTTATAAATCATAATTTTTTCTGCATTTTTATTGATTTTTATTGCTCCTTTATAATTCTTGTGTTGACAACTAACATTTCAGAAATGATTGGAAATCTTTCGATTAATAAATATTAGAAACATCTATAACGGTACTTATAATTTACATACTACTTTTACTTTCAGAATGCGAAAGATGCAAAATAAGCACAAAAAGGTTAAACCTCAACAAATTCTGCAAAAGAGACTACGGTGGGTATTTGTAATGAATTAAAGCTTTGTAAAAGCTTTGTAAAAGCTTTCTAAAAGCTTTCACTTAAAGCAAAGTGGTAATAAACAAGGAAATCAAACTATAGTCGAGCACTACAAAAATTTCGAATTTCACCTAAAAGACTTCTGTCTTCTTAAGACTTCTTTTTTTTTTTTAAACAGCAATAATGGCCAAAGTGATTGGCCGCGAATCGAGTACCGAAGTAACGAGCAGCAGCGAACAATACACCAAAGAAAATCAACAAATGGATCCCGACGACGAAACGGAGGCCATGGAGGACAACACACCCGAAACGGTCAAATACGACATACAAATACAGGCGATCTTCAAACGTACCCCACTCGAGTACGCAACAACGAATACAATCCTAAAACGGGGTCCTTTGACCTGGATCATACCAATTAAGAATCTAGAATGTCGTTGTCCCAGAATCAAAATGAATCGGTAAACAAGGAAGAAGAAAAACAAAAATAAGGAGAAAAAACTATTACATACCAATAAATAAACAGTTATATGAAATATTGAACGTTATTATGATTTGTTCTGTTTTCTTTTATCTCTCTCACACAGCTCCTATCTGATACTGGGCAGGGATTCGGAATCGCCACCGGGCTATCTTGGCATCGGTCCGCGTTCCATTGTGATCGAGTGGAAGGATGAATGGTATAGACGTATGAAACGCTTCCAGCGACGTGCGCGAACGTGCCAGTAAAGTGAATTCAAAATAAAACACAAAAAGTGAAAATTGAGAACCAATCACACTTCCGCACACATACATACATACGTACATATATGCGCATATTTTAAATGTATTTGTATTTGTAATAATAAAAATAATTTGAAATAGTTTCTAAGGCAAAACTACTTAAATGCATTCAAAGTCGAATATATCGATGAACACACACATTCATACACATATATATGTGTATATGTGCAATAAATATATACGTAATCGTATGCATCTGAATAAAAGTGTTAATTTTTCGCTGTGTAAAAACAAATATTTTATGGTACTTGTAATCATATAAACAACTTTTTTACTTTTTTACTTTATTATTTTTTAATTAATAATTCTCATAATTATTTATGTATAGTCTACTCGTTTATTATTTTACTTCATCTCGCATTAACCATGACTTAGTTTTAAATTGTAACTAATAATAATAATAAGTTTGAGTAATCAATTTTGAAAATATGAACTTTTTTCAAACTTTTGTAAAGTATGGATAAAAATCATTTAAATAATATACTTATACCATTAATATAAATCAAAAATCTTACGCTGAAATATAATGAAAGCATTTTTTATTTACCAAAGTATTCATAATATAAATTTAAATCTATGTAAAAGCCAGCAGCTTTTCTGGACGAAGAAATACTGACAGTGGCAAAAGCTTTGTTGAAAAGGTTGGGAAATATATATATGTAATACATGATAATTTATATTAAAAATATTATTAATGGAAAGTCTTTAAAGGTCCCGAAGCTCAAAACCTTCTAATAAATAAATATCGCAGTTTTATTAAGCTTTCAAAAGCTTTCGTGCGGGTTTTTTCGATATTAGCACTAATATATGTATTTCGAGTTTAAGCGTAGTTGCAAAAAAAATTGACAAGTAAACACAGGGAGAGATGTCTCGTAGTTGGCAGCCAACGAGTTTATCTTACTCTTTTTTAACTGAAGCCTTTTAAAGCTCCAAAAGTATATACAAATTTCATATAAAATCCCCGATTAATTTTTCTAAATAATCGTCAATTAATAAGCAATCTATTTCGACGTCCATCAAAGCTTTTTATTTTTTGCAAAACAATTATTGAGGGCGCTACATTAAAATTTACTTTTGGCGGTATTTTCAATCAAAATCCAATTGAAAATACGTCACTAAAACGGGTAGAACAAGCTGAAAAGCTTATTATTTATCCGAAAGCTTACTAAAATTTTCACACAATTTTCTCAATATATATATAAAAAAATATATTTTCATTACCAGAGTGAAAATGTCAAAAAGCTTGCTATAAAGCTTGCTTGCTTGCGAAAATAAAAGCTTTGCAATTAGATATAGTTCAATTATAGTTATGAGAAAATAGTTTCAACGAACCTCTTCAAAATAATGAAATGTTTTTTCCTAATACACTTTTCAGTAAATGTTTTTGGTATTAACTGAAATATTTCATTCCCATCAAAACAAGCTTTGGAGAGCTTTCACTTATTTCTTAACTTTTTTAAAAACTTTCAAAAGCTAACGAAACTCTTAACAAATATTTTCACAGCACGAAAATGTTAATTTAGTGACATGAAAACTGATATAAAAACAAAAGTTTTTAAAAGTTCATGAAAGCTCCGCAAGCAACTAAGTACATATAAAAGGCAATGAAAAAATTTTTTTCAATAATATTCCAAAAATATAATATATCACTTTTGCATATCAAAGGCAGATTTTTTGAGCAACAACAAAAATTGCGTTGTGAAGTGCTTTTTTTTATCAATTTCTAAGGAGAAATCAAATTTATTTGCTTACTATTTAGCAATTAAATTATATGCCATACATTTTGCCATAACTATTTACTCGAACACTATTGTATTTTAGTCCAATCACACACAGATCCTATATAGCAAACATAGAAAACCATAAACTTAGAATAAGTACGTACTTATGTGAAAAAAATAGAACTGGAACAATAAATAATGCGCCAATAAAATACCTAAAATAAATTTTAAAAAATAAAATAAAAAATGATATGTACACAAACACAACTAAATATTTACAACACTTGCATACATATATAATACACAAATGGCAACTAAAATCAAATGTATGAAAAAGCAATAATGTTTAACACACCGCACAATAAAAGTATTAAGTATTGAATTTAATATAATATACTTACGTAGTATTAGGTTGAACACAAGCATAAGTTAAAAAAAAAGAAATAAAAAATAAATTATATTATTAATTAAAAATATTTTTAGCAAATAGTTCTATTATTATGAATATATATAAATGTGCAGTTAAAATTACAAAAAACAAAAAAAAATTAAACAATATTAATATACACATAAAGCGCACAATTGTTCGCAATGCAATGCTAAATGCTAAATACCAATACTAAAAAGCTAATTTTTCTTATAAATGTTTACAAATAATTATTTATTTAACCATCTAAGCGACTTAAAGCTAATAAAACTCATTAAAAAATAATAAAATGAATATATTCTTAATTTTTTATTTCTTTTTTTATATGAAAATAATTTATTTAACCCAATATGGTGATGATGATGGTAACGACCAGTAATAATTATTTGATGTAATATTTACTAAAATATTTAAATAATGAATGAGTTGCGCAAATTCACAAATGTTGTTAAATAAAAATGTTAATGAAAAATGCAGCAACTGTTGAATTTGCTTCGAATTTTGGCCAGTCTACTTAACCATTTGCACAAAAATATATTATATAGGTATATCGAAATAAGTCAACAAATGGATGCATTAACTTCGAAACTGAATGTGTAATGTTTTAATGTCCACAGCAATTAAATAAAACGAATAAATATTAAAGATGTACAGTTGAAACTGAATTTCGTTCTTTGTTTTTATATTCTTAAAACGGAATTAGGGTTAAGCTAAGCTGCAAAATTCACTGACAGACTGAAAAGCTCATATCGATCAGAAGGCGCCTCTAGAACTGAATTTAATCTAAAACTTTTGTTAGACAAAACCTTTAAAAGACAAGCATATAAGATTCACAGATTTGGAACGATTTGTTCCTGAGATATAGCATTTTAAATCAATTTTTCTGAAAAAACGCTGAGCTCTGTGCCAGGCAATGTAACCATTCATAAGTGGTTGTCTAAATCCCGTATAGGTCATTTAAGTACTGAAAACATTGTCCAAATGGATATCCGAAAAAGGGTGTCATGAACGAAAATATGAAAAAAATTCGCGGAATGATTTGGATGAACATAAAATAAAGTTGTTCGAGATACTTAGCTGGCATTGTAGAGATGGACTCAAACTGCTTTCGCAGCCTCCATATTCCAGATCTGACTCCCAAGACATTTTCCTGTACTCACACTCCAAGAAAATTTTCTTCGAAAAGAAATTTTGAAACTTTCATTCGTCAAGACTGAGGTCTACAAATTTGTATCGATTTGCATTGAGTGTCACTAGAATCGGTTTGCCACCCTAGATGGCGATTATGTTTTCCTTCACTATATAAGGATAAAAACACTTTTTATAAGTATGCAAGCCAAATTAAACATGCTGATACGATAACTGGAACAATTGTACAAAAATGGTTCTCACTTGATTTTGAACGTGTGACTCTGGTTTTTAATGTTACAAAAATATTTACTTATTATGATCATTATTAGTTATTAGACATGGTTGGTCATGCCTACTTTCCTTTACAAGAGAACCGTGAATAATATACTGATAGAATATTGGCTACAAAAATTTAAAAAAGAGCTCTCAGTTGAGCGCAAGAGTTTTCTAAAGAGTGTGGTTAAAAGCAACGATTTAAAGCTCGATGAAGAATGTTGGATTTAACTATTCCTGCTATAAAGAAGCTATCGAAACAATTTTAAAACATGTGAACCATAAATAAAGATGAGAAATTCTTGTTTTTTTACATTCGGGAATATAAAAATTTCAGCTTATTATTCTAATTATCCTTATGACTATTAAATTTTTCATTCAAACTTGAAATATGTAAGTAAAGATATAGAAATCAATATAATATAAATAGAAAATTAACATATTTGATAATACTTGCTATACGATGTCATGTAGCTGGTAAATTTTACCTTGAATGATTCCCAATGTTGCCCACATAACATTTGAAATCATAATTCGTGAAAAAAAATTCATTTCATTAATTATTTCCTAATTGTTTACAAAAATTAAATTCTATTGCAAGCTATAATTTATATAACTTTATTAGTTTCAGTTGAATACTAAATACGTTTTTATGAGTTTAAATATCTTTAATCGCCCGAATATTGAAAGCTAATGAATATTTTCTATATATTGTGTATAAAGTGTAATCATACGGCACAATTAAAAATATGTACACACGCATATGTATAATATTTGTATGCCATTAATTCAAGGATATTCCCTAGAAACAAGAAAAATAATGCAATAAAATTTATGTATATACATAAGTACAAGTGGAGTAAAAAAAATACCGTACGACAATGAACCGCAATTTAATTATAAAATGGTCAACACCTGTAAAATATTGTGAGCGAGTCTTTATGCTTGTGGTAAATACATACGCTATTTATTGCTTTTTAAGAGGAGGAGGTATTTATGCATACTTTTATGCATGATTGTATTATATACATATACACATGAAAATATTCCTCATAGAGGCGTTGTTTGCATTTGAAAAACACTTCCTTCCGCATCACAATCTGTAAAAATACCTCTGCAACAGCGAATTGAGGATATTCCAATTGGAAGCTGCGTACTAAATATTTTATAAGTACATAAATATACATATTCTTCAGTAATACTCCTTGGCTTTGCAATAGAATTTCATATATAATATATATATAATATATAATACACTACCTTGTACAAAAGAAATTGGTATTTGAAAATGTTCTTTAAAATTCAATGTAATTAAATTAAAAATAATTTCAAATAATTCAAAATAACCTTAAAATAGTAAAAGCAAAATTTTGTATTTGTTTAAATCTCGTACGCCTTCCTCTAACAAAGAAACTAGACGCTTATGTATTTACCTTCGATAAAATATACTGACAATGCTGCAACTCCTGTCGGAATGTGTATAGTAATCTATGTACGCTACCACAATAGTAGCAACATAAACCATGCAAATAATTCAAATTCACTTCAACTGTAAACAATACGTAGGCAAAATACTGACAAATAGAAAACATAAAATGTACGCACAGAAACGATTTGACATTGTATTGCATATGATTTTATAATTAACGCCCTGAGCGACGCGGAACACATTTGGCAGCGCTGATAATGGTTATGAAATTGAAAATAATTCCAAAACGGTTACATTAATCACAAACATTTTCGCCAACAACGTGTGGGAACAGTGAAATATAGCCTACCACCAACAATACATGGCGAAGCATGCACTGCCATTGGACAAAAGTGCAACGCAATGGAAATCGTGGAAATTGCAAAATTTGGCAAATAAATTTAGTTGCACTTTTCAATTCAATAAACTTTAATCGATTGGACCTCAACCAAAAGCGGTGGTAGCATATTGATACTCCGACCAAACCCTTATCTGGTGGCATGTCCGCTGTCGGAGCACCTGCACCGGTGCACGACACGCAGTGGTGTAAAACACATCCGTTGCATCCGGTTCCGCCAAACACGCAGCGGCGCATTAAATGCATTTATATGCAAACATCTACATACATATGTTTAAATGTACAGGGCTTATATAATTTTTTTGCATTTGCGCTCCCAACTTTCAGATTCGCAGAACGGTAATGAAATAAATCCATTTATTTGTTCATAATTTCCATAGCGACCACAACAATTGTCATATGAACAATGCCTTGGTGGCAGCCACTGTGGCAGCAGCAGACAACTATACAACTGCAACAGCTGCCGCACAATCTCAGCCCACACTGTTATGGAATTTGACCAAATCTGCATCCGCTGTGGCTTTCATTACATTTATTGTCATGTGCTTTTTCTTTTTTTTTTTTTTTCGTTTGGTATTGTAAGTCCAGTGATTGCATTAATTTCTCGTTTATATTCGTATTGCATAACACAAATGGACTGAGGTAGATGCTGTAGAGGGTTGAGTACTTGTTCTTCATCTGTATGCAAGGAGTGCACTTGCGAGAACATATTTTCTATTAAGCAAAGCCATTTTATTGGCAATATTTAATTTTAAACATTTCAATGGTCATAAAAATTAATAAGCTTATATTGAAAACATAAAATCGGAATCGCTTTCCGTTTATCTAGGTCATATTTTTATAGGATATGAACGACATCAAGTTCAAATATATTTATTTATTAGGCCACATAATTAAGACATAGTCTTTTAAAGCAACAAACTTAAAATTATTTAAATCTAATATATTAATAATCATTCAGACCAGAGTAGACCGAAGTAATTCATCAAATAAAAATTTTTAAAGGGTTACAGTTTAGCTCTTGAATATACACATTTGAAAATTATTTAAGAAAAAGCTTAGAGTCAAGCGTGTCCAGGAAACTTCTTTCGCCAGCTAGTTTAAAAGGGTTTTTGTTGAAATTGTCAAAAAGGCTACCTGAGGATGAAGGAAAAATTTATTTAATAAAATGTGTAATTTTAACAAAATAAATTGAAATGTTTGGTTTTATTTTATAACCCTCTAAATATTATACTACTAATATGAAAATTTTGTAAATGATTCCAAAAAGGTTGATAAAAAGTATTGAAATGTAGTACTGAAGCACTAGTTCAAATGTAATCACATATTAAATGACTATAGGCAATATTATTGAATGGAATATCAGTATCAATTGTTAACAGTGACAATTTAGTAGATTTGGTACAATTTTAGAATACGTATACATATTTTCTCATACTTATTACCAACTACTAATGCAACTTCATTTACCTATTTACATAAATAAGAATATGTGTATTTATTTGATTTGCCAAAGGGATAATAATTATAACCTTGCAATTAAGCAGCGTACCATGAAAACTATCAATGGGGAATATAAATAAATCCAACTAGTTTATTGTTGCTTTATATTTTTTTTTACTTATTTAAATAAGTATATAAATAAGTATGCATTATATTACTACTTATTACTATTAGAATATTTTCTTTATTCTTTTCTTAAACTACAAGCTTTCTTAAACTTTTCACCATTCCTTGTTTACGCTGAAAACACTACTGTATGCATAGGAAAAACATAGCATAACTCTGATTTATAGCTTCCGCGCAACTTAGAATCACTATAAAGCCTTTCAAATATTGTGATGATATGAAATCCACACATTTTATAAACATTTAATTGCAATTCAATTTCACTTATTCACTTACACTTGCTCTTATGCACAATTTTACGCGCACTTTAAACAAATATTTTAATTAAAATTCTTAATATTTCAGAAAATAACGTCGAGCGGAAGTTTTTCAGCGACATGACGGAATAGCGAGAATTATTATTTGGCAAATTTATGTTTTGTCAAAATAGTGGAGACACTAACCAAAGGCACAGATTGCAGAGAACTTTTTCTTAGTGCGCGTTCATACACGAAGACTTTTGTTATCTAGATCGTAGTTGTTTGCTAGGGGGCGACGAGGAAAGACGAAGAGCACCTAGTTGCTCGTTTGTTGTTTTCTTCGTAACAGTTCGCTGGTACGTAGTTCGCCAATTTTTTTCATTTCGAAATTCTTCACATGGTTGCAATTGCGCTCGGTTTCAAATGAATATTTACAATATGTTGGGAAAATTTTATTTTATCATTTATTTTTTATATGTAATATGCAAATATGCATAACATAGTAAAATTATTTTAGAAAATGGTGAATGAGGAGAAAAACTAGCCAAATAAATATTTTTTGTACAATTTAAATAAAGCGTACCTGAATTTGAGTATTTGATATGAAGGGGAATGCAGAAATTGCTCGACTGGAGTTACCGGACTCGAAGCGCCCGTGTGAATGCAATGGGCAACCCCAGAAGAGAATTTCGCGATAATGAGAAATGATAGTTTTCGTGTATAAACACAGACTTATATTTTGACATTATTTTTAGTTCTGTGCCTTTTATGCCTGTTTCGGAAAATAAATACTGAATGCTGCCATATTTATACATACATTTGTTGAAATACACTTATTTAGAATGAAAGAATATAGAAAATGCTGTTTTCGTTTGTGAATAATTTATTTTTATTAGAAATATTGCAAGAAGAAAACGATTCCAACATTTTGTTGATATAAAGACTACATTTTAGAGGATTATTTATGAGAAAACAGCGAAATAGATAATGTTGTGTTTAATTTTACACAAATAACGTCAATCTGGCAATACCTTACGCTACGCTGACAAATAACAAAAGACTGCAAAAGAGTTGAGCTCTGAAAATCTAGCTGGAAAGTCGCAAAACAACAAAAAATTAAATGTGTGGCGATAGTTTTATTTAATTCGATTTAAAACGTAAAAACCACAATTCATATTGCAAAAATTACTTGGTAAGACATCCGGGCCTCCGCCGAAAGCATTACAAACAGCTGAAGACTGATTTGGGGTCGAGTGAACCTCGGGGATTGTGCGTGACGATTGTTGCTGTTGCTGTGTGAGCAAAATATAAAGTTACAAATGGCCGGGTCTGCGCTGAGAAGGCTTATGGCGGAATATAAACGTAAGTTATGAAATTCCAAAGTTCGTAAATGATTTGATCAACTATGAAATGTTTGTTAGCAAATTGCGTAATTTGCTTAACGAAGCAAGGAAAATTATGTACAAATAATCTACCTGAACCGACGACTTATACATTATTCTACATATTTATAGAATTGACCCTAGACCCACCGGAAGGCATAGTGGCTGGTCCTGTAAGTGAAGACAACTTTTTCGAGTGGGAAGCGCTGATAGCGTAAGTACTGTAGAATATAACTTCTTAGCAAAATATGAAGTCAAATAAAATTTTTGTATTTGGAAACCAACTGTCCAATGTTTGGACGTTTCTTATTTCTTCTTTCATTCTCGTATACAGTGGCCCCGAGGGAACTTGCTTCGAAGGTGGCGTATTTCCAGCGCGTCTTTTATTTCCGCCAGACTATCCGCTGAGCCCACCGAAAATGAAATTCACCTGTGACATGTTCCACCCCAACAGTAAGCTTTATAAAATTTCAGAACATGAATACTTAAACATAATTCATTATTAATAGTTTTTGCTGATGGACGAGTTTGCATATCAATATTACATGCACCTGGCGATGATCCCATGGGCTACGAGCTGTCTGCCGAACGGTGGAGCCCAGTGCAAAGCGTGGAAAAAATTCTGCTGAGTGTTGTTTCGATGTTGGCTGGTGAGTTCAAGAGAAATTAAACTATTATATTATATACTCGTACTATTATAACTATTTATTTGCATTATTGAGTCACCATTTAATTTGTACTAGATTTTTTGTTTTATTTTTCTTTGCTGTTATATGTAAATATGTGCATATATATGTAAGAGTTCGCACTCTCTTCTGAAATAGAGAGAGAGAATATTAATCTATTAACTAATGTTGTATAAATTTTTTTTATATTTAGTTTATGTGTACAAACAATACATAAGTGCGTAGTATGTAGTTTGGAATATTGGAAGTTACCAATTAATTATTATTATCTCTTATATTACAGAACCAAATGCAGAATCTGGCGCTAATGTAGATGCAGCTATTATGTGGCGTGAACGACGTGAAGAATTCAACGAAATCGCCAGACGTTTAGTGCGTAAAACACTCGGTATACCATCATAAAACAGCCAATGGAATGACTACAATCAAAACAATGACGACATTAAGGATACTGTATCACTACTTCCACAATAAAATATCAATTCCAACATCGCGTCATAAAGAACGGAAGTAATGTTAATTACAGCTGACCGACACCTAAACACAACACCCGACTAAAATCAGTTAACAGCAAGCGAAATTTGTATAAATGGCGTTTGAAAAAGCATCTATTTGTTTGAAGCTCTTAAAATATATGTATATATACTTACATTGTTCTCGCATCTTGTTTTTTAAATGTAGTTTTCTATGCTCTTTAACACTTAACTTACTCAAAACGTAATGCAACCCGCAGAAAATATCAAACTATCTTTTACGCACTTTAACTGGACTGTGTTTTTATCTGAGTTGCATTTTGCAAACGCCAGAGAATTGCTACTATTTTATGTGCTACATAAATACATATATGTACATAAAAACAATAGTAAAGATATAAGTCTATAACTCAATAGAAAATTAGAATTATATAAAGTAACATATATAATTGTTTATATTTAACGCAATAAAACAGTAAGGAAAATAAAACTTAACGAAGTTTTAGGTAAATATGCTTTTTAAGTCATATATTTGCTTTACGACACCCATAAAACAATGAATACTCGTGTAATATATATTCTTATTGTTATAGGCTGTACTGTAAATAAACTTTCAATTAAACTGTACTAACATTCACTTTTTAGAAAATTAAATTTTATCTGCTTTTCGAAATTATTTGCAATTATTGTTAAAACTCAACGCAAACACAGTTTTTATGTATTAAAAAAAAAAGATATAAATGTGTAAAAAGATTTATTTTTGAGTTCCTTATTTTTTAAGTTGACTTAAAGTCAAGCACATGCATCGAACAGCTATGTTAGTGCGAAATAAAATATATGCAAAGTATATATTTAATATTAGAAGTGTTTCATTATTAATAGCTTGAAGTTGAACTCCAAATTTCATTTCATTTTAATAATTTCTTCACTGAATTATTATATGAAGGCTTCTAATGGAATATCTGGTTTATATATCTGGAAATGCCGTTTTTCACCTACATCGGACTAAACATATTAAAACTAACTGTTCGCTTGCTTTTTACTTTTTGTATCACACCGTCAGTGTTTCACGCCTACCTATATCTAATCCACCCATATGGTAACAAACATTGGATCCACACGACCTAAGAATTAATGTTGCTTCACTGACAGTCCTCGGTTGGATATAAGTAAATCAAAGTCCTTTCTTTCAATTAAGCAAGATCAACAGCAATAGTTCACACTTCCGGAAGAACTGCATATAAACTGCCTATTATTATTATTAAGAGATAAGTGTCATTTTGTACTATTAATAAAATTAACTAGCAAATGCCAAGCAAATTAAAAGAGTATAATAGAACAGAAAATCTGTTTCCTCTAGTTATTTGCAGCCAGCAAATGCAGATATAAATGCATCACCACGTTTATGGTTTTCTATAGTTATAACTATTCTTTTAAACTTATGTAAATATTATATTAGTTTCAGTTTGTTTTCCTGCGGTATAATATTATGAACCATGTTTTCTTGAAAGATAATAATATTTCTATATTTTTTTAATTAAAACATCCAAAATATTTTTCATTTCCCTTTTCATTCCATATCCGGTGTAAGCATTTGTCAAAACTGAAAACAAAAAATTGGCAGCACTGGCACTTTGACACTAGCACTTGAATACTGCCTCCAATTAGACAGTTTTGGTTTTATTGTTGGTGTGTGACAAGTCGTGTGAGTATCTGCATCTCGCCAATACCGTGGAAATTTTTTATAGACTAAACCGAGCCAAAAGCACATCTCGGTATTTGTTTTTCTTTTGGTTTTCAGCCATTTTGTACCTTTACAAATTCAACCAATATATAGTGAAATAAAAATTAGTGAAACGTGTAAACTATTTGCAAAAACCAAGGTATGTTGAATACTGAAACAAAGCAAATAAAAAATTTGTGAGTTTTAAGTTATAAAACTTGTGAAATAATGAAAAATCGGCGGACGCATTTACGGTGAGATAGTTGAAACGCAGGTCGCAGGGCAGGTCGGTCGGTGCGTTTAAAAGACAGGCAAGCATATTGGTATATGTGTATGATTCATTGAACGTATTCGAAAACGGTTAGCTAAGTTTGCCGCTTGCCCACTTGCCCGCTTGCCCGCCAGCTGCCCGCCTGCTGCCTGCTGCCCTCGTTTTTAGGTCTATCGGTCGACGGTGTAATAATACCTTATTGGTTAGTTGGCTGCTTCGCTGGCCAACTGATTTACAATGTCGAGAAAATATACAATTACTGGCTGTATCCACTACCAATTCATTCAAGGTTTACTTTTTAAGCACGCATATATGTACATATATGTGCTAGTAAGTGATAGCATTAAGCATAAAATTTTGAACGCAATACTTTTTTTTTAGCGATGAGCTGTACTAAGTAAACATGCTTCCAAATCAAGCTAATTGAATTAAGAATCTAGATTTTAATTTCGTTTAATAAAATTAAAAAAAAACTTGAAACTCACTATAAGCGGTTAGCATTTAGTATTAAATAAGAAAAATAAACAAAATACTCTCGTTGAAATTTCACCGACAGCTGCTATTGCTGGCGTGGTTAAATGGTGATTACCACACATTCGATAGGTATGTGCTTCAGACACAAGTGTTGTATATGTATGGCGTGCATGTATGTTATCTATGTTCGTAACTTTATACATATGCTTAAATGTTAGCGATCACATTCGGCCGGAACTGCGTACTTTGCAGCGACGATGCGCTTAGTTCGCTTGGTTAGGTAATTAAAGAAGAGCGCTGCGACGCAGCAGTGGCCAAGTGGCTCATGGTGCAGGCATGCGGTGAAATATACCTCATAAAATAACCTATGTAGATTTATGTATATATATGTATACACATATGTAATAAATGCCAGACAGAAACCACTAAAATGCATTCAGATGTTTTTCTCACAAGGATGAGCACTATCGCCACATTAGAGGTGGATTAGTTGGTATTAAGGTTTCCCAGCGCACGCCGGAAAACTCATCAATGTCATATTAAATATACTGTTATGATTGAGCTATGGATGCCTCACTTGTTGTTGTTAGTACACAATGGCGGACAGATGAAAGAAAACGTGAATTTGGCAGCGCACCATAATTTATGTGGAAAATAAACAAAAGCATTTATTGGCAAAGTTTTAATAACAAAAAAAGTACGTGCAAAAAACTGTGTGGGCTTTTAAGAAGGAAACTTGTGCTAAACATATTTATAAACATTTATAAATGTAGGTAAATATGCATGTGTGCGTAATTAAATGTGCGTTTGTACGCATAACTGTTATTTTCTCTTCACTTTAAACGTGTATTTTTGAAGGCGATTTAATCATTGAAATAATATATTTAGTTTTTTTTTATAGTAGCGCTCCTGAAGTTAAATCTTTTTTTATTAAGTTATATACAGATTTAACAAATGCGATTAATTTTTAACACTAAATAGATTTCTTACTAATTTCAATCTATTTAAATCAAAACAAAGGAAAAACTAATTTTCCCGTTACGTAAATTTTTAACTTCCGCTGATTTATAATTAATATTATGAAGCCAGACCGAAGAAAAACAATTGAACGAAACTGTTGAAACTGTTAGTCACTTTCTTGAATATACAATTTTCATATTAAAATACACTCATGATATTATATGAATTCTAATTGGAAATGAGTTTGTAATCTCAATATTTACTCAGCCCGATTTAAAGTAAACTTAACTTCAAAAGCTCAAAAAATATATATACATATAATTTTAAAATAATTTATGTATATTACTTATTATTTTATTATTATTATATTATTTGTGTATATACAATTAAAAGTTTGACATTCAAGTGTACTTGGAATCAGATACTGCTCATTTCGTTGGAAAAAAATTTATGGGTTTATTGGCCAATTTTTTTATTCAGATACTAAGATTTAATAAAATGTGTAAGTAAAATACAAATTTATGCAGACTAGGGATTGCCAAATTTATTTTGGAAGTGGCTGACCTGGTAGATTCTATGAACCTCGATGTAATTCCAACAGATTTCAAAATAACTTTTCTTTGTTTACCTTTTTTTTTTTGATGAGCTCTAAATAAAGAAATATCTGTTTTTCAATAAGTTTACTCATATTTAGGACATTTAAACATATATATACATACAAAAAGTCAATCATCTATAGCTGGCGTAGATGATTTTTTAAATCTACCTCAAAAAGAAAAAACAATCTCATTTTATTGCGGGTAAACAGGAAATTTTACCGGTTCTTATTTGTGTTGTGTTTGTTAACAAAAATATTTATTTTTGTCAGATTAGCTGTATCTCTGAGAATAGAATAAATAATATTTTATTTAATTTATTATTTATATTTTATTTACATAAGAGGAATACAGGGTTATACATACATATATGGCTGTGTATATGTTTATCTCCAATTCAGTTTTTTTTTTTATTATATCCCGGTTATATCAGTCCGTTCGCTAAAATGGTCATCTGTGGTCAATGGGTCTAATGAAATTAAGACACTCAGACTATATAATTTTGTAAATTATTGCTCTTGCTGCATTTATCTCCTTAGATCGAGTGTTTCCTCATTTATGGAACAATAGATCATGAAGAGTATATATGTATGCATATGTGAGCATAACTGTTTTTCATCGAATGTCATTACCACACCAGCGCGCCAAACATGTTTTCGCTGAGTTTTCATTTCCATCAGTGACTCTCAGTAACTTCCAACTTAGTCTGAAGCACGTACAAAAGTGGTGATTTTTTCTACTTTCTGATTTACTTAAATAAAAACCTGATTGTTTAATATTTTTTACATTCAAGCACACTGACTTGTGCACATAGGCAGACACACGTGTGCTTTGAAATAAGTTTCCATTGATCTTCATCGTGTATATATGTATATCGTGCATATTTTCGCGTTTTCTCTGGATCATTTAAAGATGCAAATATGGTCCGTTTTTGTTTTTTTTGTAATTAACTCAACTAATAAATACGCAAATTACGCAGAGAGTGCTGATGTTCCTCTAATGCAATTGAGATATGAATAATTTTGTCAGTACTTGCTATGAATATTGTTCCTAGTATGATGTATGTACGTATAATTTTCTGCTTTTTTTTAAGGCAGAAATACTCTCGTATTTCCTCCCAAACGAAATAGCAATAAGAAAAATATTATAAAATTGAGCTTTTCAAGATGTACGTAGACTTTTGTCAATGGTTTTTTTTTAGTTTTTTGTGAACAGTTTGTTATGCTTGCATGGGAATAAAATTTTTTTTTATAATTTCCTAATAAAAATGTAATTAACATAAAATTGCATCATTACACTTTCCCTATTATTTTTACATGCAGCAATACATCAAAAATATGGGTTGTACGTAGGCTTTTGTCGCCCACTGTATGTATTTTTTGAAATAAAGAGGAATTTTTGAAAAAATTAGCATACTTTTCTTGCAAATATATATATTTTAAGTTAAAAAATTTAATATTTTTGGGGTGTCCCATTTATAGTGTGTCACTGTACATATTTGCATAATGATGAAGGGATATATATGAAGATATAATGAGGAATAATGGAAGAATGGATGATGAGGAATAACGGAAAGGATTTTCCTTACAAAAATGGAATATTTCCACCCCAAGAAGAGATTGACCTCCTCTGACTCCGACTAATTGCTTATACGGTTAAAGAGCCTTTCAAGAAACCGAAAATCAGTGATGCCATTACTACCAAGTCTTTTTTTTGACATTTCTCTTATGACTTGAGAGCAATAGGCATCACAAGAAGACCTATTATGTACCAAAATTTTAACTACATTTTATTTTATTTTTTTTATCGAATATGTTAAAAAAAATCTGGAAAATTTTACACAATCGCAACTTTCTTTTTGGATTTCTTTTGCAAACTCAAACAAAAAGTGCAACAATAAAATAATTTATTAAACTAATTACGACTTTCTTATAAGAATTATGTGTGTGTTATGTAAATATGTACGCCGGTGTTAGTGCACACAAATAATCTGTATGTGTTGCGTGTGGCGCGTCACTCCGACACATTTGACACTCGTATTTTCATTTAATTGTAAACAAATCGACAAGTCATATTCCTAGCAGTGTTGTTGGCATTTCAAATACGAAAATGATAAGCATTATGGAAGTGCTTGCGTGATTACAAAGTGCGACACACACATGCACACAAATTTAGCACATAGTTTATAAATAGGCGTTTAGTAAAGCGCAAAATCACACCAACCAGCGAATGAAATAGACAACGAAATTGAAAAAAATGCTTAAAAAAAGTATAACTTCGACGTTAGTTATTCGATTGATGTATATAGAAACATTTCAATGTTAGCAAATAGTACTAAATATAAAATATTTCGCATTTTATGCAAAATAAACAACCACAAACAATGAGCCATCAGCACAACAATGAAGCGTACCATACATTTTTAGACGGTACTATTTGTGAAAACAACAACAACAACAACAACAAAAGAAATTGCGCTCGCATGTATGAGTACAAACAAAAGTGTACAAAGCAAACATATATTTGTATATGTGTATGTATGTATGTTTTTAGTAGCTAACATGCCGAATAGAATACGAATGGGGGCGTTAAATTCAAAAACAAACTTTCGAGTTTTACTTGTGGGCGCCCCGGTCTGTGCCCGCGCTGCTGTTCCTACAACATTCCTTTGATTTTTTGAACCCATTCAGAAACAAATATTTAAATACAATGTGAAAATCATATGTTCGCGGAAATACACCTACGTTTTATGCTCCCATGAAAAAATTCTACGAGAAAAAGGGTTAGTTTCCAATATTCTCGTCCGTTGAGTCATGCAGAGTCAAAACAATAAATTTTGAATAGGGTGAACTTATGCAGGCTCAGAAGCTCGAGAGCTCAGCTGATTTACCCTTAAAATTGTAGGAAGTTTTATGTGGAGAGGAGTTTTATTTGTATTGTAGTTGGAAAAGATTAAAATCCTTATTGTAGGCGGCCCATGGTCATTTTAGAGGGTTTAATAGTCGGATTTACGTAACCGAAACGGACTCGGAATTTTATCCGGCCAAGTACTGACAACTCCGCAGAATTCCTCAATAATATTTGTGAAATGCTTCCCGCCGCTACAACAACAACAACATGGTTTAAAGTTAATTTCTACTAGAGCTCTCATCTCTTTGGAATTAAATAACGGTATTCCCTAAATTTCCTCCTATAAAAACTATGACTTCCACGTAATTTTGGCAGTGAATGAAATTGTGTTTTAGCAGTTCCAGAAGCTCGTCCGAAATTAGGTTTCACACAACCTTGTACTAGCCATCTACAGATTGATGCATGTACTTTGCTACTCCCTAACGCCTGGTTGATAAAAGCACTCTAAAACTTAATTGAATGCAGACCGTCGGAGGTCTCTGAAATGTTTTCTTCGAAGCCTTCACATAGTTATCTGGACTCATTGGTCAATGGCCGTACCACATGGTCTTATTTCGAGTATGTAAAAACTACTCGGTGAATACAACCTAACCTCAAATTCTGACATCTGATATATCATTTCGACCAATAATTCCACATTGCAACACAAGCCGTGACACTTAAATGTTTTTGCGTGACTGCTTGTCAGATGTCAAAAAGGTTTTCATGCATCACAAGGATCAACAGCTTATGCTTCAACAACCACCTTTACACCTGTAAACCACCTTTATCAGAAGTTGAAGGAATAAACAAAACTGACGTGATTTCCGCATGCTGTCTGACAGATGACAAAAGTTAAATACCGAATATGACCAAATATGTATGTATATGTGTAAATATGTCTTTAGAAAATATTCACCACTATGTAATCCTACCTATCGGCCACAACGAGAGGTTATTGTCGTTATATGTCGCTCGTGCGTACACATGGGCTCAAAAATTGCATTATCACGTATTGGTGGCGTTATCAATTGTCACTCTGTGACAGAATCAACCAAAACCGGTGATATGCATACTCTTATATAAATATATATGGATGTAAATATATGTGTGCGCACATGTGACCGTAATTGTGTCTGCTTTTTGTTAACATTTTTCCACTTGTTGCGGTTGAGTTCGAAATTTCTTTGCTGTTGTTTATTTTGGGACGATAAAAAACACAACACATACAAACAAGCACTGTTATTAAACTTTACGTTGACTAAACAGGTTAGGAAAAACAAGTTGTCGCATTTCATGTATGTATGTACATATGTATGTGAATATAAATATTTTGCTGCCATATTTATTAGTCGACATTTGGTGTTAGTGTGTATATGTTTGTATGTGTGTGTGTATTTAGAAGTGACATTAGCTAGCTAAGAAGCCCACCGGCACTCTCAGCAAGCAGTTAATTAAAATTTTAAAATAGTTGCAATACATATGCATATATAAATGTATGTATATTCACACTCGAATAGTTGTTGCCTGTATTTATATGTGTACATATGTGTATTTGTTTATATATGTATGCATATATCTATATTTGTAGCCGTCTCATTATAATATATATCAGTATTAATTAACCGCAAACGCCACAATAATGACGTCACGCATCGTTAAATATTTACATACAAATGCAAATATTATACAACAAAATCAACTTCCATTTGATGCAACCACTCAACCGAAAGAAGTTCGTTTGATTTTTCGCTTTTCGCATTCGCGTTGCTGAAATTTGGAAATTTGCTGTTGATCAACAACACAAGAGTCGACTTTAAAGGCCTTATATGAATAGGTAAAATCTCGTTTATTTATTTTGTTTTTTTTTTTGGACTTTGTTCCTAATTGTAAATGCGGTCTTTTGCGCAGGCGTCTAGAATTTGCATTGTGTTTTAGTAGGCGCTGCGTTTGGAAAGTTAAACAATTCTGTTGCAATCGAAATGAGTTGCAACAACGCCGCTGTAGTTGACTTAAGCACACATACTTACATATATACATATGCACATATATACATCTGTGTTTGCTTCCCCAACCGCTTTTCAATGCATCGCTCATCTTATGCGCTGGCGCATTCAACGCGGCTGCTTGTTTGAAAATATTCCGATCGTTAATGGCAGTAAAATTTTTCCACAGTTTTATTGCAAAAATAAGTTTTGCACAATATCTTTCGAATAATTGTTCGAAACAATTGAAGGCATTCAGGGAAATAATTGAAAGCGCATAATTTGCTTATAGAACTGTACATTGTACATGCATGATAAATACAGTTATATATATGTACATATGTACATAGGTACGAATGAACTCAGTTGAATTTATGGATTAAAGCGCATGTATAGCAAAAGCCTGCTGGCAGCATAAATAACTAGTCTAATGTCAACTAATTCGTCACTAGTGGCTCTACTACTTCACTATCTTCTCTCAATCCTGAGGTAGTCGTTGTTGGTTAACCAATTAGTCGTGCAGGTTATTTTCTAACAGTTCAAGGAGATTATTGCAATACCATGCTCAAATTTCCTCTCAATTTCACACTAGTGCCTTTTTAACCTTGTTCGACAACGTCCATGTTTCTTTGCTATATAAACGTGAGGGTCTTACAAAGTACTGATGAGGTGTAATTTTTATTTATGGAGTCAGGCACTCACATTTTCGATTTCCTAACTCTTAAAAATATCTAAATTGACTAGTAAAGATGGACGTGAGACTAATATTCACTATCGATAATGCTAATCCCGAAATTTAGTGTTTAGTACCGTTCCCGATCCTCCCGACCCTCCCGAAGTTTTTCGACTTTGTCATTTCAGAAAAAATGTTTTTAATCTTAGTAAACGGTGATTTTCGACTTAGGCGGGAGAAAGCGTTCTTATCCCGGCCCGTTCACATATTTTTAAGACCTTTCCGAACCCATTCTTTCATGTAGCTTTGAAATTATTTCCAGTTCTATCTCTAATTATTATATTTTAACATCATTATTACCTCATCTCTTTCGTAACTTTCTAAGTTTTTCAAAAAGTTTAGAGAAGCTTTTTGTCTCTTCGATGGTAAAGAGAGTGATCTTAGTGATCTAAATGCTTATTTAGAAATTCTCTGGGAGAACAAATTCAGTTTAATTTCTATTTAACGAATATATGTCAAAAGTTATTTATATCTATATATAAAGTTATAGAAAATAATCCAGACATATTAAAAAACATTAAATAATCAAAATCAGTTCAATATAACCTCAAAATTCGCCCATCAAGTATAAAACTGATGTGATCAGATGATTGCTCAAATGATTACGTATATTTTATAGGGTATATCAGTCGAAACTTAGGTTAACATGAAAAATGTCCACGATTTCCAAGACCCACGAAAGAGTATCCGTTCCCCTTAAATTTGACCCATATTTTTGGGTTTAATAATAATTTAATAAATCGGAAAAAACGTAGCTAGTTTTAAATATATATCTAAGACGCAATGCGAGTGAACTACGCAAAAGTAGTGAACTACCGGCTCAGCACATAAACTATATATATTATATGAATATTCGCTATGCATATTCACACGATTATGCATATATATGTATGTATGTATATTCCTAGAGCTGCATGTGAAATGAATTTGTTTGTTAAGTCGCGCAATTACATATGTACGAATTGCATT
This sequence comes from Bactrocera minax, assembly GCA_021498325.1. Taxonomy (NCBI): domain Eukaryota; kingdom Metazoa; phylum Arthropoda; class Insecta; order Diptera; family Tephritidae; genus Bactrocera; species Bactrocera minax. Next base: position 1,615,677 of record JAKEEE010000002.1, read on the forward strand.
TATGTATGTACATAGATGTGTCCATATATTAATTCATTTATATTGAATGTATGATGATTTCGCTGAAAACTGAATTGCTGGAAAATTAATATCAAAATGGCTTTACCGAAATATTCCATTTCAAAATGTGTTTGTTTGAATCATTTGAAAATGCAACGCTGAAGCACGTGTAAATTAATTGTGGTTATTAGTGGACACTGAGTGGGTCTGGTACCACATCTAGTACATATGTACTCATTAATTAAAAATGCACTGCCTGGCACATACATATGTTTGTATTAATATTTTAACTCGTAGTCATGTAGGTTAATCACCTTTTTTACATAAATATGTGGTCTAATATTTAATTTTTTCATGTACTTATATTTTTTATTTTGGGAAGTTGATGTTAATCCAGAATGACGCAGATTTCGAAAAAATTTTAGCCTGGATCGATAATATATACTTATTATTATTATATTAAAATCGATCTCTTAATTAAACCAGAAAATATGAGTCAGAGATGTATTATCATTTTGACTGAAATCATCTACCATATTGTACACTCAAATGGAGAGGTTCGAAAGAGCCGAGTCCCATGACTAAATCCGTTCATCTTCCATTCACATGTCTATCGATTTTTCGACAGATTTTTTCATCCCGGACCATTCATCGGTCGTTAAACCTTTATTGGTCATGTTAAGCTTATAATTTGATTACAACTCCTACTGGGAAAATTCGGAAAAGTTATTCCCAGACACTTCTATCTGACATTTAATTAGTTGTCTAAAGGGGAATCTCCCAAAATATTTCAAAGAATATATTTCGCCCCTCAAATTTCCTCATAACACAATATATTTTTCCACATCACGCCACGAATTTTTTCGCCATAACTTTGCCAGATATCTGTTGTGCATTTTCGTGGGTTCAGTTTATCGTTTAAAGGTCAATCGAATAACTCTCGATTGAACTCCAGAATGAAGTAAGGACGCCATGTTTCATCACTTGTCCAACATCGGTGTAAAAGCCAGGTTTATTAGCCATATTTTTATTTACTAAAAAAAGAGTGTTTCATTAACACATGAAATTCCTTTTAATCCATACCTTTCAAAATACCAGAAATTGCGTCAATCAAAAGATTGACTTTGACAAAAGGATATCAAATTGGCATAGCTGTAAGGCTATGAAATGAATACACTTGGCTTTTGAAGGTTAGGTCTAACTTGAATATATAGTGGTGTCCTCTCACTGAAATGTGTATAAAAATCTGGATCTGTTAAATAAGACCGACTGTCGTATGAGCATCTTATTGATTATTAATGAGTATTAATATAATTTTCCGATTGAAAGTACGAACCCTTCACTCATCATGACATTACTCATCAACGCCTCCTCAACCTAAACTAACTAAAGCCATTATAAATGAACATTATATGATTTAAATTATACAATAATACCTCAAATTAGTATTAAATATTGATTGGAATGAATAATAAATTATGAAGAGAAGGCAATAAGTATTGATAAGCATATGTACGACGATATAATATGGCATTTCCAAATGTTATCTGCTCTTTAACCACCCACTAAATAATGAGACTTTGGGATGAGCACGTCAACATATAAAAATAGGCGTCATTTACCGTCGATTACTCAATCATTTCGAACACATTCAATTTGTATTAGTACAACATTATTTGCTCTTCCTATACTAAGTGTACACTCTATCTAATCAAAGCCCATTAATTTCAGTTCACCAAAATTTTGCTGTGACTCAACAAAGCCATGTTCAAAATTAATACAAAAACGGATGCGAACGCTGCACAAAGGCAAGCGAAGACGACACCGCTCGTCGACGACTATGAGATCTCCAACAAAGTACTGGGTCTAGGGATTAACGGCAAAGTGGTGCAGTGCGGCAATCGCAAAACCAAACAAAAGTATGCACTCAAAGTGCTGCTGGACAATCCGAAAGCTAGACGAGAGGTGGATTTGCATTGGCGTGCGAGCGGTTGCCGGCATATTGTCAACATAATCGATGTCTACGAGAACACATATGGCGGAAATAAATGTCTGCTCGTCGTGATGGAGTGGTGAGTTGCTGTGTGTTATTAAATATTTGAAATATATTTGTACAATAGTTATTTAAATTTCACTTTTTTTTTTCCTTTTTAGCATGGAGGGCGGTGAACTGTTTCAGCGCATACAAGACAATGCCGACGGCAATTTCTCGGAGCGTGGTATGTGTTTGAGTTGACATTATCTTATCGCCACAGTTTAATTGAATTGTCTTTCCTTTTGTTTGGTCAGAGGCGGCACAGATCATGCATGAAATCTGCATTGCCGTACATTATCTGCATAGTCAAGATATTGCGCATCGTGACTTAAAGCCGGAGAATTTACTGTACACCACCAATGATAGGAATGCCATATTGAAATTGACAGATTTCGGTTTCGCAAAAGAGACATTTGTGAAGGACACACTACAGACGCCCTGCTATACGCCATACTATGTTGGTGAGTGTCTTCCATTGAATGATGTTTAATAAATTGCAAATACGAGACTTTTTATCATAAATACTATAGACATTAAGTTAGGCAAACAATTAAAAGAATTTTGGCTTTGAAGTTGAATGGATATAATTTTACTAAATAATTTATAATAAATTGATTATTTTACTTGCACTTTAAGCTCAATGGACCATTCCATTTAATAGCTGATTTTGTTGAATGTATTCCTTTCCATAGGGTATGTTCTAACATTGAGCCTTTGTTGGTCTAAATTTGACACAATAAACAAATTACATAACTATAATAGTTCTGTAAGAATTAAACGAGGAAGAAGAGCATGTGTTTAAGGTCTCTCACAGACCTGAATCCGTGCAAGATTCAACTTTGCTAGCAGCCCAAACGTCAAAATCCTACGTCTTAGAGATATTCAGGTAGCGTCGAGAAAATGTCTATTGCAGGAGGGGGCGTACTGTTCTAACAAGTTTGGCATTTGCATTCTATTAGACCCCAGCGATCATACTAATGCAAATTGTTGACTGTAGACAACATGTCTTGCTTTGTTTTTCAACTACCGTCAGCTAGATTTTTGAGGGTTTTACGTACCTTTGCTCGAAAGATAACTGTGACAGTGCATAAAGTGATTTTGAACTCTGTATATATTTTAGTCCATTCTGTAATTTTTTGCAAATAGAGCAGCGTGGATTTGGCTGGGAGAAGGGTTGGGTTTGTTCAAGAGAAAAGTCTGAAATTGTGAAATTGTCAACTTGTCAACTTGTGAAGTCAAGTTCCCTCTGGTGTTTAAGATAGTTTCGAAATGTAGAAATTAAACGAAAGTGGTTGAAGAACAGCGCTCTGAGGAACTTTTCAATGCGGCTTTCACAAACTTCTCTAGTGACTGATTTTAGGTCCTCGCTATTAATACAACATTAATACATCCTGTACATAGGATAATAAATGTTTAATTTTTGTTCCACCACTTACAGCACCGGAGGTACTTGGTCCCGAGAAATACGACAAAAGCTGTGACATCTGGTCGCTGGGTGTCATCATGTACATACTGCTCTGTGGCTTTCCACCATTCTACAGCAACAATGGCCTGGCGATCTCACCCGGCATGAAGAAGCGCATACGCACCGGTCAATATGACTTTCCCAACCCCGAATGGGCCAACGTTAGTCAAGCAGCTAAGGACTTAATCAAAGGCATGCTCAATGTTGATCCCACCAAACGTTTGACAATCGATCAAGTGATCAGAAATAATTGGATTGCACAGTATACACAAGTACCGCAGACACCGCTATGCACGGGGCGTATGCTCAAGGAGGGTGAGGAGACATGGCCGGAGGTGCAAGAAGAAATGACGCGTTCATTGGCTACAATGCGCGTCGACTACGATCAGGTGAGCGAAAAAGTAAATTCAAATTATATGTGAATACGTAATACAATGAATTTACTATATTTCTTTTATATCTGTAGATGCATGTGAAAGCGCTGGACAAATCCAATAATGCATTGCTGACGAAACGGCGAAAAAAGTTAGAAGAAGAATTGGCGGCACAGAAGAAAAAGTAAATAGTTTTTACCCTGATAAAGACATTAAAAGGTAAAATCATTAAGAGGCAATTTCTTGGAAAGTATTTACACTTATCTTATTTATGAATATGTTTTGCTTTGATCAATTTAAATGAAAACGATACATATTTTTGGTTTTACCTTCAAATATTTTTATTACAAATTCAAAAGACAAATATATACGCCAATGGGCATTGAAATAGGTATGATCTCTTAAAAAAACGATTTCAGACGATTTTGTATACTTTTTTTTTTTTGTATAAATGATGAAGTAAATTCTATAACCTACTTAATAGATCCGAACTATCAAAAAAAAAATTAACCGTTTATTGAATATTTTTAAAGATAGGATATTTGTGAACGTAAAACTGTAGTTTCGATTCAAATCTACATTTTGAGTTAACTTTACTTTGACAATTAAGAAAACACAACTTCGAACCGTAATTTTTTGCTGTATATTCGAAATAACCTAACAATAATTTTTGCAAAATTATATTTAGTTATGTTACATAACAAAAGTATTCATTTATTAAAAAAATAACTATAAAAAAATTTGCGAATAACGATTTAAAAATACAATCTCAGAAACATTCGCCCTTAACATCTGCTCAAATAAGAAATTTGAATCTTAAGAAAATGAAATAGCTTGCTTTTTCTCATTCGTCTTCGAATGAACTAGAAGGTGAGCAAAAATCGCAACAATTAAGTTTGAGGAATGAAACCAAACCATTTATTTAAAAATGATACCCACTGATCGGTGATGGGAAAATATGTTCAATGCGCTCTGGTTTCCGAAGTCATTAAAACCTTCGATCACTTTCGCAAGGCTTTCAGACTTTCGGAACTGTTATTGTTTTCGAAAACATAAGTATTTCAGAACAGAACGTCCACAACAAAAGTTTCGCACTGCACTTTTCTTCATATCTTTCGTTTTTCCTTTTGTTTTTGTAAAATGTCGATTTTATGATTTTCGAGATTTCAAAAGCTTGTTCTATAAAATTGAATAATTGATATTTAGTGTTCAGAAGAATTAACAGTCAAAACCTGAAAAGTATTGTGTTTGAAATATTTCAAAATTTTTAGGTTATTAACTTTTATAGAATTTACATATTTCAATGTTTTTTGTTATTGTTAATTTTTTTTTCTTGCAATTAACATTTTAACTAACACTTTATTTTTCTTTTCTCCTTAGTGAGTTGCAGCAGATTTATCAATAATCACACATATATATATGTTGAATGAAAATGTGAAAGGAAGGTATAATTGTAAATGAGTGCACTCAAGTGCATAAGGGTTTCTGGCCTCCGCAAGAATTGATACAGCAAAGTAAACTACATATACACTTAGTGGAACAGGCAACAGCATTAATACGTAGATGTTAAATGGACTCGAGGTGCGTGCTGAGCTTGTGCACACAAGCAATCCACAGCATTTTTCGAAGATTTCGGTTAAGTTTCTTTCTCTTTAATTGACAAATAAAGCAAGTTTGCTCGTGTTTCGTGTATTTTTTACATGAATACTAACTAGTATTTACCAATAAGTACATAAATAAAAATACATATGTATATAGCATATATGTATAACACGTAAGTGCTCTTTTTCCTTTACTATGTAAAAGCTTAGTTTTGTAGATTAGACGGTACGCGTTGATTGCTTATAGCAAGCGCTAATTAATTGATTACTTCACTCATAAATACTTGCATACATATGTATGTATGTATATACGTATTCATTTGTAGTTCATTAAAATACACTATATATAAGCATGTAAAACGGTTGCGAAACGAAAAAATGATTTTCATTGCAAAAATATAAGTATTTATGTAATTAAAAATAAATACATATTTACAAAACAATTTATATTGTTGAAAAAATAATTACAAAGCATTTCGTTAGAAGTTTTTTAATGACTTCTGTGTCCTTAAAAAGTTTGCTTTGCATTTGTTTTAAAATTTTTGAATGCAAAACTGCTTACTTAAGAAGAAACCGTATGGGAAAAAGGTAAACTGCTTCCTTGCAACGAAACAATAATTCAAATAAATAATTGTCAACGAAAAAATAGACAAAATGTACAATAAACATGCACACATACATAATAGATATAGAATATAGTGTGTATGTGCACAAGAAGTTTCGCTGCTATTTTCGGTGCATTTTGATCTTATGAGCTTTTATATGCAATTCTATATGTACACATGTGCACATATGTACCTCGTTAGTTATTTATAATCTCCAAACAAACTGTTATTGTCATTTCTTTGCAGTTGTTGTACATACATACATATGTTGCTTACATACACACATTGACACAAACATAAAATATGTAAATGCTAAAATGTTTGTACCTAAGTAACTAAATTAAATTGTATTGTTAATTGAAAAATGTGTTAATTCATTTGAAATATATGCAATTATTAACTTATTACTTTATAAATAAAGTAAAAATACTAAAATTGTTGAGATAAAACAGTTAAATCCAATATTTATAATTATTAGTTGAAAATATTATTAGTGTATGCAGATGTATTAAACAACAGTAATAAAGTATTGACTTAATTTTTGTAATTATTTCGTTTTCAACAAACATTTACAACTATCCAGCGTTCTTTGTTGATTTGTGACAGACAAAAAGGGTTAGAACTAATTTTTGTGAACTGCGATTTCCACAGTGAGTCAACTCTGAGTAAAAAACTATGATAATAAATGGTTCAAATTCTTTCAAGAAAACATTTTGAAAACAGGTAGTGAATGGTTTGTAAATGGCATAATGCCAAAAGGATGTTTTAAACGTAGTTGTTAAGGTAACTCAAGTGACCATAGCCTTTCTTTCGTTTTTTCAGCAGAACTGTCATTGTTCTTATTAGTCGTAAACCTACACATTATACGAGATATCATTTTTAGTTACTTTTAATATGTAGTTGAAATGTTTTCGTAATCAATTTTCATTTGCTTGTTGAATTTTTTGTACTATTTAGTACCTTCCAAACAACCGAAATAAAGTAAAATTTGACATTTTCACACAAAGAACGACAATATATAGTATATTATTTTTAATAAATGGAATATAATTTTTTAGTAATCTTTTAGTAACAGTAGTTTTGAATTAAACTGTTATCCAAATTTCAGCCTTATCTCTGTTTATTTTAAACATTATATATACATGTACATACGTGAAAAGTTATAATATATTCAAAAAGCAACGATAGAAATATTGAGCTCCTTTTTAGTGGGTATTTAGCCCTTTTTTGAATTCTTTACTTTTTTGTTCCTTTTCACTACGTTGCAGGGATATGAGTAATTTCCAATTTCTACGCTGGTAGGTACAATTGATGAGGATTTTTCTTTAACTGTTTTTGTTATTGACTCTTTAGGTGCACAAATATTTTTCTTTGGCGCAAGCAACATTTTACTTTCATCGGGTTTCCTTTGTTTTTCGTCCTTGGCGATTTTCTTTTTTACAATTGTTTCACTTTTTCCTATAATTCTATCGTTTATTATAGCTGCATGTGGTTGAAGTTTCCAACGCATTTCTGCTTCTAGGTGCAATTGAGCTGGGTCTCCACTGAACATTTCGAGGCTTAACTCCATATTGTTAAGATCACAATCATTACCGACTGAACACATTTCTATGCCGCCATAATATAGTTCGCCAGCTTTGACATACACAGATTTGTCAAAGAAAAATACCGTCTGCATCCAATGTGTACGCCACTCAGAAGGATCTGTGCTGAAACCCATTGGCTTATGGGACTTTGAAAAGAAAACATGAAAATAGGTTACGATGCCATCCATATGTCCGCCTCGTTGCATTTCTAACATATATTTGCAACGGAATTTCAAGTCTTTCTTTGTGGCTGTGTACATGTTGAGGTACTTTACGCCAAATTGGGTGCTCATTAACTGCTCGAACAAAAAAAAAGTTAGATATGTATATTTATTCTAAATTATGTAAATAGAAAAACTACACACCTGCTTCGCTTCAACCAGTTGAAAACACGGTTCGGATAATGCAAAATCTCGCACACATTTCATATTAACACCATACACATCGTTCCACCATTCTACACGCTCATTTTTGTGTTTATTATCCTCTATTGCAGCCATAAATAATTTTGCCACATCGGGTAATATAATACCATTGTCTTTCTTTAGCCATTTGTCACGAGCATAAATTACCAAATCACAAGCTGATTGGAATAACATTGAATATCCCAACCAATTGCAAATAATAATATCAACTTCTTCAACTGGTAATACAATATTTTCCAATGACCCTTTGATCACATGAATAACATCGGTATAACCATTATCGCGTACAATTTGCTCTGTGTAATCTACCACATTTGATGAATCCACGGCATACACGTGTGCTGCGCCAGCCTTGGCGGCAAATAACGAGAGAATTCCCACTCCGCAACCTATGTCCAAAACCTTGCGACCACGAAACATGTGTTTGTTATGCATTATCGCCGCTTGGAAAAAATTTATGCAGCAAAAATCTTTTAAATTCTCAGCAATTACTTCTACATGTGCGTTTGTATCTCTTTGGAAATCACGGGAAGTCATGGTGTATACCGATTTTGCCGGTTGCTTGCCGAATTTTGGTGAACGACACATCTGTTGTTTTTTTGGAGTCTTCTTCTGAGGTTTCGGGGGAGAGACCAGTGGAGGTGGTTTGCTGGCAGTGCCTCGTTTTGTCATTGTAACAAACAAATGAAATATTTCGAAAAAAAAAAATCAATAAAATAAATAGGATTTCTTTTTTTAACGGAACAACACAAATTTTGGCGTAGTAAACAAACAGCTTATTTAAAATTTCTTTTGGTATAAAAAACACAACTGTCAAACGAAATGAGCTGCCACTAAAGGTCTAATGCAATCAGCTGGCGAAGAACAGAGCTTGATTATCGATTATGATTAAGTATAATAATATAAAAAAATAAAATTTTAAAAAATATTTGTATGCTTTCTAAAATAATTTTTTATAATTTTTTTATAGGAAAACTCATCTTTCAATAATTTTTTGGTTACAACACTTTACATATGTCGTATTCTAAAACGTGATGTGTACGACCTGCCATGAGAATAAAAGATCAGTATTTACCCAGGATTAAATTGAAAGATCACAATAGCTTCACTGAAACGGATACAACGAATCAAACTAATTAGAAGATAACAAAGTTACTAATGTCAACGTTTTCATATTTGAAACAGTAACCATCGATTATATCGAAACATTATCGATATTTGTGAATCAACAGGTCATTATATCAATCCAATTCAATACTTTTCTTATTGGCTTCACTGTAACACAAATATTTGCAGGACATAATATTGGCTTCTTTATTGTATAGCGTCCTTCACCCTGCTACCCGTGCTACCCACGCTGGCCGTTAATGCATTTTAAAAGCATGTCCCATTTTCATACATATTAGAATTCACTTTTAATTTTGATTCTCAAATACATGGTCATATTTATTTATTACAAATATTATTACGTCTACGAAAAATATGAAAGCAAATAAAAAATGCAAAAACTTAAAAATATTGATTAAAATCTTTTAGCTTGTAAATTGTATGTTTTATTTTAAAATACGCATACTATTTCATATATGAATTCGAATTTATTTACTTACACTTAGTGTATATGTATGAATGTATATGCACACATTCAAATGTACATACACATTTACCACCCATAAAGCGTGTAAAGCACAACCATTCTAAGCTAGTGTGCGGGGGAAAAAGGTAGATTTTTACGGTAACTATCTACATACAAATGTGTCTAAAGTATAATCACGTATGTATCACGCGAAGTTCCGAAGCCCCTTAGTTTGTTGCGATTTATTCCAATCATATAATTGTACGTTCGTTTATATTTAGGATCGTAGAATGAGCATGTGTTTGAGGATTGCGTCTGACAATATGCACAGCCAATATTACAATAATTATTTAGCTAAACAAACTGTCTGAGCTATTTTCTGCTTCACTATTTAAATAATCCATGGTTGGTAGTGAACCACCACGGCGTTGTCTGTATTGCTCTTGATTCAAACGTTCGTTAAACCATTCGTCATGCGATTCTGGTTCATTCTGTACTTGTCCAAATTGATTTGGTTGATGATGTGTTTGATGACGTTGAAGATCACTGTAACAGGTACTTATGGTTCGACTATGACTAATTTGACTACCTCTACGACGATACTGAGGTAGAACAGCTGAAGCACCGTTAACACCATGTGCTAAGGAGAATGTTGTTCCAGTATTATATTGTACATTTGTGCCATTTGTATTACTATTTGAATTCGCACGCACATTTCTAGTGTTATTTAGTGATGGAAAATATTTATATAAATCTAACAATTGCTTGAGAGTAAAGTCTGGCCTATGTTCCACATCGTTTAAATCAATCTCGGTTGGATTCAGTGGTATCCAAAACGTAGCACTCAGGCCCGCAAGACAACCTCCCTAAAAATTATTCAGGTATATGATGTTAAAGGAGTGTACTTGTAAGGTACTTGTAAGGTTTTTTCGCCAGTTTATACTCACTTTAATGTCCGATTCGAGTTTATCTCCAAACATTGCACATTGTAATGGAGCGACTCCTAAAAAGTTGCATGCAGCATAGAATATTTGCGGATTCGGTTTCTCCCACGGAAGATCTGATGACACTAGCATACAATCGAAATATTGACTTACATGCAACTTGTTTATCTTTTCCCACTGGGCATTGGATGGTCCGTTGGTAATAAGTGCCAGTAGAAATTTTGACTCACGAGCGCGACATAGCATTTGTATGTAATCGGCTGATAGCGCTAAATAACGATAACGCAATTTTAACCATTTTGGGTAGATTTGCTCAGCTAAATGTTTGTAGCGAGGTGGTAGAGCTTCACGCCATAAATAAGTACGCCAGGAATCTAACGACGTTTGCGAGTTATCTGGGCAGCGACGAAATGCTTTCAGGAAAGATTGGGTAGCGGTGTTGGCTTCCTCTTTCGATAAACCAAATTGATTTTCAAGTACTTCACTTAACTAAATATTAAAAAATAGAGCCATAATAATTAAAATTCTCAAATTATTTTTCAAATTAAATATTATTTTAGGCGTAAAACAAGTTTCAGTTATTACATATGCATTAGCTTTTTTTGATTGTGAACTAAAGCTTAAAAACATTTCTAACTTGGCAACTCTAATTATTATCCTTGAACTCCCCGGAATACGGAAAGCACTGTGCGCACTGTAATCTGTGTCCAGTTCATTGTTTGATTAACGCGTATTTATAAATACAAATCCATAAATATATACATATATACATATATACATATGTACATATGTACTTAGTACATTGTATTTTGCAATTAATCAGTACAGTGGTTACGTTATTTCCGCAATCTCATTTTCCTATCCCCTGTCGTATACCCGGAATTTGTATGTATCATCTAAAATTCGCATACAAAAGTATCGCGCGTGCTATTCACCCTACCTCCCATCTCCTGTTATCAATAAACCAGTGGAAAATTTCCAAAAATTTCGCGTGTATCACTGTGTACCCCCAACTATACTCTGTTCTCTGTTTTCTTTCACACAAACCTTTTTGACTGCTTTCAAATCACCCGAGCGCGTGGGAATCAAAGTGTTGTCCAAATCGAAGAAAAGTGCTGTAATCCTTCTTAACTTTTCACCCAACACTGCGTTATTTATAGAAGTGGTATTGGACACGGTTACACAGAAAGTATCAGCATTTTTTATGCTTTTGTCGTTGACAATTTCACCTTCTGCCATGAGAGTAAAAACTTACGTTGACAAGCGAATTTTCTCGCTGATGTAATAAATAAAATGGTATATTACCACACTGTATTAATATAGATACAAATAAGAGGAACACAAGCTTATTGTGATAAGAATTTAATTGAATACGTCTTTAGCACCAACTTTAGCTTAACTATAATTAATTAAACAACTAAAACTAGGAGACCGAACAACCGCACACAAATTGCAGTTGAACAGGCAAATTGGAACTGGCATAAAAAGCGCACGGATGGTTATAAAAAGACAAAGAGAGACATTTAAAGAGAAATTTTGTTATGAGTAAAGAATTATACATTATGAAGAAAGAAATGAGAACTAAGATATGCCAGATTGCATAAATCACTGTCCCCTATTTGTTTTGAAATGTAATTGTCATTTTTTCAGTTATAAGATTTAAATCTAAACAATTCTTAACCGTTAATTCTGTGATTCGTTTTATTTGTTTGCTTATAAAATATCAACATCTATGAATTATAAATTTAATTTGTTAGTTCAGTAATTCATTATTTGTATTACAATATAAAACTTAAATGCAATTTTATATATTATTTTATAAAAATCCATTAGCGCCATTATAGACAGTAATATTTCCCTAAATACTTTAACCTCATAAAACTCAAAAATAACTACACGCACTAAATATAAAATTCAATTAAATTTTATTGTATTATTTTAAACTTATTTAAACAAAAATAAGTTAGTGGAAAATATTAGAACATCTTCAGTGTGAATAAATTATTTAATAATTTATTTAAGACATATTGTTCTCTCTCTATAGAAACAGAAATTTTAAAATGGTAGTTTCGCAGACGAAATTCTCACATTTTGTTTTTCGTTATATGTATTTAACACAGTTTATCGTTATAACAAATATTTAAGAATATTTACACAAATATATGTAACTTTGAATTAATTGCTTTCAATTTTTACAGAACACAGAGCATTTCGTTATTTCACTCAAATTAAATGCTAGTTAATTAATTGAATTTGTTTTTAAAGTAACTCTTAGTAAATTTACACTTCAATAATAAAAACTACTTGACCAATATAAACTGTATAAAAGTGTTTCTGATATTCATCTAATTTTTATACAAGAATGTCTTAGCTGCACAAGATTAGAAACTGACAATAACTCTTATTTATTCATCAGATGTTTCACTCCAATCTTCATCTGCCCAGTTTGGTAATTCTGTCATATACTCCCAACCAGGACCGCTATACTTCCACGCATGTAAATACATAATTAAATCTTTAGGTTTAGGATCTTTAAAACGCACTTTACATTCATAACAATGTTCATCCACAGTAGTTTTTTCTTTATTATAAATAGTATCAGGCGGATCATGACCGGTTTGTGTTCCGACTGATATTTTATTAGGCTCTTCTTTCTTCTCTTCTTCAATGGGTTTGTCATTTTTATTAACAGTGTCATTAGATGTCGATTGTATTTTTTTGACTGTCTCAATTTCTTTATCCTTATTTTCTACATGTTCGTGTTTTGGCAATATCAGTCCTTCACTTCCGAAATCTCCATCAACACCTAACCAATTTTCTGCATTATGTACATGAATCAAATCTTTTACTAGTTCTTCATCAGTGCGCCCACCAATATCGCCACCACGACCCTTGTGCGGTCCAAATACTTCATGATTATACAATGGATCATTTACAATAGGATATCCTAAATACTGTAAATGTACACGAATTTGATGCATTCTTCCGGTTAAAGGCTTACATAATAAAACACTTGTGGTGCCATTGTAACTTATTTTTTCAAATGTTGTAGAACAGTCTTTGCCTTTGGGTGAAACTTTGCAAACACCAATCTTATAACTGACGACTTCAATTGGTTCCCCGCATTCAATATTACCATCAGGGAAATTTCCTTCTACACGGCACACATACTCCTTTTCAACGTCTCTGTTTCTTATTTGTTGCTCAAGTAGTCGAGCCTTCTTATGAGTGCGACCAAAAAGCAATAAGCCGGATGTTAATCGATCCAAACGATGAATTGTACGTAAATTCTTTAAATTGTATTCTTTAGCTAAAATAAATACCACAGTATTGTGTCGGTATCTTCCACATGGATGGACAGGTATTGAAGCGGGTTTGTTCACAACAACAATATCCTCATCCATGTGCACTAAGCTAATAGGTTGATCGGTAACAGGCACTTCATGTCGATGAACCGTATTCGACAGTAAGTCGTTATGTTTTAATTTATAGTCCACTGGCACACGCTCGTAATTAACTTTCAAAGATCCAGTCAGTATGCTGCGCTTGTATTCCTCGGGGGGATGAGCACGAAATTCACGTGAAAATACATCTAATATTTTCTCATCCACCCAGCGTCCTTTAGTAAAGGTTGTAAATGTAAAGTAATATGGATAAACTTTTCGTAAACCACTCTCAAAATAATACGATGTTTCCTCATATCTGTCATCGGAGAATCCAGGACGCTTAGCTTTCAGTGCTTTTGTTTCCAATCTGGCTTTTTTTAAGGCTTCAACTTGTTCTCCATTATCCGCTTTTCTCTTTTCAGGAAGTGCTATCCTCGGATCTTGATTTGCAACAACTGTTACATGGTTGCGAACTGGCACTATATTGGGATCTACATTGTAAAACCACGTGCATGCCAAAGGCTCAGCACTAGACATAGATTGATAGATTATGTTTTTTAACAGCACAATGTTTTCCGCATCTACCGTAGCGTCACCATGTTGTGTCTGAGCATGTCGTGGCATTTTAAGTATAAATTGATGTTGAAAACTTGGTAACATACGGTAAAACGTACCAAATTTTATTATATTCATTAAAAAAAGTTAAGTTATAAACGCAACCAGCAATTTGCAAAGCAACAAAGCAAAGAGAACAAAACAACTACCCCGAAATAGATTTGTAAACAACCTGGGATCAGACAGTTTTGGCGGAATTAAATGAATGCAACGGCGGTATAACACGAAAAATTACAAACCTTACTATAGTAATATATAAGAATATATAACCCATTATTATATTGTATTTTTCTTTGTGTTAAGAAAACCTTAAGTCCTGGAAATGGTGTTGTTTCTTGAAATTTAATATTAATCAATTTTTAAGTACATTTTCTCAATGAAGTATTGGTTATGGCTAGGTGTAAATTTGTGAAATGTTAGCTAAAATGCAACTCTAAACATATTCCATTCCTTTTGACATTTCAAACTTTTTTGGCGTTACATTTTCTGTATTTTCGCATTATTTTATTCGTTTATTTTGTTTTAGCATGTCGAACTCAAATCGAAGTCGTACACTTTTAAAAGGTTTATGCAATTAATTATATTAATTAATAATATCTAACATTTTATCATATGTTTGTAGGGTCTATGATAAAAGAGGACTCACCCGAGGATGGATTGTATTCGCTGGAAAAATTACGCACGTCTCCCGAACTATGGCCTGAAAAAAGTGAGTTATGTTAAAAGTATATAAAATAGCAAAAAATTAGTAAAAAGGGTATTATAGTATTAAACCTGCTATGTATTTTGGTATTACAGACGCACTTGAAATAAAAGTTTTGTTAATTAGATACTAGTTGACCGTTTAGCATTAAAACCTCAAAAACACCATCCAGTTTACGGATTTTATTAATATAAATATAATAATATATGTACTCACTAACTGAAAAACTCTAATATTAGCACTAAACTTATGGTCGTCATTAAATATTTTCTAGGAGCTGTTTTTGCAGAAATTTTATTTCTATTATTTTTTGTTTACAACAAAATTCTATTTTTGCTTATTGCGGCGATTCACACGAAGTGAAATAATACAAATAAATTTATGTTTACGTTGATGTCAAAAAGTTTGAAGTTTGAATTTTGTTGACTTTGCAGTTCCTGGTATAAGTAATTTTATTGCAATGAGTGACACTCCCATACGCACCCCGGTACCGCAGTGGTCAAAAGACCTCTCACAGGAGGACATAAATGCTATGATACGTGAGTGAAAAATTTGATGAATCTTAAGTAAACTCTAAAGTAATTGTAATAATTTGCAGAGCTTAGCAATATGCCCTTCAGTAATCTAATAATGGAGATAAAGAAAATGTATGATGAAGCCTATCAATTGGGTGTATCGGAGGCCAAAGAAATGACACGCGGCAAATACTTGGGTATTTTCAACAACGCTAAAAAGAAAACTATATGATTTCAATTTTCATTTAATTTTAACTTGATAATATGCAATAATTTTAAAATAATAATAAATTTATACAAAATAGTTTTAATTGTGCAAACACTAATAGACTTATACGAGTACAAATGAATTTATAAAAAATAAATAATCAAAATGAAAGAAAACTTGTAAAACTTAAAAAAAACGTGGAAGCTTTGAAAATCAATTCAACGTAACTTATGCCTGTGTTTGGCAAATTATAAAAAAAATAATATCTAGGAATCTTTCGTTGCAGCGCTTGCGCACAAACAGCAGACAAAGATTTCCGCATGTATAGGGTAATTAATTAACGAATAGCTTTTGTTTATACAAGTAACGGCCAAATGGCCAGATAAAGTTTGAAAAAATAACACCAGGTTGCGAAAGAGTTGAGATATAATTATTATTTATCAAAGTAAATGAAAATAAAAAAGTTAACTATGTAGCAGAGACCACGTTGGTGTTCGTAGATTCCATCCCAATTTTCGCTTAATTTGAAATGTTTTGTATGATATTTAAAAATTCTATTAAAGTCATTTTCTAAATCTAAAATCTTTTAATTTATTCCCATTTCATGAAATTCTCAAGTCTAATTCGTAGATTGCATTAATAATTCGCACCCTATATCTTCATCGACGCCTTCTTGGACCTACTCAATTGTATATGGCTATCGATTGCATTCGTATTTGCTCGCATCCAGTTTTGTTTACCAGCAGTTAACGCACGCAAAAGAATCGCGGAACAGCCGACACCAACATTTAGAGCAAGTTTAAAAAAAAAAATTTTATATTAATTTGCCACAGCTTAAAGTATAATTTCAAATGTCTAACACATTTACACATGTGCGTCGTTCAAGTAAAATAAAGAAAACGGAAAATTAATTTAATAAGAAACTGCACACCTTCTTCAGTTAGTAACGAATATATAGCAGCCAACTGGTGCATCGCACACACACACATCAACTTGTTCACAATAACACGTTCAACCTTGCCCCAATTTGTGTAAGTGTTGGTTAAACGCCCTATCAACCCCCTAACAACAAGAGCCAACGAACTAAATACAAAATTAAAAACACATACAGACTTACATAAATACATACATAGCTACGCTGCTGTCCATTGCCATGGTTGAGGAAGGCGGCTGTCTTAGACAAACGGGCGCTTCTTTGTCGACCAGTATGGTGGCCAGTGCGAACCCAGGCAGCAATGTCAAGGGCGGTAAATATGTGTGGTCAGATCGTGAGTTGCTGATGCACTTACAAAATTACACACCTCTTATACTACTCATTGACTTTGTGGAGAAAACGCGAACAAAACGCTTTTATGAGGCAGGTGAACGCTACGAAATACTTATGCTTATATTCATTATGCGTAAGGGGGCACCGTTTTGTGAAAATAAACGCTTTCCAGAAGAGTATTGGGTGAATCTGTCAGTGGGTCCCATTGCCGAAGCATTCGATCGATTGTCGGCCGCTATCGACATACCGGATCCGCAATTGCCAATACATATGACCGTTACGGATCTCACTAGTTGGAAGCAACAATTTGATGCAGCAATTTTGGATATACGACGGTTTGCTTACTATACAGAACCGCAGATGTTAGCTGATGTGGGCGTTTATAATAGAACTACATTTGAAGAACGTTTTGGTTTACATTGGCGTATTGAATAGGCTGTGTTCTGTTTTTTGCCTTTTTTTCTAATTTATAAGCATCAAGTGTTTTGCTAGTATGCTGAATTCCTTTTTCTTGTTGTTTCCTCTTTGCGCTTTCTTTCGCCATTTTTTTGAGCTAGAAAAACGCACTTTATTTCCGTATCCGCTGTGGAAGGATAGTGGAAGGCAGAGTAAAAACGGACAAATTACATGTGAAAACCAAGAAATTGAAACTGTGCCTTTACATTCGCAAGTTAATGAATTCACTGATGAGGTGAGAAAACATTCTATAAATTTTTAAATAAACGGAAATATTGTAAAATTGTAAATAAAAGTGCATATATACTTATATAAGTGCATATTCTTTAGTGAAATGATCGCTATATACATAAATAAGGGATTGAACTAAGGAATTGACAAGAACGAGCGGGTAATATCATCTAGCAAGTGTGGAAAATTAAATAACACTTAAACATTATATGCTGTATGAATGAATACATATACATATACAAAATTTATGAACTAAATAATGTGACTTTCGTTCGAACAATCAACGTAATTTAGATCCAAATAGCTATGCGAAAGCAAATGTGAAATTTGTAATATTAGAGTTAATATTTTAAGCATCTGTTTATGTATATAAATATTATATAGATTAAATACTTTTATGTAATAATAAGTTGTATTTAAAGCAAAGCCATGTAACACCTAAGGGAAAAAAAATGTGGGCTATTTTTTGTCTCAATACTAAATAAAATTGGAAGAGGCATTGGCATTGGAAGAGTTTAGAATTGGAATTTTAAGGATTCGAAATAGTTGAATTCAATACTCTTTTTAATTAAGTATTAATAATTGCTTGTCCTTTCTAATACGTTGGGTCTTTTATTCGAGTGAATAATATCCATAACGATTTGAGAATCTGTGCAGCTTATTAGCTACTATATTGTATATAAATAAAGAATTTCTATTAAGATTTCTCATGCATTTATTTCTAAAATATCTACATATCGCATTGTATTTATTATTAATGTAAAACATAACAAACTTAAAAATTCGTATACTAAATATAATATAGTAGCTTACAAAATACATATATTGCTTATAGACGTACAAATCCTATCAATATAGACGATCAAGTTTAGCATATATACATATATGAGGTTATGACAAAATATGTGCTGTGCCTGCGTCAAACAACTCTTTGTGATTCATTTTTATAAATCGACGCATGGCACGTAGCATATAATGCAGTTCCGGTTTAGCCAATACGCGCAGTAAAACTTCTAAAAATTCTTTGAATTTATCCTGACGACTATATGCCATCAGTGCTCCCGTAAAGGCACTAAAATCATCTGCGGGTAGAGAACTCCGTAACTAAAAAACAAAAAATAAAATAAAATAATCAGGAAATATTGAACGATATTTTGCTACAAAATTTGCCTACTATTCGTAAAAACTCCACTCGTTCTTGTGGTGCTTGTTTTTCCACTACTGGTGGGTCAACGGATAATCTAGCTTTTGATTTAAAACCAAAATCATCCAAAGATGGAGAAGTGCAGTTGGTTGGAGCGTCGGTAATTGTAGTATTCGTCACTAATTTATAGCGTTTTCTCTTAATATTAGCAAGCAATGCACTACAACTATTGCCACTGCTGCTTGGACTGGAAGTGGGTGAATTTCGCTCACGTTTATATAAGTTAACTTGGTTACTTCGTGGGGAATTGCTGCAGCTGGCACGATTGAAGTCTATAGCCTGTGGCAAATTTCATGAGAATATATATTTCGTGATCTTACAGACAGAACTGATATACACATGTATATGCATATGCATTTACATTGCATTACCTTTACATTAGTGTCTAGTCGACTCATAAAGTCCATAGCGTTTGGCACTTTACTATTTTGGGACTGTCCTGCAGCCATTTTATAGTCATCGGGTGTCCAACCTTCGATTGTATTGGCTTTTTCAACTTTCCTATTAGGTAATTGTAATCATATGTATTAATTTTTAAACATATGCAGGTAACATATTTGCATGTATGTAAATGACTTGCTTACATCGCCATTGTTTGCGCAGTTGCAAATTTATTTTTCGCTTCAAGCACCAACTTTGGATCAGAGAAGAAACGACTTTGCACAATGCCAACTTCTTCACACGTTTCGCTTACCAGAGATTCGACACTTCGCTCGTCGGGTTTTGGAAGCTATTAAATAAACTGGCTATTAAAAATGAATCACACTTAATATTTATGGTTGTGATTTACAGATTTATCTGCATTTCGAAAGAATTCACGCAATTCTCTCACAATCGAACCGAAGGGCACACTTTTGGGTGTTGGGCCTAAATATCCACGAACCCATTTCGACAATTGTGACACCTGATTAGGTTGCGCAAAACGCATGTCGCACAATAAAATAGCGCCATAATCATGTCGATGACGAATGACACGCCCGATAGCCTGATTAACGGCACGAGTCGCCTCTAAACTATACCATCCTTGACCAGTTAGCAACTAAAAAATCATGTATTGTTAACAAGAGCATAATAAAAGAATAATAGTAGCGCACCTCATTCTCTTTTGTACGATTATCTTCCAAGTAGCGTTTCTTTAAAATCACTTTCGGATCTTTCAATGGAGGAAATGGTAAGCCTGTAATAATAACTGCACGACCATTGCGATCGGCGAAGTCGAGACCTTCGGAGACTTTACCTCGACATACCGCCATAAAAACGGCGCCCTTTGCATCGCGTATATTTTTGTAGAATTCCTCCATTGTTGTTGTAAAACTTTCTTTACTTCGTGGCTCTACAAAAATTGGTTTATGTCGAGATACTTCTGCCCAAAGTCCGCTGGCCTGCCAAGCGTTTACACACTGATTCAACAGTGGATAAGAGGGGAAGAAAACAAGAAGACCATCGGGTACGATACGTGAAACATTGAGTACTGTTTGTCCCAAAGAGCTGAGATACTTCGGGTTATCTCTAAGGGCATAAATTAAAATTAGCAAAGGAATGAATGCAGAAGCATAAATAATGTAACGAATTCTTACCGATTGGCAAAATTTGATATTAGCTGCTCTCGATCGGGCCCAGTACCAATAATTTTAACGAAAACCTGCGATTTATTAACAATGTGTGGATTTTCAAGACTTTGTGCAATTGGTACCGCCAATTCGGCAATTAATGGCTTCAAAGGAGCTAAAGTTCCACTCGTTAGAATTATACTGCGCACCTGTGTATTCAAAAGTTGTTCCATACCAAAACCGGGATTGAAACACCAGTAGTTAATAATTTTGGGTAATTTCGTGGAAACTGTGCTACTACTTGACGCTTTTGATAACCAGCCATCCTTACCGGAATTTTTAGTCTGTTGTTTCACTTCTTCGATTTGCACATGCACTTTGAAGCTCCTGAGAACCTTTGCTATAATGTCTTCGTTTTTAACGAATACAACGCTTAGAAAATTAGAAAGCACTTCGAAACTACCACCTTTGCGGAATGCACTATTTTGGGATTGAACAGTCATGAATTGAATAAGCCGATCTAACAAACTTATTGTTGCAGGGGCTATAGCTGGAGTGAACTGCAAAAAATTCGTTTCTCTTATTACTCCTACATAAATTTAGTTACGAAACACTCACTTTTGCGCCAGCTAACAAATCAAACATAAATGAAGGTGGAAATGTGGTTCCCTCTGATTTGTTTTCAACTACAATATCATCAATTCCTTTCTCCAATTCCAGCAGCATCTCTTTAAGTAGAGCTAGATCTTCTAATTTAAAGTCTTTCGGCTCATCATTGCTCATGAAATCTAATACATTTTCACTCATCATAGCCTTCATTACATGCGTCACATCGTCAATAGCCAAAGCTATATCTGACGAACGTATTAGCACAGATGCAGACTCTTCGCAAATTTTCTCTATGTTATGTGCCTCATCTAATATTACAATTGTATTGTGCAGATCCACTTTATTTGCTTTACGTGCTTTTGGATCTAATAGATAGTTGTAAGGCATGAATGTAATATCTGCGTCACTAGTCAATTCTTTCGATGCATAATATGGACACATTTTAAGTTTTTGTCCTACTTTTACCAAATCTTCAATATCCATTACCGATTGTTCTTTTAATTCTGGACTGTCTTTCTTTGATTCAACACGATTGTAAAATGAACATGTGCGAGTTTGTATGTGCAATTTACAAAGTTGCACTTTGTTGGAATTTCCCTGTTCTCGCATAACTTCTGGATGAATGCATAATTGGTCGCGCGATCCTAAAACTACGGCACGCATAAAAGAGTATGCTGTACGCTTCAATTCCTGCATGGCCTGCGTTAATTGGGAATGTGTGCGAGAGGCATATATAATTTTTGGTATGCCCCAGCTGGCATTTCTTGACTGTATTGCATTGAATTCATTAAGCGCTTGTTGAGCTGCTGCTCCGCCTCTGGCATTCCTTTGTACTAATGATTGCATATCTGCTTTTCGCGACAGCAACCAGGCTAGAGATGAACATAGAAGACTCAATGTTTTACCCGTGCCAGTCGGAGATTCCAATACACCATTGGTGCCATCACGTAGGCATGTTATTACTTTTTCCATATATGCTGTTTGCACATCGTAAGGTTCAAACGGAAAATGCACCGGAATTCCCGCGATTATATATTCCGGCATTTTAAAAAACACTACTATATACTTTTTTCTAATTATTCTTAATTTTCTATAAATTCTCTGGAAATATATTGTGCGAACTCCGTCTATTTCATTTGGCAATAATATGAAGTTATTTCCTCTTTTGCCGATACCGCCAAAGCCTTAGTACACAGCTGATTTTGACGGTTCCTCTGTGATTGGTTTTTGAAATAATTGAACAAGCGACGCAACACTGGCATTCTGACACCGAACAGAGTATAGTAACATAAATAAAACGTAAACAATTCAATAAAAACCCGCTCAAAATTTGTTCGGTAATTTAGTTAGCGAAGAACGAAAAGTTAAATAAAATGTCGAAATCTAGTAAAATGTTTGCCGATAAAGCTTTCGAGTTAATTAAAGAGCTGGAACGTTCTTCACAGACTATTCCACCTTTTGATGTAAGTAAAAGCGTTTATATTATATTTATAATTTTTGAGCAATGTTCGAATATGCATTACAGGATGATGGAGTACGTCAAGTATTGGAGGAAATCAAAGCAATTTTTGAAGAGAACTGTGCACAAGCGTAAGTTGAATTGTATTTTAATAGTTTTACATCTTAAGTTTGAAATGTTTCACTTAGCGCTAATTATTCTACCTCTGGTGATCGCACTTTGTGGCCATTACTAAATTTTCGACACGCTGCTCTACAAAGAAATAAACGATGTCTACTAACATATCTTTATAAACGTTTACTACGTATTAAAGCACTTCGGTGGGAGTTTGGCCCAATTATACCAGCGGATATTAAAACATCACTTTGCGAACCCGAAATGAACTTCTTCAACACGTACTCAAAATCATTAGCATCCTACATGCGTTCCATTGGTGATGGACAAGGAATTGATTTAACGGGTGATTTACGCCCACCAAAATCACTATACATAGAAGTGCGTTGCATTGAAGATTACGGCAAATTTGAATTGGAAGATGGTGAAGTGATATATTTAAAAAAGAATAGTCAACACTATTTGCCGCGTGCTCAAGTGGAAATGCTAGTGCGTCAGGGAATTCTGCAACATATTGCATAAAAAGGTATAGTTAATTTAAAAAATATCACTTGTACTATTTTATAAAGATGTCTAATGGAATTTGTGTCAAGTTATCATCAATTTGTACATGTTTTTGTTGTTGCATGATATTAAAAGAAACGTATTTATTATACTATTTTTCGATAAATTGCGGTTCTTATATTTTACCGAATTTGTGCTTGTGAATTAAAACACTCAGGTCAATTATGTATAAAAATTATTCAGACATTTTTAGAACCCTTTTTTAATTTAACGTTTTAACAATGGAATTGTTTTAACTGAACAACATCTAATTATATTTCAGTATTTCCTTTGGTTGGAAGTTTTGTTACGATAATTATTATTTATTCCATTCTATCACCAAAACAACATTTCCAAAAAATATTTTGGCAATGCTTTATTTAGAACAATAAGTTGTTAATTTAAAGACAAGGATATAAGGAGTATTAAACAAATGTCTTTCTAAGATTACTTTGGTAACATTGTAATATATTTTAATATATTTTAGCTAACTACTTTAGTAGTATTTATTTAGTTATTTTTTTTTTTAAGTGTTTCAAACCCATTTTTGAAATCAGGCATTCGGTTACATTTTTTGAGAGTTTGATATTTTAATAAATGAATTAAAAATTATTTATTTTACAAGCCTAGTTATAAAATTTGGTTTATCCACGCTTGGCCTCGATTTCATTTGAATTGAATTCAGTTGAATTCGGAACATTTTTGTAATTTGTATTGTATCTATCATCGAATGTAAAAATAATTTAGGGGAAAATTTTGTGCCGTCATTCTGTGCATATTTCGCTGTAGGAAGGTGAGCACAAAACAGATTTGAAAATTCTTGGTGTGTGGTTGTGCATATGTAGGAAGTCGAACGAGGGGCGAACGATAAACGACGGCGTATATATGGCGTATGTACGGCGTATGGATGTAGTCCAGTGAAAATTTGACAGTTTGTTTCTTGCTTTTGGAGAGGAAGGTTGGTAGTACCGGTTAAAAATCGTAATCAAAGCTAAATACTCGGGACGGAACAAAAACAAATAGCAGTGGTGATAAATTTGTTGTAGTAAGCAAATAGCAAAGCAGCGGAGCACTAAAGTGTGAAACGAAGAGAGAGAGAGAATTAGAAGGAAGAAAGAAGAGGCGACAGCAACACTTCACAACAACAGTTTGCAGTGCTTTTGGGGAATCGCTGGTGCTCCCGCAGTGGCGCTACTGACTGTTCGTCCTCTCATCTGCTGTTTATTCAATGGTGTGTGTGCGTGTGTGTGTGTGTGTACGATATATTTACATACATTTGTTATTGCATTGAAGTAGTCGTTCCGTCGCACCACACAATTTGTGCACAATTTGATTACCACTAGAACGCCTCTTTAGGAAACTGAAGATGGAGAAGCTTTATTAAGCACAGCGTATGGAGTGTAGCTGACTAAGTAGCAGAAGAAGGTATTGCACAGCGTTCTATTGAATTGGGATGACACCCACTTAAAGGAATATTAAAATAGCATAAAGTGTATTTATTAAAATCTGAAAATTTTCAAACTTGCGACAATTGGAGCAAGTGGTATGAAACACGGTAATGACACTCACTGCGATGGTGACGACGGCAACTGTAAAGGCAATGACAACTGGTAAACGTCGTTTTTTTTGCATTCAGACGTTATTTACAAAAAAACGTATAGCTTGAAAACAAATTCGCGAAAAATGTGAGAAGATTATGCTCATGCTTGTCGGTTCACCTTAGTGATAGCAGTAGCAGTTAATTTGAAGCTGTTGCTGTATGTTAATTGCAAAGGCTGCAGCTACTGAATTCGTACACATGTATGTACAGGTACTTATCAGTGTCAGCCGCGCGGTATAGTGTGTCCACACACCCCACTTATTGAACAATGCGTACACTCATACCCTCGCTCTTCACTTGCAGTGATCAGAATTTTGTTTACAATTTTCGGCAGCACGTTACCGTTTGTGAGTTTCTTTACGTCAAGGACGTGCATTTAATTTGTGTTGGTGCGAGTTTAATTTAGCGTTCAGTTGAAAGTGTGGATTTATATATTGCTAATTGAATGGAAGATTTTATGTGATTTAATCAACGTCAAAACTCATTTTACACATCCTTTGAGCACTTGTAGATTTATAGCCTCTATGTAGTTCAAGCTGAGTGTTTGGCATTTAGTTCATAGTGCTATCAAAATACAGCCAACCGATGCAGAGCTATTAGATTTTATTCTGTTTTAAACATTTTTCATCTTCCTTTTTTTCTGTCTTTTTGTTGTTGCCAAATGTCAAAGTTTTGGTCGCTTATTTGACGTCTCGCTTTCGCGCACATGAGAACTTTTCTCCTTACGAAGTGTTGCCGCCTTCTCTTAAAACTGGTTGTCAAAGAAATTTATTAAATCAAGTTATAAATTTTCAAAAGAGGAGACTAGACACTCAGAATTTAATGATTTCAAAAATCGGTATCTCAAAAAATATATTAGATCATGTTTACTACAAAGTTTTGTATATAAAAAGTTTAACTTTTAAATATTTAAGCAAAAAATTCAGAATATGTAGTGAATGACTTGTTAGCATTTTAAAATCGCTACTTAATATACGAGTATAACTATTATCTCAAAGTTTGTTACTTTAACAATACTATTTAAATATATTAATTTGTTTATTTTAAACATTCACAATTTTGGTAAAGTGACAACACTGCTACTTGCCAGATTATTTCTCGCCACTACATTGCTTTCTCTCTCAGTCAAAAGAGAGGAAATTTAAATTGTTTTTAAATTTGTGCTATATCCAGTAACAAATAAGAAAAAAGAATTGCAAGAAAGTCGCGATAAAGTTTAGCCGTGGAAATAGTAAATATTCAGCAGTATCGAAAATATTTGCAAAGTATACTATAGCTGGAATATTCGTTCATTTGCACCCGAGTCAAAATATTTCAGTTATCATTGGCTTCAATAGAACACAAAGTCATAAGTAAACAAATCGGTAACAACTGCTTTCCTTACATTGCCACTTATTTCTTTTGCCTCCACTATATGCTCGTCTTCGCACGTTGCTTTTCCCAATTTTGGAATGCAATGCTATGTTTGAGCTGGGGGACTTACATTGGTAACATTAGTCTCATTGAAAAAAAGATATTGCTTTATAAAGTGTAAAGTTGAGTCAGTGGTGCGTCTGTTTGCTTCGCAATGCATATTATTATTTAAGTTTTATCTTCTTTTATATATGTATGTATTTACTTCAAAGTTTTGAAATTTTCGAATTTTGGGATTACACATGTTATGTTTTTCCGGCCCAACAGCGCCATCTTTCGTCATAATACATGCAAAGAGTTAATGAATATTGATATTAACATTGCTTAACGTATTTTTGATAATATCCTTTATATTTAAAACTGCATTGTTTTGGTTAAGAAAGTCCTCATGGAAAGAAATTACTTTTGATTTGATGAAATGGACATTCACAGTAAGATGAAATTCTTACACAGTCCAATACATTAAGTTTTTGTTCATGACAAGTTTATTATCGTTTTAGTATAGAGAACAAAGAGTGGATTTGTTTTGGGATGTCAAGAATTGTAATCTAATCGTTTCGATTGGAAAACAAACAAGCTTATGCTATTGAATAAAAAATGTAATAAGCATTCCTTGAATTATTTTGCACAAATAAATCTATGAATTATTGTTTATACTGCAAATTATAAAATTATATTCAGGAAGCATTTCGGAGTCAACACCGGAGTCATATCTCTTATTAAAATTAACAATGAGTGTAAATAAGAGCTGAGTTAGAAGTGTTGTTTTTGGGAAAATCGGCAACACACTTGATCCTTGTGCAAGTTTACTTGTTATTTCTTTGTTGTACAAGTTCTATGTATTTAGTATTTTAAAAAATTTTAAATACTTAGCTGGTTTAATTAATTAGAAATGCAACTATTTAATTTTAAATACTTAAGTAACATTTGTTATATAGTATGTACTGATATTTAATAAAAAAAAAAAAAAATTATTACTTAAATATGAATGAAATACCTTGTACTTCTCAATCTTTCTATCAGTTCTATACGAAATTCGATTGCTTAACATGCCTTATATTTTTTAAACTGTTTTTCAGACATAATAACGCGATTTTTAATTCCCGAAGTCGATGCAGATGTAATTCAACAAGTGCATTATTTTTTTTAGACAAATAAAAAAATAATATTTAGGAAAACTAAACTATTCAGCAAAGTAAACAAATATAACTATAAAAGGAACACATCGTAAAAAAGCAAGAAGTGTATTAACACGATATATGTGCGGACGCTATGACCATTATACTATTTTTGGTGGACACATCCGCGTCGATGTGCCAGAAAGCATACGTGAATGGCGTCCAAAAGTCATATCTAGACATAGCGAAGGGCGCTGTGGAGACATTCTTAAAATATCGTCAACGCACACAGGATTGTCTTGGTGATCGCTATATGCTGTTAACTTTTGAAGAACCACCTGCTAATGTTAAGGCCGGTTGGAAAGAGAATCATGCAACATTCATGAACGAGCTGAAAAACCTGCAAAGCAATGGACTCACCTCAATGGGTGAATCATTAAAGAATGCTTTCGATTTATTAAATCTGAATCGCATGCAATCTGGCATCGACACTTACGGTCAAGGCCGGTGCCCATTTTACTTGGAGCCGTCTGTAATCATTGTAATCACTGATGGTGGACGGTATTCGTACCGTAATGGTGTCCACCAAGATATCATACTGCCGCTGAATACACAAATACCCGGAACAAATTTCACAAAAGAACCCTTTCGCTGGGATCAACGACTATTTTCGTTAGTTCTGCGTATGCCTGGCAATAAAATTGATGAACGTGTTGAGGGCAAAGTACCACACGATGATTCGCCAATAGAACGAATGTGTGTTGTGACAGGCGGACGTTCGTACCGTGTACGTTCACATCACGTTCTAAATCAATGTATAGAGAGTTTGGTGCAGAAGGTGCAGCCGGGAGTCGTGTTACAGTTTGAACCAATGCTACCGAAAGACGGTGTACCAAATGAAGCGCTTCAGGACATAATATTCCAACCAATGAAGAAAATGATTTATGTGCAAAAACATATTTCACAAAAGACCTTCCCAATTGGATACTGGCCATTGCCGGAACCATATTGGCCCGATCCGAAGGCTGTAACATTACCGCCTCGTGATGCTCATCCCAAATTGAAAGTAGTCACACCTGCTGTTGACGAACCACAAATGGTGCGTAGTTTTCCCGTTGACAAGTACGAGATCGAAGGCAGTCCGCTTACTTTGCAAATATTGCAAAAACGTGAAATGAACAAATGTTGGCAGGTGATCATATCGAACGGAATGCATGGTTTTGATTTACCATTTGGTTATTTGAAGGCCTCGCAGAATTTAACACAAGTTCATCTGTATGTATTGGCATACAACTATCCGGCGTTGTTGCCGCTGCTTCACGACCTTATACACAAGTATAATATGAGTCCACCCAACGATCTCATGTATAAATTTAATGCTTATGTACGCTCAATACCGCCATATTACTGCCCGTTTTTGCGTAAAGCGTTACTAAACATCAATGTACCGTATCAACTGCTCCAATTTTTATTGCCGGAAAATGTCGACAATTATTTGTCGCCAAACATCGCCAATCAGTTGAAGCATATCAAAAATACCGCAAAGCAAGACCAAGAAAATCTCTGTATGAAGGTGTATAAACAGTTGAAACAACCAAAACCGCCGTATCGCCAAATCGAAACTGCAAAATTAAACCCTGGCGTACCATTAAGACGCGATCTTGTGCGTCATCCATTGTTGAGAGAGACCTTTTCTAAATTACACGCTGAGATTGAACCACTTGAGAACTACACCATTGTTGTACCACAGCTAACGCGTCAATCTTCGGCGAAGTCATACCGCAATCCATTCGATATACCACGACGTGATTTGATGGAAGAAATAGCGCGTATGCGTGAAACTGTTCTAAGACCAGCGCCCACCAGTTTGGTAGCGAAAGATTCTGGACACTGTCTACCCATTGCTGAAATGGGTAATTACCAGGAATACTTGAAGAATAAGGATAATCCCTTGCGCGAAATCGAACCAACGAACGTAAGACAACACATGTTCGGGAATCCATACAAAAAGGATAAACATATGGTTATGGTGGACGAAGCGGATCTCAGTGATGTGGCTCCAATGAAATCAAATAATGGCGCCGGTGCAACGACACTACCAGGTGTGCCAGGTGCGCCAGGTGCGCCAGGTGGCATTATTCCAAAGAAAATCGACACATCACGTGCACGCAAACGCAAGGCAGGTCCGATACGCAAGGACTACATATTTCGACGTACTTCCACAGATGTGCGACCTAGCACACCAAGTTTGAATGTAACATCTGCAAATGCCGCAAGCTCGTCGGTTTCTTCAATGTCTGACTTCGATGATGATAGCGCTTCAGAAACCGCGTCCATATCTTCAAACATGTCAGATGACGGCGATCCGGACAGACTTGTTGTGGCGTTTGATTTCAGCGAAGACGAACCTGGTGAACCACTAATCAATGGTTATGTACGTAATTTCATCAACGGCATAAGTGACGAAAGTAGCTGTGATTCAGATATGAGTGGACCTAGCACAACACCAATCAATGCGACCGCTGGTATCAGCATGACCGTTGTTGGCACATTACCGCTACCAGCAGTAGTTCAGATGCCAAGCAATAACAACGTATTAACACCCATGTCGCCGCCGGGGTCGCCGCAACCTTATATAAATAATTTTGGTCAATCAATTATGACTCCACTAGATGCGGCGCCTGCTGCTGTCGGCTCAATAGTGGCACCTAACGTGTTGGCCAGTACCAACCCAACGATAACGCCTAATGTTTTCGTTGCACCACTTCAAATCAACGGTAACGCTTTGCTTAGTATGCCTATATCCACGCCTCCATTGGGAACGCCAGTACCCGCTGTAATCCCAACGACACCCACACTTAATACCCAAACACCTGCCTATCAACACAACGATATTAACGATGCTCAAGAAATTTCGCGCATATTACAACAATGCCATAATGGAAATTCTGGTATATCGAGTACAACTGCCGCGCCGAATCCAGATACCACAAACATTGTAGGTGCGCAGGTCAAAATGGAAACGGAGTCAGTGCTAATGCCACCACCATTAACCACAACGGTGAATTCCCTATCACCTGTGACACTTTCAGCCAATTTCGATACTTTGAAACGCGAATCTATGACCAATAATGTGGGTATACCCAATTCAAATCATGTATCCAATCACAATCCACACAACAGCGTTAACAGTATAAGCAATAATATTGGTAATAGCGCTAGTCAACGTAACTCAATTGTGGTGCCGGGCCCACCGCCACTCACAGAAGAACAACGAGATGCCGCACGTAAACATAACCTAGAAATTAGAACACAAGTTTTTCGCGATATACGACGTCCAGGTCGTAATTATACACTACTTTTAGAACATCTCAATTTAATTAAGGGCGATTTTGAAATGAAATCAAATTTCATAAATATGTGCATCAGCGAATCGTTGCGTTTCCGTCGAAAACAAATGATTGACAGCATACAAGAGTGGTGGGACAAGAAACAGCAACAATTACAAGCAACAACAACAACGGCGACAAGTTAACAATTACTATTATGGAATATCAATTGAGCTAGTGAGCCATATACAGGCAAACCCGTCAACGGCGATAGTTTTTGTTAAAATACCCTAAGATCATCGTAGACCACCGAGCCACAGGCTGATCTTATCAAGTGCAAAATTAAGCCCAAAATGTGTACAAGTTGTATGTTACATGCCGGTTGCAAATCCAGTCACACTTAAGGGTGCGTTGTATAAATGTGAGTGTGTGTGTATGCGGGCCAGTGGATGCTCATTTTCGTTAAAGAAAACGGGTACTTAATGTGGTTCTTCACAAAAAACAAAAAAAAAGAAAGAAAAAAAATTAACAAAAGCGAAATGTGGGCGTGGGCGAGGGCGAGGGCGAGTTAGGGTGTTAGGGCGTTGAACTTGCATATGGTTAACAAACCTCCTTACATGCATGCTGTTAGTGTGGTGAACGTGTATGTGTGCTTTGCCAATTGAGTTAATTGCAGACAACGATCTATGCGCAGAAATGGTTTCAACAACACTAGGAGATACTTAGGTGCATATGTGCAATCTAATGCTACTAATGGGTGGGTCCACAGAGTTCCAACGGTCTGCTAATATGTTTGGGCCTGTGTATATTTATTCATTGGATATTTTCCAATAAATTGTAAAATTAGCTTTTCAGTCATTAAATCATTCAAATTTTTTATTAAAGTTGTAGCAAATGTAAATATAAAAATTTTTAATGAGTAATTTTAGTATATTCAACATTCAAGTGATAGTGATATCGAGCTTAACACATAAATCCAAGTATAATTTCATTCGTGAGCTTAAATTGCAATATTTTCTGTAGCTTTAAGTTATAAATTTTATAATTTCATAAAAAAAAGAAGATTTTTAGTTAATGCTAGCTAATTGTTCAAAAATTTAAAAACAAATCTCATGTTTTTCATTCAATTCATTTTAATATAATATTAAATTTATTAGTAAAAATTGGATTCTGTGGACACTACTATAATTTATTGTATTGACTTGCGCCTAATATGAGCATTACTATTGTAAAAAGTGCAAACGTCTGCCCGCGTTAATTTACAGCGTGTGACTACATAAAATTGTTGAGAGAGAGATTGTTAGAGGCAAAAAATCAAATTTTTTGTTGAAATTTTTCCAACTCGCTTGGCCAACTGGAATATGATTTCGCACCAGTAACCGTTACCTTGTTCTTTTGTTTTTGTTGATCTTAGTTTCAAACTTTCCGTCGTTTATTTTTAGAAGATTTAAGAGAATAGACTGATAAATTTATAATGAATTACCACGCCCACAAGCCCAAACCTTGGTGTTATATAATATATATATATATTATATATATGTTATATATATGTTGTATATGTTATATATATGTTATATATACATACATAGGTTTGTACATAAACTCGACTTGTCAACTTGGTAATTGTGCTCCAATATCAACCACTTAAAGACACACGTGATTGCGCTGCTTTAGTAGATTAAAATTAAAGTAATTATTTTGCTTTGTTCAAAACACAAGAAAAATTCCTTTATTTTCCGAAAAACAAAAAACAGAAAACAAATTATTAAGTTTAACTCATGAAAATGTAGAACAAAAGGGAGCGCGCTAGGCATTTCCTGACATAGAAAAGGGAAACAATTTACATTTTCATGTAATTTTATTCTAGTTTAACTTGTTTTAGTAATCTTAAATTTTAATTAATAGAAAGAAAACATGCGTAGGCATGCAAATAGAATGTATACATACATATATATACAAAAATGAGTGACAAGGATGACTCTAGCGTACTCAGAAAGTTATGAAAAAATTAACTCAAATCAGCAAGGATGTATACAAAGTTACATCTATGCTTTCAAGTTTGTGTTAACAACAACAAAAAAAAATTATATAAAGATATTAGCAAATAAATAATTTTCAGTGTTTTCATTTCCTCATGTTCAATTTAAAATTTTGTAATTGTACATATATACACACTTAATTGGTTATTTATATTTGGAAAATTGCTAAAAAAAATTTATATAATTAAATAAAAAAATACTTAGAACAGACGGTGAAAATGTTTAAAATATTGATATACAAAATATGAATGCATAACGTAAATACTTAAGTAAATTTTTGAATGTAATTTAAATATTTTATAATATAAATTATAAAAGAGTGAAAGAGACACAAATATAAATACATTTATGAGAAATTTTAAAAACGCTTCATAACTCCCTGCATACATATATGTATGTGATATGTATGTTCAAATTAGTGAAAAAGCAGAACAAAGAAATTTAGAAAAATGTAATTTTATAATTATTTACGGCTTTAATTAAATTCCTGCAAACTCAACTGCGAAATGTACAAAAACATGTCGTGCAAATCGCTTACAGTGATTAACGATTTGCTTATGTATGTATGTATGAATGTCAATATCCCTGCTACATCGAAATGACAAAGGAGTGCTTACTCAATGGATTTGCCAGTATTAAGGAAGTATTTGAAATTATTGAAATGATACTAAAGTATTCACAAAAAAAAATGTTTAAGAGTTTTGTTTGGTTAATTTTTTAATACGCTTTTTCATTTCACTTAATAATTCAAATGCAAACACACATACGAGTATAGACTTGTACTCGTATTTGCATATGTGGTCCTACCTAATTTGTTTGCGCCTAAAATCATACAATGACGTCGCAGGTGTGAAAACGGCATGAGTTTGTGTAGATAATATTTGAATATGTGCTTGCATACTTTTTTGTATGTTTGCGTTCATAACCTGCAGACAAAATCTGGCATAGTGCAACATTTCGATGGGTGAAGCATTCTGCAAATTAGGGAATGTATTCCATATATCCATATAATATTCCAAGTAAAACAAAAAAATATAGATATTTGCGAGCTGTATTCGATTGGGTGGACCCTGAAGGTTTGCGAATTACTTATATAATTGGTATAAATCGAATAATAGGATAGTGAATCGAACAAAAAACTGGTATAAATGTAATGGATTGGCATGATCAAACATATATATATATATATATATATATATATAACATGGTAACAGGGTAACTTTGTTCTTTCACATACAAAAGGCCTGATCAAATTTTATGAGCAGAGATGTGCCGGATTCAAGACGGCCATGTCAATATTACATTGGCTAAGACTAGGCGCCGCGTGAGAAACATAATTTAGATCACAATGGATTCCAATCCGAGTCCGTTCCGTTTACGTAAGCCCGACTGTCGTGGGAACGGTTCCTATTTGTTGTCATTTTTATCGTCGTTTAAGTTTTGCTGATTTCAATTTTCTATTTCAATTTCAATTTATTTTCTTAAATTCCATCTCTTGCGACGTTTACTACCAGATGTCGCACAGAGAATGTTCTCCATACCTAGGATGTGTGAATTATTTAAATATTGCAGAATCTTAAGAGATGGAATCCTGTGGAAAGCATGAAACATTTCCACAGCACCTTCAGAGGCAAGAGGGAATGTTTTGGAATATATCGACCATATGAATAATGATCTATATTACCCAGCATACAAAAATATGAGGAACTGTTATTTCACTACCAAATTCTATTTTAAAAAGGAAATCTCGTTTCATTACTGATATATGTCTCTTCATGCCCGAAGACACCCACGTACATGTAAGTACATATATGTACAATACTTGTACACACATACAAAAGCTTAAATGTATATGACATCACATCGAATAGTTTGAATTTCCATTATTTTCGAAATTATTGCCGCCACCATAAAATTGACACAGACTGGCAGGAGGTTAATATTCTTGAAATTATGCATCAGCCATAAAGTATTTGAAATGATTCACAATTAAATTGACTAGATCTCAGCTAAAGGCAAATAATGAAATTTCTTGTCTATACATATGCATATATGTATGTATGTATGCATATATATGTACAGACAATAATATGTATAGAGGGAATGGGAATAATGTATATTAGGAAGGAGAGATGTCTCTGAAAACAAAGTATAAAAAAGTGTCGAAAATATATATGTGTGTATACTGGGATGCAGTAGTCTTGTGCGTGACTAAAAATCTGTGTCACGTTGGTTGAAATTCTGTGCAAAGCAAAAAAAAATAAAAATTATAGAAATTTTTTTATATCTATCGGTGTTCGACAGGTAGTAGTATCAAACTTGCAATTGTGTTTCTGACAAAGATTGCAACTTCTAGGGCTGCCAAGATGACGGATAACATAAAATGCCCATCGTAAATAGGGCGCGAATCCTCAATTGTGTAGATATACATATTTTATGTATAATATAAAGCTATGAAAAAATGATCAGAGAAAAAAAACACTTTTAAACTCAGCCTTAAAAGTTGTAGCACATGGGTAACTAAATAATATTTCAAACCGAATAGTTAATCAGTCATTTATTAAAAATATTTTTTTTTTGAGGTTACGGATGAACTTAGGTGCTCAGGCGTATCTACTGCATCTTCATTATGTATAGAGATATATAAAGTCACGTCCGGCTTACAGGTCCGTTTAAAGCCGATTGCATCTGATACAGTTTTTATCAAAACACTTCTATTGGAAACCATTGACTACACAGCTTGCTCTTGATGTGGAAAAAGAAATGGTCGATCGGAAACGAAAAAAAAAAAAAAACAAACGGTCACCACTCTACAGCGGATGCTCCGTTCATTCACTGTTTTGGTCGGTAAAAAATTGCTCTCATCAAGACGGAAATGCATTGGAAAAATTTAAGTAGTAATCTACGTATGGAGACAGTGGTTTTTCCGTTAAGCGGATCGTTATTATCGTCTTTACATTAGGGATAGACTATTCTATTTGAGAGAGTGAGAGAGAGAAGGCAGCAGATATTTTAATGACTCAGGAACTCAGACTACGCCTCAGCCTTCTGCGCTGCCCACGTAGCCGAGGTATTCGACAATATAAACCATATAAGAATATCATGTACATATATGTGAAATAATATCTATACCATATATATCATATATATATCATATTCATATATCTATGAAATAATTTATTGGAAATGAAGACTCATCAGGTACTTACTAGGAAACCCTCCTAGTAAAAGACTAACCTAAATCGAATTGCATCAGATTACATATCTCAATTATCTCAAAGAGTTGAGGCGACGGCTTAAGGGATTGCGGAATTCTGATATATTCTGATATGAAGTAAGTCCTTAGAGGTTTACAGGTAACATGAGTGTTTTATATACAGTACAAATATATATTTGTTTGTTTGTTTTGGAAAATGAAAATCAACTCATTAAAATTTATTTACGTTTATTTAAACATACATATAAGTATGTGTGTTAAATAATATTTTTTGGAAGATATTAAAAAAAAAAAACGGCTGCAACAATGGCTCCATCATCCACCAACAATTGCTTTGAAATTATGAGTATATTATATTTTAATTTGATTATTTGTCCATTCATTCCGCACACACAATGGCACACATTTACACATGCATAAAAGCTTTTGATTGATTCGTAGAATAAATTTTCGCAAATTGACTTGGTAAAAATATTCGACCAACACACTCACACATATGTACACACATACACACACATGCAAGATTTTGTTTTACGCTTCGAAATTCTCACAAAAATGTTTCCAAAATGAAAGCGAAAGTGAATACATATTAACATATGCGATTTTGTCATGTGCCTGATTTTAAGATGTGACGAAGTGAGCAACTATGACAGCGACAGTGCTTATATTCCTTGAGATCTCTTCAAGGTCGCTACTGTGCGGGTTTATTCGCTTAGATGTGCATTTTTTAGGCGTTGCAAATACTAACACTAACACTAAACTTAACGTATTTACATATGTACAAACATGTATATATGAATTTTTATATATGCATATCTGTTTAAATAATCGCTATGCCTCCTACACCTGTTGTTTGAAAAATCGTTTTCGAAATGATATTTTTAAAGTGTTGTTTTATGTATTTCTTTTTTTACGCTCATTGTGGTTATGCGCTTACGAATACACACATACTACATGTACATGAAAGAGGGTTTGCGTATGTATTCGTATGCGTAAACATCTATTTTCAATTTAATAATGTTTAATTTAAAATTTTTTCACAATTAAATGCGGCATTATTTTATTGTTGTTTTTTTAGAATTTCGCAAAAAGTTACACAAAATATACAGTTTCGGTGAAAATAAATGCAGTGCTAGGCACTAAACAATGTTAACCAAAAGAGAAAGCAGTTTTCAAATAAGTCCATTTGAGTTTTCATTTACAAAACCATTTTCA
The DNA here is from genome assembly GCA_021498325.1 of Bactrocera minax. Taxonomy (NCBI): domain Eukaryota; kingdom Metazoa; phylum Arthropoda; class Insecta; order Diptera; family Tephritidae; genus Bactrocera; species Bactrocera minax. Next base: position 1,653,076 of record JAKEEE010000002.1, read on the forward strand.
TTCAGTATAGTATAGAATACCGTAACCTCGCACATATAAATCTGTCAAAATAAGTCTTTAGAAAAGAATCCGTAACAACCAACCTATTTTCCTAGAGTGCGGAGTAAGTCAATATTTATTTTACCTATTATCCAATATGCCATTTATGCCCTCCATGACCTGAAAGCAATCGTGAATCATTCTTGGCCCATAGCGTCCTATTATTATTTGTTGTTATAAAAAACAAAATATTTCCGAAATAATTTTGAGCAATGCTGCCGACTTGACAATACTTGGTTGGAAAGGAAGGCTCTTATAGTTCCGACATCAAGGCTCATATTCGTCTTGCATATTTCCTCATGTCGACAAGACTAGAAAATGTTTAGTGACTTTTTACTAGGTCACTCTAAACGTTCTTTCAGTTTCCTTACCGTTTACATTTTTTATTTTTACAGAATATACGTTTTTATACTCTCGCAACATGTTGCCAAAGAGTATAATAGTTTTCTTCTCCTATCTGTTAATTGTAGCAGCTAAAACTAATCGAGATAAATATAGAGTTACGTATATTAAAATGATCAGGATGTCGAGACGAGTTGAATTCCGGATATCTGCCTATCTGTCTAAATTTCGTGCGTAACATTATCCTGACATCCTTGTGTTACGGTGAGAAAAATGAGCGAAAACGGAGTACAACTACGCCTACTTCCCATATATCACAATTTTAAATTCCACCAGGTTCTTTCACTTTTCAGTATATAAATCAAGCGCCAATGAAGAAATCGAAAAAAACTTTGCGCAAAGACTGCATTTAGGGTATGTCATCTCACGTGTAAAAATTGTCGAAATCGGAATATGATTTTTCAAGTCCTCAGGTACCGAATATGTATATGTCCCCGATACCAGTGCCTATGGCTGACTTTTGACTGAAAATATCGGTCAATCTGTGAGATTTATTATTGAAATTCAAAGAGAAACTCTTACTGATAATAACGTGCCCTTTGTGTAAAAAATTGGTAAAACCAGGTCACTATACCGTATATATCGGTCAATCTATAAGATATATTAGCAAAATTAAGTCAACGTATTTGACAATTGTTATAATATAGTTTAATGGCGAAAATGTGTGAAATCGGTCAACGAGTTACCCAGCTCCCATATACTATATATAATGACTTTCGTTATTCTAGTGGACTTTATTCCACTATTCTAGTGGAAACATGTTCTCTTGTGTACTTGAGTACAAACTTAAAACTTAGTGCGTTCAAACAAGACTTTCCCCTAGCCCCTATATACTCGACATAGTAATTTCCGACTTTAAAGCTAACTTTAAACCGTTTATTTTGGTCAATATGTGTGATATTTTAATGAAATTAAGTGGAAATGTTTTCTTAAACATAATGTGTTTTTGCGCGGAATATATATGAAATCGGTCTAGATCGTCTAAACCCCATATTCCTAACATAATGATTTCCGATTCTCTGGTTGACTTTCTCCTCATATACCTAATATATCAAATTTAGCCCCTTTGGTTGAATTTATATCACAAATCTTTGAATTAGGTTGATTTGATAAACATCTCAGACACGAAGCAAGATGTAGTAATGAAACTAAGTAAACCTCTAACCTATAATATATATAAGTTACCAAATATGATTATACCCGAAAATATTTCCCCACCTTTGAGCCTCGCAAATTGTAGCAGTATAAAATGTCCGGTTAAATCCAAACTTTGCGCTTCCTTCCTTGTTTTTATGTAGAATGCTTAATGTTCTTATGTAGAATGAACGAACAAGCATTCAAAAATTCGTACTGGTATAATCTTACTTATAGGTCTAAACAGGGTAAGATCATTGAAACAATAAGCGGATTCAATTTCGAGTAAATTTCTCGGTGGTCGTGGGAATAGAATCAGACAAGCTAAAAACACTGACATTTACGCAAGACTTCTCATATATTTATTAACTTTGTTTTGGTAGCTGGCAACTATCGGAAAGAAAAATACTGTTAAAATTAAGGGAATTACTCCTTTTACTTTTACTCTTTTTGGGTTCGGAAACGCCTTCAGAGCAGAAACCATTGGTATCTATTGATAGTTTGCAATTACAAAACAGACTTACTGACTGCTAATAGGTACACTGCTCACTGCTATTATTTTAACCACCACAGTATTTAATTAAAAGAGTACATACATTTAATGGTGAACGTATAGCATGCAAATTTGTTGAAAAAACGGAAAAAAAAAAATTTTGTGGAATGTGTATTTTTAACGGTTATACAAATACAGGACTGTGTACACATGAATTCACAAGTGCACGCATCCTATCAAATTACTTATATACATTTGCATGTACATATCAATTTAGCTGAAAATTGACTAAAATATTTATAGGTTTGTATTATTGGTAGTTCAACAAAAAAATTATGAAGCGTGAGCTAGTGGTTTCCAGAAGACACGACTGCATTCCATTTGGGACATCAATAAGCCACCGCCATTTCATAAGCATCTTTCTGACTCATTGCGCACTTGGTGTAAACAAAATGTACGATATATATATATATATCTACATTTTCAAAACAAAAAAATGTTATTTTTTGTTTCAAATAAAACAAAAATATGTTGTGCTATATTTAAAAATACGATCATCATTCCCAATTGTCACTGGGATCCAGCTCACAGATGTACATACATACAAATTTAAACCAATACAATGCTGTCAACATTTCCTTATAAAAATTTAGCTAATTTTGATTTGATTTTCAAAAAATGTGTGGGTTAATCTAGATTTCCATGATCAATGTTTCCATTCATTAATTTTTCTCTATTCGCTAAGGTCATGATGCACGATTTTGTTTACAAACAAAATTCGTTATTCTAGAATGACCAATTAACTAGCTATATATGTATATATGTATATATGTGTACTTAGTAGACAATCTCTCGCCAGCCAGCTCAGCGAGTGCCGCAAGGAGACAATCAAATAAATTCACTTATACCGAATATTTTTATTTTTTGTTTTTTACTGTGGTAATAAAAATTTGGAATGATTTGCAAATGTGACGTCACATCCTACGGCGACATTTCTTTGTCGCCCACCATTTGGGTAGCTTCACTTGATCTCATCTGTCATAAAAATATTTGTCATTCAATTTATATTTACAAGCTGACTTATAATAAGCGCATGTATTTATTAAAATCCAATATTTTACCAAAATTCTGTAATTGATTCCATATATTTACATTGCTTTAAAAACCTCCTATTGACTAGAATATAACTGCTTATGAATTTGATTTCGCATTTCCTTAACAGGTCAACGGCGTGTAACTGGTACTCCTACACTTCTTCGAGTGTAGTTAAAGTAAATGAGTAGAAATTGAAAATGCTTTTTGTAAAAGGAGTCAAGTTCAAAATTTCCACCAACGAGTGGAACGACGACTTTATTTGGAGTGGAAATTATATGTTCACAAAATGAGTGACAGGTACATATGATTTCTCGAGTAAGTGGTCAGGGTGGCCGAGAATTTTTGTAAAAATTAAAAATTTTGAATTTTTCAAAATGTGTCCGAACTCGTCTCTAAACATATTTGCTTTCTTTGATTTGAATTTATTAGAAATATAAGAAGAATTATTAAAAGATTTCTATGACAAAAATTGTCAAAATTTTATATATTTAGACATTTTGTTTATAAGATGACAAGATAAGAACAAAATGTGGTTCGGAGGCAGCTAATAATATACTAAATAAACTCACTATATATAAGCAGAGAAATTTGGTTAAACTTCTGGCAGGTTTCAATTATATGCAGAGAGGAAGCTATTATCGGACTGAACAATTGAGCAGTTTCTCCAACTTGCTAAGCTAACTAAGGAAGCAACTCTTATAAGACTGGCGGTGAACGAGGAGGGTGCAAAACATTCTATGTCATCAAATAAACCTTTATTGAACTTTCGGTTAACTTATACGTCATTATATGTCTTACAGTCGACTTTGAAGCCGTCGCCGTCACCATATAAATAACTCGGTGTCGTATGAGAACATATATATACAATATACATATATAATAGTGGTCCCAAAACTTTGTTTTTGGATGTGTAAATATTGTTCGAAAATAATTTATTTATATCTAGTAATTTTGTATGTGATAATGACATCCCTTTCATTGTTTTTAACTTAATTGGTATAGAATAATTATTTTGTTAAATTCTCTTATTCTCTTTTACTATTATCAAGTTCTAAACAATCCAAATGACAACTAGAAAATTAAATACACTTTTTCTCATACCCCAAAGTGCAACCCAACTACTTGAGTGTAAATTCATGCTCTCTCTCGCTCTCACAAAACATTTTTGAGCATGTTTCTTAAAGTATCTTCGCATGCGCAACTAAAAGCAACCGTGGTGTACGCCAACAAATAAAAATCAGTGAATGAGTGAGATACAAATTAGTCTCAAAGCAGAAATCCAATTGTTAAGTTTAAAACTGCGCGAAGCGAAAAGTCATTTTGTGATTAAGCAAATACTAAGAGAGTAGAAGAAAAGTTGTCAAGTGTGAAAGCAGTCAACAAAAAAGAAAGCAAAAATTGTTTCGGCAAACAATAATTTTTCGTGTAGAAATCAATAAATTTGTGTTAAAGAATCAATAAAATGGCCGATTCTAACAAGAGGAATATCCCCATCAAATTGGGCGACTTCAGCATTATCGATACAGAATTCTCAAGCATTCGTGAGCGTTTCGATGCGGAAATGCGCAAAATGGAAGAAGAGATGAACAAGTTCCGGCATGAGTTGATGTCGCGCGAGGCAAACTTCTTCGAGTCCAGCAGGTGTGTACAAATAATTATACCTAAAGTAAAGCTCTTGTAGGATTGTATAAGGGAAAACATAGCTCTAGAAGGGATAATCCATCTCATTGATATAACTGCGCAAAAGGTGGTGCTTGAAAATAAAGATATTTATGTACGTGTACATATGAAATAGTTCTTGCGCGTGTTAAGCACCCAAAAGGCTCTATGTTGGATGCACAATTTGCGAGATCTGTGCATCAGAACTGTTTAGAAAAATAATTGGAAGCATTATGGTGCTAAATATAATAATTAAGGCTAAAGACGTATGCATATCGGCCACTGTGACGTTTCATGCAATTTGACACCTGAGCTTTACCATTCATTATGCCCGCTTTTTTTTTTCTTTTATTGGTTATTTGCGTTTGTATGTCATTCATTTAGTGGCATAGTAATGTATTTACGCTATCACATTACTTAATTTGAAACAAAGTCCTTGGTAGTAAAATTTTCATAATGCATTGTAACTGCGAAGTTGGCATTTGAAACGCCGCAAGCTCAAGTTTCACCCTTCTCACACTACAAGCTGGGTTGAGGGTTAAAAAAGTAAGGTAAAGTAAACATCGTATGCTATGACCGTTCATTTTGATACTAGCAGTTGATGGGCTTTATATATACCTCAATCCTTCAAAGGATTTCCAATGAGGATTAGTAATTTTTTGAAATTTTGTAAAAAAAAGTCTTAAATATAGAAAAAAAAATCAGCTAATAATAAATTTAGTTACATATAAGACGAATAAAGCCTATTTTTAAAGAAATTCAGTACAATATGAAAAAAATACCTTGAAAAAATATGAAATATAGGCAAGCAATTATTTTTTGCAGCGTTATATATTTAGAAAACATGTTAGTTTTAGGGTAGGAATGTATGTATCTATGTAACGTGAAATTTATGAAATGAAATTTATGTTCATCCAATATAGTTTTTCTTAATTAAGTAAAAGTGAAATCGAACAAATAATTCTTAAATTATATATACTCATATGTTATATATTAGTACTATATATAGTTAGAATATTAAAAAAATCGCACTTAGATAAAACAAACTTGACTCAGCTAACATAAAAAATTGAAATAAAGATTGCTGTATTTAATGCAACTGCTCCACTGTAGTCTTGGCACGTCTGACTGATTTTCTATAACAACGACCTCCTGCTTAGCGGCGCGACATAACGTCGCGAGAAGAGCAGAAAAATAGAAGAATCACAAATGCATTATATACAAATCTATATATGTAAAACTATCAGCGCGTTTTCCGCACTGAAGTGCAAACATTTTCCTCAGTTCCAGCCAACGCGGCTAAAACTGGGCGAACATTTGTACAGCAATACATACCCCACACACATATACGGTATATATAATATATATATATGATATACATATGTATATATCAACTAAGCTAGCGAAAAATTATTTGTGCCCAGCGCTTGAAGACTTTCTGTCAATATCCGATTATGGCTGGAAGCAACAATGGAAAAGCAGATAAATTTTTCCACGCTAATAACTTCATTAAAGCTGTTGGTAATTGCAAAGAATGAGAATGAGGGGTGCAAAGTGTGAATACGTTTCTTTTATAGGTAGGTATTTGTATGAAAGAACTTCAAAATGATCGTAGCTGAAAAAAGTTAAGCTTTTTTAGCAAGCAAAAATAAACATCTCATACTTCTTGGTCTGACGTATTTTTTGCTGCTTTATTACCTTTTCTACTCTCTATTCTTTGTCTATTTATAAAATACATTATCATCAGCAGCAGTGAAAACTGTTTATCACAATGTGAGAAAACTGAAAATATGCCGCTGAAGCGTTTGGTTCTAGTGCTCTACTGTTGGTGCTCTCCACTGTGCAGTTGACAGCAGCACAAGAATGAAATGGTTAGTGGCAGGCAAGAAACGTCCACGGAAATCCACCGAAAATAGAAGCATCTAGCGTATTTTTTATGCTAAATACTATAGAGATAGATACATCTGTGCATACAAAAAGCAGCTGCATGTACATAAATTGAAATGTAGTTTTCGTATGTGCGTTTGGAAAAATGGGTACTTGAAATCTTATTTTTAGCACACGAGGATCTAGATTTTTATGATTTACTTGAGTGTATGCTAAAGTTTTGAGATAATAAATTATGTTGTACTGTTAAATGTGGAAAATAAACTGAAAAAAATAAAATTATTATATTTTGTAACCTCTCAGTATAATTTTGCATCCATAAATCTCCCAAAGAGAGAGTGATGGATCAACTCCTAAACTTTTGCGTGTTAACATATATTTACTTTTAAACATGTGAATAAGCTGCTAATATTAAAGAGATTGATGCAAGGCACTAATATTATATTGAGGTTTGATTATTTAAATTACCAACAATCGATTGAACAAAATTGCAGTGTGGCGAATCGAACAAACAACTGATATAAATCACATAGGCTGCCATAGGCATCGAATAGAGATGGAAAACAATTGGTTATATCACTCGAATGAGATATCCAATACACTATTTCTCTCTCAGCTGTCATTACTCTCACATGTAAATTTATGTACAAGTGAGCGCTGCCAAGTAGTGATTTAAAAAAACGGCTATAAACATATTTTCTTTTCTATTCTCATTCAATCTACTACTTTCCAAACACAAGCTGTTTTTATGGCTTATCTTCTAAATTTCCAGGTATTTCTTTTATTTAAATTTTTTTTGTTATAAAATTACGTATATAATGTGTAGAACATCGTGAATATGAGCGCGTCAAGTCAGAACATAGTACGTCTTTCACAAACTCCGATAGCTTCTTAACTGATTAGATAAGACACGTTTCAGAATTGGAAGTTAAGATATGCATATATGTATATGCTATATATACAAGAATACATAAGTGTTCATATTCTTATTTGTTATTGTTTACGAAAATACGTGAAAAAATTTTACAGAAGCTCACCTGCTTTATCAGGTGTAATGACCCCGTTGACGACTAGCGCATGCTGGCTATAATTCATTTCCAATATACATATTGTACATATGTATGATTGTGTTCATATGGAAATGTAGCAAAATTAGAATAAAAAGAGTGTCTAATCTCCGTTCGTTATTAATTTGCTCATTATGATAATTATTGGGGCCTTCCAGTTATGGAATTTCGAATGATAGTTGAACGAAAAGAAAACGATAACAAGTATGTATGTATGCATTCAAGAAATCATGAAATTTAAAATGATTATAAGTGTATATTATTATGGCTGCATTGTTTGCATATATGTAGGTATATATAGTTGAAATTCGCAGTACCAAGTGTTAATGATTTATTTATACATCAGCGTGAATAAAATTTTGCTAAATTAAACAATGCATCCAATATTAATGGCAGCAAAGAGTAAATATTCATGCGGACATAATTTTGAAATTCTCAAAATTTTCGGCTGTTTAGTGTAATTTTCAATATAATGAGGCTTCCCTAGACTTTTATAAGAAATAAACTTTTTGTTTCATTTTGATACTGAAATAAACAAATGGCGTTGTGCTAGATGTAGTGGGTAATCCAGCGTAGCTGTAGCTGGCACATTTGAATAACAGCTGTCGGTAAACAATTCACAGCAACAATAAGTTTACGGGTATGCACATATTGGTTATATACCGTTATATGTGCTGCGCACCCTGTAGGAAAATAAAACTAACTGAAAGAAGTGGGCTGCTCATTTCATTTATGATATGATGATTCTTACAATTTTTGAAAATAAAAATAAAGCTATGCAACATTGTGATTGCTTAACTGAAGTAAATTTTGGATAGAAATAATAAAACCATTTTCCATTTCAAAACTTACTCATAACGATATCTAACAGAATATAATTACGCAATTTAGTTAGTCTAAACCCGAGTGGTTCAGAAGCATATGTCTCACACAAATATCAACACTACCTATAAATTACAAAAACTCGTTGCAGACTCTTAATGAAAGAAGTCAAATGAAAATCTTTCAATAAAATTATGCTTAGAAAACATATACAAACGCAAAAATTGCAGTTATTTCGAAATACTCTATAAAAAAAATGAACCAGTAAGTTATTGATGAACCAGTGACCCCATATCAGTCAGGATTTTTCCTACAGGCAACTTGCTGTATACACAAACTCGTATGTATATGTTCACACACTGTGATGTGTGCGACCCCCCATTCACGCTTTTAAGTTTTTTTCATACCAGCGCTAATTACTCCGATGATATAATTGATTTTCTATTAAGTTATTTTCGTACAGGTGATTTTTGGTTTTAAGCATGGAAAATTTGTAAACGCTATATTTGTCTAAAGTACGCAAGGAAATTACCACACTTTTATTTATTGATATACATATATTGCATATATGTATGTATGTATGTGCTTAAATATTGGAGAATTTTATTATGCAGATTTATTATTGTTTAGTTGGCAAGTTAACTTTAATTGCCGTCAGTCTAAATATTACCTGTATACCCATACTGAAACAAGTGCAGCCATGTAATTTCCGTTGAAATTGCTCGCATTCGGACATTTGATTTATTTGCATACATATATTTTATTTTCACCGAAGGCATGTCTGGCAAAAGTTTAGCAAAGTTTGGCAGAAGTGAAATACGTGGGATATAAAAGAGTATGCCTCTACACAAGAGTAAAGGTGTATGCATGAATATGTCTATGTATTTGTGTGTATCGTTGGTATCCTTGCATGCTAAATTTCACCTAACGCCGTTTGCGTGCATTATGGCCAGCAATAAATTTTAAGCAAGCTTCAGGATACACCGGTTTACATTACTCTGAGTATATACCTGCATATATACATGTGTAAAATGGACAATATATACATATATGTAGGTACAAACTATTTTCAAACGGCTTCCAGTGTTACCCACCCACTTCCTATTCGTATGCAAAGCACATTGAGTAAACAGCTCATTAATGCATAGCTTTAGTAAGCGCCAACTTCTTGATAGAGTCCATAGAGGCAAGGCCAAACGTATCGTCAATTCTAAACTGTTGTGCATACATATATTTTTGGTACAATATAGTCAGTTATATGGCGGTAAATAAAGTACGAAAATACTAAACCAGAGACTATACAAAAAAATTACTGTTAAAAACTTTGTGCCCTTGAAGTGTGCGCGTGGAGAGTTGCAGGACGGATCTTAGGCAAATACATAAGTACAACATATGTATGTACATACTCTTATTATTTGCATATAAATATGATATTTTCATACGATTTCACTATTAGTATTTATATATGAAGTTATTCTGTCTGTCTGATATATAAAATCGATTCAGTTTGCTTTGGATAAACAAAATTTACCCAAATTTCGATGCGTTCGCAGTTCAAAAGCTTTGGACAGTCATTTTTTTACACCCACCCCAGCGAAGAGTACAAAATTATTATGCGTCTACATAGAATTATACATGATGTCATTCATAAGCTTACACGAAGACATTTATGTTTGTTTAGAGACGCATCTAATAATTTGAAGTAAATAAAAGTGAGGTTATATGAGAACTCAACCAAATCAAGTGCTTTTATAACAAGCTTCTATGTCATGTGCAGTGATTCCAGTCAAAACCGAGTGCGTGAGGTGCTGACACAACTTTGTAGGTCTACCTTGAATAGGTTAAACGGTGAAGTCTAAAATATGAAAAGTTTTAAACGAGAGAGGTCGCGTTCGTTTCACGAAAATATTTTTTTTTTTTTTTTCGGTCTCTACTCTTAAACTTTTTCATTGTGATTTGATTGCAATAGATTGTGATTTTATTAACATTCGTTTATCAAGCTCTCACACTTTTATATCTTAATAGTCTGCAAACATTTTGCAATCTACCGAAAACATTTTGTTTTTTCAGAAGATCCCTGTCGGTTCCTGTATTTTTCTAGCGAAAACAGTTTTCAAAGTCATAATTTTTAATTGTGTTAAAACCTTAAAACCCGTTATATTAAATTTCTTGCCCTTCTGCAATATCATAATCACTACAAAATAGCAATTTTTACAACCACGTTACAAAAAGTGGAAGAAATCCACAGATGCCATGCCAATAGTCACTTTGTCTCGATTTTTAAAGAAGCGATTGTTCAAGTAACTTCTAAATCACATTACTAAGTATTTATGATTGCCTACAAAAGCATAAAATTCCCAAATATTTCGTTTCAGGAATATATTTGATTAAAACGAAAAATAAGCTAATATCCAGCGATTTCATATTATTTCAATTTTTTTTTTATTAGTGTTTGATACACATTTCTATAAGCTTAATCGATAGTAAGCGAATATTTTAATTAATTTACTGAAACCCAATCATGAGTATCTTCTCTCATATGACGCCAACAAATTTACCCCTGAATCACGCGTGACGCATCTTGACACCACGTAGCGCCCACAATGGGTCATAGGTCACCAAGACGCGGCACGTTGTTCAATAGAATGCTCTGCTTACAAAATATAACCCCTACTTTTTTTTTACGCCTAACTGTATATTTATGGTAAGCCAGGAGCTGTGCTGATGACTCATTTGAAACTTTGCTGCAAATGCAGCGCTCTCTGTTGTGACCACGTAGAATAGGAAACACGTTTAGTAAACGAATAACAGTTCATATGCCCGTGCGTGCCCAGTATGCGAGTATATATGTCAAGGTTATACTGCGTCGCTACTCTACAACGATTACGTATGTATGCATGCGTAATTTGGTTGTTTATAATCTAGTTGACTCGCTGCGATATGTCACTTGTCATTTGTGATTTGGTGAAGGTGCTCGGTTGTTTCTTAAAATCATAGCACGTTTTAAATATGCACAGACATGTGTGTATGTATGTATGAATTGGGCTCGGAATATATATTTTTTAAGTTCGATAACTGGTGTTAATAATTAAATGATGTGAACATTTGGGGAGGAGTTAAAGCATTAAAAAAATGCTAATTTCAATTAGAATTAAGCTACGATGGCCAAATATATCACCAGGGTTGCCACACATCTGGTGATGTAAAAACTTTTAAACTGTGTTTAGAGACAAACGATTTAAGAACGTAAAAATGTTTGCTAACTGGGTTGCCCTTAACCTTAAAGAAACCCTTTTACCCTTAAAGAAAGAAAATTACCCTTAAAGAAACTAAATTTTAAGTTGAAACAGATGTAGGGCTTATAAAATCGCACAATTTGTATATCAAACAAGAGATATGCGCATGAGGTTCAGTGTTGACTATTTTACATATGTAAAGTTGCCACCAGCTGAAATTTAAAATTATGTATGTTAAATGGGATTATAAAATTTGAATGTGCTCAATGAATATCTTCTTACACTTTTTTGAGGTTCTACGCTATATTATGCGTTCTTTTTTGTTAAAAAATTATGATTTCGTGGAAATAAAATGCGTTCAAGTAGCAGCATCATAGGATGTCTACTCTGTAATGTATAAATGTGTCACTGACCTTCAAAATGTTTACGTCTTTACGCTGTCAACACTTTGCTGTCATAAAAACAAAATTATTGATCGTTAAATATTTTGAAATATGGTGACAACTAAACTAAAATTCATCAGACAGTTATTCTATAATACTTTTCTTCAAATAGCTTTGCAAAAATTCCACATCGAAGTGCTAAATTAATATTTCAACGCAAAATGTAGAAGTTTTAATGTAAATAAGAAATCGATATCATATTGTATAAAAAAGAAGAAATATTGATTATAATTGTAAAAATTTCAAACAATTTCTGAAATAAAACAAACTATATTTTAATGAAACTGTTTTCCGCATATTCCAAAAATCATGCATCTGCAAGATTTGCCAACTCCTTTTGTAAAAAGAAAATTATAGCAGAGAAATCACTAAAGAAACAAAGAATACATACACTTTCATATCATTTAGAAATTATACACATTCGTCACAGCTAATAAAAAGCCAATGACAAGCTAACGTATCTACTTTAATCACTTTTGCGTGCAACCATCGCTAATGGAAGCTGTGCATGCATGCACATGTACTCTGATGCACGTGTGTGTGTGGGTGAAGCTGTTGCGAAATCGCTTGTCATATTTGCCGTAATGCAATTTGCAATTCGCTCGCGCACACAATACTCATACGCCCGCGCGTACCCATTTGATTTATGGACCCGAAAATTCAATGATATTTGCATACACACATACATATGTATGTGCATGTTGTGACGGTAACGGCGAATTAGGCGAAGAGAAATTGAGTAAAACGCATTAACTCATAGATCAGACAGTGCCTAAAAATAGAATACGTTGTCATCGTTGTTAAATCGAATTGTAGCTAATACGTAATGCATGTTTATATATGTGTAGGTGTATATGTACATACATACTCGCATTAATCTGCATATATTTCGATTTGGGAACAATTATATTATATAGTACACTTGCACATTGCGATTTTGCTTATGTTGTCTGCCAAAGCTGTTTTCTGCGGCAAATTTAATGCAAGTGCGTCAGCAACAATAACAACAACGACAACAAACACTTGAGAAGTGTTATCCATTAACTGTACGAATAGCCAGTTCAGTTCCAGTTTTGTTGAAATTAAAGTGTCGAGAATGAATTGCAAGAACAATAAACAGGAACAACATATGCAATTTATTTACAATAAAATTTATTTACTTGTATAGTCTTTTAATAAATGCATATGTGCGCTACATGTTAATTTAGCATTTATTAGCTGAAATCATGCAAATCGTATTCCATATCCATAATTGTAAACATATTTATGTATATATGTATAATATATACTAAATATTGCTTCCAAACAGTTAAGCGCTTACTGTTGTCAACACCATAAATAGCGTTATGCCTTTTGGAGTTCCAATCGAGCGCTTTGCTCGTTCAGTTGCTCATTCATGCAGGCATTACCTAATTCAGTGTTAAATACTCATACCTACAAATATTAGTTTGTATGCATGTGCATTTCGATAATTGCCATCAATTATGAGCAAGCGTGCTTGCATACATAAATACTTGTCTGTCTGACTTACTTCTTTACACACATAAAGCCATGCAGGCATACATACATATGTACAATTGTCGGTATGCAAATTTAATACTTTAGAATGAAGTCATTCGATCAGCATTTAAGCTAGAAATCGAAAATTATTGAAAAAATTCTTTCCAGTGGAAAGTGTAATTACTGAACATTATCAGGTCTAGATATCATCATCTATACTATACCATAACTATAACTGACTATAACTTAAAAAATGAGGGCAAAGATTCTTTAACTCTGTGAGATGATTTGGAGGTAGGAATTAGATAGAGTAGTATTAGTCTTAAATTTAGTGTTATACTATGGCTTCGAGTAGGAGAGTGTCCAGTTAGAACCCTCATTTCTAGAGAACAATGTGCATTACTGAGTGCAAGAAAATTCGTAGACCTCCTATACTGTACGTGGGGATAGAAAATCCAGTACCTTATGTGAAACTTTGCTATTTAGAATTAAACCACAGAGGCACAAGGAAACTTCCACCTATACTCAGTCTGTTCATAATGAAAATATGTTGCTCTTCGAGCACATAAACCTAGTAGATCTGATATTGCGTATGAGTTTATCAAGAAATAGCTTAATGCATTTGAAGGTAAGATCAGGCAATTCCTAACCAGATTTGATTGCATCATCACTGATCTCGACGAAAAATGCGAATTAGAGGTTATTTAGTACACAAAGGGAGTCAAGCTTCTCTAGATGTAGCTCTGTAAAAGAAAGCTCTGAGAATGTTTGTTGTAGAAAGACTGTTCCGAAAATTTTCTTAATTCTCATCGATTTTTTATTCGTAAAAAAGTCTACCTAACACCTTCGCTTTAAGTCAGTTTGGTAATTATTCATAAAATCGGATGTATGAGATTACTTATTTGTTAATTATGAATCTGACATTTTAATGTCACCAACTTCTTTTTATAAGAATTATGGGTCTTTTACGTGAGTTGGAAGATTTCAAATACAAGAACTTTAATTTTTAATTTTTAAGCGATATTTTTAATACTCATCATATTATCATCATATTCGTCTTAAAAATATGCTTAGGTCGCCTAAATGACACAATATGCCATTATTATTATATGTAAATGCCAGCTTTTCGACGAAAGCTTCGAAGTATTCTATTGCCCAGCAATTTCTTATCGGTAATTAATTGTCGCTGAGTTGAGAGCCTTAGCTTGTTCAATTGATTTAACCGTGACGACAGCGATGATATTTCACAATACTGTAATCTATACTGATTTTGCTGTTCCAAACTAGATTTTAAATGCCCAAATCTACATAAATAGAGATTTATATTTTTATATATGTTTATATATTTATATGTAGAATATTTATATTTTGGGTGAAAGTTTCTCTGTAATAAGAAATGTAAAATAGTAAAACAAAATCACAAAAACTT
The DNA here is from genome assembly GCA_021498325.1 of Bactrocera minax. Classification (NCBI taxonomy): domain Eukaryota; kingdom Metazoa; phylum Arthropoda; class Insecta; order Diptera; family Tephritidae; genus Bactrocera; species Bactrocera minax. Next base: position 1,668,282 of record JAKEEE010000002.1, read on the forward strand.
TTACGCTTTGAAAGCAAAGAATGGTCATAAACTGCCTATAATATAATAATAATAATAATAACGATATCATGCTTATCTTTAAGACACTTATGTATAAATTTTCAAATATATGCAATATTAAATATTTACACGTCAGTGATGAGATCATGCAGATAAACAATTTTTTTTATCCACTGTATGAAAATGTAAATACATATATGACAAAAGGGAGTACAAAAACAAGTTTCATTCAAAAAACAAAAACCAATCATACTCAGCGCCACTGAGCATTACTTCATACGTAGCCACATGCCTGCATGCAATTTCAAAAGAACAAAGTCTACATGAGAATGTGGATATGTTTGCGCGTATGTATGTGTGCCTATAAAAAAGTTCATTAATTGATTAATAGTGGAGCGCAGGGTCGAACCCAAATATTAGCAGCGATAAAATCGAACGGTGGCGCGAGTTCAGTCAGCATTTAAATACTTTCGTATTGTTATGAGCGGTGTAGAGGGATGGAGAGAGGTGTTCTTAAGCGTATGCATATATATATTTTTAAATACAAAATGCGTTGCAAAAATTATTTTTCATGCTTTTTGGAATGTTTCTTCTATTCTATGCTATAAATCTTTCACTTGACATGCTAATGGCATTTTCAAATTAAATTAATAACAGTATTTTCGCGCTATTTGAAAGTGATTATTGGCAAAAAACATATGTAGATAAATATTTGCACACATACACACACACACACACACACATTAATACATTAACAGGTCTGTTTGTTGCAAGCGAGTCGCAAAAGAATGCTCAACGCAGAATACATTTCCCTGTAGATAATTAATAGTACTTAGCTATTAGTTGTTGGTGTTTGTGAAATTCTTGAATTTACTCTTTACATACTTTGCTTTACTGCATTTGAAGAAATCTTTTTAATAAACCACCTGAACTCAGAAGAAAATAGCCGATTTTGGATTCTTGCTTTACATGCGTTTTGTTAACTTAGCGAGTGTTCTTTTGCCATTCACATAGAAGAGCATGTGGTAATAGTAGATATACATATATGAACTATCCAAGTAAGTTTTAAGGAACTGAATAATTTTGAGGAAAAATTCCAAATGTTTTCGAGAAATTTAAATTGGCAACCGAAGAGTGAATACTATTAGGCTAATTTACCTAGTGCCAGTAATGCTTTTGCTATGGTGATAGGCTGGCAGTAAATGAATTCCAACGAAGACTTTTAAATAGTTGTTTTTTCTTTTGAGCAAATTTTTTAAAAATTTATTCATTTCTAATATTTTGAGTCTTATAAATATAATCATATAATTTGTTCATTCGAATCCATCAGTTAAGAAGTAATTCATTATCCTACTGGGTACTACCTCAGGTATGAAATATTGTCGTGAGAGCACCATATGATATATACATATTTAAGTAATATACGAGTAGATTGTCTGTCGTATATGGCAAAAGCGCCAGTTTGCGCTGCGATAATAACAACAATAATAGCAATACATACAGAGCGGCAAGGCAAGAAAGTATATTATTTGAATTTATATTTAAACTAAAAATGCGATGACATCATCGTCGAAAGAGCAGAGTAGAGCAAGGAAAGAATTTCAAAGCAAGTGAGCGCAAATAACTGAGAACGTAACGTGTACATACAGTTACAAGTATATATGAGTACATTTTGTACTTACCTTTAGATTTGTATATTCGAAAAGAGATGAAACCGCCACTGGCCATTGCGTAAAGTGTCGAAAGCCACGACAAACAATAACTGAAAAAATAAAATAGAACAAAATAAAAAATTACATAAAAGCACAGCAGAAGCAACAATAAAAAGCGCAATAACATTTTAATGCTTTTGAAGTCCAATACAACAAAGTACACTGAAATGTAAAAAAAAACCATGTAAGAATGGACCGTTGAATTTTAGAAGAAAACAAATCGGACGACCGCAATGCTACCCAAATAAACTTTAATAAAAACACAAAAGGAAGCACATATGTATATATACAATATATATGTATATTGGTATGGTAGTCGGTAGAGTCAACACATCATGTGGGGCACTTAACACCGCTACCGGCCGCCAACCCGACTTAGTTGCTGACAGAATTGAGTGCTCTTCTATAGCTGTTTGAGTGAGTTTTTGGCGCCGCGCATAATGAACGTAAGCGTAAGGCATCTGGTGGGCCACGGAAACGTTGGCTTTAAAATTTTGTTCCGCATGTTTCGCTGTGCTTGCTGACGAGGTTCGAATAGGGAACATGACGACACCGTGGTGGCTGCTACGAATCGCCAACGCACCGCCAGACGCCCATGTAGTATGAGTTGGTAAACAAGAATTTGTGGAGCACCCACACATATCCAATTAAAACTTACATATGCACATATCTACATCCACATACATATGTACATGCTTAGAACGTTTTCTTATTTGATTGCATGTATGTAGGTGTTTCAGGTGATTAAATTTTTATGTGTGTGTTTTCTTATGTAGGCCTATATTGTGTTATGTGTCAAAGATGGAATTTTTGGTATAAAAAGTGTTAAATTTTGCATTTGTTTATTTTATATTTATTTATTTTTACTTAGGAATTCCCATTAAACTCAAATTACTATAATTTGGTATGCTTCAAGTAAGGATGTGTAGACACAAGGACTAAAAATAAGCACAACTTATAATTATAGTTAACGCAAATATGAAATAAATTACTTGGAATCAGGTTGGGTAATTATTGGGTTTTAGCTTAGAATCATTGCCTATTTAAGTAACTATTTATCTAATAAAGTAAGGAATTCCTATAGTATTCGATATACATTTGCTCATTCTTCTTCTATACCTTTTTTTTTTGATCTATTGGATTGATAAGACTTACAAAGCCTAAAAGGTGAATATTGAACACGCATTATAATTATTCACAGAATATTACAAGGGCAAAGTCACGACAATATTTAGTTAGCTGGTATACAAAATATGTATGTTCATATGTAAAGATGTACTAAATTCAACTGTAGAACTAAAAGAATATCATTTGCTAACTTCTAACCTTAAAAAATCTTCGATTTCATAATTTATTTGATGTTAGACTCTATAAAGATTGTAATATATATTCTATATAACCTATATATATCCTCGGTTTACAAAAAAAATCGTTAGAAAATTCTAACCTCAAAAAAGTTCGATAGCATTGTTTATTAGAACATAGTTCAGATAACTGTATGCATAGCCTACAGTATTTATTATAACAATACCAGGCTAAACGTGTCAAACGGCGATCCTCTCAAACTAGATCAGAAGAGATAATATACATATAGGTTATGTATAAATTGCTAAACTTTTTGGAGAAGTCTTTACTTCCCAAAATTGTATTTCAAACCCGACAGTAATTGTTTCATTTCTTTTGACAAACCTTTATATTCAAATACTAAAAAATCTTCATAGGGTAAAAAAAAAAGAATTAATACAAAATAATTTATTACAAATTACAGTCATAAATACAAATTTGTTTTTCTTTTTCCAATCTTTCCAATAAATTAATGCCCTTTTCATCGTGATTCTAATTTTCTTTTTTTTTGTTCTTCTATCTTAATCATAAGTGGAGGAAGTGAATGTCTCGTCGTGCAGCACACTACAGACAAAGTCGCTAAAAATTTCTACCAACGACTAGACTCGGCAATAATTCAGTAATCACTACAGAAAGAAATAACAAATTAACTGTGCTTGCAAATCGAACAAAAAAGTACAAAAAATATGTAAATCTTCGTACATAGTCAGAAATCATGAAAGTATGTCAGTACCGTTGTTCGTTGCTTTCGCATAGAACCGTCTGTATTCGGCATACACCGTTATTGGTGTTTGTTTGCCATTATGTTGCTCAACTGTTGCATCTTTGATTAGAAAGGAATGCTTGTCTACTCCCACACTGACTTTCTGCTGGCTGGCAGACTGTCGTCTGTTATATTATCGACTGGTTTATCATGCTTTTCTTAAAATTTACATTTTTTGCTTTCTTGTAATTTAAATGCTGAGTAGAGAAGTAAACGTGTAGCAATGATATTTCAAATGGCGAGTTGCTTTTCTTTATACTTTTTTTGCTTTTCTACTATGGAGTTTGCAGAGAACGGTTTTAGGCGCTGCTAATAGGAAGAGGAAGCAAGTTATTAACAACCGTTACTATATCTTATTACATATACACAGACTGATTTGTGTTTGTAGTATTTTTTCTTACGGTACTTTCTATATTCAGAAAGCTTCTCAGCATATAATTGATGTGACCTCCTTTTTTAAGTACCAGACGGTTACTATGCAGACTCTTTTGCTCAAATCTGTCAGCTGACAGATTTCAAATATGACATTTCTAGAGTGCTTAGAATAGTTTTGATGCAAATTTTAATTTAATTATTTTTTAGTGCTCATTAGTTTATGTTTCCTCTTCAAGTCTTCAAATATTTTTCTTCGTGCCTCAAACTATATTTCCTTAATATATTTTTTGTATGTTGAAGATGACATAGAAAAGTTATGCAAATTATTTTTAATTTCAATTATACTTAAGTAGCCAGAAGACACAGCTACACACTTAGCAATGTGCACATATGTTCATATTCCCCCATTATGACTCAATCACTCACAAAGCGTGACTGAAAAATTTGTTTGAAAAAATGCCATAAACGTGGCATATGCTACTATATGCCACTTAAGTGTCTACAACAAGTGAATTTAAAGCCAGATTCTTCTCTAAATAGTAATAGAAATGGAATTATACTGTCATGGAAAGCGTTAAATAATTATGAAAGCTTTTTGAGCAGGAAATCATTATATTTTTTTTACACATTTGCTGTTTTTGTAAAAAAATCTTTTCTTCATTCGACTTTTTGTTACTCTATAGGTTTTCCAAGGTGCTCAAATATGCTTGCTTCAAATAAGTGTCCCATTCTTACATAAATAAAAACTCTATACGTTTCGCTTAATTTTAAGCCTTTTTCTTCATATTTTTGGTTTCTTTAATTCGTTTCCTGGCGCTTCGTGAGTGCTTAACTCGATCTCATTCCATCATGTAATTAGCTCTAGTTTCAGAAAATGGTACTAAAAACTTAATGTGTTATTTTATTACATCGCTGTTGTAGAATTACTGAAAACCAGTTGAGCATTAATTGTATAATACGACGTTTATGACTCCAGCTGTTTACTTCGTGTCATTACTGCCAAGTTTGTTCTACTAAAGATATGAACTAATTTTGCAATAATAATGCGTTGTTTGGCAATTAAAACAACACATAAAGCTTATGCAATCTACCAAAAGGTGTCAAGATGTGTATCTCTTCTGTTGAATTCATTAAGAAAAAACTTCGGCTTAATTACTTAAGCTGTAATGCTTCAAAGCAATTAAACTTGCTTTATCTAAATTGTTATTACAAGTTCACCCAAAAATAAATAATCATCATTTTTGTAATCAGCTAAGCTTGGCGGAACGTTTAATTTTTTTTAGGTAAGTCTAACGGCGTGTTTTGTTTTAATGAACTTTGAGCACAAACGAGAAGAAAGTGGATGGATATCCCATAAAGATGAAGGAGAAAACCTATTTACGAAAAATAAGTAGATAATAGTAGCACACAATATTTTGGGAGAGGTGGCAACCCTCTACGAAAATTACAAAAGACCGCCGACTTTCCGGAATGCTTTCTTAAACATTTTATGCTTTGACACAATTTGTAATATTTTCAGTTTTACTTTTTGACAGTTGCCAACTCTGTTCTTAAAAAAATTGTTTTTTTAATATTCACCAATATTTTCTTGAAGTTTCCTCTAGCTTCTTGCTGCTTTGACACTCATCTTGTTATATTTTGCGCATTATTACAATTTTCGAAATGCGGTAACTCCATTTCGAAATATTTTTGAATTGAAAACCTTTGGAATACTCTCCATTATACTTAGTTTTATAACAATCGGTGAAGTTGTCTTCGAATCTTTAGGTAAGATAAGCACAAAGAAACATTCTTCCTCAAATATATTTAACATAAAATTTTAACATCACCAGAGAATGTTGCACTTAATTTTTCAACAGTGCCATTAACATTTAAATACAAATTCGTTCTTAGCTTTTTCTATGTTTCTTATTTGAGGACATGTTAGTAACATGAGAGCTCTCTAATTCTGCACTCAAATTTTCGGTATAATTGGTGAACCCTTTCGAGCTTAGGTTAATGCATTTCAAAGTACATTTTATATAAAATGTTAAATATAACAAATACGTTTTATTTAATTCTGAAAAATAGTTTAGATGGGATTTACTATTAATTTTTTTTTTTTATATACTCACTGTTATGTATTAATATTTTGTCTTAAGTAGCCGATATGCAAGAGCCTAATATATATTATGAGAAATTTACCTTATATACATACATACAAATATGCTATAGATTATTGGAAAAAAAATTTATATATGTATATATTATAATATATATATATATATATTAAAAATATTTTTATTATATTAGGTACAGTACAATGTTTATATTATATTAACATACCGAATAAAATATTCTCTCTCTTCCTCTCTGATCTTTTACATGCTTACAAAAATATAATAATGGAACTGCAAACTGGCATAAACATAAATAAAACGATATGTTTTATAAAAAAAAAATGTAATAAAAATGAAAAATGTTATTTCATCTGCCGCTTATTAATGCTTCTTTTAAATCCAAATTACGAACAAAAAATTTAAACAGTTCTACTAAAAAGACAACAACAAAAACCAGCAGCAGCAGGTACATACCAGCAATATTTTGGCTATTTTTCCTACTATATGTGGTTCCTTCTTTATTTATTGTTTTAATTTGCCAATCCAAAGTCACTATTTGCATGCGCACTCTACTCAAAGTGTTCCGATTTCTGCGAATATTTGCAACATGAAACACATCTGCGTAAAGAAAATAATAAAAAAATTTTACAAATTTATTTTTGCACATAAAAAAATAAAAATTCAATAATTCATTTGGACACTTAAATATTTTCATTTAAATCTCGAGAGCGTTTGCATGCTGATGTGTGTATTTTACTAATCAGAACATTCAGATGCCGAATGCGAAACGGCTGTCAAGCACCTTTCGTGTTATGCAAATACTCCACAAGCATTTCTGAGCGCAAATATACGCTTTGCTCATACACACATTTATACATATATAAATATATATATATATTAATTAACACACATCACTGTTCCTCAAAATCACATAAACAGCATTAATATTCAAAAAATAAAATTTAGTTTTCGATACTCAACAATTGTTTTTAATGTATAACTGTATTTATTAATTTACATTATTATTTTTTTCTTAATATTCAACTACTTTGCATAAAATAAATTATATTTTCTAGAAAATTTCGCTTTAACTGTATGTAGAAAGTGCTTGCTTTCAATTTCATAGATTTCTATTTGCCTCAAAGTAGTGAAATTTCTTTTGTACAACAACAAAATACAAAATTTGGCATTAATAAGACGTCTAGCAAAAATTTGGCACAATGGCCAAATTCCATTTAGGCAAATTGTTTATTATCTTTTGGGCAAGAAAAAATTAGAAAGATCGAAATATGAAATGACACAGAGAAAAAAGTTGAACAGGTTGAAGGTTGAAATGTTAACGAAAATTCGAAACCAAAAATGTATTTATTAATAAAAAAAACTAAATAAAAAAACAAAAACACTGTAAGTACTGAAATTTAATAGAATAAATCAAACAAAATCTTAAATTAAATAGGAAGAAAAATTTAAAAAAACAACTTAAAAGTAAAGGAATTAATTTAAAAAAACAATATCTAATTTTATATTAATATTTAAAAATAGTTTTAGAAAATGCAAATTTAACTTAAACTAATAGAGAATATAATGAAAAGGTAATCACTTTATAGAAATTAAAAAAGCGAAATATAAAATTATTAAAAAACATTTCATGAAAACATTTTATTTTTCTTAATTCAATGACCTTCTTTGTCAAACGCAATAAACTTTCACTATACGCTCTGTGAATAATAATAAAAAAATACAGTTTTAAGCTTCATAAATTCATGCTCTAAATATTATATTTATGTATTTCTTTGTTGTTGTTTTTTGCGTTTTGCATATTTTGCAAATATTTCATATTTACAACAAATTAATGGTCACATATCATTTATTGTATTCTAGAAACCCATGAAAACCCCGTCTAGAAAACCATGTATTATATATTATATATACTCATAGGACAAACAGAAATATGTACAAACATATGCATCAGTATGTCAATGAATTTTAGGAAAGAAAATCACATTAATTTATTCTAAAAATAGTTTACGTTTGACTACAAGCAAACGAATGCTTAGCAACAGCTGCCATAGAAATGACAACATTTGAACATTTGACAATGAGGAACAAGAAAAATTAAAAATGCATTGCGTTAAAATGAAACAGATTTAAATAAAATCGAGTGTAATATAATATTCAACTACCAAATTTATTATAAGTTATTACTGAAGCATTTAATCTTTGAATATTTATGCATTAAATTTGTACATCGAATGTTAATACTAAAATCTCACACTCCCTCTCTTGCACCTTATATTATTCTTACTGTATTTGCCGTTTAATTGTGTGCATATTGAAGCTTAGCGCCAATGCCATGGGGGTCTAACCCCTCCTAATACATACATGTATTATGCCTTCAGGCGCTATTTTTGACTCTTACAGTAGAATGTACTTAGTATATGATTCTTGTTTGTTACATATGCAACAAATGTTGGGCAGCTGTGTCAATGTGAAATGTATACAACAGCAAATAATGCACTAAATATGTATTTACAAGCGCCCCAATGCAAGCCATCGATGCTCTATAATCGGTAAACAAATTGAAATGTCACTAAGGCGCCGCGTGTGTATCAGTTGCATATGTGCTTTTGTTGCTAGCTCCCATGGGTGCAAAAGTGCATCACTTTGTACCTAAGGCATGCCATGCGAGAAATTGTAACATAAGTTATTTTCTGCTATTCTTCTATTCTGCTATTCAAAAGATTGGGTTTAAAAAAATTCCGAAAATTTTTATCAAGCAAAAGTCGAATCCATGTCCACCGGTGACGATTTCAGACTTCTTTATAATTTCTAACTGTTTCTGCAACAGCTTTTTTAACCATTCTAGTTTGATTTTTGCTAGGAATAAATTTTATAAAATAATTCACTTATTTTAAACTTATTTTGTAAAAGATTGCAGATTTTTAATGTCAATTACTAAATTCGGAAAACATTCGTATGTCATAGAAATCAACCTTATTGAGTAAAAAAAATCTCATAATTTTCTTTTCAAACCTGTCATATCTCGATATTGGATATTTATAAAATTTTGCTTCGGTTTTTTAGATAGCTTTCAATCAACTTTGTTCAATATTTTACATTTTGAGGAGTTCTATATCTGATCGATCTGAACGAAAGCTTCCTCAAAAATTTGCTAAATTCCGCAAATATACTCCTTCCTAATGACATGACAAATAGCAAAAAATTTTGAAAATAATTTAGAACATATTATTGAAAGAAAATACTGAATGTTTCTACTTAAAAGATAAATCTAAATTGAGAATTAGTTCCGATATGTTTGAATATTTGTTGGTCGAATTTTTTTATTTGATTCTTGAGAACTCCACTATGCACCGATTTCTCTAAACGGTAGTACTTCACTCCCTCTTTGACTGTTCACAATTGTTTACAGTATTAAACAACGGCACTTCTCCTCTCTCAACGATGCTGTTAATGTTGAGGAACATGTGGTTTTCATCAATACGCGGCAATGGCTCAATGAACCACAACGCGATGCGTAAATGTGACTGCCATAAAGCGCTACATATGTACATGTGTAGAACAAATGACGTTTGGTTGCACGTGCTGCCGGAAACGGAAGTGCACACTGACGACAGTCAACATGCCAACGTATTTGGGGGTGTTTTCTTTATTGATTTCTGTTTTAGCTTACAACGCCGCCGATTCTACGATTTTACTGCAAATGTAGCAGTAAATCGCAGCTATAAATGTTTAGGAAATCTTCGGATCTGATGTCAGTATTAAATAGTAAACGGAGTACAGCAGAGTGTTGGAAATAATTTTAGTGAACATTTTCATTTGGAATTGTTTAAAATTTTAAGTTGAAATTTTATATTAGATTATATAAAATAGTTTAGAAGACACAGACATTGTGATTAACCATGCATTCCTACACGCGCTCATACGAAACACACACAAGCACGCACACCACAAGGTAAATAATGTGTGCAAAAGTAGTGAAAGGCAAGGAAAGGGAAATGAAATAGAATTTGGAAACGATTTGTTAATTTTAAATGTTGAAATGCATATGTTTTTAATAATTAAATTACAAAATCATTAGAGTGCAAATTTAAATAAATTCTATATGTGTTGAAGTGCATGCGATCATATTTATTTCACACTTTTTAAAAATTCCTCAAGTGTGTAAATTAATTTTTTGTTATATTTATTTTATTTTTGTAACTAAATGCACTGTTTGCCAGCATCCCTTCTCCTTCTACGTTAAAATAAACTGAGTGTAAATTATTATTTTTAATTTTATTTAATTACTTGTGTTGATATATGTATGATGTGCATATTTTATATGCTTGTACTAATATTATCTCGCTTTTATTTTTGCAGCGCACAAAATTCGCTCTCCCGACCAGCTCCCAGACAGAACTACATCTCCGACATTAGCTCACCACTGATTCAGGTAAGAAATGATTTATTTTTTTTTTATTTTTTTTTTTTTAAATAATTATCAAATAGTGCGCACACAAACTGCAGGAGAAATTGCGTAAATGCTTCCATTTGTTTAAGAAATTTAAATTTCATGCGATTTCAAATAAATAAAGCAAAAAACGAAAAATAATAAAAAAATTAAATTCGATAGTAAAAATAATAAAAATGATGTATTAATTTCCAATATTTATTTCTTAACTATCTTAATGCCATACCTCAAAAGGATTTTCTAACCAAACAATATTATGTGCTTGGAACCCGGTTAAGTGCGGTAATTGAATTGCTAATTAATAGTTTTTAAAGTTCGAAGTTTTTGACAAATTGACTAGATACAAAAAAAAAAATATTAATAAATGAAAAATAAGAACAATAAAAAAGATAGAAGTCTATATTTTATAAAAAAAATTCTTTTAAAATTAAATTTTTGAAATTAAATAAGTAACATTAATTTAATAATATAATAAAATCAGTGAAGAAAACACCCTAATTTTTTTCAAATTAATTATTAATTTAATAACCAAAAGAAAAATGTATCAGATTCCACCAAAAATTAAGACACTACTTTAAAAAAACAATCAAAAACCAAATATTACTACAGCACTTTTGTTCAAAAATTATTCGCAGATAGCAACAAAAGCTTTTATTTTATTTACTTTTACAAATTGTGTTATAATATTTAGATTTAAAAAACATGCACACATTTTGCATTTCACTTTCTTTTTAAGCTACAAACTTTATTTATGGTTGATGAGAACAATATTCTATTTGATTTTCTAGTAATCCCATCCCATCCCAGTACCCATCCAATGCCATTCTATATGTGGGCAAGGTTTTCTTTAATTAAAAGGCTGCAAAGCGTACAATTTAAGCTAATTCAATATTAAAATCATATCTGCGAAAATTCAGCAAATAAAACAATCTAGGTATATATGTAAGCAAAAAGCATTCATATATATAAACATGGCATAATACTATTGCAATATTGTTTTTTAATTAGTTGTATGTTTAAAATATTAAAAAATACCCTAAATATAGGGTTTCAACATTTGTTTTTTCCATCAATAAAATAGTGAACTGAATGCTACAATCAAGGAAATTACTAAATACTACTAGATATATGTATAACTCAATTTTTTTTTTTACTAAAACTATAATTTAATAAGAGAAACTTTAGGCTTACGTCATGAGTACATGAGTAGGAATATAACCTAAAAATAACTTGATTTGTTCTAATTTTTTATTACACTTTTTCATAACACTACTTCGTTTGGATGCGTTTAGAATATTATATAGTTACAAACAACAAACCCACACCTAAATAAATAATAAAAAAACAATTTTGTAATTTTTGACGCATTCGAAATTTTTGCTTAGCGCCAACAAGCTTCTCTCTGCTCCTACTCATGCAGTGTGTGTGCTTATAAATAATTAAGTCAGTAATTTTTACACAAAAAATTTTTTATTTATTTAAATTATATTATGCTTTGTTTTTGTTTTCGTAGGATGATGGGGATAACAAAATGTTGAAGTTGCGTTTCGATGTAAGCCAATACTCCCCCGAAGAAATCGTTGTCAAGACTGTGGATCAGAAATTGATGGTAAGTGGCATTGAAAAAGCAGCCAAAATCAGCAAACAGAAAAACAAAAAGCTTTCACAGACAGAACATTTTAGTGACACAAATAGATAATTAACATTTTTGTAGTAGAAACAACAATAGAAAATAAAAACAAAATCAAAACAATAAATTTAAACAAAAGGCGCATAGCAAAAGTTTAGCAAATAAGTTGTTTGCACATGAAACAACAAAAAAAAAATAAATAAAATTAAAGAAATTGTAAATGTGAATACTAGAAAAAGGTTCTTTATGTATGTATGTATTTTCGAATATTTTTCACAGTTTTGCACATTTTTAACGCATACGTTAAAGCACCAACACTGACAGTTCGTCAAAAACAGATTTGTTTGTATATATGTGCACATTTGAATATGTCTTTTTTCATCTCTTTTACCTATCTCTAAGCTACACACACAATCTCATGCTAATTTCTAGCAAATCCCATATGTTGTGTTTTTGTCGCCCCTCAATTTCAATATTTCATTCTTGCTTGCTGGCTTGCTGGCTTGCTGGCTTGCTGGCTTTAGCCTCATTCGAATGCCTGTGTTCGAGAATATATTTTTGGAAAATGACTCATGGGCTTGTCGCCGTTATGTCGAAACCAAATACACACATACAAACATGTGTACATTATTGTGTTGTTTCAAATAAGCCAGCCGATCAGTGGCAACAGCTTGCAATTGCTAGGAATTCTCTAATTTTCAAGATTTTTATCGAATTATTTGAAACTTATTTGTGTACCTAAACCATTGGATCCTCTTCTCATGACGGCATTTTTCGCTTGAGTCTGTTGTATATTCTCTGTTTTTCTATACTTTTATTTTTTTTGGTGTTTTGTATTGCAAATTTTCTGTCATTTCTGCTCACATATGTATTTTCTTTTAAAAACACCCATACATATGTATGCATTTTTTTGTGTATTTGTATGTATCCATGTATGAAAATATGCACATATCCACTTGAGCACCTGTAATCTGCTAATGGTCAGTGGTAGGCATTCGGCAAAGGTTTTTCACACCTCAATTGCTGCATGAAAAATTAAAATTTTTTGAAAATAAGATAGAGATTCGGTTTTTGCATATCATCACAGCAATCCATTTTACGGTTACGTATATATGTATGTACATTCAGAGATACATCTTTGTGTATGTATGTATGTAACTACAAGCATACGAATGTATTGTACATTAAGCAGACATGATATTTCACATGAGTTTATCTGTAAAATTAAGCTAATAAAATATGGTATTTAAAAAAATCTTTACGACTTTTTATAAATATATATGTATATATGAAAGATGTATATATGTGCTTCATTGTTTCAGCAAAATGTATGTAAACAAATTGTTTGAAGAACAATTATTTATACATCTTATACAGATAGTTGTTCACATTTTACTAAAAAAATGATTATTTTTATCCAACCCATAATCACATAATTTACTATTTTAAAAAATCTGTATGTAAATATTCTATTTAGAATTTTCCTTCAAAAAAATTATAAATAACTTTTGTTTCTCTCTCTTTTATTTTACTTTTTTATAATTTTTCTGACAACAGATTGTTTTCTGTTGCCTAATTTTTAGCAGTACATTTCGTTCAGCTTTATCAATTGAATTTTTTTTTTTATTATTCATTCTTTATTTTTTTATACCAATATTTTCTGGTAATAAATCGAATTTTTTTACAACTTTACACTTGCGTCGGTCGCAAATATATTTCATTGCTATGCGCCTAAATACATACATTCGAAATTTGTGTGTATTTGTTGTTATTCTATTTGCTAAAACGCCTCTTCGTGCCCCAAATATCAAATAAAGGCAGATTTTGCGAGGCTGTGACGCCTCACTTCATTAAATCAAATTCACAAAAGTGAGTGTTGAAATTGTGCTTGCTACAAATGCATACACACATCTACAAATGGAATGCAACAAACGACCGCATAAACATACTGCACACTAGAGATTCAAGTGAATCGTTTGCAATAAAAGTGTTCGGACACCGGCCCACACACTGTCATGTAGAGAGGCAGATAAAACACAACCTCTGCAAAAGATCGTGATCAAGCATAATGCATACATAGTAGAGACATAGAGACGCTACAAACACATACAACATTTGCTGAAACTTTCACCAGCGAAATTAATTTAAATTTTTCTTTTTATATCTTGCTCCACACAGGTGCATGCCAAGCACGAAGAGAAATCGGACACGAAGAGCGTCTATAGGGAGTACAACCGTGAGTTCCTCTTGCCAAAGGGCGTCAATCCGGAATCCATACGCTCATCGCTCAGCAAGGATGGCGTCTTGACCGTGGAAGCGCCACTGCCCGCCATCACATCCGGCGAAACCATGATTCCCATTGCACATAAGTAAATTAATCCAAAAACTCAACAAAAGCAACGAAATTATTAGCAGCAACTGCCGCCAGCAAACAAGAACAATAACAACAACGAGCAGCAAGGCGGCTACCACAGTTGTCAATTAGAAGAGGTCCGAATGTGAAGCTAAAATGCAGCAGTAACAGCAAAATCGCTGCAGCAAATTATGATTTCTGGACATTAATTTTAACTACTTAAAACAAAAACAATATTAATTAATTTACTTTGATTAATTACTTTCGCTAATTTTTAGGTTATTTTGACTTTGTTTGTTTTATTTTACGCAAATATGATGGAATTCGCAAAAATTTATGTTGAAGATCGTATATAATGTATTAAAATGGATGTTGAAAAGGGAAAAAATTAAGTGAAAAACCAAACATTTTTTGTATTTAAATTGATATTAAATTACACTATGAAACAAATATGTTTATTGAGTTTTATTTTGTTTAGTTTTTTATGTTTTTTTTTATAAAAATGATTTGAATTTATTTGAATGATTTGTGTGTACTCAGGTTACGAGATCTTATAGTTTCTACTTCATATTTCCAAATATATTTTTTTCATCGTTCTTTAAATTCATTCGCTATAATTTTCTTATATGGAGGTTATGAATATAAATGACGTTGCAAAATCCGAATTAACGGATAAATGCTATTTCCACCAAACAAAAGTGCTTTATTTAATTCATTGCAAGTTATAAATATAACAATAAATGGGAGAACTGTTTTAAATACTGTATTAAAAATAAAATGAAATCAAACATAAAAAAATAAAAACTATACTATAACAAAAATAAATTTGAGATAAATTTCAACAATGTGTTCGTCAAGTAAAATTTTGTTTATTTTGAAACTTCTACTCGTACCTCTGGTGTACTCAATCGATTTTCTAGTTTTTCAGATGCCTTTAAAAGTATTTGGATTATTGTACTTTAGGCCACTTACATATAAGTTTTTGTATAATTATACTACTATTAATGCTCAAAAATTCGTCTAAAAATATAAATTACATACGGTTTCTGTTTCCTAAGAACTGGGCAGTTTCAATAGTGATAATGATACATTTTTTTTTGAAATAAATTTCGAACCACAAACACGTAGGTTTTAGTAGTCGCTACATAACAATATAATGATTGTAATAACAAAATTATAATAACTATAATAATATAATTAATTACTTGGGAGTCATTTTAAAATGTCTGGCATCGACCATGGCATATTTATGTTCTTATAGTTAATAAAAATCCGGGAATCCCCTATTTGATTTGCTATCGCTTTATTAGAATAGTTCTGATCTGTTGTGAATAAGTGAATACTTCGGTATTATATTGCGTAGTAGTAATTCAAATTTAGTGAGTGTCAGTACGAAATAGATTGACAGACGCAATTAATTGAAAAAGAGGCTGTAAAATTGTTAGAAAATATTTCTCCTAATCGGTGCAGGTAAATATAGTTCGTTGCAAGCTTTTAAAAAAACAGAGAATGTAATAAAACTTTAGTTGAAAACATCATCAGTCACATAAATGTGTAGTCGATGTGCACCATATGCGTGATCGCAAATCATATATCAAACTAAAATTTCCTATGGCAGACATTTTTATTAGCAATCTACAATGCATAAACAAAAGCCAGCGAATTTTAAATAATAAAAATTTCTTGCCTATTTGAGCAATTTGATTAAAACATTTTGCTCTCAGTGCACTCAAATTGGTATTTTTATTTTACAAAAATATACATATTTATAGTAATTACGAAACTTAATCTACCCTCCCACTTTGAGCTAAGTACCAGGTTTCATTCTAGGATTCGTTTCACGCTCAATTACACCACTTTCGCTTGACTAACATCGCGTTTCTCAATCATACGCATTTGTTTCTTCTTCAAACGTTTCAATTTAGATGGATTCTTAATTATCTGCACCACTTCAGCTCGCCGCTCATTGGCCAACCGCCGTTCAGCATTTTCCACACGTCTTTGATTCTTTTGCACGGCCGCTTCCTTGCGCTGCTCCTTTATATCCTTTGATAATTCCTTTATATGCCTCAGTTCATTACGCAGCTCCATTTTCTTTTCGAATGATAAACGCTGCGTAGTCTTCTTAATTGTTGCGAACCTGTTGATAAAGAAATTTACTTCGTAAAATTTATTTCTAAATTGTGCACATTAACCAGAAACTTACTTTTGCTTTGGTGTTTTCCATGGACGTCCAGACTTGGGTAAACCACGTATTGGATTGTTTTCAGCGGACTTCTTTTTTGTTTGCTTCTTCGTTGCTGATTGTTTAACTTTTGTTGGCTCAGAAGCAGATTCATTTGTAGCAACATTTTCATTAGATTCTTTATTTTTCAAGTTGGTGTCCTTTTTTTGCACTATTTCTTCAGTTGTCACTTCTTTATTTTCTTCGGTCATATTGTTAATTAGAAATGAAATTATTGAAACAAAGGAATATTGAACACACGTGTTATTATTCCTTTTATTAAATTTGACAGTTCTTCATTCCACTCAGCGCTAAAATTGTAATCCACAAAATATTTAGGGTTGCATTCCTGGTGCCTTTAAACTTTGAATATAATCTGACACAATTGTACATTAATTGAAAATATTGAAATAAAAAAAATTATCGAATATATATTTTTAAATAATCATCTTCCAAGTTCTGTTAATTTTGAAAGAGAGAGAGAGATATGCACTGCAAAGTTTTGTTTTCATTTCACTCGTTTTCAAAACAGCATTTTCGAGTGCTGAAATCTTACCATTTATTTTAGAAGAATAATCGACTAAAATTTGATATTTTGGCTTAGCAATTGAGATTATTGATTTAAGCTATAAAAGCGTCTTATTTCACATAAAACGGAATATGGCTTCTTCCTTCCGTTTCTGCTCGTATATTATAAAAATAGATGTATTCATATTCTTTAAACTCCTTCGATTAAAATTAAGTATTTACAATGCTAATTAGGTAATTTGTGCTAACTACCACTATAACAGTTGGTATCATTATTGGGATCAAGAACAACAAAAATACCAAATTTTACGAACTATACAAAAATATATCAAATCATATCCTACATTTACACTTCGTTCAGATTCCACCCACTTCTATGAGTCCTTTCCATTAGGGCCAAACAAGTAATTATTCAACGTTCCGGTAGAACGATTTGGAAGCAATTTTTGTGTAGTTTTGCAGAAACTTAAGTATAGTATCACAATGTCTCAACATCTCTCAAGCATCATTCTGTTTTTGGTTTGATATTAACAAGGCCTCATTGTGCTTCTCCACATTGTAGTGATAAAAGAATGCTTTGCTGTATTCAAAAGTCGAAATCATTATGGCACAAGCCGGCGCCACTTTCAATAAACGCGGCCATAGACCAGCAAATAAACCTTTTATTCCATTTAATCGATAAATTGACCATAGCCGTTGTCTTATATTCATATTGGAGACACCAGAGGCAGGTTTGTCTGAAACAAATTGAGATAGAGTAAGTACTATTAAATATTTAGAAGTTACCTGTGAAGCTTACCTGTGAAAAGAACCTTTTCACCAAATTCAATTTGCTCGTGTGTTTTCACAACATCGAATGGTGTTGTAATGGTCGCTGCCAACTGCAATATTTTTTATAGACAATAATTATATAAACAAATAAGATAAGATAATATAGCTGTGATACAATCATTAAAAGAGAAATAATGGATATTCAGCAAATAATGGTTGCTATCGAGAATTAATACTTATTTATATTTTGATGGAAGATTTTTCAATATGAAAGCACGTATGCTGAACTTACAGAGCCGGATATAGCACCTGCCATAAAGCTAAAACCAAATGTGGGCTCCTGAACTTCGAACATGCTCTTAATATTCTCATAGCAAGTCCAGTATATACCAGAGAAGGGCACGTCACGCAGAATTGTTGGTGGTAGACCACGAAACAATCCGAGGAAACCCTGCGTTTTCATAACCACACGCACAGTGGAGATTATTTCGCCGTAGCTCATTTTTTGTGACTGCATTTTTGTACGAATCAGCTCTAACGGGCTAACAAAGGTGACCGCACAAACACGCGCCGACACACCACTGAGCATTGGTATATAGAAGGGTATCTCTCGACCACGTGGCGAGCCCTTTACCTCGGCTAAATACTTGTAATGGAATTCGAGCGCATGTTGTTTGAACTGTTCATAAGCGACAAAATAAACAATCGTTGATGGTAGAGCTGATACAAGAGTGGGACTTAGGCCAGACCATAGGGAACTAACACCTTCGTGTCTTGTGATTTTAACAAACGCATCCTATGCAAAACAAAATACATATGTTAATTACAGTTATTGATGTTTTCATGAATACATTCATTGTACGTATGTGTGTATTTGAGTGTTAGCTCAATGAAATATTTCCTGGTACATACAATTGTGCCATTCAAACGCTTTTCAGGTTTAAGTTGATTGGGCATATTCGGATCACAGGGACAGAGATGATCCATTAAACCATTGCAATAGAGAAAACACTTATTTGTGGCAGTTTGTTGTGCTTGCAATCGGGTTTTGACTACATCTAGTGGCGTCACTGCAAATATAAAATATTAGGAAACACTGTATTACTATGTATTTATTTACTTACTAAAACAAGCTGTAATGAGTGCACCTGTGCATGCAGAGACTACCTGCTGCAGAGGTCGTATGCGAAATTTGGGATCCTCCAAAAGGAGATTTGTTTTTTTCGGCGCAACATCCGACTTCATATTCAAATTCATGCGCACGTTGACTTTACACAATTCGAGAGCACTGATAAACCGGCGCGAAAAAGTTGAAATTATGATGAAACACAAATATTAAATTAGCCGCTCTCACTTGCGATGACTAGACACTTTTATCATAGTTCGCAGCTCTATTTACTATCCGTATAGTTTTTCGACGGATCCGTATAAAAAGCAATAGTCAGCTCCCAATTTTGAGGAAAAATACTTCACTTCATTTTGGCACATATATTTAAAAGAAATTTGATAAGAAATAATCCAATTCGTAGGGATGCTTTGCACCAAATCGTGAAGGTTTCACCCATATTTCATACTATTTTTGAAAATTATATCAGAAGTCTTATATTACAGCATTCTGACAGCTATACATTAATTGTTAACAAACATTATTGTTGTGCATAATAAATGATAATAAATTTACAAAGTACTTATATTTACGTAGTTTACCGTATAGTATTTTTAAACTTTCTACTACAAAATACAAATTGTAATATATCGATTATGGCAGCACTGTTTGTATTTAGTTTTGTTTTTATTGCCTCTTTCTTTGTTCACAATTTCTTTTGTGTATTGAATGATAAATTAAAAGAAGTATTATAAAATTCATTAAATGCAACAAAATTTATTTATATAGGAAATAATTTAATTTCAAAAAACAAATAAATATTTAAAAGGTGTGTGCGCGATTAAGTGCTTCTAAAATTTTATCTCGATTCGTGAATGTGGCTAGGAGAACACATAATTCTGGATTTGACACTAACATGATGGACGATTCTGCAGATTTTGGTGGTGATGGAGACAAAAGTTGCAAAGACAGTAAACGGAGCACAACAACAACAAAAATGGAGGAGGGCGAAGAGCACAGTCAGGATTCAAGTGTAGTATGTTTAAGTGATAACGAAATTGAACAACTCTTATATTTATTTATTTTTCTATAATTATAGATGAACAACTCGCAAAGTGTCTTGGAAAAGATAGCGAACCTGTATGCAGAGCAATTGATGTCCGACATAATTTTGGTTGTAGGCAATGAGCAATATCCGGCGCACCGTGTTATACTTTGTGCCAGTAGTGAAGTGTTTCAGGTGATGCTCATGAATCCGCAATGGAATGAATGTCGCAAGCATGTTATCGAATTGGTTGAGGAACCCTGTTGTACCGCTGTTTTTCCACAGTTTTTAAAATACTTGTATGTCGGCCAAATAAAAATTTCACTACAGACAGTGATGCCAATGCTGGCTTTGGCGGACAAATACAATGTCAAGGTGAGTGAATGGAAAAGCATGCATTGTATGCATCAATCAGAATTTACACCGATTATATTTTGCAGGACCTTGTTGAGCTTTGTGTTGATTACATGATGAAACACATCGCTAAGGCAGCCACACAAGGTTACCTCGTCTCTTGGCTACAGTACACTATTGCTTTTAGTCCTTACCATAAAGAACTCACCGAAACATTGAAACGTTTTTTGAAATGGAATTTGGAAATGGTGAGTGAGTCAAAAGACTTTGTAGAATTAGACGCCGCAATTATGGTGCTGTTGCTGCAACAAAACGACATTGTGGTCACCAGCGAATATCAGCTCTTCGGCATATTGCAACGATGGCTTTTACATCGCAAAGAAGTCTACGATAATGATGAGACACTCACGTTGGAAGAGAAAAATGCCTCATTTTTGCAGCTAGTCGAGCAGACAGTTGTGCATATACGATTTGCAATGATGACGCCGCGCGAATTAGCGCATTTACTACTCTTCCCCCTGCTAGAGTATCACAAAGAGTATGTTGTGCAACGCATGGCAATAGGCGAGTGAAGTTGTTATTTACAATATTCTCAATTCAATTACAATAATATTTTATTGAAGTGCATTATTCTACAAACTAACAGGTATGAGCTATCAGTCAGGGCAAGAAGATCGTGTACGTGAGTTGCGTTATTCACCAGAGGGTATGCTGCAATTTACACCACGACTCTATTCCAATGACACCTGGAGTGTAAGCATACATGTCAAGGAGTTTGATCAAATCGAAAAATATACAAATTACGTGACGTGCTTCTTTTCGCAACGCAACATTGCTGAAACTGAAGACGGTAAGCATTTATTGGTCTTTCTAAAATTTTTAAAGCTACTTCTACTTTTATTTGTTTTAGATCACACAATAACTTGGGAGATTGAATTCTTTCCGCGCGGCGTCAAATACAACAAGGCGAAAATTATTTGGGGTGAAGATGTACCGGAGTTTTCGTTGAAAACTGTGCGCCTGCGCGTCACTTGCAAATACCCACAACTCGATGAGGAGCGTTTTAAGGTAACATTTTCATATATCTGATGCAACATAATTATAAAAAAAGATTGCTGTAATGTTTGCTCTTCTATCTTTAGGTTGCTGTGCTAATCACTGGTGTGCAAAATAAAATCGATCATATATTCACCGTACACGAACGCACCGAGTATTTTTCGAATAAAGTGCGTGTTCTGAATGTGGACAACCTAATACCCTACGATGAGTTAGCATTGTCTTCCATTAAGCTGAGTCCCCATCTAATTGGTGCCGAGCGCAACGATTTGTCAATACAAGTGATCATAGCGCCAATGGGTCCATATACGTGCCGTGATGCGCCACCATTTGATTTTAAGTGAAATGCAAAGCACTTTAGTTGTAAGAATGTAAACACCGTGTGCGATGTTTGTGACTGTGTTGTATAAACATTTATAAGTTAGTTGAGAGTAATTAAAATTGGAAATATGTATGTGTTTTCCTTATTCATTTAACACGAACATTAGTTGTTATTGTCTCTTTTGTTTGCACATACAAAATTGTATTTGACAAGCTAAGCAACAATAAATGTTAAAAACAGTTGTGTAAATTGTGGAAAAGGTTTTCTAATCCAAAAAATATTGACAGTATTCTTCTTTCATGCCAGTCAGCTAAGCGTTGTGAGGGTTTAACGCTCTCAAACTTTAGATGAGTGTTTTTCTAGTTTGCAATTTTTTATTTGATTTCATTGGTTGCTGAATTAAAACAGTCTGCGTAAACATATTGAATGTTCTAGAATTTAGAGGCTGGGTTATTATTTGGGAAATGTTTTCAGCGACTACAACACCAACAACATCTCCATTAGCAAGATTTTCCTTTAATTTTTTTTATTTCGAAACTCTCCTAATCACCTTTGTATAATAAAGCCGTTGGGAAAATTGGGGTGGTACCAAAATTTCGAAGGTAAATAATTAAAAAAATCTAGCAAAAATCTTCAAAAGATCTAATCAACAAATTGACTTTACGATCATTCCTAATAACTCGCCACTCGGAATAATCTTTCAGCATGCCAACCGAGCTCTTTCGCAGCATGATGCTAAATGCATAGTAACCACTTTGACCAAAAATATTAGAGGAGATGCATAAGATATACATACATAAGAGTATGGGTTCAATATTCGTTCTATATATACTATATTGCTGTAGTATATGCTAAAGTGCTTATCAGAAGATAAGATGTGTTGCTAAGCAATCGACTAGTGAATGTATGCCTATCTCTGCCTGCCTATCTCTTATCTATAACTTGTTTTCGCATTCTTGAGTGTTTGTCCTCCAAATTTTAAGATATCATTTTAAGGTCCCCAAAAATGCAATGTAAACCTTAGCAGATGTGTTGTTTGTCACCCCCATACTAAATGTACTTATCTTAGAAGATTTATGTTTATGATTTTTGTAGGCAGAATTGGGGTTTTAACAAGTTTGGTAAGCAAGTTTAGGAAATTTATTAGGCAGAAAAGCGGTTACTTGCGGTTAAAAGTGTCGAATAAGTAACGAAAAATAGCTTAATTACACCTGGGCGAAATATCAGGAAATATCAGGAAATCTAGGTGATATTTAATATTAATAACTACAAGTGTAGTTTAATATAATCGTAGTTATGCTTTCCATGCCAATCGGAAGGAGGTCTAAATCGAACCCGAGATTCATGATTTGGAATATATATAAATAATAATTAACTATTAATAATTTATATTATATCCCCTTACTTTATAGGCTGTACCTTGTATAGTAATAATATAGACCTGGTTTTCGAAAAGCTTAAAAGTCATATTTTGAAAAATTCAATATTTAGAATCTTAACATAAAGAATTCTTCAAAAATTGCTACACAAACGCTATAAATTGACTCTTGTTGCTTTTATACTTTCTAAATATTATTTATGGTAATTGGTTCCATTGTTCTAAACTCATGTCGAATATGTCACACTCTATTTATGGGTATGTGATATTTATTTAACACACTTTTTTTTTATTAGCTCATCAGTGCATTTTAAAATCTTATCAAATACTGTTTTCGTTTTTAATTCAAGTCATCCACACCCCTCTGATTTAAGAAAAGGAATGTAATAATTTAGGTAATAACAAGAAAACGTTCCCAACATACATACTTACATACATACATACTTATACAAATTGAAGTCAACATTTATGTAATATAAAATCTCAAATGCTATGGCTTATGCCGTGGTGAAAATTTTCAGGAGGTCGTCACATTTAAGTTCCAAATAACACTGTTCGTGTTGTTTCGCCTGTTATCCAACCGTGTCCTAAATGTAGGCAACAATTCACTACTAATTTTTTATAATAAGAGTTACCGTTTTTTCAGTTATCAGTGGAAGCTCGAAGTTGCTGTCTCTGGGTAATAAAAATCAGAGACATACATAGGTCGGTTTTGAACCGAACCTTCCAACTTCTGATTCGGAAAAGCGCTTTTTTAATAAAAAATTAAGTGATTTTGAAAAAAAGTACGATATGCAAATCTAATAAAAATTAAAATAAGCCTCCAGATTAATATAAAAGTTTACAAACAATTTTAAATCTAAAATCACACGTTCACCAAAACCATTAGACCAAGTTTGATTTCCGACTATCTGTTTATCGTCTTTTTCTTGTCTGTCTGTTCGTCCGTTTAGCCCGTATGCGAAAAATCGGTTGATAACCACTCCTCCCTTCCACATAACGTTATATTTGAAGCTCGTATGAACTAAAATTTAATTACAGGAATGATACGGTAGTTAGAACTGTAAACGGTTCGAACAGTATATGTATAGCGTTGGACTGCACCTGAACACTTCCCTACTTCTATTGATAACTGTTTGCCATTTCCGGGTGTTTAAAGCTTTTACACTTCAACAAACGGACGCTGAAGTACCATATACAACGTCACTCTAAATGGGGCAATCTATTTCAAGTGCCAGTAAACAATTATAAACTTGTAGTTAAACACATACATTCATATATATGTATATAAGAATATAACTGTAATGTAATATGTGACGAACTTTGTGTACTTTAGGAAATAAAAAGAGAAACATTGCTTATTTGAAGGTTGTCTTACATCATAATAGATTTATTTATCTTTGCATATATAAATAGAAATTAAAACATATTTTTTTATCAATATACACACACACACATACTTATAAATTTTCGAACTTCAACTATTAAGAAGAAGCAAGAATTAGTATTTGCTGAACTTTTGATTACTGTAACGTATTCTCCGTGTATTTACAATATTTCGTTACTGATTACTTGGACGATTTAATATTTAAAAGGAATTATGTAAAGGTCGACATCGAAAAGCTATAATAACAACAGACAGTGAACAATAGACTACACTATTTCTTCTGCTTTCTGAGTGCGACGTTCCAATTCTTAGCATACAGTGCGAAAACATTTCCCGTTAAGTTCGTTATGAGAAGTGCGCTCGTAAAATGATAAAACACAGAAATGGGACCCGAAAAATATATCAAACTTATTTTAACTTTTCTGTTGACTGAGTCCCAAAGTGGTCTCAAGTTATGTGAGCACGGTTCTCTAATCCGATGAATGATGAATGTCCATCCAAATCCAGAGATTTTGATGAGCTGGAACCCCCATTTTTGTAAATGAAGTTGCCATTTTATTACTCGACCATGAAGAAGTCAGAACTAATTTATGAAAATAATTTTTATCAGCTCCCATTATGATAATATAATATGTTAAAGTGTCTACTTATGTGTAGACACTATGCCATACTGTATAACTATACTGTGGGACGATGGCGTATGAGTAACATTAAATATTAGAGTCGCGGAGGCTGTAGAGAGTAACTTCGGGCAGATAATGCGATCTTGTGTGCATACATAGACATAAATATAAATATATTTAGAATAAGTTACGCATATTTTGGAATTATATATTCATATTTATTAAAGCCATGCGTATTTTGGCTAATATATATAATTTTAAGCATTATTACTACATGTATTTAAAAATGTAAACATGTAATTAAAGAAAATTTAAATTAGTACACATATTTACAAGAGTGCGTGTATATAACTAAAAAGGAGTTTAAGTTCAGCTACTCTCTTAACTCTTTCCTAAGCTTAGTGATAGCGAAATAATCACAATCTTATACCGTTATCATTTCCATATGAGTTGCATATGTATATTTACATACATATCTTCATTTTAATGTAACCAAATTTGAATGTCATGACGTCTATGTATGTCTGTATGTATGTATATACCAAGGAACATTTAGGTGCATACATGTGTGTATGTACTGCCTTTATCAGTTATGTTAACAAGTTTTCACAATTTAAGCAGCTTATATTATATTATTTATATAAACATATATATTGTATGAATATGTATCAACACTTTTGTATAAGTGCGTGCGTGCGCCTGTAAATACTTGATAGCTGTGTAAGCACAATTTTATGTGGGGAAAGTGACGTTGTCATATCATCGCTCTGTTTTTCATTTCGACATTAAAATGCAATGTCAGTAGATCGCCACTTTCAGTTGATGTGCGAAGCGTGAAGCGGCTTTAACAGATTATCCAATCAAAAGCGGTGCTAGTTCTTTGGCCTCAGCTAAACGGCTAAAGTGGCAATAGGCGTTTGTGTATATGTATGTGCTAGTGTAAAATAATAATTTTTTATTAAATATCAAATTAAAGTGTAATTTAATTTAAATTTTCGCGCATATCGAAAGTGCTACCTTGTGTAAAAGATATTTCTTTCAAGCGAAATAAAAGAAAGCAGCTATTTTTTTCAAATTATAGCTTTGCTGATTTTGTGTTTGTGATATTTCATAACCATAATTAATTAAAATTTTTTTAATATTTAATTCCAGTAACAAAAAGCTCAGTGATTGAGTTAAAAGAAAATTGATTAAATATAGGTAATTGAATTAGTATTAAATAAATTTAATACAATTGAATTATATATAATTAAAGTACAAATAAAATAAAAAATGGATAATCCAGCTTATACAACAGATTTAGAAACTGATTTTGGTGAGTTCGCAATATGTTTTTCAACATAATTAATGAATAGAAACTGTTACTAAAATAATTTTATACGAGCTTTCGAATTAAATAACACAACCTATGGCTCATAACGATAAGCCGATAATTAATATTAGAACATAAAGCATAACGTGCAGTTTTCAGAACATCCTTTAGAACTTCTATGCCGAAATTAGTAGGTAAAAAGATTTAAAAACTTGAACTATGTTGAGAAAAATACAAAAAAACCTTTAGCAGCCTGAACTTCCTTATCGATATTAGTTGCTTTAAATCCATATAGAAAGAGCTATATTCTTCTTTGTTTTCATGACGTCCTTTAGCTTATAGTGTGGTGAAGGTATTTATATTAAAATTTTATATGTATATAGTATTTTTAAATTCCATTTCAAATATTTGCAAAAATATAAGCCGTAATTTAGAAGGTCTAAATAGTTCAAGCCTTTAGTTAAGAAGTTATAAACTCCAAAAAATATAAAACTTTTTTCATACAATAGAAAAAAAAGTGTAGTAAAAACAAATTTAATTCCATGGATATAAAAACTTGCGTAAACTTTTGTGCAAATCAGATGTTTCTTAGATTTATATTCTTAAATTATTGTATTAAAATATATTTCTAAAAAAAAATTGTAAGTTGTGATTAAAATTAGGTGATATATTTGAATTCAGCAGACCAAAATCCATATAAAAATGCATATTTGTCAAATGTATCTGTTAAGTTCTATATCAAAATGAAAAGCTCCGAACTACTCACTGTATTCTGACATTAAAATTCGCCACTCCATTCCAACTCCAAACTCCATCAGATGCCAACGCCACAAACATCCGTTTTAACATTAATTTATTTAACTTATTCCTTAACACAATAAATATCTTGATACCTTGATTCATATAAATTTGATTCCATCAACTGTTGAAGGCCATCTAGGCCACTTTAGGCTCCTTTTCTAGTAAACGAGTGGCAAAAGAACACACGCTAAAACGACAAAATGTCTGCAAAACAACAATATCGCCTCGATTATTTTAACGAGTTCAGGAGCATCGATTAAAATGTTAGTTGTGTTAGAAGTGTTGCAAAGTAAAATAATTCCTCCAACACTATGAATAACCCTTGCAAAGTACATGAGATGTTGTACGCATATTTAGACAACTACAGAGAACTCTATTCAAAATTCTTCAAATGAGCTAAAACGTGTAAAAATTACATCCAAAAAAGAGTTTGAAGATTTCACTTGTTTTTTGCATTTGTGTAATCCAAGAGCATACTTAATTTGTAAATTTTAGATATACGAATTTTTTAGTAAAATTTTTTAATTAATAACTTTTACTAAAGAATCATAGATGACGCACATTTTGGTTTGAATTCCACTGTTGTAATATACTTTCAGGTATATTTTCAGAAAAAATAAAAATTTCTTCTCCAAGCAAAAAGCCTCGTTTGAGGGGAAGATGCTTAAGGAAATTTTTTAAAAAATAACCTTAGCTGTGGAGGTCGCTGAGGTTAAAATTTATCAGAAACTTATTTAAAAGCAGTTAGTTGTCCTATAAACTTCAAACATACTGAACAATTTCTCACTTAGATTGCTTTCCCCAAATCGGTTGTTAGTGAGTAGAGTTATGGAGTTTCTCGATACATTTTCATTGATACATCAGGAATATAGTTGTAGTATACTCTTGAAATAGACAATCATTTTTAAGCTTCATTTTCCAGGCATTTCACATTAAGAAAATTACTCGTTTATTACTCAATTTACAATTCCTTTATGTCTTCTGCATGTTGAATATTTTATTTTATTGTATTTATAAAAGATGTCATTGATCTCAGTTGTAAAGGCGCAGTCTATGACCATGTTATTCGCTTTGATAACGAACTCAGCTCTAGTAATATGTTTCCAATATGATGCAACTTACTTGCAGTAGTGACAATAATGGCTAACAAGAGTAAACTGTGGTAATAAATTTCACAGAATTATTATAATAATCATAGTATGCACAAAACTTAAGGAAACTACAACATTTAGGTTTGAGTTACGAATAGACACTCAAATTAAAAGCAAATTAAATGAATATAAATTATAATTACATAATTTGCGGCTACTTTCGTTTATCTACTTGGCATTCAGGAGCTCTTATGTAGAAGATCGAGCAGATTAAATTATAATCATTCAAATACCTGGCGAAGATAACAATAGAGACGAAATTTATTAAATTAAAAATAACAGTTACAAGCTCTTGAGAAATTAAGTTATCAACTGAAGTGCTAAAGTGCTACGACGTAGGCAGTTAATTCCAAATAATGTATATAATTGAAGCCTTGTTGTCGCTAGTAGTGACAATATAAGTAAACCCGACCGATGCCCGCTGGCAATAGCCGGATGAATGCGAGATTTCTACTAAGTATAGCGTATTAAAGGAATTACAAAAAAAAAAAACAAGTAATTGTCGTAGTACTTATAGTTAAAACTATCCACCTAGGATAGATTAGCGACTCCGAGATGCTGCGAAATTTTACATCCACAATTTCACAATTGAAATATTTTTTCTGCAATTCATGTTTGTATTCACGTTCATATGTGTCTCTATAAACATGCAAACATATGTATGTAACGGCATTATTAAACAATATTATTTCGTTATTTGCTTGAATTTGTTAGCGCAGAGATTACATTTGTTTTATTAGCATTTAATTTTTATCATTTGCCTCTGAAAGTTTATGATAAAAGCCGTCAATGCTCTCGTAATTTCTTTCTACAAATATTCCTATGTGTATTGTAAGTATGTATGTACTTACGTGTGTATCATAAACGTATTTGCCCATGTGTTGTTTTGTGTATAATAAATATAAATCTTTGCGCTTAGGAAGATTATAAAAACGCAGCGGGAGCATGAAAACCTTTGTGCATGCACATACAGCTTTTTTGTGTCTTTGGAATGCTTCTGGCTGACGTTATATTTGCCTAAGAGATTTTCCAAAACTGAATGTAAAAAATTGTTGAGAATTTTTTTCCATACAATGAGCGCAATTTTAGAAAAGTCAAGTGAAATTACTAACACGTAAACATCGTTCAGTCTATCGGCTGGTCATAAGTGAATTAAAACTAGAGAAATTTCAATAATAATATCGGAGTACTTAACACGTACCTGTATGTGTCTAAAGTTGCATAAACGGTATTGAAAACCACGGTTTTTGAACTACAACTGACGGACGTTGCTTAGGTTATATCTAGTCAATTATTGCGAAAACTTTTAATTGATGGATTTGAACTTTATTACTCATCTTAGTACAAAGTATACATATGATTTACTAAACAAACATTTGCTCTGTAAATCAAATTATCTGTTAACACAAAATTCGAAATTGGACAAGTGAAACGTCCGTGCTGATATTCTTGTAAAAGGGAATATCTTTTTTCAGATATAAAAGCATAAATGTGAAATCTTGATAATAAAGAAAGTCATACGTTTTAAATAATATACTTACCGCACTAAAATTTCTCCTTTTCTGAAATTAATTATTTTTAGGAAAAATACCTGAATTTTTGAAAAAACATGCCAATATATTTTTCACTGAGTCATTGCCCCACTTTTGATTAAATGCCCGCAATGAAATTTTAACACACGAGAGCTATTGTGGATATTAAAAACTAAAAAGTAAAGAAAAAAATTTAAATAAAAAAATTTAATTATAAAGAGAAATAATATAAGGTGTAAAATATTAAATGTAATAAAAAATAACAATAAATATATATTGAATAAAAAAATGTAAAAAGTTAATGAATAAATAAATAATAAAGAAACTATAAATATAAATATATACTTAGTAGCATTATTTTTGTTTACAATCAAATTATACCCATTCGTAGCTTCTCTTGCCACTTCGCTCTCTTACTCTTTTGACTCAGTTGGATTTTCAACCAGAAATGAAACATAAACAGAAACCACTTTGTTTCATTATAGTTTTTTATTACACATTTTTCATTCAACTTAGTATTAATTATTGTTTATTTATTTATTTCGCCTTTGCAATAAGTATATAATATTATTTATGTTGATAACTACAGACACAGCAGTAGTAGTAGTCTTCTTATCTTTATTATCATTTCAATTCTTTTATTTGCCAACTGCAAATCACTGTTGTTAAAGTAAAGGCTTTCATTTGCAGTTCGCAAAATCGCTTTCAAAATACCTACACATACACACAGAGCAGAGTGTGTGTGCACACTAAATGTATGCAGTATCATATGAGTGCTTTCAGTTGCGCCGGACATAGTCGATTCCTTTTAATCTTTTTGGTGTGCTTCGCCCTTTGCTGCAGTATTTCTCCAACTATTCATTTATTGCTTGCATTTTTAAACTTTTTTTAATGCTTCCTTTCTACTTTGGCCACTTTGGCATTTAAGCCTTTGCTTAAGGCCAGCTTCCCTAACTCTCTAATTCAACAATACATACATACATTTTGATATACATACATATAAGGGCTATGTAGTTTGATATTTTGTTTGTTGTTTTTGTTGTTGGTTTTAGTTTTTATATTTCCTATGTTTTGGTTTTTTTATTTTTGTTATTGTTGGTGGTGTACTTGATTTGATTTGGTGATTAAATTCTTCATATTTAATAAATGCGCGCGCGTGTGGTTGTGAAATTGGTGGTGAACATGGCGATTGAAGAAGTGGCTAAGTGATTGAGCGAGTGAGTGTGTGTGTGTGTGTGACTATTGGTGTTAGTGAAGGCGAGGTGTGTTAAAAGTTGATAGCGAGTGGTGGTGGTTGTGGTGGTGGTGGTGGCATTGGTGTCGAACAATAAATGCGTTCTCATGCAGTTTAATGTGTTTACATGCGTTTATATGCGTTTCTATGCGTTTCTATGCGTTTCTATGCGTTTCCATGCAAACATGTGTCCTTAATGCTGCTCGAAATGTGCTACGAATCAGATGAACAGTTATATAAAGTGGTGTAGTGTGAGTTTGGTGTATAGGCGGGAAGGTTTATTTATTTACTTTTTTCCGATTATATATATATAAACATACAATACGAGTATAAACAGTACATACAGACGATTACAAGTGTATTGGTTGTTGGGTATACGGATATATAAGATTTTGCTGTTGTTTTTTGTTATTAAATTTTTTAGATATTTCATTATTCAGGTTTTTTTTTTGGATTTTGGTTTTTTGTTTTTTATCACTAATTGCTACACATTCAAAAATTCGCTATATATGCTCTAGTTTGTTTGTGGTTGCCTCTTTTCTTATTTGTTCATTTGTTCATTTGTTCATTTGCTTATTGTTTTCTGTTTTTCCATAGTTAAGTGTTGTTGTTGTGTTTGCAATTGTAGCAGAAAGGCGCTTTGTATGCGCCTCTGCGGTCATTGCATTTCGGGGGGCGGCAATAATGGCAGTATTTTTATTGTTGCTGTAATTGTTGTTTACCTATGATATGAGCCAATTATGACATAGTTTGCGGTTTTCCTACCAAACACCATGCGTTCTTTATTGCTTTACGCTCGTCTTTGTCTTCGCTCTTCTTCGCAAGCCCTCACACTGCCTTCCGCTAAAGTAAGTTTTTGAGATCTTCCTAACCTCACTCTGCCTCACATCACTTTCATTTCTCTCAACTCTACAATTCTTTGAATTCCTCTTTCCCTCTTTCCATCTTTCCCTCTGCACCCTTTATTTTTCGAATATAAGTTCGCCGGTCAGCAGCGGATTCATGTAGGTTTGTGTGTCGTAACCCGCCCGCTTTCGCGCTCCGCCGCTGCCACCCCTACGCTCACTATGTGTATAATATAACGGACGTTTGTCTTCACGCGAATTCAACACCAACGGTATGGGCAGTTGGGTGTAGGGCTCTTGCACCACAGACAATATGGGCGGATTCATGGGTGGCGACTCCACTACAAATGGTTCGGGCTCATAATCGTTGTTGCTGTTATTATTGTTGTCCGCATTGTTGTTACCGTTACCCGTGACGGCGACGGACTTTCGATGATATTTCCGTGATGTATGCCGATGATGACTGTTGTTGTTGTTGTAATGTTTGCGATGCGATTTACGTTTAATATGTCCGTTACTCGCGCTGGCCGCTGCCAAGGCTGCCGACGATGAGGAGACCGCTGTGGCTAGCGCTGATGCGGGTGCCAGCACGGGTATGGGCGCTTGCGCAGTATCCAATATCGGTATGCGTGGTTCGATGCTGTTCACCATGGGTTGTGATGCATCCAGCAGGAAAGTGCCATTTGTTGGTGTAATCGGCTTACGTAACGGATCATGGCGATTCGCTTGTATTATTGTCGCTGTAGCAAAGATCTCTTGGAATTTGTTGGAGCCAGCTAGTTGTTGCAGATGAAGATGTTGTTTTTGTAGAAATTGTTGTCGCTGCTGTTGCAACTGATTGAGTATGCGATATTGTTCGAGTATGTGTTTGTAGAATTGTTCGGCGGTGACTTCCGATGAATTGAGTAGGCGTATAGCGATTTTCTCTGGTATCACAATTTTGTCTGAATAACAAACGAAAAAAAAAAATAATAATAAATGAAAAAAAAATGCAATAAACTATTAACGATTTAAATATAAATGCAGCAAATATATATTTCATACTAGGATATTATTAAAAAATAATATTTTTATTAAATTTATCATAAAATTTTTAATTTGTTATAATCGAAAAAATGGTTGGCGTCCTCTTTTATTATTTCCATTATTCCCATATTATTATTATAGCTAAATGTCTGTATAAAGTCATACTGTGGAGGCCGTAGTTTAATAACTCCCCTCCACTACAAAATTCTTATCGTAATTTCCATAAAAAAAACTATCAAAATAACTACGAATAGTCTTCAGTGCTTATGCGAGTAATTCAAAATGGAATCATATTCAAGAAGTTCGGTCAAAATTCGCTGAAAATAAATAATATATACCGATATACCTCCAATGTGATTTATGTATACTTAAATATTATCTGATATTTAGTGTTGCGGTATTTCCACTAGAATTACATTATGAGGTTCATAAAACTCCTCCGAGCTATATACATACAATGTGTTGTCTCCGCCGAAGGATAAGTTAAAAATTTAACATTCAGCTTTTAATTTTGTCGATAGTGGCAGATTTTGTCAGGATGGGCAGGATGGTGTTAAAAAAAAACACAAAGAACACCTTTTGAAATTCTCTATATGGGTATTTATTTCTGATGGTAATCTCTCACTCAACCCACTCGTTCACAAAGAACCATTTTAAATGCTCCAGATAAAAGCATAGAACTAATAGTAAAATAATCTTTGAATGCAATAAGCTGCTGAAGAGCAAGAAGGTAAAAAGGCGCAAGAAAATCGCAAGTTCTTAAGCAATTGTGGAAATATGAAAATAAAGCGGCACACTCCTCACTCGGCCACGATTTCTTTCATAAATTTCAATTACTTTTCATATCCTTTAATGACTGCCACACCAATGTGCTTTCTTATTTGCTTTTTAAGTTTGTAAATAAGTGCTATATAACGACGTATATTTGCATATTTGTATATTTGTATGTTTTTATGTTGGCGTGATTGTTTTTGTTCTTGTGAATTTGTCTGTACATGGTCATAACCTTGTCGCCGGCAATAGACGGCGGCATTTGTGATGACTGCACTGCTCTTATTTGCTTTTGCTTTTGTTTTTGTTGCTGTTATTATTATTATTATTATTATTGTAGTTGTAGTTGTAGTTGTAGTTGTATCTGTCGTGCCTGCCACCTTGAAAATACCAAGTGGAAATTATGCCAAATAACAAGTTTGTTTTGCTCCCCATTTTTGTTTGCCCGTCAGCCGCACCAGCCGCCGCCTGTGCTCCACTTTATTTATTTATGGAGTACGCATGCATAATTATGTACATACATATATACTATATATACTATGTGTGTGTGGGGTGGGTATGTACGAGTATGTAGGCGAGAGCGTGGCTTGGTTTGCACACCAAACTAAGAACATTTCTGGTCGTTGTTGCTGTTGTTATAGCCTACTTAATATTGAAAATATTAGAGCAATGCCAATTTTGCAATTAAAATACAACAACATCAACAAACACACAAAGCGTTGCAGTCGCAAATGCAAGGTATGTGAAGGTGGGTGAGAAAAAGAGTGTGTTAGGCAGAAAATAGCGGAGTTATGTAAGCGCGAGGGTCACAGAAATGTGAAGTGTGCGAGTGGGCAGTAAATGGACAGCGGCAAATGAATTATGGATTCTTGATTGTGAGTGAGCGTTTACTCGGATTTTGACCTGTCAAAGAGTCACATACAAACACAAATTTGCTTACAAATTGATAACTTATAGCTAACGGTATATGTATGTAAGTGTATGCGTGTGAGTAAATGAATGCATGTCACGAGTACAGCTGCACGAGTGCACACCCACCGGCCTCCACACATACACTAAAATATACACATATATACATATATATATATATATGTACATAAGCATATAGACACTGCATGTGTATAATGTGTTCACATCGCCAACAACTAACCTACCTCAATGCCCACTTTGGCGCCCCATTGCCATGCTGCAACAACAATAACAACCCACTTTGGAATATTGCCACCCCGTTGACCTAATTTCTCGGTGTAAAGTGAATTTGCAGCGCCGCAACCGCAAAACGCGAACAAATGCAAACAACAACAATAATAATGATAACGCTAAGGTTTGCGCACAACAATGGTAACAATGTACAACAACACCAACAATACCAACAATAATAATAATCGCGTAAACTAGGCGTTGCACTTGTTAGCTACTCGTCGCTATTATAACATCTCTCCACTTTTCACACACACACACTCACACGCACGCATATATGCACATGCAAAAAAATATATACTTATATACAGTACATATCTAACGCTCATTTTCTATCCTATTTGGCATCCTTTGCACGGCGGCTGTGCCCGTTTGTTGTCACGCATGAATGGTTGACTAGCTGACTGCTTGGCTGGAATATGCCTTGTGGCCTAGAATTTCAACAGCTGCCACAAGTGGAGGAATTTCAATTCATAATACAACCAAAGTGCAAGCACAATACTACCAACAATAACAACAACAAAAACAAGCTGTGGCAATAGCGGCAACTACTTTTTCATTAATCGCACACTTTTCTCCGCCTCCATTCCATACTGCGGCTGTGCACTTTTATTCTACTTTCATTCTGGTATTCTTTTTTGTTTGTGTTTGTGTCTGTGTTTTTTTTTGTTTTTTTCTTTTTCGGTACAGCTTTTGTGCTGCAACTCTTTCTTTCACTTTTTACCGCACGTACTAATTTGCAAAGCCTTTGTTTTGCATTTTGTTTTGTTTGTTGTGTCCTTTTTAATTTTTGGGGACGTGCGCTAGGGCAACCGAAGCTAGTTCACTCACGTACGTAACGACTAATTTGCACAGGGTACAAAAGGTGCCATTTGATTGGGTAAAATGTACATAATAGAAAGTGAAATTGGTCAACATGAAGTGATGAGAGGGGACTTTGAGAGAATAAACGGTGGAGAGTTTTAACTTTTCGATTGTGTTGGGACAAATTGTTGCAACACATCTCAGAGATGTGTTTGAGGGAGGTCATTTCCAATCAATTGTTTGTCAATTTATTTCCGCAAAATATTAAATATGAATACCGTTACAAGGAAAATGAAATGTTAGTCGATAACATCAAACCACGTTTTGTGAAACCAAATCTTTTTTTCGGTTATATTCAAGTTATGAATTTTTTATCTTGGAAAACGACTCCACAATTCTATCAACCTCTTGACAATACCTCGATAACTTTGTGGATTCATTATTTTTAAGATTATAGGTTTCATCGTCAATAAAATCTTTATCGAGGAAATGTCAATGTTTTCACATCCTCTTTATCTATGGTTACATAAGAATAAGAACAGTGGTGTATAGTTAGGCTTTCTGGTAAGATTGTTGTAGATATCTGTGAAAATTGTAGTATATAGAAACTAAGATCTTAGATTTTGAAATGTCAGTATAAGGCGCTCTAAAAATGGCTTTCATATCTAAACAGTTCTCCTACTGACCTCCTTTATATGGTTCATCGTTGTTAGCACACCTTATTAAAATCTACAATATATATCTTTGTCGAGTAAGATCGCTTATAGGTTAGTTTTAAAAATTAAGTCAACAGAATAAGACGGATAAATACCGAATCTGCAGTGAAACATAACAAAACTAGACTGTAATTGAACTAAACTAATGCTGTAAAATGGAAATGGAAATGGAATGGTCTAAGAAAATATTAACACTGCTCTAAAAAAATGCTATTGGTTTACGGCAAAAATTTTTGGAACGATGAAGTGGTCTGAAAAACACTAGTTTATGATTAGCATTACGGGACTCACTAGTTTACAACACTTGTGGACTAAAATTGTACTGGCCTGGAAAACTTTGCAAAACATTTCATTAACGAGTTATATAATAGTATTTCACTTTTAAGTAAAATCTCAATGAAGTAAGTATCCAATGGACAATCGCTCAATGTTGGAGATCAGCTTTACTATAGACATTATAAGTGATGTACTTTACTCATATGTTATTCCTTCAAAAGATTTAATAAGATAGATAGAAGAAAAATAAATAAGAGTTATAACTATGGACAGATTGAAAAAGTTTAATCATCCATACCTAACACCATTTAGCTGAAATAGTAGTCGGTTTGCACCGAGCATGGTAAAAATTAAGGAGTAGCAGAATTTGAGGTGCCAGAATCAAAATAAAATCCTTTTAACAGATGTTGCATACCTTCTGCTACTTCTATACTATTTCTATTGGTGAGGATCGCTATCATTAATCATCTCTGTTTCACGTTTGATACACAGTGACTAGCACTTTCAATACAGATCTTTCGAATTTCAAGCAATTTGAGGTTATATTGAGATAAGTAGTGAAAATATTTTTACCAAATCGTTACCCACCAAATCGTGCAACTTAACACCACTGTGCGACCGACGACCACCCATTACTTACACGCTTCAGTCGCGTAAATGAAATGCTTTGTAAGGAAATCATGTTATAACCGAAATGCACACACGCAACCGATAACCGCTTGCACGACCCACCTCACCACCTCACGCCACGCCTTGCGCACCCGCACACCGCACACCGCACACCGCACACCGCACACCGCACTCATGCATAGCAAATTACAAAATAGAGTTTCACAAAGTGTTGCGGATGAATTGTGTGTTATAAATTTCCACTGGCTTACCACATTGGTTGCCCTTAGTGACAAAGGGTCTAATAGTTGGATCCCAAATAAAGATGTAGTATAGCGACAACATAATCGCCGCCAACGAGACGCACAGCACATACACTGCCACCGTTAGGATGCGTATGACTTTACGATTCTTGCCTGGTGGCTGATAACAGCGGCTTATCGTCTCCGTTGGCGGGAGTTTCACTTTCTCCTCCAGCGAACTGACTTTCGAACTCAGTGCACTGCCACCGCCACCGCCGCCGCCACCTCCGCCGTGCTCCTCCAGTTTTGTGGCTTAACGCAACTTCGCAAGCGAG
The DNA here is from genome assembly GCA_021498325.1 of Bactrocera minax. Lineage (NCBI taxonomy): Eukaryota > Metazoa > Arthropoda > Insecta > Diptera > Tephritidae > Bactrocera > Bactrocera minax. The sequence goes on from JAKEEE010000002.1 coordinate 1,706,676, forward strand.
AACGGATAAGTTTTTCCGACACACCAAAGCCCAGCTGTTGTGCTGGTTTAGCTACTCTTCTCTATACTTACTTGTATACTCTTCTCTGTATATGTGTGTGTGATTGCGTGTATCCGTGTATGTGGGTGTGGTCGCTAACGCGAACTTGCTTTTATATTACGAGCTCTTCGATATGCGCTTTTATCAACTTTATATGTTTGTGTAATGTATTGGGGCGTATACGTATGTATGTGTGTGTGTGTGTGTGTGCGTGTTTCTTGAAGGATTAAATGTAGTCGTTGTTTGATTTGAAACTGGTCTTGCGTTGCTTATTATTACCGTTGTTTTTGCTATTGTTCTTGTTATCGTTTGTCGGCTCTTAGCTCAGCTGCTGGCGTATTGCCTCTTTCTTTTTTTTTTGTTCTTGTCGTCACAAAAGTTTTCGCTGCTATAGTTGTTGTAAAGTGTTCTTATGTGTAAAACTACTGCAATTAATTGTTATTTATCCTCTATTGCTCCGCTATGCTCCTCTATCTGCTTTGCGTTTGTTTTTATTACTCGCTCGTAACGCTTTTGATATGTTGTAAGTCTCGTTGAAATGCAATTGTGTCGATTGTTCAGTTTTGATGTGTGTGGATATACATAAAGTAGCATCCGATTTCTTCTAAAAATACAGGGAGATTACGTGAGATTTGTTTAAAATTTTTGATATTATTTATTTAAAACATTTTTGTGTTATTCTTTTCAAATCGAACTCTAATTAATTTTTTAACATAAATTTATTCATAGATTTACTAAAATTTGAACTAATTGTTTTCAAATAAAAGAACATTTGATATTTGATATTTGTTCATATTTTTTTGTTCATAGTTCAATAGTTCATAAGTTTTCAAAGTTGCAAATTTAAAATAAAATTAAACTGCATTCCGAAATTTGAACAGTAAATGTATTAAAAGCTAAGTTTCATCGCTAAATTACATGCACAAATGTAATAAGAGCGATTTTGAGCATTTTTGCAAACTATTTGTTATTAAACTAATTTATTTATTATTTCTTATTTCAGGTGTTATTATTGATATTATTTTCTTAATTAATTTTGTATTTTCGCATAACATATTTAACAACAACATATGTAATAACATATTGTCTGGGTTTCATTAATGATTATAATTTTGTTTTTTTTTTTTAATATATTTACTATTTATTTGAAAAGAACGCAATTACTTAAAACTTTTGATTTTGGTCTTTTCGTGATTATTATTTTTATTACTTCTTTTTCATAAAATTTTTTTTTATAAAAATATGTAATAAATATTTCCAGTTATATATTAATTTTTAATGCGGTTTCTAATGTTAATTTTTATTTTACTTTTTTTTTTGTATTTATTATGATTCTATTAACATTATCAGTGAAAAGTATTAAACTGGTTTCGAAAATACGAATCTTTAAAAGTTATTCGAAAAACTATATCTAGTGTAAAATATTGAAATTGAATTTTTGTTTAAAAACAAAAAAATCGTTTTATGAGGCTAAAAGTTTTAATTATGCGTTTTAACTTAACTTTCGACCAAAATTTTATAATCAAATATATAAGTATTTATGAATTATTTTAATTAAAGTTTTATATCTCTTTAAAGTATGTATTAATACTTATTAAAATTTTTATTTAAGAAAATTCCAAACCACATATTTATTCAATTTTATGCTACTAATGACATCAAAATTTAATTACTCATACGCCCTGGTCTTACATATGAAATGCTTTCCTTAAAATATGAAGTTACGTAAACGCCACCTACACTCTTATAAACACATATTTTTACGAACTGAAAGCCGATGTAATTCTTTTGTCCACGATGATATACTAAATTTCATTTTAATAAAATACTATGAATTTACACAATTAAATTATTTAAATGAACTTCTGTAACTAAAATTGTCAATTAACATTTTACTAGCGGCTTGAAAATAGCAACGATTGACATCACTGATTCTATTATTAATACTACCGAGCTCTATGTTATTCCAACAGTTTTTCAACAGTTAGTGATTAATATTCCGAAATCTATGGCAGAAGACACAAATTTTAAACAATAAACTGTTTACTGAATAGGCTTTTAACAACGTAACAATATTCTAGTAATTAAAATGTTTAATAAAAATTGGAGCTGTGGATTGCATTTTTATTTCAGAATGGAAGTTTAGATATCTTTTTCTTTTATTTTTCGGTTTGCACACAATTGTTATTTGTTTTAATGACTTACTATTATTTTCACAAGTATGTTTTTGTATCTATTTTTTTCAAGATTTATGTAATTTTTTCGGAATCGGACCTTTCCTGTTTTTGAATGAAATTTTAACAGTTTAGGGATGCAATTTAATTTATGCAAAGCAATTTGCAATTTTATTTTTAAATTATTCTTTTATTCCTAATCTATGATTTAGCCGAATTTTGGAATACGAGCAAGTATTATTTGTGCATAATTTCGATAAAAAATAATAAACTGTTTCATAATGAAATTTTAAATATAAACAAGAAATGAAATGAAGTAAAATTTTAAATATTTTTTATGCTTCTCGTATATCTTCAATGGAAAAAAATTAATTAAAAAATACTTTAGGAGGCGTATACGTAACGTCGCATTTGAGAGAAAATTTAAATATAAGTAATTATAACTTTTTCAGTGATTACTTTAGTGTGCTATATTATATTGGTTACATTTGTTAATTACTTTGGATATATTATTTCTAAAGTTCGCACAGTTTAATCACTTAGTCTTCAATTATTATTTTTTTGTTATATTATTATATAAACTTATATTATTGTATAAAGTTCCCTCATAATTACATCATAAAATTTCAATTAATTTTCATTGTTTTTATTCAAAATATTTTGTTTCATTATAGCCGGCATTAAATTTTTCAATAGTTAATTGTGCAATGCAAGTCTTTTATATGTTTAAAATATGCAGTTATTATTGTCTGTTTGCACACTTACACTTAAATCACCACTTCATGTACCTTTATGGCAAAGCGGTTTTATGTTTGTCGATTTCGAATTTCCATTACACGCTAAGATTATTATTTATTGTCGCTCGATTTCGGTGTTTCATATGTTGTGTTTAACGTTTTTGCGCTGCTGTCAATGTTAATGTTTTGTGTTACATATGCACTCAAATAGGTATGTATGTATGTATTTATGCATAAATTTTCGCTTTTTATATTTCCCTTATTAATATATGGGATATATGTTACGTGTGTTTATGTGCGTGGCATTTTTATGCGTTTAATTCCACAAGTAGGAATGTGTGTCTGTGCGTGTTTGTGCTACGTTTCGTTGTGCGTTGCAATATTCAATATTATCAATGTGTGTGTGTTTTTTCAAATTTTCATTCACACGTCTATGCTTCTTCTTCCTCTTTCTGGTATTACTTTTTGTTTTTGTTTTTGCGTAATAAAATTTATTAAAAAAAACTTTCAAAAATTTTAATCCGTTTTTGGTTGCCGAAATATTTTGGTATGTGCTCTCCGACGCGACAACAAACTGCAACTGAACTCAACTCAACCGAACAGAATCAAACTGAACTGATTCCTCCATCGTTTCGTTCGCCACGATGAATCTCACAAACGCAACAGACTCGTCCCTTCGCTGCTTCACCGCGCGTTGCGCCACAAACAACCACCACCTAGCCCCCTTTCCTTTCGCTATCGGCTTGTGCTTAGCCACCCGAAGGAGGCGTTCGCAAGCGCTCGTTTCCTTATGCCCGCTATGCCGCAGCACAGCGTTGCACTCCAGCCGAAGGCGTTTCATCGTCGTGTGGCATTGTTTTTGTATATGTTTTTACTATGCTATTTTTGTTTTTGTTCGTGTCTTCATATTTGGCTGAATTTTATGTATTTTTGTTTTTGTTTGTTTTAATTTTTTGCTTGCAAAGTGCACGTGTGAGCTGTTGGGTGTAGGGCACAAGTCAGTCGGCCAGCTGTTACAAGAGTCAGTGCAGCACTTCCTTCGCCGCCTCCATTGCCACCTCCTACACATTCAGCTGCGCGGCACATACACATACATGCAACATGTACATTGTAAGCGTGTGTATGCATGCTTGTGGCATGCAACTTTTCTGCTCTATTCCTACTTCGCTGCTCGATTGCATTTTGGCTTCCGAGATACTAAAGCTCCTCTTCTTCTTTTTCTTTTCCTTCCTCTATTCTGTGGCTGTCGATTCCACTTGACTGGGGCGGATAAAGAACCAAAACAAACGTGCAACAGAATGCGAGAACAACGGAACATAAAAGCGACAAACGAATGAACTCCATTCAGCAAATACAGTTGTAAGTGTCTCACTCTCTATGTGTGTGTGTGTGTGTGTGTGTGTGTGTGTGAGTGTAGTGGTATTTGTGTTGCATATAGAAATTGATTGGAAATGGAAAGTGCATGGCAATCGCTCGATATGTGCGCGCTCGGCGGCGTTCACCCCAAAACAACAACAAAATGTGAAAAAGCCATTCACTTTCCCATTGTGCGCCGAGCGTGTACATGTACATTTTATTGTTGGAGTACATCATAGCTGGAGCACTTATGCAAGCAAAGTATGTTATTCAATCATTTCGGAAATATTCTGGAAATTTTTTAATTGGGAAAGTTTCGAGCAGCTTAAGCGACACTTAAGAAAATTGCATGAGTTTCGATTCGATTCGAGTAAAAGATTCACGTGAAATACCCGGCTTATGGACAATAGAGCAGCTGTTAAGTTAAGTAAAATACTTTGTGAATTGTGGGCGATTGCCTTTTTTTACCGGAGAGATGTAGAGAGGTTGCAAGTATTGATGAAAATAAATTCAAAGAATAGAAAAATTATCAACTCGGAAAAAATTAAGGGAATTATGCTATCGCAACTTTCATATTTTAAATCTGTTATATATATTATATAAATCTTAATATTTTTAAACTACAATTTTTAAAGGAAGTAATCGTTCAACTGCAATGATTTTGTTTAACCAAACAAAATATCTTCACGCTCCAAAGCACTACCATAGTGGCACCTGAACAGACTTCAATATTTATTTGCATTTTACCGTGCAATTCTTGGATGTTTTCAAATAAATTGTTAATAATAATAATGGCATTTGTTTAAAAACTTTTAATAAAAAATACCGATAAGATATATAACAACAACGATATGTGTGTATTAAATTGTATATGTTTAAGAAAGTGTGTTCGAAAAGCCTTTAGAGGAGGGTAGCGAGCTATTTAAAAAAGTTAATTTAATTAAATTGGTCGAATTAATGAATTATTATAACAATATTTCAAATCAACATATTTAAAAAAAAAAAATTTTGTTGGCGTTAATTTTTAGAAGGGTGGTCAAAATATTTTCCATAAATTGATGAACTAAATTTAGCATTACAACATTGACTTTCAACGAATTGAGCTTATGATTTTTTCTCTCAGAAGTGATCTGCAAGATCGTACGATAGTGTGTGTATCATAATCGGCTGATGTCATTGAAATAAGTACAGTCCATGGTTGTCGCTTCAATTTAACAGATTATACGACGTAGAGTCATTTAAAATTGCACAGATTTAGTGACAAAATTTATTATAATGCTTAGTGGAAATAGATTTTGATAAACTTGACCACCATATTTATCAGCTTTACTGCGCTCACTTACCTAAAAATCGTGGTTACTGAAAGAGAGCGTACTAATATTACACTCAGAGAAAAGAGTTTAAAATAATAAACTTAAAATATTTTATAAAAATAATGTTTGTTTTTTTCCTTGGCACTGTTATATTGCCTTGGTAAAACCATATTGTCATTATTAATTCATCCATCAGTGTTGGTGGAATAGATTCTTATATCACTCATTAAATTTTCATAACGAGTGTTGGGAATTTTTATATTTTTTTTTATAAATTTTTCCATAAACTGGCCACACCGGATATTGCAATGAAATGCTTCCGTTGTAGCGGGTTTTTTGTTTGCTTTTTTTTTGTATTATTTTTATATATTTTCAGCTCAATTCGACTTTTGCAATCATTCACGAATTCACATGGCATTTGCACATTTCTGATGCCGCTCATACACAATTCAATATTTGCGCTAAAAATAAAATTCGACATAAACAAATTGGTGGGCCGTTAATAATTTGATTTGCACATTTCGTTTGGCTGAATCGGAACATAAAGAAAATTTAAAAAATTGGAAGCAATAATAAAAGTGAAAAATCAGAGAAAAGCGTTGGTAAATGCGAATTTTGCATTTCATTGCAGTTTTTGGAAATATGTAGATTTTATTGTTGTTGTAGCGTTGTGCATTTATTTGGTTACTGCAATGCGTGATACTGCAGTGATCAGCGATATTTTTTCGCGACAATAAATTGACGTGTATGAATTTAATTGATTTATTTGTGCTATACTATTTATATGTACTATACTATTATATACTATACTATACTATTATAACTCCGCGTACTTCTTTCCTATTGAGAGAAGATCCCTGAATCCCTAAATCAGTTGTATGATCACTTATATTCTTTTAATTTGTAAAAATCGATATATTTTTATTTTTAACCAAATAAGTAATTATAATAAGTAAAATTAATAAGTAATATTAGGCTTCAATAAAAAGTAAAAAAATTTTTATCATGCTCGGCTACCCGCGATGGGGTATAGTGTCGATTATTTTATGGAGGAAGTTTGTATGGGTTATATTTCCTAAATATTTGAGCAAAATGATAGTTACCGCCCTTCCCGAAAATAAATTTGAGTTCATATATCGGAAGGTGGCAACGGTCCATATATATTTGATGATGTGTTTGTATTTGTTGAATATTGTTCAAACCTTATTGAAGAGTTATTTTAGAATATATAGGGTGTGGTTTATTGATGATCGTTAAAGGCTGATGTTTCACGTTTCACAGTGCATTTCCCCGTCAAAGCCATTCAGAAGCATGGTGCTACAAATCAGGAATACAGATCTTGAAGTTTTTGCACCTTCATTGCACTGTAACGAACTTTTGGTTAGCAAATCATATCAATGTCATATGATTTGACTTCGTGAGATTACTTTTGTGAACCGCTGGAAAATATTGTGCAAATAAAATCCCTCGGTACCCCTAAAACGACAACCTTTTGCAATGGAAACATCCATTGTGGACTTAACTTAGGCTCTTCGTTAACTCGTGAAAATTTCAAGTCTGATTAATTAATTTTTAACCAAACAATATATACCTACAAATCTACATACATCAGAGTGTCTTCTTGTATAAGAAATGCTTCGCACATGCTAATCAATAACTACTTTTTGAATCTTCGTCCTAAATAAACAATTTGCGTATTTTGACGTTGATTCCAAGAAAGGCACGCTGTAATTTGAAATGGGTATGCAAAATACTTGGAAAACATCCGATTGCATATTTTAGACGAAAAGTGATTAAAAACTTTGTCATGACAGCAATAATTTTAGCAAAGTCTGTCACATTTGTGTATGTATTAGTAAATATTGGATTGAAAATGTTATTCGCCCTGTGCAATAAACGAAGAAAAATAAGTCTAGTTTAGCCCGAAGCTCAAATGAACTTATTTGACATTTTTGAAAAGAGTTGTTAGGTTTTTTTCTAACTGTAAATGGTTGATGACTCTGTTCAAATGTATGATTATGCGAATATATTGAAATTAAAAGCTCATATGTATTTAATGGGCAAAAATATGAATAAATAAAAAATTGTTACATTTGTTGGATATTTATAATAATTAAAGTTGCTAAAAGTTTTTAAATTGTTGATGTATGGAAATATCCAATCTAATCAGAATTGACAAAAATTAAACTTTTTCATGCGTAATGAAAGCAATCTGTGGTAATAAAGGCCGGGATTATTTAACTTTTGAGAAAAGGGAAATTCATTTAGAGCTTAATCAGCTAAATAAAATTGCAAAACGATGACTTTTATTTGTGTTTCGTGGCATCTCTATTATCGATTTTAACTTCTAATCTAAATAACTAATATTTCTAATATCCTATAATTATATTGTAATAATAATCTTTCGGAGTCGCTCTCAAGGGCTTAAAATTAAATTATAACGGATTGAGTCGATTGACAAGAGATGTACGGATCATATTCAATATTGCTATTTTCAATATTTCGTACAGTGCACAAATACTTTCCCAATTTAGTTATTAAAATAATTTTAACGATTTTAGCAAAGCAAACCACTAATTGTTTTCAATTATTCAAGCAATCTGGTACTTAACTAATTATCCAATTTGTATTGAGCATAAATTTATGTAAAACTCCCCATGGAATACATATGAAAATTAAATTATTATGCACTTTGTTTACACGAAAGTTTTCACGAACAAACTGAAAACACTTTTTAGGCAACTACTAATTACTAATCGTTAAAGTTAAATTGACAACATAAATATTCACAATAAATATCATTCACGGGACACCCTGTATCTAACAACAGACAGCAAATATTAATTAGTTTACGTGCTAATTATGTGAAATAATTTCAAATTTCGCAAATACTTAATAAATATTTAATACCAGTTATTAATCTGTTTAGCGCCACGATACCGTTAGCTTCCTACACACATTGGACTCAACCGAAATCCAATTATTATAAATAATCGTTTCGATTAAAAAGCCTGTTCGGTCCAACCAAACATATGTAATCATGCTTTACCTGGTGGGAATTGGATAATGAAGGAAATATTGTGCCAAATTTACTGCTGATTTTAATTACAACACAAACATAGGCACACATGTACAGAAGTAGCACAGGTAACAGCATGCATGCAGGCATACGCTTACTTATCCATGATATGCCCTATTTGTTTCCCCATTTAAACTCTTCGCGCACACACACATACACACTAGTGAGCGTTTGTGTATTTTGAGGCTTGTCGGCACATATTTTAAAGCCAAGTTATTTCGGTGCTGAAATTCCTTTTGAATGGCTATTGCAAACAAAAATAAACAAATACACAAATGCATATAAATACAAGCGTATAAATACACCGTTATGTTGGTACTACAATGTGTGCATTACCTGCAATCAAATGCAGATAACGACACACGGACAGACAGACTGACAAATAGTCGATTGCTTTGCAATTTTTATGCTGTTGTTATTGTTATTGTTTTCGGCCGTGTTGCTGTTGCTGTTGCTTTTGTTGCTGTCACAGCTGTTTTCTGCAACCTATTTGTGTGCCACTCACACCAGCAATGCACCACCAATACATGTACACAGCGGTGTGAGTGTGTGTGTATAAATTCAACTTATATACACACACATACACGTACATTTACATATGTGCAGCTGGCAAACCCACTTTGGGGACGCCAAGGGTTAACACACGCCATGCACCAGCACTTACTCACAACCCATTTGCAAGCAACTACCACTTAGTACTTAAACATATAAGTGCAACATATACACATATACATCTGTATATATTGTGTATATGCGAGCTGGTGCATTGGTGTGCAAGGCTGAAGTGTTGTTGCATAAAGGTGGCAAAAATTGGTAGAGGAAGCGCTTAAGTGTTGAAGGTGGCGCACATTTCACGGGGATGGCAAGTCGTTGAGGAAATTTCTGTTAACGCTGGGACATTGCAGTTACAACAACTAGTTGTTGTTGTTGTTACAAAGGAAGCACAACTTGTGTTTGTAACATGCACCCTCCATATGGTGGTGTTGGTGTGGACTTTCGCTTAAATCGAATTTATGGCAGGGGTTAATAAACTGCAACTGGGTCACTAGGACAGCATGCAATTTCGAACAACAACAATAACAAAAAAAAAACACAAACAATAACAAATACTACAGCGTAATAATAACTAAAATATAAAAAAACAACAACAACAACAAAGTGAGACGATTGCACGCTCGGGCCGCAGGCAACGGAATAGTAGTGGGCAAAGTGGACTCGTACAAGCAGGCAAGTAAACAAGCGAGCAAACAAGCTAGTTAGCGAGTAGGTAAAGTAAAAGCAGATGGACATAGTCGACTATAATTTTGCCTATATGTACATATATGAATACATATATGTGAATTTGTATGTTTGAGTGTGTGCTTTTGTGCCCACTAAGCCAACATTTAGTTAAGGCTCATTGGGCGATATCAGCAGTGTTTAGCATGTCGGCCCATTATTTTGTGGCCTGGCGCTCCGTGTGAGCGGCGCATTGAACGTTGAATGTCTTGCAGTCAAAATAGCATTGAAATGTGACCAACTAATAGCGCCACCATTCACTCACTCCCTCACTCACGCGCCCACTTACTTTTTCTTGCTCTCACACATACACACACACACACACACTCTCACTCACACGCACACCCATACAGCTTATACGGCTGTCCGACAGTCGATTGTAACCTCAATCACAGCGGCTTTAACCGGGCGCCTGCGAAAATGTGTGGGCGTGACAACAAATGCGCCTGAAAGTATGCTGCGCTGTGGAAAGAAAACGCATAAAGTCACTAGGAGTGCGTGTGTGAGTGTGTAGGCTGGCAGTTGAAGGTGTTGAACGTTGAGAAATTTGTTCGGTGCAAATTAACTTTGAGCTCTTCATTTTGGCCTCCAAAACCGTTGGAAAGCCAAAGGTGAGCGTCGTTATCAAGCCGTAGGTAACGCAAATTAGTTTTACGTGCAAAAACAAAAAAAGGCACGAAGAGCGTGTGACGCTATGAGAAGCTTTCGAACATTCAAAATGGCCAACGACAGTTAAGAGGGTGTAAGCGCGCATTAAAGGTGAACCGTTGCCCAACCGAACACGTACAACTACGTGTTTAGAGTCTGTGTGCATAAAATTTTTGCATTTTTGAGCGAAAATATGTTATATTTGTGGACATTTGAATGTGGTTTTGTATACAAATATCTAGGTATATTTACAAGAAAATGTGTATACGCTTATTAGTATGCAAAACGCAAATTTTTTGGATAACCATTGAATTGGCTCAGCTATATATACATATGTGTATCTATATATATGTATATATGTGTGTGTATATCGAGTAAATAAATGTAAGTTCTGAATTGATGAATATGTGAGCTTACTGAGACCTAATTTACCCTGGGAGTAAGGAAAAGGGAATTTAATTTCTCAATTTTAGTCTTTATTGAGTTTGAATGTGAAACAAAAAAACTTTGCCATTTTTATATAAAAGAAGAGATGTTTATAAGTAAGGAAACCGTTTTTTATACAAAAAAATACTTGAAAGTCCCCTATGAAAATCATTCTAGAACAAATGCAATTCAAACAATGCAGGTCATCGAAGCAAATTTTGTTTTTACTAAAAATTACTTCTCAAGACAAATTTTAATAATTGTTTTACTACTTTTATCTCTTATTTATAAATATTATTATTTCGCTATGCTTATTTATCTTTCTCTTTTAAATTTTTTGAAAAAGGAAAAAAGTGGTTTCACATAAACATTTTTAAGTGGTCGGCCATAGAGCCTCACATTTTAAAGAAAAAACGTTATCTTCTATTTGCATATTATTTGTTAGAAATTTATTGGTTGTGTAATTTTTCTCCATTATGTTTTGTTTAAAATTCTTTGCGGAGTTTTAGACATTTTTTCAATATAAACTCTTGACCCACAGCGATTCTCTAACTAAGACTTCTTCTAGATATTTTATATGCTCTAGTAATTCCGAGTATAATTAAAGAGGGCTTTCCGAGCACTTAAAGGGTGCATCTTTGATAAGACTTTCACATAAATTTTTACGATTTAATAATAATGTGTTTAATATTTTTATCTTTAGCGCTCCTCAGAGGAAAGTCTCTCGTAAACTTATCATATGCTCCAATAATTATGAGAGATCATACCCAAAGTATCTCTTCGATCTCGTTGAATTGTCAAATATATTTCATAAATTCATGCACATAAATGTACGTACATAAATGTACGTACATATGCACATACACTCATGCAAAGCTCTTCAAATATTTACAGCCGCCCCTGCATTTGCAAATTTGTTCGTTCGCTTCGCGTGTAGTAAACTGCTTGCGCTTTAAGATTTATTGAACTGCACCGTTTAAATGATAAATGACTTTTTGCTGTATTTGAAGTTTCCGAAAAGTATATGGGTTAGCACACGACTTCTGCTTTTGCTTTACCTCCCTCTAATAAGTTTTTTGCTCATGCTTCATGCTTATTTTTTCCTTTCCCCACCAATAAAATGTTCAACTGTCGATTATAAGTTTACTGCACTTGCTTCTATAAGCGCACATATAAACACACATACTCGGACATACTCATAGTAGTCGATTGTCGCTGTCGATATTTGACTTCGATGGTGCATTCAATGGAGATTTTGTTTTTGCATTTTCGTTTGACAATCGCTAGGGCGTGTCCTTTGACTCTTTAAGCTCAGGAATGTGGAACAAATTTTTTTGATTTATAACTAGATATACTGTGATGGCAACGTACGAATGATGTTGGGTGTGTATTCGTGCCAGGTGGGGTGGGATGTTGGGTTGTAAGTGAATTAATAAGCCGATGAATTCATTGAATTAGTTCGAAAACTGTGGGAATTGCAATAGCAGAACCGGAAAATATTATTTCATGTTAATTCAGTTAAATAACCTAGACTATTTATATTTGTCAAGTTAATAAACCAAATTTTTTTCAGTTATAATTATTAAATATGAAATAATCTCTCTCAACATACAAAACCCTTTCCGTTACTAATTGTAAATTAAAATATTTCTAAGTTTTTTTTTTATTTTGTGTTAAATGAGCTTTAGTGCGCCTAAATTTAGGCAATGTTTCATATGCATTGAACAGAATCTCAACTCTATAGAACAAAAATGAGAAGCCATATCCAGAAATTCTCGAGTAATCTGTTCAGGAAAAATAAAGCAGAATTAATAAAAATATATCCTTTTTTGTTTTTTTTTTTAAATTTTATTCCATAAATTCCATGGCTTTGTTTTTTCGTAATTACTGTACTACTGTACATAAATACTGTAAATACTGTACATAAATTACAAAAAAATTGGCTAATAATTTTCGATATTGTTTTACTTCTTGATTGAAGTATTGCAATTTATAAAACGTTGCCTACATTTAGGAGACATAGAAAAATTTAAATTATATAGATGAAAACAGGATTTTTCTTATATTTGTTAGACTTGTAACTCAGACTCAGTACGCATGTACATATATAACCTATATTGGTGACAAAAATAGAGGTTTCCTAAATTTAGGTGAACCTTAGTTCAAAAAACATTGATCTCACAGCATTCGAATTTGTATGAAGTCCTAAATTTTTTTGAGAAGGAAATCTGCAATGGACCTGTTCCAATTCACCATAAAAATGAGTGAACTTAATATAAAAGGTTTTCAGTCGTCGCAAATATTTTCAAATTTTTATTTTTCGGTCAGGCAAATATGCTAACTTACGCCTATATGTATGCTAAATAAAAGTTGTTTGCAGAAATCATTGTGTTTATAATTGAATTAGTTTTCTTTGTTAAACATTTTAGCAAAGAAATTTGTTTAATGTTGACTAACTAAATACGCTGCCGGCGCCATCGATAGCCAATATTTTAGACACAAAGAAAAGAGCTCAAGCGAGTTATACACACAATCTAATGCTCTCACACCACCACCGCATAGGCACACACACATACAGGCAGACAAATACAAGGGTGTATTTAATCCATATCGATTTAGCTTTGCAAGGTTTCCTCGTGAATGAACGAAGCGTGCGCTGGAAAAGTGTGTTAGCAGGTTATGCGCGAGGCAAATCAAATCAAATCAAACCACCGCCAAGTAGAAGCTAAAGCAAGGCTCGGTTGGCTGATAAGCTCAGTTAAGGTAGAGTAAATCATATATGGAAAATTTAATGCAGCAGCACGTTTCAATGGAACGTCGTACACTTGGTTTTGCGTTCGGGTTTTGTATGGTGATATAACGGCACATGGCTGTGATTTGTTGGCAGCTGCTAAATAACAGTGCTTGCTTAAAATCCGCTAAGTGGGGTGAGTGGCGTGAAAAAGGGTGGTAATTAGAACTGATTTAAATAGGAATTTGAAGGTGCTTGGGATTAATTGATTTAAGCTGTGCACACATTGCAAAGTAAATTACTATAAATTACTTACAATCAATAGGTATGGTATCTTTTACATCCAAAAAATAGATACCTGAGGGTTTTGATCAACTATATACTCCAAAGTATTGGTAGTAATTTTACAAGCAAAGAAAAAACATAACTGGACATTGTGGAATAGATTTCTAATAATTTTACCTTATAGCTCTACAAAATTCTTCTTGCAGAAATGACAGTAGGAGAATAAAAGCGGCAAACAGCAATGTACTTTGTATTTGCTTGCAACATTAATTACGTTAAAACTTTACAACAAAAGACAAACCGAATAAAGTAAAATAAAAATTACAACAAAATATGAAGGGGCGTAACATAAATTAAATTTTATTCATACCAATAAAGTGCTATCTATATTGGAGAACAAATTTACACAAATGTTGTTTCAGATGTAAGTAGCTGTTTTTTTTGAAGCAGACCTTTTAAAATATAATATTTGAATATTTTTTAAATAACTGCCACTGTGTGGTAAATTAAATTTTACTTACATAAGCACCGATATCAAATTGAAGGGTTTGGTTTTGAAGAATACATTTGAGAATATTAAAATAAAAAGATATTTCAATAAGAGTTGTCATCTTCTTTGACAGGAAAATTAGCTAGTAAATAGTAAACAGTAAATAGTAAATAATAGATTTATATATATAGTATATTTAATATTGAATAACCAAATGTAATCTGATTTGTTACCATCCCTTGTCTTTTACAAAAACTACTCAACTGCAAAGAAAAGTATGTGTTTAATATGTGTTTAAAGGATGCGCTAGGCTTTGTGTCCGTCTTTAAATGTTGAATAACATTTACTAAATCTGTTAAACATCTTTGCGAAACTTTATTCAGTCATGCTGTTGCCATTAATCGCATCGCATCAAATAAATGCGCCAAAATGGTGACGCTTTAAATCTGATTTGTAAAAAAAAACTTATGAACGACTAGATAAATAATAAATTACTGTATTTGGCTAAAGAAAATACATTTGAGATCCATGAAAGGCCATTCCATGACCAAAAATTTACTGTTTGGACCACGGGTACACAAAAATAATCATTGGGCCATTTTTTATAATAAATAAATTGAAACAATAGTTTGAAATAAATATCGAAAAATTTGGGCCAAATTCTTCAGTTTCGCAATATATATGTATATATGTGAGTACTAGCGTGTTCCATAGACTTCAAAACCCCTGAAGGGGGATAATTTTACTATAATACGCTACTAACAACAAATAATCTTTTTTAAGTTAAATTAAATAATTTTCCGGGAATTAATTAATGTAATTAAACATCGATAATGCTACGAAATCTGAATCAATAGAAGGCAAGTTATGTATATTATAATTTACTGTTTACTGTTTACTACATTTTCTCTTTTGACTCACCTAAAATTTAATTCCTCCGGGGTTTCAACTTTTCAACTGCATGAAGTTTTTGATATTTCGCACTTGCTGAATGAGTTACGGTAATCTGTATTATTACTAATTTATTAAGTATATTAAAGATAATGGTTTTTTGTTACATACACACACACACACATACGCACAGGTGACTTGCTATCACTTTACTTTACACCGTTATGAATTTAACCATATCCTGGTGGCTTCTTCATTATCATACTCTTATGCAACGGTGGCATACGTGAGTCCCAAAAGAAAATATGATAAATTGATAGAACAAAACCCAAACTACACAGCCCACATAAATAGATCAGCACCATTACATAGCGTATGCAACGCTCCGAAAAAGTCGGTCTATGCGCCAATATCTCGTCAGCCTCGTGCAAACGATACGACGGCAAGTGACCGGTGGATATCCTGACAGTACTTGGGCGTGAGCCTTTTGACTCTGACGGTGTATTAGTTGCAGCTGTTTCTGCGGCGGACCCCGCTGCCGCTGTGCCCTCATCGCCGTCGTCACTATTATTATTCACACTCGATTCAATTATATTGACAATTTTCGCTAAATTTTCCGCCATTTTTCGCGACGTCAACGAGCAATCTGCGACGTGTTTGCGCCGATCGGCGCAATTTAAATGTGATTCGAAATGAAAATCAAATCAAAATCGCATTTATATGCATGTCAGTCACATAGCTGTAAATTAATTGATGAATGCGAATAGGTGAAAATGCGGAGGCACGCGCTTGTGGTAGAACTGTCGAAAAGTTAATGGCAATATAGAGCCACATGACAGGAAATACTGAGAAATTAACACAGAGTCACCAGACACCAGGCCAAAACGAGCAGGCCGGCACGGTATACCGCTACACATGTTTGTGCGTAGCGCAGAGTTCTGAGTGGTTGTGCGGCTGCTTGGGATTTAGTGAAACGAAAAATAGGATTAAACCATGTGTATTGCTTTGTCAACTTTTTGATTTTGTTTTCGCCTTTTTGATGGCGATGGCGATTTCGCTTTAATGGCGTTAATTAATCCGTCGCCCAAGAGTACGCGACGGACTGCGCGAATGAGTGAGCGCTGTTGGTGATGACAGGCAGTCAAAATAAAGAGGGTGTGTTGTATGGTCACCGAATGTTAAGTGTGTTTTGTGCGGCAAATTTTGAATCTAATGCCACAGATGCTTGCCATTGTGGAAAGTAAGTATGAACTAGCATTTTGAATGACATAGACAACAGATGGAATGCAGAGTGCAAGCGAAGATCATTGGTTCGGCATACAAGGAACCTGAATGGTTGTATTATCCTTATCACTAAAGTGTAATGTAAAGTGTATTTGTAAAGGGTCAGCAATCAAGTACGAGCTTCATATGAAGTGCGAGAGATATAGAGATATATAGCTTCGTGTATCTACCTACCTAAATCATATTTCGAAGGCAGGAGATATCATAATAGCAATTCGTTTCACTTAAATTACTAAATAAAAATTCGTACCAGGGTTAACAAATATTTTGCGAAAATTTATTTTTAAATGAAGAAAAGAGAAAATATATTTGGGATTTGAATGTTTACTTAAATCAAGCAGTTGCGGTTGAATTCTAGCTTGATTGCTAGCTTATAATGAAAGCTAGGTCGATAGCTCTACACGACGTATAAGTACCAAAAATAAAATAATATTGGAAAAATTATTTTGTATAGAAATTTATCTATATATAGATATTTATAGAAAAAATTGTAAATTTTGCACAGAAATTTAGTTTCAAGTTGCACAAAATCTTCCCAACTATAAATTTACTGTCATAAAAGAAAAACATTCCAAATTAAAACTTCAACTGTAGTCGGCTCCCTTAGTTTCTGTAAAAAAGGTATTGAATGTCCGCGAAGATCGAAGAGTTTGCATTTTCGTTCATTGGAATTTGGTTTAGCTATTACAATAATTTATGCGTAGAGGAAATCGGGAGCAATGTTAACCCGACACCTCTTCTTTACGAAATTAAAGACCTTGGTAGCAAATTTAACTGATGCATGTCCCAAAATTCAGAAACAATTACAAGACACATAGCAACTGAGATGTCTAAATTATATATATACTATATACTATAGCATGGTCGGAGCTAGGTTCGCCATTGCTATCTTCTCAGTCTTCCTGAAAAAGAATTTTTTTACTCATCGTCCATTTTTACACAAAATTCTACATAAATTCTTTCATATTTTTTCAACAGCTGAACATCATTTTGACCTTAGTTTTTGAACACAAGTTTTTTACATAAGATTAAGATCGTTAATAGGAGATTGCATTAGTTTTTAGTTAAAAAAGAATTAATCGCTCTAGCATTGTATTTGGAAAGTCCCATAATTCCTACAACTTCTCGAAAAAGGAGTATAAATTTCTCTATAGTTTAAGAATAGTTGTATAGCTGTATAGTTTAAGAACACAAAGGAAGTAGTCATAGCAAATTCGGCGTTCACATACATATAAATGTATTGCGTACTCTACAACACAATATATAGAATATCTTTGCATTTTCACAATATTTGGACATACAATAGGGTAGCCATACTCACCAAGGTCGTCTACTGGGATATCACACTTAACATTAGAAACTCTCCATTCGTAATTCGTATCAATCATACACTTCCCCCACACATTGCACTGCTTAGCCCACATGATGCGCATGTTTGTACTCCGGCAGCGGTGGCATACGCGAATCCCATATAAACAAATAGTACATGGCTAATGTCATGCCCAAGCCACTTATGCCCGCCATGTATATAAACAAGGAGATTAGTCGGAAGGTTTTCGATTCGAAGAAACTGTCAGATTTCGGTACACTGATTTCTTCATCTTTATTAGCGCCATTGGCAGGTGCGGGTGTAGACATATTCCTAATTAATTACAATCGAATTAGAGAAAGAAAGCACGGTAAGAAAAGAAGCAGCAGAAGACAGAAAGCGCAGACTTTCGATAAAACTTTCGTATGCCTTAAGATTTCGTATATGTTGTTTTTGTCTTTTTAGTTTTGTTTGACCGTCTTCTAACCACTCACGTCAACGGCAATTCTGTGTCTCAAGTGTAACTAAAATGACTTAGAAGAAAATTTGTTGCACGAGGCTTTTCTTTCGTCCCAATATCTGCCACTTTGGCTAGTTGTGGAGTAAATATTGGCGTCAGTGTATGTAGGTATGTGTGTGCACTTCTGCGGTTTGGTCTACTAATTGTTTATTGTCGTTACTTAGTACTCGTAAGTATTGGCGCAATTTCGGTCTCTTCAAGTTGGCATTTCACTATCTACACCTACTATTATGTCTGTATGTATGTATACAGGCGCAGATGTGTAGTTGGATGTGTGAGTGTGTTTGTTTGGTATGTTACAACGTTTTCGCATATTTAACTTATGCATTTCGTTTCTTATTCTTTTGCACACTTCGCTTGTTTCGAGGCGCTAATTAGTTGCAGGCACTCCGACGCACATATATATGTACCTAGAAGCCTTGTAGGAAAATTAAGAATATATATTAAGTTACCCGAACGAGAACAGAAACTTATTGCCTTTAGTTCTATTAAGACTACAACTTGCATTGACATTTGGATAGCTTTAAATCTGAGGAAAATAAAAAAGTGAGGAAAATTAATGGAAAATATAAAAATTGTTAAAAAGAAGGATTCGAGATACAACCTTTTCAGTTCTCGAGTAACAAAATTTCATAATCATATCTGCTTATTTGTTAGAGTTATATTGTAAAATCTCTAATTTGTTAATTTATTCTGTAAGAACTATAACATATTGACATCTCTTAAATCGCACATAGAGACAGTAGGATAGAGCCATTCCTCTCTGATAATTCCTTAATGTAATTCGACTAGTTCTTCGCTTGTCTAATTCATATTCAAGAACTTCATAAAAGGACATCTATTGTTTACGATTAGCTTTGAATAATATCATATAAATTAAAACTATTACTATTACTATTACTAGTCTTCACATTTAATTTTATTATCGAATTAATAGCAAATATGAATTTAGGTGAGATAATTGGGCCCAAGAAATACCTAAAGAGTTTTAGAAATGAATATCGAGGAATTCAAAAATATGTATACCCTTACAGCAGCCTAATAACTCTATAAATGCTTCCATATACCTACTCTCTAGAAAAGCAGTGAAGTTCATCTGTCGCTAGCAAAGGAATATTGCATTTTATGTTGAATTGATGATTTTGTGGTTGAACTATTATTACTTTTACAATTAGTACTTATTTACTTAATTTTCACTCTTGACTTTGACAAAAAATTGTAAATTTTTAAATACCACTATTAAAGCATTATGGGGATGACAGTTTCAACAGACGAAATCTGATTTTATAAATTTCTAAAGGGTACGTTTATCCTGTCAAGGTGCTATGTGCAAAAAATGATAAAGTAAGAAAGAAAACGAGTCGCCTTCCGATTTTTGATGATCATGCTCAACAGGGGTTGTAATGATATTTGATAGCAAAAGTAATTAGTCAGTCATCAGTTGGGATGCATACACTAGCTCAACACATATCTTCCTATTTTTGAAACTGATGACGACTTTAGTTTTCTATTAAAAAACTACAAAGGAAGAAAATCTTTTAATTTAATCTCCTAAATTTCCAGATTTTTCAGGGTATCAGTTGAGGAATCCGTCTAGTCCTTTACCCAAAAAATATCTCTAGTTATAAACCAGTCCTCTTAACAGACGTTCACTTTAACTTTTCTTGCGGGTCTGTTCCATATGTCAATATAGTACAACATTGTAGTATTTCTTCGTGTTCTCTTGGCTCTACAAGCGAATAGCACAAATTTGTACAAATTTACGCGTATTATATATTTAGTTTGCGCCCTGCTGTCGCTTAATTTTCATTTTATTACCATCGTGTGCGATGAATTGAAAGGCACAGTCAAAAGATTCATAAGAGAACATAAGTGCAAAATCATACTTAGAAGGTTTCTCTTTTAATTTATGGCGAAATATATTAGCGCCCAGCATTACATCTAGCTAATGACTCGTATCTACTAATTTGATGTCGCCTCCGTTTTTATTAGCAATTAATGTAATTTCTGAATAATATTATTGGATTGTGAAAATGCATTTAAACTTTGGAGCGGTGCTAAAATTTATACAATATTTGAAAAAAATTTCGGTATGCTTTTTATTTTGCCGTAAAAGTGAGGTTATACGACCTCGACTTGATGTAACGTCGCTTGTTTCTTTGGACTTGTTTCTATATGGAAAGTTTAGGTTTAATACAGCTGTAAGTAAAATTATTTTGGATTTTAGTAGTTTCATCATATTCGTGCTGGAGAAAGGTTTATATTAAAACTTGTAACACTTAAGAAACTTAAGAAAGTATGGACCGATTCTGACCATTATGTTATCGCATTTTCCAAGTCAGTTGTATTTTAGTAATTAAATTTCAGGCTTCTGCCATTATTCAATGAAGAATTAAACTAATTTATGGTCTAAGAATATAGCCGTTATATGGGAGAAGGAGCTGGTTATCAATTGATTAATTTATTGCTCATAGTATGAAAAGTTGAAACGCTTTATTTCCATCAAATTTGGTCAACATATAATGGTTTTTTAGTCCACTTTTCAATAATTTTTAAACCAAACATTACAGTTTTTTTTTTGACACCCCATGTAGCTTCATTGATAACTGATTTATGGTACTTTTTCCTATTAAAGGGGTATGGCAAAGACTCGATTACGCCCATACGAGACACCTAACTTCTCGGAGTGCCAAGAAGCCCCTTTAACAAATTTTATGAATCTCAGTTTCGACTAAAATTATCGTTTACATTGATCCACTGACTCCAGGACGGACAGCTAGACATCGGGAACTCAATTAACGATTCTAATTATTTTGATATGCATAAACCTATACCTATCTCAATGAATTTTAGATGTTATAAACAAGTGTTATGAATTTCTTATATCTCATATTTGTTTCGAATCTAATATTCTTACTCGTCTTACCTTGGTGTTTATTTCGTCGTAAATCCTCTTATGTATAAGACTGAACTTTTTGAACGGGTTTGCCGTCTATAGATATTGGAAACTTCAGATGTATATCAGGCATAGTTGAGTCGAAAAAAAGCAAATAGTACAGCGATAAAATCATGCCAAGGCCACTTATGCCACCGAGATATAGAAATAAAGAAAACCAACGAAACATTTTCGTATTGTAGAAAGTGCTAACTGACGTATTATCTTCCGAGTCAACCTGATCGGTTGCGATACCGTCTGAAATGTTCATTACAACTACTGAGCTCGCGAACTAATGTGCTAGCGAAAAAATTTGCACCCGTTTTTAACTAGAAATTTTCATTATATCATATCATATTCAAAATTTTAGCATAAATTAAACAGTAATCAAGACACTTGAATTGACAAATACTCTTTGATTGCATATTGCAGGCAGAAAAAAGAATGACAAAACACAAGTGACCTCACACACCTTCGAGGAAGCGCTGGCGCTGACATGTGTCGGACGGTTCCATTATACATTGATGCTAATTTGCGGCATTTGCTTCATGGCAGTGATGGCTGAAACGATGGGCATTAGCATGGTGATGCCTATGGTAAAATGCGATCTGTCAGCGACACAAGCCGAGCAGGGCCTACTCGCGTCAGCCGGTTACTTCGGTGTTGTGTTCAGTTCGCACATAATGGGCTTCTTGGCGGACACATGCGGTCGTGTACGAACGCTACGCTACTCGTTACTCTTAGCTGCCGCAGCGACAGTCATCTCGGCCTTTTCCGTCAATACTTGGATGTTGATCGCATTCCGTTTTCTCAATGGCTTCTTCATTTCGGGCTGTCAGGCGTGTGTCTTTAGCTTATGTGGCGAATATCATAGCAATAGAACGCGCGTTCGCCACGTTACACTGTTGGCGATCTTCTTGCCGTTTGCGTTAATATTTTTGCCAGGTAAGTTGAGTGTGCAGAATAGTGCTATAATTTGAGTGCAAAAATTGTAATTTCTTTTCCAGCCATGGCCCTTGTCATTCTGCCACTGCAGCTTGATTTCGTCATATTCGGCTTGAAATTCGCTTCGTGGCGCGCCTTCTTTCTCATCAACACACTGTTATCTATTGTGGGCTTGATAGGCCTTGCTACATTGCCCGAAACACCGAAATACTTATTGGTGCATGGAAATCACGATGCTTCTCTAGATATATTGCGTCATATTTATGCTAAAAATACGGGTGATAAGGCAGATAATTTTCCTGTGATGAGTATTGAACTGCAAACAGGTGGTGTTGATCTGTCAAATATTCATGGTGTTAAGGATGCGCTGAAAATGATCTGGAGTCAGACAATACCGCTATTTTATAAAGAGCGCATTTTGCACACATTTAATATATGCTTTTCACTCTTTTCGGCTTACGGCATATCACAAGGATTATTCATGTGGTGAGTAATAAATATGTTGGTATGAAGGTTTAGAGTTTCCCATATAGCGTTACAAGAGTGAAAAATAGATGCAGAATCAATCTAGATGTCCATGTAATAATGAAGTTATATATATATATATATATATTCGTTGATAGGAGATTTTGTTATTACTCCTCCCACAGAGCTCATCAAGAGCTTTATTAAATATATGAGAACTATGGTAGTATACGTGTATAGTATCTTGTGAAGTTTTTAGAACTTCTAGATCGAAGTTTGGCATAGGGGCTTTCGAGTTCTGACATTGACTTTTACGGGTGATCTCCACCGTTTCAAAAGGGAATTCACAAGGTTTTGAGCGAACTCTGGTCCGGAAAGTAAATGTCAGCTTTATTATCTAAAACCAAGCTTCCAATTCTGCTTTGGGTTCCAATCGACTTTGGTCATTTGGCTCAAAATGATGCGGTTGGCTAGAGTGTTTACCAATGATCGCTATAGCCCATGGGTCGGCATATCATAGCAAATTTGTGCTAGCTTACATCGGACTTACGCTCTATCGATTGTCTATCGTTGTCGATACACGTATATATACGTACACGTACATATACGTAATAACGTCGCGTATAACCGGGCCGCTAAGGCAAATATGCCTTGCGCGAAATTATTAAATTATTTATGATTATGAATGCCTTTTGGTGTTATGAATTGCGTTTTGTGTTTTAGGTAATTTAAAAACAATAAAGTTAAGATTTTTAAGGCCCCAATATTCCTTTTAATCGTAAAATATATAACATGAACAAAGAAGTACAAAAATGCTTTTTTCACGAGGAAATGAAAAAAATTTTCAAAAAGTAAGGTTACATAGTTCTCACTGATTGTCTTTTCTTTCGTCCTCACTCACACATTCACAGTTCCTCTCATGCCGACCACTTTTTTAAACGCTAACATATTCGATACCAATTGACATTATAGAATGGACACTTCAATTGCTTTGGTTTCTTGAATTCTAGGTCTATCTGAAAGCAGGTTCAGTACCCGGGCAGAATGTAACGTCACCCCGAGCTTATTCAAGGCCAGTCATTCTATATTCTTAAAAAGAAAATCTGTCCCTCTTGAGCGGTTTGGAGAGAACTCATAAGTGATTTTGTGGAAGAAAGTCTTAGTCCACTGCATTCAGCTAATAAGATAATTGTTCTTTTTTCTCATTTAATACAATATATAGGTTCCCTACAGTTCTCAACGACCTCATCGCCAAAAATGGCCAAGATCTCAAAGTATGCAGCGTAATTGGTGACATGGAAGTGGCAGCAACGGCGGCGAGCACTGATTGCAGCAACGTCTTGGATACCTTTATGTTCGAAGTGTTGATAATGATCGGCGCTGTTTTTACTGTGGTCTATGTCATATTCGCCTACGCCATCGATATAGTTGGCAAGGTCAACTTGTTGAGTGAGTATTTTTAACAATATAACATTCCAAGTTATTTTCTGAGTAATAAAGTGAATTATTTTAGTAATTTGGCTTGTAGTGACCGGCGTTTGTGCTGTCGTCATACATTGGATTTCGGAGTTTGCCGCCGCTGTGATCGTTTTAACACTACTCATGAGCGTTGGAAATTGTGGCGGCATTATTGGCACCATTGCAATTGAGTTCTATCCGACACAGATCAATGCCATGGGTATGTGCTTTGCCATGATGATTGGACGTCTGGGTTCCGTAGCCGGTGGTAATATCTTTGGCATGCTCCTATTCAGTTACTGTGACATTTTATTTTGGGGTATTACCGCACATATTGTGGTGTTAATCGCTTTGGCCATCGTATTGCCGGAGCGGAAACGTGAGCGCGTCGTTAAAAATAGTGCAGCAAAATGAAGGAGTGAGATTAAATACATATTTGAGATTTAAATACTTCAATTTCCGCTTAAGTGTTAATAAAATAGATACTACCATGATCAAACTTTAAGAGAAAGAATAACTTAAAAGAAAAAGTTAATGGAAGGACTCTTCGAATTGTACAAATACTGATAATTTTAGCTGGATTATCTTCCTAAAAAATATATGCATACATATATAATATATATGTATCTATGTATGTATGTAATATATAGCATTCAGTAAAATTCGCCCTTTGAATAGGCATGGTTATGTTTATGCGGTTTCCAATGTTATTATATTATAGTATTATATTTTAGTATTAATAAATTTGTAATTTCTGTTTTCGTTTATATACAAATAAATAGAGTTTTAAACAACAATTAAAGAACGTTTGCTTTGGGCCATAAACTCAAGTTCATTGTTCGTTTTGTTATTTAGCATTAAACACTATCTTTAAATACGGAATTTATTACGTGTTTAAACTCACTTTAAATAATAATTCTTGGGTATCGTGAATTGGTAGTAATGTTGATTGATTTACGTACATCATCGTACATACGTGCATTTATACCTAAAGACCCTAACCTGAAAGTGTAAACGAACGCTAAAACTTTCATGTTTCATGTGCAACCTGAACCTAAAATTTCGGCGTGAACTTGGTTTAGGAAGGATTTCATACTTTCATTTTATATTAACTAAAGGGCTATAATTCTTTAACAAACGCAACTGGTTGAAGACATATAATACATGTCGAAGTTGCACTTGATGGTAAATAGTATAATAATGTCTTTGAAGGGATGAATAACAAACTTTAATTGGAATATGCATATTCTGGAACGTAGAAGCGGATGAAGAACGATTAGAATGCTTTCTGTTGAGATCGCAATAATTTTGCTATAAGTAGGTAGTACTAGGCGAGTTAAGTAGAGGGGTAATTAAACATTCAAAGATTAACATAGGAAATGACAACGCAGATAGCCCATTTATGATAGACCCCTTATGGGTCGACGGATCAATTCTGGATTGAACAAAGCAACAACATACTTTCTATGTTCGCATCAAAGGAAGGTGGAGAAGAAACAGTTTCGTATACGGGAAGGTAATAAATTCGCATGGCACTATATCCGCGATCAGTATCGTATTTAATGGGGAACTATTTGAACATTAGGTAAATAATGTCAAATCCTAAATGTATTAACCCTTGAATAGCATTCAAAAATAATATCGATAGGGCGCCATCTGTCTTCAGTAGCAAATACATACAAAGGCACATGCAACATGGATTGACTGCAAACATATTCAATGTTTAACGGACACCACGACCATCGTTTGATGGCAGTTCAAACGACAATTGTACAGTTGTCACTGTGCCAGCCAAGGCACGCTGCAAATCATGCTGCGCACTGAGATATCTCGCCGCGCGACGGTTACCAAATATAGTAATGCAAGAAGCGCTAGCGCGGTGAGCGGCATTGGTAGCGGTCATTGCACGCAACTGCCATCTTCGACATGCCAAATGCGGCGCATGGACTCAGCGCCCAAACAGCCGACCGTACCGCGCCACAGCGCGTCAACTTGCCCATAGGAAATAGTTGAAATGGCAATGCAGAATTGAAGAAATGTCACTTGCCTAGAATTGTAACCGCGTTTTGTGCTGTTTATGTTCTTTTTTTCAGTGCGCGCTTGTGCTTCGGATTGCCACAAATACGGCTGCCGCAGCACTGTTAGCAAATGTATGCACTTAAATGGACAAAAAGCATTCCAGGCAAAGTGCCAGGCCAGGTAAAGTGCGTTTGCCTATGAATGTGATGTGCGCTCTGTAACTCGCCGCGTCGCGTCGCAGCGTTTCGCTTTGGAATAATCGTGGCAAACGTATTTACGCACATACATAAATGAATACACGTTCGTGGCATATTTAAGAACTAGCTTATTGGTACGGGTACATAATATCTGATCACTGCACTTCACCTGCGCAGGTTTGCCTTTGATTGAGCTGTGCGCTGATAGACGCTTAGATGGATCCATGTAGTGATGGCTTGGTTTACACACACACACGCCGGAGCACACATCGATGTACTTAAATAAATACGATTCAGTAGATATTTTCCTAAGCATTTGCTGTTTACTCGTGCGCTGTTTACTAATGTTGCACTCACTGTGTGGCACTGAATGGAATGTGAATATGACTGAAGACGACATAATATGCGGCATGTGAGTCGCATCTGCGGCTCAAGTGTAGTGATGCGGCAATAGAGCGATGTTTACATGAATCTACATAAATACATGCATGCATACATACAAACATATACAAATACATATGGACATGCGTTCATACCTGAGGTGGGGCAAATATTGTCATCTAACAGTTTAAGTGGCATACATATTTACAATCGGCTCGGTAAAAAAAAAACTGTAATGACAACAAGGCATCCATAAATACATTTTAATCATTACTATTATTATATAAGTGTTTGTATAACGCCTTTGACGGCGGGTATATAGGTATGTATGTATGTTGTGTATGTATACTGGGTATTAGCAATGCCAAATGTTAGTTATTGCTCCCATAAAATATGCGCGACTGGTGAATGATTAGATTAAAGAGATTAATATATGGTATAAAATTAGTATTATATATAACACACAAATAAATTATAGCAAAAATTCAGTTCAATTTAATTGATTCATAATTTCTAAATAAAATTGTGAAACAATTGAAAAACGAAATTTTTTAAATGAAAACTAATAGCCCTAATAGCATAATTTTTACCTAAGTTATCGCTTTTTTAATCTCTGGAACAGCTTTGTTCTTAAAAAACAAAGACCCATTATCATTATTTCTCCCAAAGGGTTAAATTCTTCATCCAAATGTTCCTTTTCTTCTTTCCTTTTTCATTCCTTCCTTCATTCTTCATTCCTTTTTTAATCTCTGGAACAGCTTTGTTCTTAAAAAACAAAGACCCATTATCATTATTTCTCCCAAAGGGTTAAATTCTTCATCCAAATGTATTTCGTTCCACACAAAATCGACTCGATGTTCAAAGCGATGCGTTCTAAGTAATCCTTTCAAATATATCCCAAACTTTGTGAGAAAATCGGAGACTGTCAAGGCGGCAGTTCAAGTATTTTTACAGTACAGTATTAATTTCCGAAAAAAGCGAAACGTAAAAGATTCCCAAAACCTTATCAACTTATCGAAGGCATGATCTTTTAACAACAAACGCTCAATTTATCCCACAAAAGTTCTCATCTAATTGTATTTGAAGTGGTCTCTTCCACCATTTTTAGTTTCTTTGGTCGAGAAATAGCCACATAAAACCTAGTTGCATTTTAAACCAAATAGGTTAAGGTTAAATAGGTTAATTTGACACATTAAGGCCAAATAGTTAACCAGATCAAAATAAACTTAGAATCTGTGTATCCTGTTTCATTGGACTAGCATAGAAGCAACAGTCTTTCGAAGGCGCACATCACATAAGGGAGCAGCGGACAGTCTATTAATGACATTAACATCAATAAAGGACACAGGATGATTTTGGATAACTGTGAAATGGAGTTTATCAAGAGAGCTGACACACTAAAGATATCAAAGGATTGTGTTGGTCATATCATTCATTTGTGCAAGTTGAGTGCCAAGTGAGCTCACAATCGAACAAAAACAGCAAGGAATTGATGATTCTGTGCAGTGTTTAGAACTCTTCAGTCGTAATAATTCCGAATTTTTGCGTCGATATGTGACAACATATGAAACATGGCTCCATTATTTCACTCCGGTGTCTAATGGAGAGCCATCCCAGTGCACGGCTTATATGCATTTCAAAACACTACCATAAGTCCATTAAGTACTCAGCGTGATGCTGGTAATGCCATGAAGGCAACTGAGTGGCAATCAAATATTGCCGCAACCAATCAAAACGATCACTCAAGCTGATCCACAAGACAGATAATTTCTAACGGCGGCAGTTAACACTTTGGATCCATCCATCGGTGGCGACGTTGCCGATCACAACAATTGCATTGGTATTTACCACTCGTGTTCGAGAAGTATGGACATTTTCGAGAGAAAAAAAATTACACAAGCAGCGATAGACATTGGTCTGGTTGGCGCAGACGTCACAATCCTCATCATCATCGTCACCATCATCATGATTATCATCAAATAAATGTTGCGACAGCAAATATTTATCCAATCTAATTCCATTTGAAACGTAAATAGGTCTGCAAAGTGATCATCTTAAGAACGACAACAAGACGAAACTAAACTAATAGCTAACAACAAAAATAACAACAACGCCGTCGGTGTCTGCGACAATTGGTACATACGAGTGTCGCCACCAACGGCTCGAGTCGTCGACAATCGTTCAGTGAATGCTGTTGGTCCGTTAAGCTGTTGATCTCCGCGTGATGTGTGTCTGTCTTGTTGGACGTTCTTCCTGGACACCGGCTGCGCATATGTACATTGGCTACTGGCTACTGGCGGCTGCTGTTGACATTATCAATGTTGTTTTATTGTAGTTGTTGTTTTCTATTAGATTGTTTGCACAAATAGTCGGTATTTAGTTTTGTAGTCCATTTAGTTGCATGCTGCATGTTGCACGTTGCACGCTACTCGTTGCTTGTCCACATTGCGCTATGTACAAGTTTGTTCATCCATATTTGTTGAATATTTATGGCGAACGTTGCTTTAGTGCCATACTTAGTTTCGAATTTCCAGAATTTTACGCTTTTCACGTTTTAGAACACGGATGTGCCACAAGCAATAAAATGCCATTTTAGTTCTTCCAACATTACTGTTGCTATAAGCATTTACAGTTTGAAATAGATTTTAAAGTGATTAATTTTTTTAATAAAATAATAACATATTTGTATGCAAGATCCTAATGGGGAGAGAGTAAGTAATATAAATAATTTACTTTGAAAACTAAAATTAGTTCTTTAAACTCAGAACTTATAGAAAAAAAAAATTGCCCCAAAATTTTAACAATAGAATAGCATTATTCCACATAACCTTACTTTTACCTATCAAAGTAATTTTTCTTCGTGCTTTCCCAATTATCCGTTGCTACTACAAATCTTTCGAAAAAAAATCTTTCTTAAGAATATCCATTTTTAGATCATGAAGTACGTTTTCAGAATTTTCCGGTAGCGTTATGCTCCTTTCATTTGAACTTTATTTTTCTATTGAACTATTCGCTTTTAGATTAGTAAAAATTTTGTTAACAGCGATCCGAAACCCCAGTTAGTATATAGAGGTTCGAGGAAGAATTTCTCAATTTTGGTTGAACTAGTGGTGTTTGTGGAAATACCGAATACAGATAACTTCTTTTTTTTGTAGCCGAAAATCTTTAGCTTTTAAAATTTGCAAATGTACATTCGATCTTTTCAGTTGTCAGGTAATGGAGGGTTGTCAGAGTCGGTGGAGTGCCATTCAGAAGACTGCACCAGTTTTCTCTCCATAAATTGAGTACGTGCTGAAGCTCGATTCTCATAAATAATCACTGACAGGAATTCACTCCACGTCATTTTCATAGTTCTCTTCTTAGCTGTCAGTATCTCAAACAATTCTTACATTTACATACAACAACAATTCTATCCTTTTCTCTGTCAACCAATGCACGTGGGTTTCAACTCCGTGTACGACCGATCGTAGCTTTTAGTCTTTTATCTCAGTCCTTTCACAGACTTTGTTCATTTTCAGCATGACTAAATACCCCAGAATGCCAAGCTCAGTTATAATGACCATTACGAGATTTTGATTGTGTTGTTGTTTGGTCAAAACATATGCGACCCGTGCAAATTATCGCCTTGTAATCGAGAATTCGATCTAACTGAAATATCTGTCTGGAAGCCATGAAATGCCTGCAGAAATCAAAATTATCCTGGACAATCCCCAAGCGAAGATATGGTTCCTTCATATCAGGATGACCTTGCTTGATGCCACTGAGCACAACTTCGGTTAAAGTTAGCAATATTTAGCTACATGCCTTGAGAGCAGAGAGGATTACCAGTAGGGAATTACATCCTGAGATCTAATAGAAACAGAAAACTGATGATTTTGTTAATGCCGGCTATGTGTATGTCAAAAAACAATTTTTGGGCACTCCGCATTCGCTGATGGAGCGGAGTAGTAAGGATTTATTAAGGTAATAGACGCTTTGTTATTGTTCTCAAGTTAAATTTTCTGGAAATATTCCATTACTAGTAAGAATGCAGATTCCAGATTTTAAATTTAGACTTAACTGAGAATAATATGCGCTCAAAAAGGGAAGAATGAGTATTCAAGTGGAATTTTACTTTAAGAAGGGAGCGGAAAACAGACAAGGCAATTGAAGTACAAGCCACTTGTATCTGGACTTGTAAATAAAAATAGATAACAATGTAATAATCTTACATTGTTATATTGCCATTGTTATATTGTAATTATAATTTCTGGAGAACATGCGTCTCTATAAGCTTTGCCAAAGGAAGGTCTCTTTAAATAATGAGTAAAACTTTTAGATGAGCTATGATGAAAAAGCTCATCTTTCTTGTAAACATAGTCAAATAATTCAATGTTTAGAAAAGCAAATATGTTTGGGAAAAATTTAAATCGGCGAATGTTTTAGCCAATTTGTCGTACATCAGCAATCATCCTTATTCGTCCTAGAAGATAAGCGCTCATCACAAAAACTTGCGCTTGACCTTATGGGAGCTGTTTTTCAGTAGTTTCCTTTCCCTTTTTCTTCAAATTTTTGAATATTCACGCTTTGAAATGATTTTTTTTTTAGAAGTCTCATACTGCCTAGTCTCTTTTTCGGTAAAAGGTAATCTTGTTTTGAAAGTTCTGTTAGGATATGAGGTAGAGTACGATGGACTTGAAGATGGTGGTTGGGTTCTTCGCTTCAAAATCCTTTGCCGAACGTAACTGGTTAAGAAAAAAGAAAATATTTTCATACAATTTCATAACCTATCGAGTATTAATGTAAATACCAAGGTTCCAGACCAAGTTGCTGCAGTGAAAATTAGGGAAAGGCAAGTTCGTCTCTAATAATAATTTGTTATTGTAAACTAATTTCAATGAAATAGATTTTTTATGAGTTTATAACCGAAATACTTTTGTAAGTTTAAAAATAATATTATTATTGTACTATAAAAGCATAATAATTGCGCATTTAAAATATTTTTCTAAAACTAAAAAAGCAAGCCTATATTAACATTTAAGTTCAGCAAAGCACAAGAAACACCATAAAATTGTACGCACTTAAATTAAAGTACAGTAAGCCTATTGCCGCTACACTTCAGCTGACACGCGCCAAAACTTTTTGATCCAAAGCACTAAACGATCAGCAGCGGGAATCATAAAATGATAAAACCATATATGTTAATTAACGCATCGCACGAATTCATCAGCTGCAAACCGCATGGCAACAGCAGCAGCACCAGTGGCGGCAGTCCAATGCGGCAGTGTAAAGTGGCAAGTGGAGGGTTAAGCCGCAAAATGAAATGAAAACATAAATTCTTCGGAAAAAAACAAGAATATGTTTCCAAAAAGAAAGAGTCTTTTGTTTTTGTTTTTTTAATTTGTTTTCTTTCGCGCAGGTGAAGTATTTGGGTTTTGGTGCGGCGGCTTTGGCCCATAAATGCATGTACTACGTGCCTCAAGAATCTTGGGCAACGGCAAGCAGCACCGCCATAAACACGTTACAGTTAGCGTGGCAATCGTAAAAAGTCAGGCGTCTCAAAAATGGCAATAAAAGAATCAGAACAAACATATTTGCAGATGCGCAGCGGCGCTGTTCGCGACGAATGTGATTGCTACTGGAGAGTGTGAGCTTCTTCAGCCTAGTCTTTTCTCACATCAACTTCTTCTCTCCTTCTTTTTGTATTGTTTTTGCTAAGCGCATGCGTGCGCTGTCGTAGTTGGCAGATAATAAATGAAAATTTAGTGGTAAACCGCCAACAACAAGTTAGCAGAAAAAAAGGTAAAAGAAAATCGAAAAATATTTATGTATGTATTACATGGCAATTGATGAGGTGTTGAAACACCAAAGACTCAGGACGCAAACTCGTGTGTCGTGTGCGACAGAGAGAGGTAGGGAGAAAGAGTGAGTGAGTGCGTGTGCGCAAGCGCATGTGAAACAAGTTCATAAAGCAGATCTCTATGCTTGTAGCTGTCCGCCGCTTTTGAGTGCTTGAGTAAGTGAATAGTAAATGCGTGCTTGAATGAGCGATTATTTTGGGTGCGCTGTGCAGCACGTATTAATAATAATGAAGGATTTGGTATGTGTTTAACGCGCTAGAAGCCGCAATTTGCAACAAGGTATAGGTGTCGGTTATTATTACAACAAAGAAATTACTAATGGCGGAAGCATACGAAGTATTAATTTTACAGTACTTCAGAAACGTGAAATTGAATATTGCTATTCGAAAACTTGACTGATTTGATCTGAATTTGGTTCGTAATATTCCCATTATGTTCTTTTCCAAAAGTGAAAAGTCTTTTTATAATGGTATGACCAGACGGCAATCACGGCCAACACCAATATGATGCCATTTTGAATATAAGCACCTCCTTTGGATTTACATCTTTTAAGTGAAGCACAAAAAGATATCATGACAAATAATTTAGCACCAGTTTAGTGCCCTTTATATGTGGCAACACTGATCAAAAAAGCGTCGAAATCATATCTTACTTTAGCCTCAGGTATCGAATAAAATTATGTCAGTCCTGCCTTTGACTTTTCATCCCATATTCGCCTTCACAACCTGAATCATTATAAGTAACACATGTTGAAATAATTTAATTTATATGGAGCATCCTGTAATTCGACCGGACTGCGTAGCTTGTAAAATATCAATCAATCAATCATAACAATATAATAGACAATTTTTTCCCCAAAGTGTCTAAAGGTTTTCAAATACAAACGATTTACTTAGTTTTTAGAGTACTTAGAGTGTTAATTGAAAAAGTGACTTTACAGAACCTAATTTTTGCAAAATCACCAAATTCATTCGTTTTGGATTCCAATCATCCATAATAGATCAGAAATCAAATCGTTGCAGAGAAAAAAATGCAATATATGTTTGGAACTTTAATTTAAACTTAAATTTTAATTTTAATTAAACATGAAATTAAATTTTAGCATTGAAATTTAATATTGAAGTGCTTTATTTACAGTTACACTGTCTTCAATTGAAAAAGTCATTGTTTTATCAAACAACCCATGTATAAACTTCATCTGTTATACATAATATATGCGTAGACAAGAAATTTACATATGTATTAGTGCGTTAAGCACAAATGAGTAATTGTTTTGCTGCGCTGAAAAATAAATAGGATACTGGAGCGCCGCATAGCATACAAAATACGCTGGTGTACGGTAAAGGCAATACTTTACTGTTGTTATACTAAGTGAAAATATGCAAAATTAATAGAACACATGCGCAACTACAAGTTTGAGACTATTTGGCATGTTTATTTGCTTTACGAAACCGCAATGGAGTATGCGCATTTGAACCACAGAGATACTTGGCCCAATATTATGAAGCCGAAAGTTTCTTAAAGTCGTAATGCAAAGTATTTAGGACAATATCAGTTAATATTTGTATGAGTGGAAACAAAAGTTGGTTAGCTCATATAATAAAAATGTCGATGGACTCTTGAAAAAGTGTTGTAAAATGCTGCGAAATAATAATGGTTTGTTAATGTGAGCCTGAAAATACGAAATATTAATTAAAAATTTATTAATTTCGAATCAAACTAAGTAAGTATTTTCAGGATATTTAACACGCTTTATGGAAGTGATTCAGATTTTCCAATATCTGAGGAGCTTAAGAATCCGCAAATTAGCTATTACGATTTACAGAGAATAAGGGAAATGGAATATGAACCCAATATAAAATATCTGAGTCTGCGATTTCAAACAATATATAAAACTTGTTGATCAATCTAACCAATAAATCAGTTTTTTTTCAAAAGTGATAACTAATTTAATTTCCTTCATTAAAATCAATAAAGCACATATAAATTTTTTTATAATTTTGAGAATTTTTCTTTTAATCTTGAAGGATGGGATTAACTCAGGACTACTTTTGAAACTAATTCGGAAGAATTTCTCCTAAGTAAAAGAAACTTATTAATAGTTATTTAGTGATAACCAGCTTTTATTACGCAAATTGTAATCAAATGTACGTTGTCAAACGTTTCGTAATTTGTAGCGTATATTTCAATAATTCAATGAAATTTTCTTTGAACATTTCATACGAATTTCGAAAATTTTGAATAAAAATTATATTTGCAAAAAGTTTGTTTCAAAATAATCGAGAAAGTTCATTTTTAAGTCACATTTTTTTGAATGACTTTAACTAACCACGCAGTAACAGAGCTCTTTTTAATATTTAGAACCCACAAACTTTTCAGTTAAATAATTCAAAAAGATATTATAAAAATTTCTAAAAAGATTTGTTACAATTAAAGATCATAGTAAATAAATTGCAGTTAATTAATTAAATGATATATTTGCATAAGGATATTAATTAAAAAATCGAATGAATATACGTCTCTTGATTGAACATGCTGAAACAAAAGCGAATAAATCCAGATAAAAACATTAAAAGCGCCATTACTTGCATGTTCTTTTGTGACTGATCGAGCTAGATGTTAGACGTTGAACTATATTTGAATCGACTTTGTTACGAGAAAATCATTTAATTATTAAATTACACAATGATTTAGATACCGATTATAGAGCGTTAGGAAACCCTAAACTGTGACCGCACAAAAATTTATTTATAATATTTCCAACTACCATAAAATCAACCGGGGGTTGAGACTTACGAAATCTCGCATAAGAACTTTTTTCTATATTTAAGGAGCACCCTAATGAACTTGCATGGATTCATAATATTGTACTACTCGCACAATTTAACTAGAATGATTAATTAAATCGCAATCATTTAATTGAAGAGTATCCCCTAACTGCATAACTTAATCTGTAAAGATAAAGAAATTCATTCATAAAAATAAAAACTTCATAATTTAAATCTAAAATACAATCAAAAATGACAAACCTTACTGCCTCAAATATGTACAATTAAAATAACTTATCTTTGCAATCTAAAAACCGAAATGTATTTCATATATAACAACATTTATTTATCAACTACTTGCCACAGATATGGACAGATACGTCTGTAAACTCCACCATTTCTAAATACTTCATTTGAAAATCTTGTACAAACAAGTGTTCAAACGACAGCTGCGCTGGTTGGTAGATAAACAAATGAATGTCCAAGCACTCAAGTGCCTTCCGCCTGCCGACCGCCGACCGTCGACTCCTGATTGCTAACTGTTAACTGCTGAGTGTTGCTAAAGCGGAAAGCAGTACAACAATCCGCCAGCTTCCAGCTACTTTTGCAAATTTAGTTTTGCTGCTTGGACTTAGGCAATGTGGAAGTACATAAATACGAACAGACTCCCTAAATACATACATATATGTGCATGTATATATATGCTATCCCCTCAAGGGCGGTGTGGATGTTAGAGTTGACTAGACAAACGAAAAGTGCACACACATCCAAATTGGAGGAAGTTGGAGAGTGAGTGCGTTTTGCAGCTGTCGCCGCTGATAACAACAGTTGTCACCACTCACAAGTTCCAGCTTCTATGTATCTACTCTCTAAATGGACCGAACATTTTAGTGGCAGCCAGCGTCTTGGCTGTTTGCTTTTGCAACAACCGATTGCCATTTCAGCTTTTCCTAAAGTTTATATAATACTTTTAGTACAAACAGTGCGCCGCTGCTGCCATTCACCGGAGACGACGCACAAAACGTTTACACTTTGATAAGACATCAGC
The DNA here is from genome assembly GCA_021498325.1 of Bactrocera minax. Taxonomy (NCBI): domain Eukaryota; kingdom Metazoa; phylum Arthropoda; class Insecta; order Diptera; family Tephritidae; genus Bactrocera; species Bactrocera minax. The sequence continues at coordinate 1,743,292 of JAKEEE010000002.1, forward strand.
AGTGTCTGCTGGTGTGTTACGAATGCTGTTTGATGCATATATATATATATGCATTTGTAGATATGATGCAAGGGTGTTTGATAATTGCAGGTATGAAAACAGAGAATAGGAATTACCGAAAGTCAGTCCTTGTTCTTGAGTCACTCAAGAGGTCCTTGAGTCCTGATCTTGATCTCTGGGGTATTGAAATTTTTTGACATCTCTTAATTCGTCTGAAAGGGCCTATATCGAAGGCTTATTTCTTGAAACCAAGTTAATTATCTACCTATACATTTGTTTTAAAACGCTCAGAATCGATCTGGTTGGAAACAGAGAAAAGCCGCAGGGTACTACAACGGAAAAATTAATAAGGATATACTTCTTCTTCTAGAGTTTTTAAAGATTCTTCAGATTTGAAAACAGTAACGTTGATAGTGTGGTAAATCGGAAGAACTCTACTTGACAAGGACATTTTGTTTTTATTTTGCGCTCTCATTCATTCTGTTTAAACTTTTGGTACCGAGTAAAGGACTTAATCGGGAAAGTTCACTCTGGAAGAAACCCTCCTTTAAGTAAGCGCCTCAAAGCAAAAGTTTCCTTAAGTCTGAAAACAATAGATTGTTATATTTGCACTAAATTTGAAGAATTCTGAAGCAGAAATCTTCCTCTTTGAATGGCCTTTGATATATTCCGATCATACTATCATCTACTTCCGATCAAATAATATTTTTACACGTACTTAAAAATCTCACGAAATTCTGTAAAGCATTTTTTTCCTAGCGAAATTTGTGGTGTGGACCACTTATAACATTCATCGGGTCTTTCCTTTCGTTGTATAGAATATTATTTCTTATTTTAATCCTGGGTTATAGCAACTTCAATTCATACTGTCTTCTCGTACCACCCTCATGTAAATAGCCATTTTTTTTGTCTACAAACCTTCTCCACTGTAGGCGGTCGGAATAAGTTCAACTGCAAACTAACTTTTCATTTTGTTTGCATTTTGTCTTAGCATCTATCATTTTGTCTTCTCAGTGCGTAGCACTTCCACTTGTCGTTTGCTACGCTGTTCATCTCTTTAACTGTTTGCCACACCGTCTGCAGTTATTCACGTTCCACTGACTGGCCAGACCAGCCCGCCCGCATCTCGCTTCTGTGTCGGCAATCGTAAACGTATTAAGAGCTCTCCGGAGACTTTGTCGAGATGCGTTGATATGCAAATTAGCTTCATTCATTCAACTAACTCCGAATGCAGAAATATACAAAGTACTTGGATCTTTATTTGCGCATTCGCATATTCGATTCAACGTTCGCAGGAGCAGCAGCAGCAGCAGCAGCAGCAGTAGCAGGAGCAGGCGCAAGTGCACGCGCAGGTTTGTCACCGATCACAGCAACTGATGTGGGTAGAGCGAGAAGTTGTTAAAATTGTAATAAAAATATTAGAAATTCGCAGTTGGAGGAACTTCTTTTCACTTATTTCTTAGTTGGGAAATATTCCTTAATTGAGTCAATTAGAAAATTGACGGCACTACTAATATGTTACTGGGGAAACCTGTTGATTGACTAACTAAGGCTTTGCCTGGAACGCATGTCTAATCTTTGAAGAAAGGATTAATTCGCCTAATGCTAACTATTCGGTATTTCGTGTAAGACGTGATCTCCACCAAGTATTTCTCTTTACTCAGGAGTTTTATTATTATATTATAATTTATATTGATTATCTAAAATTAGTTCTAACCGAAATGTCTTAATAGTAAAAGATTTGTGGATTTCTTTCCATTATAAATGCAAAATTAGCATAAATGTTAGCTCAGGAGTTCAAGTCCATTGTGTTAAACTCCATAACTTGTTCAAATCTAGACTATTCCTTGACAGTTGATTAGCTGAAGTTAGTTGGGAGGCTGAGAGGATAATGACCGCCACACTTAAATCAGCAATTTTGCACAGAATGTTGGTCAGTTACCCAAACTGATTTTTATGTAGTATTTGTTACTTTTAAGAATCCTTTCGGTTCGGCTCCAGCTGAATGCTAATCAATCGTTTGCTTTTCCCCCACTGTACCTGTATATTAGGGTACCCAAGTGGTATTCTCGTTAATCTCGTTAACGTAATTAATCTAGATGCCCACATACTCTGAGTGTAATATATAGCATTGGTTGCCCAGTTTAAATCGAACTTCTGCGAGGGAATTATCAAAGAAGAATTGCTAGGAAAAAACTCTTTATAACACCCTTTAGCATTTCGGTGGCGAATTAAAATTTCTGGGGATCTATATTTTTCAGAAGTAGGATAAATATTTAGAGGGAGAAGCTTAGCCAAACAAAGTTGCAAGCAACATTTATAGCGTTAAACAAGAACTTTGAAAGTTATGCATGGAATGCAAAGCCGGTACCCAGCTACACAAACTGTTAAGATGACTCGCTGTCAGCAAAGCTTAATATTTAACTTAGATGAATATTAGTTCGATATAAGTAATTATAAATTTGATCCCAGTAGAGCTAATTCTCATCGCGTCGGCAGTTTACTACGTTTATATATAGTCTTGATAACGTACTTTTTAACTAAATGGTTTATAGGTCAGTTCTTGAAATTGGTTGCCGTAGGTATCCGATCCATCAGGTTTAGTAATATAACAAACTTGTTCTTATTGCAATGGATATATTCTTCAGTTTCTTTTTTTATATTTAAACAGTGCCGTCAAAAAGTATTATTAATTTTTTTATGCATCTGTAACATGTACATTCGACAATTAAGATTAAACATTTCTGATTGCCGGCGAAATTGCAGACAAAACCCAAAGAATTGCCCACAAAAAGCGATCTCAAGCAACAGTGAGTTTGTATGTATGTATTTAGGTATGTACGCGGGCACGGACCGGTCGTCTGGTAGGTATTCTCACAATCGCAACATACTCGTACAGCCGAATCACAATATCTGCACCGCGATTGCAGTTCTCAGTTCCCAGCGCGAATAAGTGAATAATTACATGAATTAGCAGCGAAAGGCATAGGATGGCGCAATGGAGAAATGCCAAACTGCACAGCGGTGCGAACGACGACACGACCAAAGGCATCGGATGTTGAGTGAAATAAAAAGCAAAAACAACAAATGAAAGAATAAATAATACTATCAAGGAACAACAAAAACCGCATACTCAACAAGTGAAGCAACAAACGGAATGCACTGACCTGTCTCCTTCAAACATTATTTAATCGCGCGGCAAACAAAAAAGATCAGAGCTCGCCCGCCACCGAACGGGCCCAGGCAATGGCACATTACAAACCACGCTTCTTACCCAACATTGGGCGATTATACAACAACAAACAGTACAGTAAATAAAAGACAACAACAAGCCTTGGTGATGATGATACTGGCTGGGCAAGCTGGGAAGCTGCTCGATACCGGTCGAGGCAGCGGTGGAGTTGTTGATTTTAGGTGGGGATGGGAGAAAGGCCAAGAATTCGATCGCGCTCGATGTCGAACGATCAATTCCGAGAAATGAAAAGCAAACGTCTGCCGTCGTATAGCGTCTACTGTGTCCACCACCAGCCACCGACTGTCATAGCCGTTATCGCCAACAACACCGACACGACAACCACCACCACCACCACCACCACTACCTACCATCATCACCTTCGCCTTGGTTTGTTGGCCGGAACTGTTAAGGAAAACAAGAAAACAACCAAGTGGCAGGTACTATGCAGGTATGCAGGTATGGTCAAGGAAAAAGAAGAAATCGCGTGGTTGTTGCGTGAAAATACAAATGCCGGTGAGAGGCGGTGAGCAGGCGCTGGACCAGGCGTAAACATTAGCTGGACCAGTTGTACGGAAATTCATATGGTTAATAGTGTTGTTAACATAGCGTTCAGCAAGGTGCATCCCGGGGAGTAAGCATACAATGTTGCCATGGAGTGCGCTTGGAATTGCTTTGCTGAGCCAAATGACGCCACGCGCAAGAGCGAGCAGAGCGTATACTATGTTGTTTACAAGTTTAAGAAGTCAACAGCTATCTAACTGGTGAAATGTAAAAGAGCATTTTTATAGTAAGCAGCGCGGCACGTACTACTTTCCAGTGGACATGAATTAACAGCAGCCAGACCGTTATTGCAGAGCTGGGTCAAATCGAATACGAAGTGGACCGGCATTGAAAGATAAGTGGATATTTATTAGAGAGCAAGAGATAATACTGGAATTATATGAAGAGTGAGCTTTGTGTACAGAACTAACATTGTCTGCTGAAAGGAGCATATTATAACAAGTGTGGTAGTGTAAAATGAGTGGAAGAGAGAACATGTTAATGGTTTCAAGTTAGATACAAGAGTGCCAGTGGTAATGAATACTAACTTATTGAGTAATGGCTCTAAAGAGATTGAGGTTGGTAATTGCTAACTTAGAAAGTAATGCTTGTAATGATATCGACGGCCTTGAGTGCTATTAATCTAAGCTCATGATAGGTCAATAAATATTTACACTTAATGTTGAATATAAACGATAGTCGTGTTGGCATTTCTCTGATGATCCCATCCGTCAGAGAAAATCTTCAACATTTCAAAACAAACTTTGCGGCCACGACTATTCTATGGGTCTTATTATTAGTATTTATTCAAATTAAAATTTTTCCAATAAATATAAGGACCATTTCAGCCCTGGTGACTTTATGATAGTTTTTCGATACCGAATATTTCCAATAGAGAATATTCTCCAAGTTAGTCTTTCTCGTTGCCATTACACTGACCTGTGGCCTCTAAATATACATTAACTTTCGCAGCTTTATCCACAACCCTGTGATTATTCTCCACGCTTAGAAAAAATAAATATTTCAAATCTAGTTGGATACATTTTTAACAGAAATAACTTCATCTTAACCCTGTTAGAGATTTGTAAAGCGAGCCTATTCCCACAACAACAAAAAAAAAAAAAACCATAGGTAAGTTATACCTATTTCAGTAGCTGATCTAAAAAAAATCTATGAAAACATGGCAATCGCCGAGTTAGTAAGGTGTGAAACGATTCTAGAAAGCTCTAGAGTTTTTAGACTATACTTAACCTTAAAAAGTTTCTCATGATCCTCTGCTGCTTGCTCTGCTTTGCTTTGGCTTCAAGTTGAATTACATGTGTGAAGTGATCGTTAGACCGAAAACCTTTCGAGCTTTGACTAACCTTAAAAAGCTTCTCTCTTATGTCGCTTTAATGCGTTGGCTAAAAGTTGACAGGATCGTAAGTGAAGGGAAGGGAGACGAATAATCCAACGGCAGAATTTTACAAACATTCCTTACACTTCCAGGAGCTTGGCTATATATTTTAAAGACCCGATTTTCAATATTTACAATTTTTTCATACTTTTATTTCCTTCCTTTAATTTGGCAATGGATTTCGAACATCCACATTATTTATTAAAGAATAAATTGTTGGCTATTTATTACAACCTGTTCCTGGTGTAATTCATATTTCTGCACTTGTTGGTGAATTCTTTGCGCATTCGCAGCAAAAAAGAAATGCTAGCTAGCTGGCTAGTTATCATTAGTGAAGCACCACAGCTGCGCATGGTGCACAACAAAAAACAATAACAATTGCAACAACACATGGCACAAGATCATGCCAAAGCAGGGAAAAGTTGTCAATCGCGACTTTTTGCTTTCAGCTATTCGCAGCGTAGCGTGTTGAGCGTTGCAGATCATCTCAACGGACTTCATTTACTCAGCGTGCCATGCAACACGCTCGCCAGAGTCGCGCTCACATGTACGACGCGCCATGGCATGGCTCATGGCTCATGGCTCATCTCAGCCAGGCACTTGCGTTTTGGCATCGATTTGTCTTTTGAAGCCGCTCGTTTGCTTGGCAGGTTGGCGGGTTGGCTGCTTGGTTGGTCGCCTTGATCTTGGCCTGGTGTTTGCTTGCCTCGTTTCGTCCGTCATTGATACGCGCTTAACTGTTTTGCCATTTTTCCTGACATTCCGAATCCGGTTAAATATAAACGAACGAACGAACGGACTTGATTCGTCCACATCAACTTACTATTCAACTTAATTGAATTGTGGATTAGGCTGCTGCTGAGCTGCGGTGCTGCAGAGGTATAGAGCTATAGAGCTGCAGCTGCAACCGCTGGGGCCGCCGTTACCGTTGCGGCTATACATAGTGTATTAGTGTACCGCCAAACAAGTGCCCATGTGTGTAGACCAGTTTTTGCCGTTTTCTTTTTTATACATACATTTTATTTAATTTTATTGTTTTTATAATATTCTTTTTGTTGCTTATAATGCTCTGCACAGTTTTAATTTAATCTCCTTTGACGAGTTGTATGTCAAATGCGAAAAGCACCAAGGAGTTGGACTGAATGTGAACAGGATTTGTGAAATGGCAAACATATGTGTATAATGCACATTCCACACATCATATCTAAACGTGTACGGGGATATATTATTTTCTAGTTTTGAAACTGGCAAACGAGCGTTTGATTAAGATATATATTTTTTACACTATCGGTGCTTATTCCCTGTTTCAGGTAGAATCTTTTTGAACATAGCAGTCTTGTAGCTTCACTGCTGTAGATGGAAATGGAATTATCCTTGAGCTCATTTATCTTCGAGATCCGCATGAGATCACAATTGTTAATTCATACGACGTCCCTTAAGGAGCCGAAAATAGCTAGGATGCTAATTCCTTCAAAAATTCAAAAGTAGTATCTGCATAGTAGAGTATCTTCTCCCTGAACTTACTATTCACACACATCTTTTTGTTTACAGTTCGAAGCCAGTAATGTGAGCCAGTAATGTGAAGGAAATTTTGAATATGTGTCTCTTTTTGGAAGCCTGGAGATTCTCTCCAAACGGCTCTGAATGTCATTCTGAATTGACGTATTTGACGATAGGTGTAATTTACGTTTGAATCAGTGGCTGCGTCGAACCGAATCGAAGGGCCATGGGAGGGGTTACGACGTGCAATCTGCACCACTGTGTAAATAAACAAATCACGATCATCAAATTGTAGTAGAACGAAACTTTTACGCACAGTACAATTGTAGAAAACACTTTTTCTTCAAACTACTGTATACAACGTTTGAAAGCTCAATTTTGAAAATAGTCAAGAGTGACTCTTCGAAAGTGGTTGAGGTTCTTAAATATATTCATAACTTCTTTAAACTATATCCCTCTAAAATACCAGGTTTTGTAGTTAGACCTAACCCCGAAACAATACGTGTATAAATTTCAAAATTGTGGGACAATTGATTCTGATGATATAGCAGTTTTAATCATTCAAGTTTTGGAATCAAAAAACAAAGTTTATAGTTTCGTGTGTTAATAAAATCAAAAGAGGTTAAAAAATTATAAAGTGGTTTTTTGGTACGAGCTTTGCGCTGCGTGAAGCAATCATTACTTAGTGGTTGGCTCTATTCCGTATAGACCAAAAGAGACTGCTATGGGGACACTTAAAAGTAAACCAGAAAATGATTTTGAATAATCATAGAGTAAAGTTAATCGAGATTCTTGATACTTTAAAGATATCAAAGCAACGTGTTGGATATATCATTCATGAAAATTTGGGTATCGGAAAGGTGGTGGGTACCGCGTGGGCTCACAATTGTCCAAAAACAATAACGCATTAAGAAGAGAGACATTTCATAAAAAAATGCACCGTGTAATAAATCAATGAACTTGATAGCATTCACATTTTCCAGATCTGACTACCAGCGACTTTTTACTATTCTTAGATCTCCAGGAATGCTCGTCGGAAAGTAATTTAGCGACAAGAAAGACGTAATCATATAGACTGAGCTCTATTTCGAAACAAAACACAAATCGTATTACAAAGTTAGCAGACAAGTTGCAAGCTAAAAAGAGGCGGTGTAACACCCTAGATGCCTACAAAGTTGAATAATAAAATCGAATTTTAATAAAATTGTGTGTTTTTTCCGTGAAACGTTGCGAACTTTTCAGCCTAACTGATTTTAACAAAATTAAAATGGTACAGAAAATAAAGACACAAGGTCATGTTTAGACCAGTTTACCAAATTGGAGATGGCATGACATGGATGGACATGAAAAACTGTGGAGTAACATGGAGTTAGGAGTATCCTAAAGTGAAATTGAAAACCCCCATTCACCAAAGCTTGTCCTAAGGGTATAAAATTTCGAAATTTTTTAAAATGATGTAATAAACTTTCCATCTCCATTTGAATTTCCAATGATGTATGTGTATTGAATTAAAAAGTTGAATGAAACTAAATTTAATATTAATATGAGTCTTTCCATTTTATACATTGCAATTAACATTTCACACATTGTTCATAAGAACATAAGAATAACACATAAGAAAACATAAGAAAACATAAGAACACTCACACGAACATATCACAATAAGGTTAATAAACGGCATATCAACAAATCGCCATTAAATTGCATTTTGTCTCTATCGTGTCGCTGGCAATCAATAAATTAAACAACCTGTATCAATGCCATGCAACGTAACAGCAAAGAAAAGTAACAACAAGGTCGACAATCAACAGCAGCACTGTAATTTAACAGTGCACAGTAGCATTATGCTAATCAGCCAGCACTGTTGTGGCTCTCATTCACCTGCCATTCCACTGGAAGCTGCTGGCTATTGCTGGCCGACTGACGTTGAATGAAAGCAGAGGCGACGCGAAACCGTTGTATGCACAGCACATTCTCCAGTTCAAGTGGCAGCTAACCACTCAGCAAGATCGTTTCTTCAAAGCAAATGCGCTACAGAGCTTGCGAGAAGAAGAAGAGGAAGCACGCCACAACAGCAGCTGGAATTGTTAGACAACAAAAAGCGTCAGTCTAACGAAAGAAAGTAACGCTTTGGATCGCGTATTTCGCGTTCGTCATTCGTTGCGTGCACACGTGTTCTCGGCTTCGTCCCGCTTATAACCGTTATTGCCACAACAAGTGCACTACCACTAACTGATGAGCTACAGCTGAGTCTGGCCGATTTTAGTAGACACTGGACTTCCAAGTGCAGTTAGTGTTTGGGCAGGCCAACAAGCAGACATAAAAAGAAACAATAACAGCAATAAAATTATAAGAAATAAAAGAGACAATACTAAAATAGTAGAAAAAGTGTTGAAGAGCAAGTGGTGCTGAACGCACAAGCCACCGACCAACCGACCAACCGACCGGCTGACCGACCAACCATTCAGAAAACACAGAAAGAACAATCAAACAGTCACAAAGCCAACAACGGCGCTCCACTTATTCTTCTGGCGAAAGACTACTTGCTGTTGACTCGTTGGCGCATAACTGTTTTTTTTTTTCTTTTATTTTATTTTGGTGTGTGTCTGTGTCTGGTGTTGTGCAGACGAAGAGCAAAAAAGACAACAAGTTAATAGAAAAAAAAGAACAAGAAAAGAAATTGTTGAAAAAAAAAAATAAATATAAAAATTTCAAGTTGGGTGCAGAGTGGCTTAGAAGAACCGAGTGGCTCGCAAAAGAAAAACAATAACAACAAACTAATATAATTGGCCCAGCAAGTGAGTTTATCGCCAAAAAACATTTGCAACCTCAGCGATCAACGCCAACAACCGAGAACCAACAGTCAACAGCCGCGAAATCTCGAAACACCATCTTGGGGAATCATCGGAGCAGCTCAGCGGTAGAGCCTATCCTGTGTCGCTGTGCGCTGCGCCGCCAAGCGTGTTTTAATAAGGTGCGAATTACAACTGGGCTTTTATCATTTAATTTTTATTATTTTAAAGCAACAACAACAGCAATAAGTATAAGATATTTTGCATAAAATTCAGCGTGTGGTCAGTGAGTGCGGTTGAGCATTAAGCGAAGAACGCGATGCTTGCTGAATTCTGAAAAGTGTGAAATGCTAAAAGCAAATAGTAAAATAACAATAACAATAACAATAACATTTATAGCAATAACTGCATAAAACATGAAACTCATCTTGCGTCGGCTTTGGCAACGTAAAAAAGTAAAAAAGAAAGCAGCACATTGCTTGTGTGTTCGTGTGAGTGTTTGTGTGTGTGTGTGTGTCTGTCTGCTTGCGTGCTGGTATGTATGTTCAACGCGTTGACCGATATTTTGTGCTTCTACTTTGTGCACATTAATGGAGAGTTTAATGATCGATAATTGCGAATAAGCGCTAGCATATTTCACTACATAGATACAAACAACAACTATATACATATGTATACATTTAAGTATGCGAGCGTTTATTTGTATTTAACGCAGTGGAGGCCCCTCGACTTTATTTCATAAATTAATATGAGAAGAGTAGTTTACAAAAAAATTTAGACTCATGTATTCGCTTTTTCTCGACAATTACTTTAACCCGCTAAGCACTAAGCACTTTAACGTTGCAAGCTAAAGAAATATGGGAAACAAATTGTCTTATATTCTCCACGCCTATCAATAAAAGCGTGAAAGATATTTAAAAACTTTCAATTGTTATAAATATTTGGATGAGAAAATAATGGCTACTTTAAGCTTCTGGGAAAAAACCAATTAAAAATAAAATAAAAAAGTCAGTTTTATCATTAAAATTTATTCAATTAAAATAGATGGTCTATTCGGTTTTTTACCTTCACAGAGTTCTTCTATTACTCCTAAATATTTCAATATGGATTTAGGCATTTACTATCAATTTTTCAGATTTCCGAAAAATTTTCCTCAAAAATATCAGATCTTAAGCAAGAATAAACATTTTAAATTTTGATAAAAGAGTTTTGAAAAACAATACAACTTTTCGTATCTTTTATATGTCTGGAAAATCGTATTATAATAAAAGAATTTAATTTTTTATTTAGTTTTTTCAAATTTGTATTTTTTTTTTTTAATCAAATTCACATTCACATTTTTCGTAAGTTTGAACTTCGTGAGAAAAGGAAAAGAAATATAGTACTCATATAAGTTTATAAAAATTAGAAAAAATAGCTAAATGCGTCGTTTGAGGAGATATAGTTTTTAGGCATGAAGAGAAAATTTAATAAAGCCATATTCTTGTAATTAAAAAATTTTAGCGTCTATATGAATGGCCAAAGTATGGATCATATTGTTGAAGTCGTTTTCTTGAAATTTTCTCTATTTTATTCATGTATTTTAATAACTGTTGAGTCTTCTTTTCCAAATGATCTAATTTAGAAGTTACCAGAGTAATTCAACTAACAGGATACTTTATCAGAATTATATACTTAAAGAAAATTTCGATATTTAAGTTGAAGCATTAATTAAAATGATTTCCTGAAGTTCTTATTTTCCCCACTTGAATGAATGAGCAAAAATTTCAACTAGCTCTTATTATATGTTTAAATTTCTGATTAAGATTCTCAGTAAGATCGAAGATTTAATTTAGTTTTTCGATATATCGATTGATAGAAGTTCACTTTAATTCTCGAAAGTTTAGAAAAAAACTAATTAAAACGAAGCAGTTCCATAGGAATAAATTAACGTACAGAACCTTGAAGGCGATGTTCAAATCTATACGCATTATGCAATGTAGCTCACATTTAGGGGCTTAGCTTATAACTTATAATTATTACATCGGAAGTTACATAATTATTAGGTTATATATAATTCGAAACATAAAACTGCCGACCACTTACAAATTTTAAATGTGCTAAATAATAAATTAGAACAATTTGATTCTGAAAACTACACATTTTGTTGTGAAAATAAAGTAATGTTATCTTTATAATAGTAAAATAATAGCATAAGTCTATAAAAATGGACGATTAAATAATATGATGACACTCGATTCTAAGGCCCTTTTATGGAAGTATCGGATATCTAAATATACTTTTCGTACTCTAAGTAGTAAATTTGTCGAATTGGATGCATTTTTTTTTATCCAATTTAAAAATAATTCCTCGTAGCAACTAGAAATGTACATGAACACAAGCACATACATACAGCAGTTGAAATACTGCCAACTTTTCATTTTCTTTCACTAAGAATGCGAATTGAAGGCAACTGTCACCAATTGGTTTGATGACAATTTCATGCTTTCTAATTTCCAGCACAATTAGTTGTTACCTGTAAGCAACAACAACAATAAATAGAAGTTTGGAAAAACATTGCAAACATAAAAGGCGAGAAAAATTGTAGAAATTCCGCTGATTTCTGCTTGTTTACTTGCATATTTGTTGTTGGGCTTTTGTCATTTTCCAATTTATACCTGACAAATTTTTGGCAACGTCATTGATGGGCAAGTAATAATAAAAAAAAAGAGAAAATAATAAAAATAAATAGAAAGAAAATGAGTATTGAGAAAAATGTCTCCGTGAAATTGAATATTTTAGTTACCTTGGAAAGTTTTCGCTTGTGCTAATGAATGAAATGAATGAAAAAGCTAATGAAGTTATTTTTACAATTTTAAAATGTGAACAGTAAGTAGTTTCTTTCCAAAAAATTATTGCCTGAACATGTATTATATACTTTACATCTTGAACTATAACTTTTGCAGTAATGAGCATTTGAAGATTATTTTCATTTATTGTTACAATTGTTATGCTCGAGTTTTATGCCTCTTCGGAGATATGTTTAAGCTTTTCCCACTTGTTGACACTTGAAATTTGAAAGGGTTAATTTTCATTTGTATTCCTTAAAATGAAAGCTATTTATATGAAATCCATGCTTAAGTTTAAAATTGCTGTATAATTTTCTTAAAGCTTCTCTTATTTTACGAAGTTCAAATGTCGGAATAAAGTATTTTATGGTGACTCAAGATGTTCAATTTTGTAGATGACAACCTTTGTGGATTTTTAATATTTATCTTAAAGGTAATTACATTTAATAGCATAATTTAATATTTAAAAGACTTCATACTTCAAAGGTTTATGTATCTTCAGAAAACAATTTACTCTCTGAAATCAGAAATTGCCAGTACCAGCACTCACCAACGTGCCGTCAGTTGGCAAACATGCCACATTTGGTGAGTTCTACCCTGCTCTTGACAACGATAACATCAAAAATGTGTTGGAAATTGGTTTGAGAATCTTCGAAGGGGCATGATGAAGATAGTAGAGGCTCTGAAGTTCTTTTATGAATCGATTTAACAATACAATGCTTCATATTTTGGAAAAGAAATTTGTTTTTGCCAGATTTTGTCTAAAATATATAAATTTTTTTCTAAAAAAGGAGGAATGGAAGGCGCAAAATAAATGCTGGACAGCGAAGATCGTTGTTCAGCCGGCTGATTTGCCAATTTATTGAGATCTTCTGACCAAAATGACAACCTCAGGAAACGCCTTATAAGTAATTTTAATGCGCACAGGTGCGAACTCGCCTAAGGCCTTAAAACAAATTAAAAATGTCGGTGTTTTGTTTACGTCGACTCGGTAGACTCAAAGGTAGACTCAAAAAACCGTATGGTAAAGAAAAACGTATTTTTTAAAAGCCAATTTCACAATATTTGTAATATATTAAGTATACAAAACATAACATCATTTCATGGTTTATTCTCCATTTTTTTTTAACTTTTTTTTAAATGTGAGCAACTTCTAAATTTCCCACTAAACTTATTCTGTTCTTAAAATCCTAAAGTTCTTACAAACATTTCAGCACCAATTTTTAATATTTCTATTATATGAAATATTTAATAACTTTCATTCACTTAATATATTCAAACATGTGTTAGCTGATTTTTGGAGCTCAGTTTAATTTTCCCGAACACACATGTTCTTCAAAATATAACAAGTAATAAAGGGCTAAGTTCGGGTGTAACCGAACATTTTATATTCTCGCAATTTTTTGGGCTTGAATACGGTGAAATGTTTTCCGGTGTTAATAAAAAACAAAAGTATTGAAAAATTTAGCAAATGAATTCAAAATTCATTATTCGATCGAACCATGAATGGATGACAATCATATTTGGCATCTTATTAACTTATATTATGCTCGAGGACATATCTCCACCCAATTTTAACTAAACTATTTAAGATAACTAAAAATTTTACCGACATGCATTTGGCATAGAACCCATAAGAATAACGATAATCATTAAATCTAGTATATGGGGGCTATAATACTATATAACTATAGTGTATAGTATAAAGTATTGACCCGATTTCACCTATTTTTGGCAAAAGGACATATTATTATCAGGAAAGGATGCTCACTGAATTTCATTATTATATACAGATTGATCAATATTTTCGGTAAAAATTCAGCCATAGGCACTGAGGTCCACAAATTTGGTGTCTGGGTATTGAAAAGTTATAGCTCATTTCTAAATTGTAACATAAAAATGTTGGAATAATATATGCACCACATGTTGGACCAAATCGGTCAAATCGTTCCTGAGATATAGAATTTCACCTAAAAATTGGCCGTGCTTCACAGCTTCATTTTTAATTTAACCGTTATGTGGAGGGTGTGCGCGGTTCTCAGCAAGTTTGGTTGATATTGCTTTAGTGGTTTGTGAGATATGTATATAAAACATATTAAATGGCGGGGCCCACCTTTAAACCCTTCGATGCAGTGCCCTTCGACGCAGTGTATAAAAGTACAGTTTCATATCTTGATTTATGAGTTGGTTATATCTCTTTATAATTTTTCGCTTAGCGGCATTTTGTGGACGTGGCAATAATCCGATTCTTCTCATCTAACATAACAACCTCCTCAGAGCGCTGAGGAACACGTCTACAAAGTTCCATCAAGATTTTTCCATTTTTTACAAGTTATCACTTGCATGGATAGACGAACGGACGGACAGACAGTCAGTCGGAATTCAACTCGTCTCGTCATCCTGATCGTTTATGTATATATAACTATATATCTATATGGATTAGTTTTAGGTGTTACAAACTACCGTTAGGTGGACAAAACTAATATGCCCTGTTGCAACATGTTGCAAGAGTATAAAAAAATTGAAAATAAACAGACGCTTGTGTGGGGGATATAAGTGTTCAAGAAATAAAAAAAAACATGTGAAGCACATAGTACAGCCTCAGTAGATTTCTCCGATACTTTATAATTCAACAATTTTCTATATTATTTTACTTTTACAACTCTTTGTTTCTTTCACAATATCTGTATGTATGCCAATCGTGTGTGACTGTGACTTGTTGTGTTCTGGTTTCAAGCTGCCATATTGCCAATATATGTGTTGCTGTCTGCTGTACATATGTATATATATATACATTATATATATATATAGTATATATGTGCATTTATGACATTTTCCCAACCTTTCTAACTTCGCTATTAATACTTTTATTAACATTACTGCTATTTTTACGACTTATTTATGTGCTGCAACAGACTATCTCACAAAGAAATATATTTATTTTTGTGTAAATGTTGTATTTTTAGCAAACATTATCTCTTATATTGAAAGTATTTGTGCTGCAAGTGTATAAGATATAATATAATATAAGTAAAAATGTTTATAAGTAACTGTACATTCACATGTACTGATAGTTAATAGATAAACATATGTGTATATATTTTTATATATGGTTCCTTTATGTGCTTAAAAATTTACCTTATTTTCTTTGCCGCAACGCTGACATTTTTCCTCATTTCTGCACATTAAAAGTTTCTCACTTTTTTCTCGTGCGCAAATTTCAAATTTTACTCACTTGACTTGCTGCGCATGCGCGCACGTTCACTTGTTATTTATTCACATATCCATAAGAGTGTGTATATGTATGTTGCACGTCTGCGTTGCACACTGCTTGTTGCTATAATTCTATTTTCCAAAGCTCAAAAGCCATTCGCGCTTCATTTTTTCTCCACTCTTACCCACTATTTGTTTGTTCTTATTGTGTTTTTGTATTATTATATTTTTGTGTTAGCTATTTACTATTGTCGTATGTGTGCAGCTATTTTCTCCCATCCATCAGTTCGGCGAGTGTAGAATAACATTCATAACTAACACCGTATTTCTGCTGCCTATTTCTTCTTGTAAAGTACAATATATATTTCATGTATATATTATATGTATGTATGCGTGTGCATGTATGTATGTATGTATGTCTATTTTAACATTCTACCCCAGTCATAGCGATGTCTGCTTGACGTTGTGTTTTTTTTTTCATGCAGCCGCCACTATTCATGCCATTGATCCACTGATCCATATTTCTCGGTGGCAGACGCGAGCTCCGAGGCGCTAATTAATAATACATATTATATTATGGCTGTGTGCACTGCACTTTTTATCGGTCTGGTGGTTGCATGCCGCCAACCGCGTTAATAGCGTTAAGAGAAAAAGCAAGTAGCCAAGTAACCAAGTAGCCTGTTTGGCGTGCGGATAGACAAGCCGCGCCGAATTTCCCCTTCAGTGGCGTAAATGTGGCAGTCTATGATTCTTTTTTTTTGTTTTTTTTTCGTTTCATGCTATGGTTATTATTTTATCAATTTACGAGTGGGTTTTTGCTATGCGCTGAGCACTCATTTCTTGGCACAAACTAAAACACATTTCGTATTAAATTTATATTTACTTGGAAAAAATAATTAAAGCATCTAGCTGAAAATGCATTTTTAAACATACATGATTGTAATTAATTTTTTTAATATTAGTTGAATAAACACATTTTTTTCTAAACTGAATTACTATTTTTTTAATAAATATTTTTATATATATGTCGAGTAGTATTATGTAACTTTTTTTTTGTTATTTCTCCACTATTTATAGAAATCAACATTCCATACGCAAACAAATTGCCGGAAGGGATTATTGGGCTTGTTGCTGCTAAGCGATTTGGATTAATTGATTTACAGTGCTTTTGAGGTGAGTCCCAGGCACTTTTGTAAATTTTATCTAAAGTGGCTCTGTAAGAAGTAATACTGGAAGAGAGTAAAACTGTGCTGTAGCCGAAGGCTTCTTATAATAGAAATAAAGCATTCTACTAATCGAAGAAAAAAGTCAAAATTAAAAAAACTTTAATCTTGCTAAAATGTATAAGTTCCGTTGAAAGCCCCATTTTTGTACAAATAAATTAAGAGAGTAAAATTGCAAGAGCTATATATCGTAAGCTAGGAGGAACGGAATTCGAGATCGAGATCTACTAAAAGTCGTAGCTAATTGGACATATAATTGTTGTTGTTCATCAATACATTCTTGTCTTGTTATTTCACAAAAAGAATTTAAGAAATAATTAGATGAAAATATCAAACGATATTTTTTTTAATATACCGATAATTTATGCAATCAGTTGTTACTTCTAACTTTGAAGGAAGGCAACAAGCTCTCAATAAGAAACAATATTTGCATTACCAGTGATCAGTATGGTAATGCAAAATGCAATGCAATGCAACACAATGCAAATTTCCTCCAAATATGGGGAAATATTAAAACTATTGCCCAGTGGTACATCATTTTAAGCATTATGAATGTTAATACGGGTTTATACAGTTTGATAAAACAGGATATTTTTGAAGTTCTTGTGCTATAGGTTTAAAGTCAATACTATTCCCGTTGTTTGGCAAACATTAATATAAAGCAAGTTCAAAACGTAATTAATTTTATTTTGACGAAAATTCTCCAATTTTAAAATAATGTAAACTATATCTTTTGTGACTCATAACAACTATCTTTGATCCGCCACTTTTCTGAGAACGCAACAACAAAGCTAAAGTAAATATTGGAGAACTTGTGGCTACATCACCAATTTAAGTGGTATAACTGCATATTATTAGATTATACCAGTTTATTATACCTACACCATTTGTTTGTTCGATTCGCCACTCTCTGAGGTTTGGCGTTTAGATCTGAAGTTTAGATCGATCAATGAAGGATGAGGATAAATAGGATGATAGATGGTATAGATATACCGAGGTCATATGTACAGTCCAGCTGCTGTATTGAAAAGCTAACTGATCTGTATAAATATTCTTATTAGAATTCCCCTGAAGAATATATCAAAGAATTAAACTTTTGGTGATGCTTACAACAAAAGAGAACCAAGATGTAGTAGGAAAACATTACATTACATGCGGATAAAGTATTATTTGCTAATACACCAAGCAAAATTCTATGAATTAAGTTCCGAATAGTTACATTCTTTTGAAATGCCTTGGAAAATATTTTCGGTAAAAGTAGTATCGTTTTTAGACCGTTCTAGACACGAAACCTAGAGACCACGTTTAGAGACTCTATGAGAAAAATCTATGCCATGACTAGAAAATAGGGAAATTTAGGCTAGAGATGAAGAAAGGCCAATATTGAGAACTTCAGCGCTTTTTTTTTGTAAAAAAAATTTCTCTAGAAGAGTTATTGATTTCTCAAACGGCGCTCTACCTGGGCCGAAACAAGTGCATAATTTACAAAGCAGCATGTAAGTACATCGCGCGACGCCATTGAGATAAGCATAATAACTGCATTCACTCAGCACGGTAAAAGAACTAAAGGCGACGCCATAAAATTGCTATACGTATGACCACTTTTATGCTTTGCGTAATGAAAATTACTTTTATGATCCATGAAAATCAAATTTAAGAGTTATTAGCGAATATCGATGCCAATGTGGTGGAGCTAAAATTTCCGCTTTAGATATGTTAGGCGATAAGTGGCGGCGCGCAAGCGAGAAATATTTTAGCTCCTCTTTGAATTAATTTTTTTATTAAAATTTTATTAATTAACAGGTGAACCACACAAATATCGGCAGGTGAAAATTAATGAAAAAACAGTAATGAAACAGTAAAAACAAGTAAGAGTGGGCTAAGTTCGGGTGTAACCGAACATTTTATACTCTCGCAATGTGCAGAGATCAGAGGCGGGGATATGCTTTCAGGTGTTGGCACAACTTTATATTAAAAAATGTTGTGGAAGAATTTATCATTCTTTATACTTGGTATATATATTTGGTATTTTATTAACTTATATTACTGGCCATAGACTCATGTACTTTCATTGTTATATTTTGCCTCGTGTCAGAGATATTTATATTAAAATCTACCAAATTAACTCAAAAGTGATATATGCGATATAAACTCAAGACAATATCACACATATTGACCAACATAAACGGTTTAAAGACAGGTGGAAAGTCGGGAATTCTTATATCGGGCATTTTTCGGATAGAGGAAGATCTCCACTGATCGCATTAATTCTTCTCATTATTCAAATATATTAGGGAACATGTTTTCACGCAGTTTTGTGAAGGTAACTCACACAGTGACCGACATATTCGGCATAAAGTCTGCTAGAATAGCGAAAATCATTATATGTAGTATATGGGAGCTGGGATAATTCGTAAACCGATTTCACACATTTTCGGCAGTAAACTATGGTATATCCAATATTACACGTTCACTTAATTTTGCTAAGATATCTTACATATTGACCGAAATATATGGTATAAAGTCTACCCAGAGGTTGAAAATCCTTATATTAGGTACTTGGGGGCTATGGGAAAGTGCCAATGTGATTTTAACCATTTTAAGCCCGTGGACACATTGTTATCAGAAAAAGACGCTCTCTGAATTTCTGAAGGGACAATTCATATATTAACCGTTATATATGGTATAAAGTATACAGTAAGGTTGAAAATCCTTATATTAGGTATATGGGGGCTATGGGAAGTATTAACCTGATTTTTGTAATTTTTGACTCTCGATTTCATTACAATACCTTATAGATTTCCCGATATCTTCGGTGAAAAGTCAGATAGAGGCACCAAGGCCCATATATTGGGTATCTGGTGGATTGTAAAGAGATATGTCGATGTCGAGTATTTTTACGCAGAACATGACATATCCTGAAGACACTATTTGTACAAAGTTTGATTTTCATATCTTAATTGTTGATCGATTTATCTGCTTTAAAATGAAAGGATCAGATGAAACTTAAAATTGTGTTATATGAGAAGTAGGCGTGGTTTTTATCCGATTTCGTCCGTTTTCACAGCGGGCCATAAGAATGCAAATATAATATTAGATACCAAATTTCCTTAAAATCGGTTGAGGGGTTCTTGAGATATGGGATTTCTCCTAAAAGTGGGCGGAGCCATACCTGTCATCAAAACTTTAAATGGATTCCTATGCAACCCTTCCGTATCATATATTCTGGATGATTTAATGTTTCCAACGTGTTTGTTCAGCAAGTTATCGCACTTTTAGCAGTTTTCAACATAACTTTTGTATGGGAGGAGGGCGTGGTTATTATCCGATTTTACTAATTTTGTCAGTGTATGAAGATATACTCGAAAAACTAAGTTGGAGCAAGTTTGATTGATATAGCTTTAACAGTTTCCAAGATATATATATTAAACCTATTTGGAGGGGGGGCATACCCACTTTTTCAAAAATGTTTATCCACAGATGCCCTTCCCTACTGGGATTCTCTTTACCAAATAACAGGTTTATATCTTAATTTGCTGCTTAGTTATAACGCATTATCTGTTTTCGATTAACGGCATTTTGTGGGCGTGGCAGATGTCCAATTACGCTCATCTGCAATACCAACCGTCTTACTGCGACAAAGAACACATGTACCAAGTTTCATCAAAATATCTTAATTTTTACTCAAGTTATCGCTTGCACAGACGGACAGACGGACAGACGGACAGACGGACAGACGGACAGTCGGACAGTCGGACAGACAGTCACTCGGATTTCAATTCGTCTTTTCATCCTGATCATTTATATATATATATATATATGTCTATATCTAAGTCGATTAGCTTTAGATGTTACAAACAACCGTCAGGTGAACAAAACTAATATACTCTGTAGCAACATGTTGCGAGAGTATAAAAATTAGTATAAAAACACGTTTGTTGTTATTGTTGGCTATAAAAGGTAAACTCGTATACCGATGCGGGTTAAATAGAAATAAAAGTCAGTTGTAGAAGTGGTAAATTGAATTGAATATCGCCATTGATTGGCACACAATAGTTCTCGAAGAAAGCGTTAAGTCGAGATGTTGAAGAAGGACGCATGAAAATAAAACTAGCAGCAACAATAACAATGCAAAGCACACAATATGCGGAAAGAGAAAATGAAAAGGTCGTTGGGGTTTTGATTGATTTGTGGTCCGCAAAAAATTCACACACCTTAATGCGTACAGGTAGATTTTTGCGATTTAATGTGAAGATTGTTGTTATTGTTGTTATTGTTTACTCATTTTTTCTCCGCTACTCGACGAGTCACGCATGCGCAACGCAACACCTGACTAGATGAATGCGGTTTTGTGTATTTGTTCGCATGTAAGCGAAAATTTATGGCGCTATTGGGAATATTACTGGGTAGGATTGATTCGTTGTGGCTGCTTAAAGAGTTTATTGGGTCACCAAAAAATCGTGCTTTTTATTGTCGTACTGTTGCGATTTTAGCGCAATTTGGATGTTTCTTCAGTTGACTGATTGAATGATGTGAAAAATATAGATTTTTTGATTTCGATAAATGGTCGCTGGGAAGGTGTTCGTAGACATATTATATATGTATACAAATGTGTGTGTTTATTTAGATATGAAATGAGTAGCATTGGCGAAATACATGGACCACTTGTAGAATTGAAATATTTCTTCAAAAAATTTAATAAACAAAAGATTTAAGTAATTCCAAATGTTTTTTGTTATATTTTTTTGATTGACACAAAAATGTAAAAAATTAATATCAAAAAATTTAAGAAATTATTAGAAACAATTTAGAAAATTATTTCTTAAAAAAAGGTGAATAATCATAACAAAAAGTTAAAAAAATAAAAAATTACTTTTGAGAATGTTAGATTAGGTTATAACTTATTTAGAATAGTTTTATTATTATAAAAAATAGTGAAAAAAAAAAAATTTTAAAGTCATTCTCTAATAAAAAGGTATAAAAAGTCACAATTAAGAAAGTGGAAAAAATTATTTAGAAACGATTCTGCCGTGAATATTAGGTTAAGTTAGAGCTAACACAATTCATTAGAATAAAAAAAAGTAGAGTAGAAAAATCTGCGTGAAATATAACTGCTTTCAATAACCATCAAAAAACATTAATGTACTTGAATTTAGTTCAAGGTTATATTTATTGCTTGATGCAATATCTCATTTTTCAAAGAGAACGCTTAAATTTTATTTATTTGAGAATTTTTTGAAAATGGCTTGATCCTTATCTTACAAAGACGTTGAAGCGTCGTTAGCGTATCGGAAATATTAATACTAATGGCATTAATATGAGATAAAACTCAAATATGTCCACTAAAAAGTTGCTCAGTCGCTACACAAAGGAAAAAAAAATCGTTCTTTCACTATATTTCACCTCAGTGTTTTGGTAGTTTACATGGAGCCGCCGCCTTTCTGTCTGTAACTTATTCATGAAACAACCAAATTTACAAAAAAGCACTCAATTAGTTATCCAAAGTCTATAAAGTCTTCTAACTAGGGTTAGGAATTCTGATGTTATGATACTTTACCTCACCAAATTCATTGAGATACCCATTCATTCAGAAATGTCAAAAATTGCTTTAAGCAAAACGATTTCTAGTTTTGTTCACTTTTTTACATCACATTAAAGCTTTTATCGAACTTTAGGTGCATTTTATATATAACAGCTTTGAAATTATTTTTCGTTTCGGCCTGGGGCTCCTGGTATTTCTAAAATTATCGGATGACAACATTTAATATGAGTTGGGAACCGAAAACAATCATAATAATGTTTGATTTTGTAGAGAGACATCTCCTATTTAATACATAATTCTTTAGTGTTTAATTTGAAAACAAAAATTTTTTTTAACGTATTTGATATTATATTTTCTAACTTCGAATTTTCAAAAATCACAGTTGTATCACCCATAAAACACTTATCCAAATAAATATATAAATAAAACCTGATTAGCTTAAAAACCTAAATAATGTTATTACGCAACAAAAAAAGAAAAAAAAAACACTTTCCATAAATTATACTATTTTCCACTTTTACTTTTATTGACTAACTTTTCACCTTCAATAGAGAACTATGAAATGCTAAGAAAATACGGTTAGGCAGTGAATACCATATAGATAAAATACCGTTGTCAGATTAAGCATTTATGTATGCCATTTTAATTTCTTTGTTTTGATTGAATATGCAAATTCCGCTAACGGTATTTACAAGTAAAAGTAGCGCTCTCGGAGAATTGGTATGTAAATGGCAGCCCAAGCTGTGCCGCTACACAATTGGTATGAATAATTTATTCAGACTTTTGTTCGACGCCGAGTTGGAAACAGGTGATCATAGGTGGAGAGAGGTGAATGTGTGTGTGCTTGTGTTTGTGTATGTTAAATAGTCTGTGAGCCAAAATCAATGAATGAAATTGTAGGATATGTATGTATGTATGTAGGTAGTTGTGAGGCTTTCTTCAGCTTTATATGAGTGTCGCTAACTAAAGTAGGCTGGTAAAGCAAAAAGATATATCCGTGAATTAAAAAATTACACTAATGAGAGCATTAATTCCCATAAGTTGGTTACCGTCAAAAAACTAATTTTCGTAGCAAGATTTTGCATACACATGTTGTTGTAAATGTAGATTACTCGAGTGTGAAGAAATCGTTTAGTTAATGTATATAATATTTAATTGAACTTTAAGCGGAACTAATTGATTAGTCTTGTATGTGAATTATCGTGGGAATTTATTTTGAATGAGAGGCTAAATGTTTTATAAGATCTCAGCTACTTATGTAGTTGTTGCATGCAACTAAAAGCAAAAGTGGTATGAGCGTTCATATTTTCAGTTTTTCTTCGTCAATTTCACATTAGAATGAGTACAGTGCTTTATTAAGCTGCTGCTGAAGGCGCTTCTGGTATTGTGAATTTTACATAACTATACATACTTATAAAATTCGACAACATCAATTCGTTATCATCAAAATATTTATAAAATTGAAGAAGGAATAAACCATATACGTCACAATTATGTGTTATATCTCCGCACTCAATTAGACTTTCAAAAAATTCCCCCAAAATATTTCTAAAGTTTTGAAATGGTTTCGATAATTCTGCATACATTTATTAGAAAGTTTATTTATTAAATTTATTATCTCGAAAGACCTAATTCTATCGCTGGGCGGCGACACAACAGAATTATTATCAAAAATGAGGTTTCTTTGTTAAGTATACTTTTTAAGTTTACTGCTTTACTTTTTAAGTATATATTGCTGAAAGTAAGGGAATTTTATTTGTGAGCGTTGCAACACTATATGTTGGCTCACTTCAATTGTCATTAAGAGTCGTATTTCTGATGTTATTTGATTCTTTCATGCTTTTAAAATCTTAAAGATTATCAATGAAACTCAAAAATATCGAGCAACCTGCTTACAGGACAAGTGAACAGGAAAATAGTCGATTTAGACAGATTGGAACTACCAGTTAGGTAACTAACAGATAGGAACTACCAGTATGTTTTAATACTTACATTTTTGCGCTTCATCATCTAGCCGTGTAGAAGCAGGGAATTTCGCAGTGGTAGCGAAGCAGGGGTAGGAATGTGCTAGTTTTAATAAAAATTTAGTAGTCTTGAGAGAATTTTTTATCGAAAGATTTGAAGAAAAAAAAAATGCAACTCGTATTTACTCGAATTTTTTTATCCATAAATTTTTTAAAATTTTCAAATCAAAAAATTTGATGCCACTTATATTTATATAAAAAATTTAAAATTTAATAAAAATAAAAAATATAACATTCGTATGCGAAAATCAATATGTTAAAAATAAAAGGAAATAAAACTAAAACTAAACTAAAACTTCAACTCAAAAAACTTTAAAAATTATAATCGTTCAAATAATCATATTAATGAGACTATGATTTGGCGGCTAAAATAAAATTTTAATTTGATTATAAAGCATGCATTTTTTTCTATATTTTTTCCAACTATAAATGCTCATATTTATTTTTTAAAATGTGCTTGAATAATTTTTGTAGAACAATATCACAGTAAAATTTACATATGCAAAACAAAACAATTTTTTAATTTATTTTTTAAAATACTTAACTTAACTTAATTTAAAACATATCTCTAAATATTCATAAATACATTATAAAATAAAATCAAAATAGGTATAAAAATTATTAATAAAATAATGTAATAATAAAGTAAATTAAAAACAAATTAAAAGTTAATAATTAGTTAAAGAAAGTCATTTAAACAAGGGTTATTAATCTTTCATTAAATTA
The DNA here is from genome assembly GCA_021498325.1 of Bactrocera minax. Classification (NCBI taxonomy): domain Eukaryota; kingdom Metazoa; phylum Arthropoda; class Insecta; order Diptera; family Tephritidae; genus Bactrocera; species Bactrocera minax. The sequence goes on from JAKEEE010000002.1 coordinate 1,768,311, forward strand.
TTAAAAATTATAATATTTAAATCAATAAATTATTTATTAATTTAAATTATTAAATACTAAAATTTTTGAGTAATTTAAAATTAATAATTAATAACTAAATATATAATAATATAATAATTAAAATACATTTTTTTTAAATTTTAATACTGTTTTTAATTTATTATTATTTTTCATTTAAAAGTCGGATTTACCAATTCGATTTATATTTTTTATAAAATTCATTTAATTTAAATTAATTTAATATTAAATTTAACTGAATCTTTTTCAATTTTCAAACTTATTTAAATATAAAAAATTTAAATATGTAAAAGATTAGGGAAAATAAACCAAACAATAATAATAATTTTAACTATTATAATAATAAAATTCTCCTTCATTAAAAACCTTCCAAGACACACAATCACATCTCTTAGCTGTGCAAATCAAATGCTAATCTCTGCGGACGAAGAAAAAGTTTCGAAAAAGTAACGCTAAAGAATTTCAACTATTTGCAAGTCAATAAGCCAAAAATAAGACATACAACAACAACAACAATGGACTAGCCAAATGCAAACAAGCTTTTACTGAAAATTTACCGGTTCATACTGTGGCAGCAGCAGCACGTAAAATATTTGGCTAAAACGCATACATACATACATAAAGAAAAACAAAAGACTTAAGCAACGAACTTGCGGCGAAAAGTTCCATACACACATGTATGCATGTATGTACAAGGCTGCGGTTGAACAATTGTATGCGTTGCAATGTTGCAAAAGAGGCGTTGGAAGACAGCAGCAAAAACAAAATATGCCAAATATGTAGAAATGCATAATATAACGGCAAAATATTAAAAAGCAGCCGAAAATTGTAAAACTGCCAAACAATGAAAAGAGTGACGCGGAGGAAGCCGAGAAAAGGTGGAAATACATTTATGTTTATGCATACGTGTAAACTGGACGCAGCCTCGACCACTCAGACGCCTGCTAAATAGTTGTGGTCTCTGCGACACAGCCTGTTCTATGCTGCTTGCAACACGCACGCATTTTAAGTGCTAGTTCATCGCGACATTCCACGCTGCCTGCGATATTTGTATACAACTTTGTTATCTGCGTTTTTTGTTTTTTGTTTTTTGTTTTTCGTGTTTTGTTGTTTTTGCTTTTTTCAATTTATTTTTCTTGACTTTTGACTGCATATTTTATTACACTTTGCTTCATTCCTGTGCACGCCGGCTGGCTCACCTGTGCCATGCTTTTTCTATTTGCTTTACGCGTTACTTTGTTGTTGTGTGCACTTTTATACGGATATGTGTGCGTGTGTGTTTTAAAGCCTCAGCTTGTCCGCCGCACAACAGCTGCGAGCAAACAGAATGCACAGGCGCTGCGCCTGCGCGGCTTGGAACAACGTGCTATTTGCGCATATTTGTTGTTGCGTTTTTTTTTTTATTATTATTCTTAGGACACAGGAAAATCCTGCCGCCATGTCGTTAATATTTAACACATTTAATGGCTCATTTAGCTCAAGCCAAATCAAGGCGCAAACCAAACGCAGGCGCAGCCAAACCAAAAGGGGTTCAAACCAAATGGGGTTGCTTGCGCGCCGCTCTCGCGCTCATTTGCCGTAGTTTAGTCTGAATTCACCTGGTTTGGACACGTATTTGCGTTAATCATTTCACAATTCTAGAAATTCAGCAAATTAACTGTTCACTAATACCATGACTAATTTATGTGCCGACTTCCAAGTGGCCAACTAGTTGGACAGCCGCCCGGCCAGCCAACCGATCAGCCAACTGGCCAAACAAACATAGAGACAGACAGAGAGACAGACAGCTGCAATTGCATTTGCTGCTTACTTTGACCATTATTGTGGCTTAAATATGGTTCAGGTGCCATTTAATCGTTTTGAGCGTATTTAGTGCGCAACTCGACGCTCACTCGCGCATCTATGTCTGTGTGTGAGTGTGTGTGTGCGTGTATGCAGGCATCTTCAACGCTTTCTCTATTTTGTGTTCTTAATTCAGCAGCGTTCGGGTCGTCCGAAACTCACAGTTTCTATTTGCATGCATGTGTTTGTGTAAGTGTGTGTTTAAGTAGTTGCAATGCCGATTTATGCTGGTAATTATAAGCGCATTGCGCGTATCTCATTGATGTTGATGATTTGTGGACAATGTCTTTGCCTCGCCACTGTACGCTGTAAATGATGGCTCCAAAGAACGCTTTTTGTTGCATGTCGTCGCCATCAGAACTAGTCTGCACTCCGGGATTTTCAACCTAATTACATTTATGGCAGCTGCAGTACTTCCTTTTGATTCTAAGCTCTGCTTTTATTTTTATTTTTCAACAGTTTGTTATTAATTATTTCGTTTTAAGTCTTCTTGTTTGGGTATTATTGACACCACTAACTTGGCAACTGCAACCAGGGATTTTTACGGTAAATTGATTAGTAGGTTCTTAGCAATTTCAAGTAGTTTCTTAGAAAAATTTTTTCTTAAACTTACTTATTATCAAAAGCGGTTGTTGTAGAAATAGCGTCACTGAGACCAATAACTTAAGAACTTATGATTGTACGAAATGTCTTGAAACTTTCACAGATTTCTAAGTAAGGTTAGTACTCTAAGGCAAATAAAGAGATTTTTTGACATTTCAGCTCTTGTGAGAAGCTATTGAACAGTTTTTTTTGGATTATGAAAAATGTTCCCTTTAAATTTAGAAAATATATTCTATTTTTTATATATATATTATATATATATATATATATATTGAAATACATAGATTTTAAGAGCAGATTATTAGTTTTAAGTGTTGTCGTCTATTTCTTTCATTGATAGCGGTGAACCGCTTCTATATATAATTCTATGTTATTTTTCACATTAAATCATAAAACATTTAAGTCAAATTAGTTCCGGAAAAATGATCTTGCCAGACTGATATCAAAATATACCACTGGAGGAAAAAATACTCATTCATTTTAAAGCCTAAAATTGCTTAATACCAACTGGAATTCTTTAATTTAGATATTTAACTAAACTTTATAATAATTTATTGTGATTTCATAACTTTCCGACAAATCTTTTCCTACAAAACAAATTGATGCAATTACTGCAATCACACAATCAAATAATAAAAACAAAAGAAACAGAATTGAATTTCTCAATGACATTCCCTTCGTTGAACACAACCGTCTCATTATTTATTAAACACATTGTGAATGTGGTCAAGCGGCTCAATAAATTATAGACGATTTAATGGCTTAACAACATAATTTCAGACGACGCATACTTCCAAGGTAAAATCGCATTGCACAACAGGAAGGAAATAGCAGCAATCAGATGCCACAAATGCCTTGACGGAAAGAAATGTTAATGTGTTAGCGAGAATAAAATAAATCAGCGGCAACAAGCCGGAACGAAATAAGTCGAAAACAAAAAAAAAAAAACAAAAACAAAACAAAAAAACACAAAAACACAAAACCTTGCCGGCAGTAGGCAGTAGGCAGTAATCCATCGAGAAACAAGGCAGCCGGTCATCTTGCTGGCCAATCATTATTCTTCGGTCACCTAGCAGCCAGACGCAGCAAAGTAAAAAATAGTTGCAAACGGCGTTCGATATATTACATGCTTGGCTATTTGCACACCGGCACACAGGCCCGGCTACGTAGAACACACCAAATAAATTCCAACATGTCAATTCGTGGCGGTGAAATTTAGCAAAACTCAATCGACGACAGACTGGCAGCGAGACGCAGCGCAGTGGCTTTGTGGTGAGCAACGAAAATTGCTTAACTTAGCTGCGGCAGCAGACAGCTGCAACAATTGCTGCAGATATAGACTTGTTAGATTGTTGCAGTGATTAGAGTGACCAGCTTAATTTTTTTTTTTTTATAGTAATGTGAGGTTAGCATCGGTCGAGCGAGGGTTTAACATCAGGTCGAGGCAAGTAAAACGCAATTCCCAAATATTCAAAAATCAAATCGAAAATTTCCAAAAATCAAATTTTTCGACCAAGAGTTCAGATTTTGTAAGTTGTATGTATTTATATTAAAAAAGCTAGAGGGAAATTAACGAAAGAATCTATTCAATGCGAAGAACTTATGTCAAAATTTTAATTATATACTCCTTTTAAAAGAAGTTTTAATGGAAAATGTTTTCAAAACCACTTTTTATGGACCGCAAATCAATCTGATTCACAATCTCACATGTTTTGAGCGAAATTCTGTTCTGTCCTCGAGATAGTTTTTTCTTACCATTTTTGAGTATATAATTCTCTTACTATATCAGTTGATGGAACGTGAAGGAACTCTTAGAAAAGACTGGATGCTTTCTAACTAGTGAGGTAGGGCTAAGTTCAGGTGTAACCGAACATTTTATACTCTCACAATGTGCAAGGATCAAAGGAGAGAAAACATTTTCAGTTTTTGAATTCAACACTCTTTATGCGACGAAACGGTGAATGGATTACGCTCATATTTGGTATCTTCTTAATATATGTTATATAATATATATTATATTACATTACAGGTCATTGACTCACGTGCTTTAATTACTATATTTTGCTATGTGATCGGGATATTTATAATAAAATCTGCCCAATTAACTCAAATAAGATATATGCATCATAAACTCAACTAAAGTGGCTTAATTAAATATATTAAGTATTTGAGGAAAAGTGAACCAGAGAAAAGGAAATCATTATATTAGGAAAATGGGGCTTAGACTACGGTCTATACCAATTTCATTCATATTCAGCGCTAAACCACATTATGTTTAAGAAAACATATCCACTTAATTTTATTAAAATGTCACTTATATTGACCAAAATAAACGGTTTAAAGTCAGCTGAAAAGTCGGAAATCATTACATTGGTTATATTTGGGCTAGAGGAAGGTCTGGACTGTTTGCATTAACTTTCGTCATTACCCAACTACACTAAAGAACATGCTTCCAGGCAATTTTATGAAGACAACTCATACAGTGACCTACATATTCGGCATAAAGTCTGCTAGAGTAATGAAAATAATTGCATGTAATATATGAGAACTGAGGTAATTCGTAGACTGATTTCATACATTTTCGGTATTAAACTAAGGTATCTCAAATACTATTCATTTTACATATTGACCGATATATATCGTACAAAGCCATCCGAATGTTTGAAATTCTTATGTTAGTTGTTTTTGTTTATCTATAGCGGGATCAATAAACCTCTTTGTTTGTTTACCATTTTGTTTACCTCTAGCGAGGTCCACCACCCTTCCCTAGGTCAATGACCTCTTTGTTCCCAAATTCATCTTTAAACTTGAAAACTTGGTTTTCTCTTTCCTATATAAAAATTGAAACCTCCAATATCTAGATTGTCTACTAAGTAAGGCAGCAAATATAAAGAAAATTCCCCAGTACTCCCGCCCTGTTCACCGCTATATCCAGTCCCTGTAATATTCGAGATTACTCATACGCATAGCGGCTCAGCAAAATGGTAATTATTTATTATTCGGAATTCCTCCTCATTTTTTTTTTCATTTTTTCGTTCGTCAAATTGGCTTGCAACATTCCTTTCTTCAACCCCACCCATCCATGCACTTTCCGCCAAGATAACAAAGAATGTGAGGCATTTTCAGTGCTGTCTGCTAGCTGCGGCGCTTCCAACTTGACGGCTGAAATTCTTGCATGTGGTCAACCACTAAAACAAAAACTAAAAATGCAACAAATCTCATAGAAATAACGGCCTTAAACATTACGAATGCGCAACAAAGTGACTGCCTGCCTACTGTTTGTTAGCATTTTAAATGTATTCGCACGTGAATTTGTATAAAAATACGCAAATAGATGCCCGTATGCCCGTATGCCCGTATGCGTCTTTGTTGCAATTTCTCATTCACTGGCAGGTATTGCTTTACCCCCTTACCTTCTTCGCTGACTGTGCGCCCGCATGAATGATTTGTGCTTGCTGCGCCTGCGTTCGACCGCATCCTCCATTGCTTCTTCTTATTTTTCTCCTTTTTACTCAAACTTATATAGCTTATTAGCTTAGTAGCTTATTATTTGGAATTTCTTGTTTGTTGTTCTGTTGCTTTGGCATTCTTTCCTTCTTTTTTCGGTACTTTTTCTTCGCTTTTTTGCGGCTGCTGCCCATCGCATGTGGTCTCAAACCCGGCTGTCTTTCAATTTGCGGAACTTTATTGTGTGTATGCGGTCGGTTTTGTCAGTTGGGCTGTTTATTGAATTTGCTGATTAAGATGGATTGCAGACGTCAACATATTTTAAGCCGCACATATTTAACCATTATAATTATAAGTGAATTTCTACGAAGCAAGAATGTGCAAATGCTAGAGAAAACCATAAATCATTACATAGTTAGGAGGCGATTTTGTGGTCATGTTCTAAATTTCAGTAATTGCTAGTATTAACTATCTTTTTATTAATCGTGGTTAATAAATAATACGCCTATTCTAATGTTGCCATTACCATATTCCATTTGATTAGTTTACTCTACAAATGAAAAATATATCAGCGAATGAAGATATGAAATTTTATTCAGTAAAACTAGTGATTTTGAGGTTTGGCAACTCTCATCAAAAAGTGGACGATATAATAAATAGAAATATAAAGAGGAATATACCTTTTCAAGTCCCTAGATACCAAACATGAGAAACTCCTAATCTATGAATGATTTTGTACCGAAGATATCGGTGAATTTGAGCGATATCTAAATGAAATTAAGTAAGCACCTTTTCTGATAATAATATGTTTTGGTTCCTAAATTTGGATTAAATCGGTTCAGTACTTCCCCTAGCCTACATACGAGGTATGTTTTTAAAAAAATAACAAATAAAATAAATTATCGTTTTTTGAAAAAAAATAATTATTTCTTCGTCTACATTAATGTTGTCGCCTTCAAAATATTCTCCGATTCGATATTATGCACTTATGCCAGCGCTTCTTCCAATCGTCGAAACACTTCTCAAACCCGATTTTTGAGATAGCCTTTAGCTCCTTCGGCGATGCGCTTTTAACGTCGTCGATGCTTGTAAGACGATGGCCCTTTAAGGTTCTCTTCATTTTTGGAATTTGGAAAAGTCAGACAGAAACATGTCTGGTGAATATGGAGACAAGGCATCGTTACAGTATTGTTTTTGGCCAAGAATTCGCGAACAAGCAACGAAATGTAAGTAGAATTGAGCAAAAGTGGGCAAAAGCTTTGAATTGCTTTGAATTCTACATATCCGGGGGTTTTTTTTTTTCGGACTGCTTCTCGTAAACGGCGTTGAACTTGTAGGTTGTACTCCTTATCGACCATTTGGTCTTGAGGCAAGAATTCATGATGCCAATAAAGTCGAAGATCTCCCCCGTTATTCTCTGAACACACCTCGTATGTCCAATATAATGATTTTCATTATTCCAGTTGACTTGCAGTTGACCGCATATATCGGTCAATATATAAGATATCTTAACAAAATTAACTGAACGTACAATATTATCTTGTACTGTACTGTAGTAGCGTGTATACTGTAGTTTCGTACTGAAATGTACTCAAATCATAAAATTATATTCATATACACTAGCTGTCTTGTTTTTTTTTTTTTTTTGTTCGAAATAATTAGTTCTCCATGGACTTAACTTAGAGTTGTATGTCGTGAATCGATTGCGGCTCCTAAACCAGTTGTGTTCTTAATATAAAAACAACCACCCTTGAATTGTAACGAATCGAACAAACAAAACTGGTAAAAATTCTGTAGACCAATATAATCAAATAAATAGTATGTTGTAATACTCAATAATATTCAATAATATTCAAAACGTTGCTTTCAAATTTAGTTTCTATTTTATTGCAGTAGATTTCAAACTATACGGGCAGAATATTTGCGAATCGAACACAGCTATACTACATTCAATAAAACGGTCAATGACATTCCAATTAATAAGAATTTGAGAAATTTCAAACGAATAGATTTTGCACGTGACAAATTACTTAGATTTGCAATTTTAAATTTACACTTTTACTTTCACAGCTCATTTTCTCACATAACTTTCGATTATAATACACCAACTAATACACTAAGCATGTTGCATGTATGAAAGCATGTATGTTAGTATTTGCATGAGTATGAAGAATCAGCTTGTATATCGCCGACACGTCAACTTTTATCGCTCTTTAATCTGTTGTGCAATTACAAAGCCGTTTTGTGGCGGTGCGTAAAAATGCCGATTTGTTGTTGGCTTGGCATTTCATTCACAAAATATTCAACGACTTTTTAATACATTATTATTACATTGCGTATATATAAGTATGTATCTAAAAACTGTGTATTCAAAAATTTTTTTATCTCACAACCATGGCATTCACTTTATCGGTAGCAACAACAAAACCAACTCTTAATATATACGATATGAAAATACTCTCACTCGTACTAAAAATCGAACGTGTTATAATCAACAGCATTCCAGTCAACACATTCATCATAACTGATTTGCATCTCTCCTCATTTACTTGGCCATGACTGTATGTCGTCTGATGCTTGCAGCTGTCAGTATTTCAATGATATCGTTTTTTAATTATTTAAATTTTATGCCACTCCTGGTTGTTCTTGCCGATCTGTTTTTTTTTTTTTTTTTTCATTTTTAATTTCACACACATTTGATTGTGCGGTTGAATATGTACTCCAACCAATATATATACTCCAACGTAAAAGTGATTGACAAGTCAGCAATTTACTTTCATTGGATGCAATTTAAATAAAAATTACTACATTTTTTATTTGAGTGCAGATTTTCAAGCCAATAACACATAGAATTTACTACTGTGTGTTACTAAAAAAATTTAAATGATTTCTTTTATGACGTGACAGTTACATTTTTTTGTAATCAAAATGTCAATGTTTTCATAACAAATGATTCCGGTCCAGTTTTAGATAGTTTCACATTCATAGTTAGTTAGATAGTTCAACTACATATTTTATATAATTAATTAAGCGCCACTGGAAGCCTGCTATCTCCACAGAGAGAGCCTGGGCTCTGACAAAGGAAAATTTACTGCTTCTCAAAGCTACTTGACTACTTAAAAATTATGAACTTTATAATAATGCCTTTGCTGATGAGTGGATCCACAATCCAGAGATCCACATTCAGAGATGCTACTGCTGGCCAATCGCGTAATCATGCAGATAACTTTCTAATTAATAAGGTTCAGATAATCTTCATTAATCATAATTTAACTCTCATGAGCTTCCAATGAGTTCATGGTAAATGCAAATGCAAGAGACTTATTCTTTCATTCATAATGTCACAACCCGAGAATTGAACTGTCAAACGAATTCTAAAAAAGCAATAGAACAAAACTTCTAACTAGAGTGGTAATTCCAAATTTCATCATTCCATTGATGAATGTATATTCGGAAGTTAAATCGCCGCTACGTTTATTAATGATAACTTGATGCCTTTGAAACCCAGCAATATAGGCGCCATATTGTAGCGCTACCTACTGACTTCAATTGTTAATCGTAATATCGCAAATTTTTAATCGAAGCTTCGTCGAGATTAGTACAACCGCTTCGAATAAGTCCACTTATAAAGAGAAGCCCAGAAGATTTTATATTTCTAACATGTTTGACAACAATTTAACAAAATTCTTTAAATATTCTCCGAGCAAATTATTTCCGATTTGATACGTCAATATTATATTTCACCACAATTATCTCGTATGTATAGAATATGAAGCCCACAGAGAAAAATGAGTAAATTAGTATTGTGATAATACGTTGATATGAGCATTATTAAATTAAAAAGCATCAAAGCCGAAAAATGTAATGCAATGAAAATGATGTTAAACAAATAATAAAGACGCCGAGAGCGAGCGCCGCTGTCAAAAGAAATGAATGAATGAATAGAATGAGAAAATATGAAGTAAAAAGCCGAAAAAGAAAGAAGGACAAAGAAGAGATTTTTTCCATGCACATAAATATTTAAACAGTGTTGAACCGTTGTAATGACACTGGCGGGCAGGCTTATGAGCATACGTCTCTCCATACACACAAATATACACATGAATGTAAAAAAGAAATGTAAGCCGAAAAGCAAACAAAAAAAAAAATATAAAAAATTATAAAAATCTGACAAATATTGGCGCATCTTGACATGAAAGTGAACGCGGAAGTAGCGAAGTAACTGCGTACTTACATCAACTAAATGCGCATAAAAGAAGCGATATGTGTGTATGCATCTACCAGTATATGAGTATGACAAAGTGTCATCGGTGTGAGCGCAAATACGCAGCTCACTAACGGTACTTGCTTATGGCAAACGGTTAGAGAATTTATGGTATGTCAAACAAAGAATTTGTACTTTACTTCATTTTAAACGGGTATTTGGCAGACATTTCGGTGGCGTGGAAAATGGAAGACAAATATTTAATAACTTTCACGATTTTTATGAGAAAATAACTTTTGCACTCAACATTTTATGGCATACATATGTATTTTAGATGATGAAAGATGATGGAATTCTATGTTTAGCAGAACCAGAAATGTGTGCTAGTTTAGCAGAACTATGAAGATTTATACTTTTTTTTTTTGAAGATTTTAAAAATAGATGGCATTAAAGTGAATTTACTTCCTCATAAAATGAATGACTGGATGTTGGATGAGTGGAAAAATAAATGACTCCACTTATTCACGACTTTTATTATAGTCCTAATGAAAAAAAAAACGCTGAATTGCATGGAATTTGCTAAAACTGCACAAAGTTGCTGCATACTTTTGGGGTTGCACATAAGGCAAAGAATTTAAGATATTCTCTAGTGCCACAATTATTTTTCAGTAAAGTCTTCTTAAATTCTTCGTAAATTCTTCCTCCGAAGTAGGCTTCATCTGTATTTTGAATTGGAATATTGTGTAATTCAGAAGTTATTGGAATTAGGCTTGGCAGTGATACGATTTTAGACAAAATTTTCGATTTCCTTATTACGTACAAAATTTGTACTTAGTAGAAAATGCAAATTAAGCTTTCATAAACAAATTTAAGGTTTATGAAGAGGAGATTTGTGTAGAAAATACTCATTTAATGAAGCATAAGTTATTTTTTATTGGTTATAAATTTTAATTTTATCATTATATCATATATTTACAGTTAATGCAGCGCTAATGCAATAACAATTATTATAAAAATTGCTAAGGTGTTTTTAGTTTAAGTTTGAATGACAGATACGCCTTTAAAAAAAGCGTGGTTTGTAGCGATTGTTGTGCTTTTACTTGAAATATTATTTTAATAATTACATAAAAACGCACAAAAGTTAAGGCATTTACTATCAACACATACATATACACGTATGCTGTGTATTATGTCATAATTAGACATACTGTCACATTCCATTTCACTATTAATAACAAGTATATACTCACTTGACTTCAGGTTTTTCCAGTTCAAACGCATTTTTATTTTAAACTAAATTAAGTTAAATTGCTTTTAATTTACTCAAAAAGCTGACAATTAATAGGTATGTTGACTTACGACGCGGCGGTGCTTTGTTTTCGAAAAAAATAAATAAATAAATAAATAAAAGCGCATAATGGAAAAGTAGGAAAACTAGTTCGGCTTAAAATAGCAGAAAGAAGAAAGTGAACCGTACGCTTCAATGCTAACGGCAATGGCAATGCCAACAACTTTATAATTTTCCATATCATTTGCAAGCATTTAAGCAAGCGGCGCGCACACGCTTCCACCGATATACCAACTTCATTTTCCACCCACCAACTCTCGGCCACCAACAGTCACCGCTTAAGTGGTCAGTGGTACTGATTGGCCCGCTCACATAGAGGTACACACACATTCACAGCTGATAATTGTCGGAATTATGGCTCAATGAATGGTTTTGATTTCTTCGGCGATGACGCATGCGCAGAGTTTGTGAAATGAAACACCTGTCTTAATTAACCGTTACTAATAACACGATGCAATGCCAATAGATACGTATCGCCGTCGCGACTCGCAAGTAAATGCATACATATGCGCATAACATAGCATATCATCGCATAGCATCGCACGGCATAGAATGGCATAGTATAGCATAGCATATATGTATGTATATACATACAGTTCCGTTGCGTTTTATATACATTTGAAAATTGCATGTTAGACTAAAAGTTTGATTTTAATTTCTGTGTTTCTGTGCCAGCGTTCGGTAGCTGCGTGGTGTGTATGGAGCGCGCTGCAGCGTGTTGTAACGCTTCAGCTCCGTTCGATTCGAAAGTGGTTTCGATTTTATGTATTTTATGTATAAACATCTTTCTTTTCCTCTTTCTCTCGATCAATTGTAGCAGCACTTGTTGCTGTTGTGGTTTTGTAAATCGCAGGTAATTTGCGATTGTGGTATACGATTGAAAGCGCGGGCAGTTATTTCGATTTGAATTCCGTTGCTCATACGCCTAACGACTTATAAACTTTTTTCTTGCAATTTTTTCGCTTTTTTTGTTTATTGGATTTTCTTGTCCCGCCAGCTCATCCATCAAAATGGACGAATGTTGCAAGTAGTTGTTGTTGTTGTTGTTATTGCTGCGCGCTTTAAAGCATTTTGTTTTTGTTAACTTATTTTTATCTCAAACACAGTTGCAAGTACCGCTAATTTGCGGTTATTTTTATTTAACGAAAATCCTCTTGATTTTCCATTTGGTTTTTAAAAGAAAAAGTGAAAAGTGAAAACGCATGTTTACCACTTTGATTATATGGGATTTGACGCTGGCTGACCGGCTCTACTTGCCGCAATGCGGAGTAAAGAAAAAAGCAACAATAAAAGTGGCACAAACGCAGTTACTTGCAACGTCGATTAAATATTGCGTTTCTACTTGCATTTTGCATAAATCAAATTCAAACTAGTTTTACCGTTATTTTTGGCGATTGTGGAGAAATATCTGATGCGTTGACCTATCTTGGTTTCGGTTGAGACTTTATATTACTGTTAACGTAGCAAAAAAAAATAAAAATCTATGAACCTAGGTCGGAATATTGAACTCTTTACTAGCTCGAATATTTCACATTTGATGCTCATGTTTGGAACTTTTAAAAGCTCAACTTGCTGATTCACCACAATTCTAGCTTTATAAACAAGTGGAAACCCCTTCGAAAATATTTATAAGCTCCTAAAAAATAAGGTACTGGTACGTGGCAATGAGAACATTCTATGAATCTATTTTATGGGAATCTTCTATTTCGGGTAGTCGAGGTAGGATTCTATGGGAGATTTATGAACTTATACAGCTGAAACGGGAACAGCGAATATCGCTTCTAATGGAGCGATGAACAGTATGAACTATATATAACTATGTCAACATACTAAATGCTGCAGTCACGTTGGTCAAGACTTGTCAAGACACGTTGCCTAAATTGCTGTTCCTGCTCCACAATATGCAGTTCGATACCAGTTAGAGGTGGCAAAGACGCTGGATGGATCAAATTGAGAAAGGGCTTTTTGTTTCGAATTGAGTTCAACTTGCGAAGCGAAGAATAAACCAGTACGCAGTTATAATGAGGAAGAATCCAGCTCGTCGCTCGATTCTTCAAAGTCTCTTTCTTTTTCGTTCTGTTTGTGAAATTGTTACTTCCCCATACATTGGGCTATCTATCATTTTACCGTATAATAATTTTTAATTTCGCCTCGTTTTCTATTTAAAAACCTACATATGTTATATAGTGCACACTGTGTGGTATCAGGATGTTATTCCTAGTTCTTGGCAATTCTAAGTTACTGTCATACTTTGTTTTTATTTAAAAAAGTTTGATTGGTATACTTCGAGCTAATTAATGAGATAGTTTCTCTGTTATCATAAATTCTGTAAAATGCCGTTGAGCCAAATTCAGCTGTCATCAGAACCATTTTAAATAAGGTAATATTTATTTTCTACGTAGGAGTTCAAATTCAAATTCAAATTCTTGAGTTCAGATTTCTGTAGGAAATAGGTTAATGATTTCATTTTAAGTGGCATATAATGTCAGCAGAAATACACCTGTAGCATCGATGTTTTATATGTCGGACATAAAAGCGTGTACTTGTTATATGCATATTGTTTTTGCTCAGATTTTTAACATACATAGGTCTCTAAGCTGATTGATTTTTTATAATTATCACGACGACTACGCATTTTGTGTCTTATCATATTGATTGACAGCTGACAATATTGAAGTGACATATTTACCGATCAGCTTTTTGGCATTAACCGGTCGGTGTCGGCTTACTTAAACTTGAAACTAGAAAGTATTTAATCCTTTGACCCTCTCGCTCTTTCCAGAATTTCGGCTGGCTTTAAGCCAAACGCCTTAAAGCATTGTAGACATCAATATTTTGGTTCAAATATATTTGAATAATTGTGTCAAAAATTCAAATTAGCTTGCTACCCTAAGGCCTACAATCACTCGGACAACTTCATTTCACTACAGAATAAGTAACCTCTTCCAAGAGATTGACTTTAAATGCATTAGTAACAAACAATATTGCAACTGGAGTAATAGCGATGCTTACTATGCCACCGATTCTACAGGGTGTCTCGAAAGAACTCGCTATTTTTAAATAAATAAATAAAAAATTGTGTTGCCGTTATTTATAATAAAAAATAGATGTGGATATATAGAAAAAGAACATGCTGAAGAAACCTTATCAAATAATAGCATTGTTAATTTTTTTCAAAATTATCGATAAAGTTTTATAAATCACTCGCGTCAGATCATTTTCATAAACTCGAAAATATACCATAAAGTAGTTTTCAGAAAATTTTGTTACCATCTAAAGAATGTTATTTTCTTCTTCATCGAAGTTAAAATGTTATTAGAAAATTCCATACTTCTATTCTATAGTTCTATAAGTCAAATAAGCATTTTTCAGGCAAATATGTTAAATATAACTTAAAGTTTAAAGCATACCGAGACACCCTATCCAAAAACTACCCTATGCAAAAGCAAAAATTAATAAAAAATTTTAAATACACGTTCTCACTGAAACACCCTGTAATTACTGTACGTGCAGATTGAAATTTAAACCCCCAATTTGTAACAAAAAGTCGCACAAGCAAGCAAAAGAGCGCACAAAAACAATGCGCCCGAAGCACACCTGTAGCTGACGCCACGTTTTTGAGTCACCGCCTTACAACACATAGTGCTTCCAAACAAAAACAAAAACAAAAACACGGCAACAACTTCAAAGTGTGTACAAAATTTTACACAAATAATATTTTGTGGCCGTATCCTTTCCACTTTTCACTTGAACATGAATTTTTACATTATAATTTTTTTTTTTTTCTTGACAACCTCGTCATCATTTAAGAATTGTTATGGCGATCGTGGCGGTGATCGCTGATCGCTGATCGCATACTAATAAACAAAACGCTGCTTATGCACATATTCAACTGTGCAGGTAGGCTACGCTTTGCGTTCACTCTCCACACTCTCGACACTCGACACACTCTCGGCACACAACATTCTATGGCCTTTTACGGGCTGATCGCGCAACGCGCCATTAAGCGATCTGCCGGCTAGCTCTGTGCGGCACATTTATGACTTTACAAATTGTTTCGGTTATGGGTCACGAATTATTTTTCGTTTAAATTTCCGTTGTTCGCCCTCTTCATTCTTAGTTTCATCTTGCGAACGCTGTGAATGGCGTTGGCGCACTTTTGCCATATTCCATATTTTTTCCCAGCCCGTTGCCAGGCAGGCGCACACGACCTATTATGAGTGAGCTTTTAAAATTCTTATTGCTTTTTCGGACACATGTACCATACACATGTATGTTGCTATTGTTGTTGCTGTTGTAATCGCATTCGAGTACACGCTTTGTTTGTACAGAAATTTGTTTTTGGGTTATTGGCGCTATTCAAAGTTGATCTTCACTGATCTTTGGCTACCTTCCAGACATACAAATTTTACGCTTTTTGTTGCTGTTGTTTTTTCATTTCATTGCAATTTGACGTGAGTTTCAGTGTTCTCGTTTTCTTTTCCACTTTTTGTGTTTACAAATTTCTTGTTGCCGCAGTCCGTTTTTAACGATTTGGTTTACGTGCCGCGTTTCATTGAACAAGAGTTTTCTTTCAGCGCTTGTGTCTGGGAGTGTGTGTGTATTTGCTGATCTGTTATTTGTTCGATTACTGATTGCTGCCACAAATTTAATGAGTTGCCCTTGAGGTGATCGGCGAACTGAGAACGGTAAGGTTAGTCAATGTTAAGTGTCTTTACGTTTATTGATCTTGGCTGTGGCTCGAGTTCTCATAAGGGTTCATGCAAAGTTTACAGATCGAGTATCTATAAAATACGAAAACAACTTAGTATTTTTATCTGCTTTTTGTTTAAAATGTTGCTATTTTTCCATTAGGCTCTCAAAACGTCTCAGGACGTATGCATATTATTTCATCTGAATTAGTATACTGGAAATTAAATCTTACTTACTGAAAGGTACCCTATAATATATCATTTGAACCGTTTCAAGGGAGGGTCACTACTATTAAATTCAAATGCTTTTTAGTTAGATCAACATTCAAGGGACACGACAATTGGTTCGTGAGATATAGCATTTTTAGTGACGCAGATTTTGGTATTTCAAAAAAACATGATGAAAAGGAATATCGTGTATTAATGAAACACAATTTTTTAATAAAAATATGAATGTTAATCGGAATTTGTGCCATGCTGAACAACCATTCATAAATACATTTTGCTAAATTCCACGCAGATCATATGAGCATGATGACGAAATGGGTGCCTCTCGAGCTCACAATCTTCAAATTTCGTCTCAGCGAGGTTTATATAAAAGGATTTTTATCGAGGGAAACCTTTTAAAACACAAAACCAGATTGGCTTAATATTTGTCAGTGTGGCGAATATGTAACCAAAATTCGCTGGGTCGTCGTTTAAATTTGAACTGAAGACAATGTTAATTGCTCATGTTCTTTTCTGCATTAGAACCTTCCAGTCAGTCATAAATAAAAAGGATGTTAGGTCGCTCCATAATAGTAGGAGATCCATGGGGATGGAGCGGTTTAAGGGTTAGAGCCAAGGGTAAAGCCAAATTGTATTTATAAAATTCAGGAAAGAAGATATTCAAAGTAAGCGAGAGAAAACAGAATAAGACATAAACGTGGAATAAGATAAGTCAATATAATCGGGGGAAAAATATTTTAGTTTATTGATATTTGATGGATTTATTAGGCAGATATATAATACGGATATATTTATAAATGAATTTTATAACATTACAAAAAAACCTTGTAAATTAATGTTGTGACATAATAAGAGTATCGAAATTGACAAGTAGACTTTGGATTATCATCTTTACAAGATATACTGTTCTAGTTAACCTTCTTAGCAAAGGGGGAGTTGTTTTTTAGACTTTAGAGTAAGGTCAAACATTCTTGACGAATATTTCACTTAGTGAGCAAATCTCAGATGGTCGAAGTAGTGCCAAATATTTATAAATAATTTTAAGAGACGAAATAGTGGAGAGCTTTGATATTAAATGGTAATTACCTCTCCTTTTTAGCAAAACGTACCGGAAAATGTTTGAGCGGTCTATGACTTTCTTATTTTAAATATAACTTTTTCTTTTCCTACCGTTTTTTTAGACTTACATCTATTAATTCCAGCAAGGTTTATATATAAACTATGTTTTAGGAATTTCTGTGTATGATGAGCTAACTAACGCCCATAATTTCTGACGTTTCTCGCAACAGTTAATACAATATACTTAAAATAAACACGTACCTAATTACGTCCTAAATAGAGCAGTTTCAATTAACTAGGTTAAAATTAGCCATAGGAAAACATCAAACCTTAAACAAGCGCTGCTAACTAAAATTTCGAACAAACAGAGCAGCTCCAATATTTTGTAACCAAAGCTTCGCTAATGAAAAGCTTTCCCTTGGCGTCGCTCAAATTCACATCAAGCCACCCACTAATTAGAAACAAATCTACCGAAAAAATTAGACTGGACTGCTAATCGGCTAATAATGGCTGCTTGACCACGGGGTCTTATGAGCTTACCTTTACTACTACCACACACACACACACACATCCAGCTATACATATAACTGCACATAAATTGAATTTATTTACAAATTTTCAGCAGCTGACAGCATTTTAATAGTGCTCATGAATTCAAAGTCGCACCGTTGGTTGCAAAAGCCCCTTACAACTACACATGCGCGCTCACATGCAACGCTGGCTTCCCGATTTCTGCCATTGCTGCCATTGCTGCCAACGCTGCGTGCGGCCTTGATTACTTAATTAAATGCCAACAATCACGGTGCATTAAGTCGCTGAGTGGCAGTGGAGTAAGCCACAATTACCCGCATGAATGCAACAATAACAGCAACAAAAGCGAGGAAAAAATGAAATAGACAAAAACAATAACAATAACGCCGCAACAACAACAACACCAGCCACGAACGCCTACAATTGCACATTGGCTCCATGGGTGCTGGTAACATGCAACACTTGCAACGACTGCCATTTAATGCTTACAATAATAACAACAACAACAAACAACCACAGCAATGTGCCAACAATGGTGCCACTGTTGTTGCTGTTTCATTGGCGAAACCGCCACATGCACAACAAAGCGTATCAACTTTAATCAATCAGCAACAAAATACGGTGAGCCACATGCTGCCAACAACAATAACAACTAACATGCATAGGTATAGAGCGTCAAATAACAATTGCTGGCACGAGGCGTTGTTGCAACTCATGCGCTCATATACATAGACAGGCGGTGGATAACAGAGCAGAACGGAGTACGAAAATCTATGTTCACGGGGGAGCACTAACATTCGTCAGTATGCATGTGTATGTGTGTGTGTGTGCATATTGCGTGGGTAACTGGATATCGGCTGGCAGCCGCAACGATCACCATTGTTGCCAACAATAAATTATGCCACAACAAGCCAGCAATTGCAGCGATTTCACAGTACTTACAGCAGGCAACAACATCACAGCAGTATGGAACAACAACAATTGTGGCAGTGAATATGTGTGGCAAGCATGCAACCATAATGCCGCCAATTGCAACTAGTTGCCGTGTGGCATGTGGTATGCGGCAAGTAGCAAGCGGCTGTGAAATGCGAGCGACGCGCCGCACTGCGCCCATAAAAAGTTCAAAGCAGTCAAAATGTAACGTTAACGCGAACGTCAACATTGGCACTTAGAATGCGGCTGCCAGACACATACATACAACAACAACATAGATGCTTTTACAAAAATAAAAAAAAAAACAAAAAAAAAAATAAAAATATAAAAGTTGTGGCAGCCGCAGAGGCAGCGACCGAGACCCTCGCGTCGCGTGTGTGCAACTGTTTTTGGCCGCATGACCATAGTTTTACATACACACACCCATACATACATGAGCACATATTACTATTATTATGGTTGTTTTAGTTGTTGTAGTTTGGCATTGGCATTTGCTGCTGGCAATATGCTGGCATGCAACAACAAACAACAGCAAGCTATTTAGATACATTACTCTGCAACGTTCAACTGTAATGCAGTGTATTTAACTATAACACGCATGTGTAGGTGTGTATGTATATGTGTGTAACTGTGGAAATTTGAAATGCATCGCTTTAAATTCTATAACAAATTTAACATACTCATTTTCCTAGTGAATGTGGCCTGCAGCGTGCGCGCTCATCTCACAAGCACACATACGCACACACACATAAACACAGACAAATATTCAACTCCACTCCCTTGCTGCTCAGTCGGCCCTGTCGTTTCGTCACACTGCACACGTCTGCTCGAATTCGCATAATCACCAGCTGGTAACCCCAACTGCTGAGCTGCCACTGTTGCTACAACAACAATAAAAGAACAACAACAACTCCTACTTAAGTTAACTTCTCATTCATTTTGCCTCACTTTACGTCAAAGTGGGTTAAGATCATTAAAATTCGTTGCAATTTCAAGTATGCAATGTTGTTGTACAAAAGCTATTGCTTTGTTGTTGCTATAAGTAGCTGCTGGTTAGTAGGTGAATACTGCAACAATGAAAAGTCAACACTAAAGGGGAAAGAACGCTCCTCGCCGGGAGTGAGTGCTCTCAAGTATGCACTCATTAAACTCAATGAGAATTCACTGCTTGCTGCTTGCTGCTTACTCCACTGTCAGTTTGGCAAATTAGCTGCATAATAGTCGCATCTTAAAGCCACTTTCCTCGTATACATGGAGTAAATAATTGCAAATGTAAGGCAGTATGTACAATATTTATGTGCTACATGAAGTGCATTTTTGAAATTTTTCGGAGCAAGTGGAAATATAGTCAAGCTCAAACATTTCATAATTGCTGTGAAGTAAGCAAAGCTCAAGTCCGGGCTGGAAGTGCAATGACGAATTTTATAGGGAAGCAGGAAATTGTTTGCAGTGTGAAATTGCTGCCTAATACCTTTGATGAATAAACAATAAAACTACCGAAGCGTAATCTTTGAGAAGTCTCTCACTTGGAAGTAGCCAAAAAAGAAGAGCTCTTTCCTTCTCAATTCATTCAATTCATTCAAAGTCAGATTATTCAAGATACAAAGCTTTAGTGAAACCAATTCTGACGTATGCGGCATTAGTATGATGGCCGGCTTTGGGAATGAAATGCAACATAAAGAAACTAAGTAGAATACACAGAAGACCCATTAAATCGTTTACTTCGTAAATAAGTTGCCGTAGGTTAGGAAATTTGAGAAAGCTGTATGTTTAAAACCAGCGGAACAGGCCATACTGTGAAAACTTCGGCTCAGTACGTCATATTACATCTTCTGGAGGTTGAATTTCAATTAATTTTTCGTTGAAAAACTTGACAAGCATCTTCCAATTGAAAAACTGGGCATTAGAAAAAACTATGGAACGGATAATATGAAATACAACCATTTCGTTGATTAACACAACATCGTATTATTATAGGACATGGGACATACATATTATATTATGTTATAGGACAATGGGAAAACACGACAGGATATGTAATATTTTGATGGGTCCCATTTTTCGAAGGACCCATGAATATTTAGAAGCCACAGATCCACTGTCTGTCTCATAGACAAATTTGCAACCCTGAAGACTTTTTTACATACAATTAGATATAAGGATCAGAGCAAACTTTTTAATAACCTTGGAATTGATCAAAATTAAGAATAGTTAGTACAAAATATATGAATATTAATTTTTTGCAGAAAAGAAATTAAGGTTTAGTCGTCAATTGTGTAATTTGTCGATTCATATATATAGATATGTACAATAACTTCAGTCGTTGTTAAATATTACTTATACACATATATATATATATATATACAGATAGAAAAAATTAGTTTGAAGAGCTTTCTAATTGTGGCATGTTGTAATAAACTTTGTATATTTCTTCTAATTTTCAGATTCATCGATATTGCGCACAGCTCCAAAATGTGGAGCCCTCAAAAAGGTCCTACACGATTGTGGGACCTTAGGTTTAGTCATATATTTATATTACATTTAATGGTGAGTAAAATAAATAAATCAAAATAATATTTATAAAATTTCATAAAAATTCAAGTTTCAGTTAATATAATTAGCGTATATTTATGAATAGTATATAAATTCCTGGTGCTTTTATCGGAAATATTTTTTTTATAAACACGTTCGGAGATTTTCCAATATCTCTGAGAGGCGTCCGCTGTTAGTACAATATTTTGTAGCATCGAATAAAACTCCGGTTGCCATCCGATTATATAGAACTGACTGACGTGGGAACGTCTATACCACGTATACTAAGGCTCATTTGGTATTCTCTTCTAAGCCAATTAAGAAATTTTAAATTTGGAATGATACTAAATGTCTCGACATGAAATAAATCGAAATTATGCTTGAACACAAACCGATTTTCCGTTTCCGATTGAGGCGTTCAGCGCTAACAAAGAAAATATTCTGGAGCATTTCCTTATCAGCTCATTATTTTTCACAGGCATACTCAGATTCATATTACTTAGTTTCCGGTGACGATTTGAATGTGTGTGTCCGTTATGTGAAATGTTGGGTTGCCATGCCCAAGTGGCTTAAACAACTGTTCCTCGTTTTTATTCTTATTTTAAGCACTTTAATCTTTAAATTGAATTAGCTCCCTCTTTTTTCTTTCCTTTTTCTATGCACTGAACAAGATCATATTGTGTCTCATTATAATCTAGTTTATGGCTCCATCATTGTAACATATCCTCTTAAGTGGTAACACTTCCTCCAACTTTTAACAAGCACTTCCTGGCAAAGTCTGGTCCATATCTTACACATTACTTTATATTTGCAATAAATTAAGAGAAAAGTTTGCCATGAAACTCGATAATTTTATTTGAGGCGTACCGTTATTCGGTAATTTGAAATGTAGTGTTGTAATATAAATTTTTTTTTTCGTTATTTTTATGCCTATTCACACACATACATACACGATACTTGTAAGAATGCAAACTTTGGCTTGAGAAACAGCCGGAAAGGAGCAGGAAAAAAGTGCAGCACAACTAATTGGCAGACATGCTGGCTCCACTTAGTCTTCGCGCAACAATTTTATGGTAATAAGTTCTGGTGGAATTCCGCAAACAAACAGGCACAGCATGACAACAAATAAACACATGCACATGTGATCTGCCTATATAATACCCATATCTATATAATATATATATATATATATATATACGACGTATACTATACGTCAATTTACATAGTAGTGGTTTAAATAAAGTCTACAAAAATATGGCAACAACACAACTTAATAACGAGATATTGCTACTTTTACTACAAAAGCACACACACTTACATACATACACACGCATAGGCGCACAACTAAAAAGTTGCCGTTGCGAAAGTCGCCAGCCAGTTGCATGCAACTCCAGCCACTCTTCAAGTTCAATTAAGCTAACGCTGTTGAAAATCCAGCAAATGATTGGCTTAATTCAGCCACCGCTCGCTGGCGCTGCCACTGCCACTGCCACTGATTGCCGCCACCGCCAGCTGTCACGTGTGTGTGTGTGTGTGTGTGTGTGTGTGTGTGTGTGTGATTGCTGCTGCTGAATTGTGCGCACTGTACGACAGCAATAAAGACTGGCGGCGCATGTGGCAGGCACAGCCTCACGCACAGGGGCCGACTAAATGCTTGCCACATTGGCTGCTCCGGCTGCCTATGAGCCGTCTCCGCACTCCACTCCTCCGTACTTATATGGCAATGAATGCACGTAGGTGCTGGTATGCGTACTGCTACACATCCAGTATTTCCTGCTGCCAACATTTAAGTTGACATGAAATTGGCCAACATGCAAAGTGGCCAAGGCAAGTGTGTCGGGTATGTTAATTTGGCAATTTCATTATTTAGTTGCTCATTGGCGCACTCTCGCCCGACTACATTTTGCTACTTTTTGCACTATGTGCAACTATGCATTTGCTGTTGTTATTGTTTGTATTTGTGTTTTTGTGATTGTTGTTGCACATATGCATGCATGTTGCAGCAGCTGTTGCCTGTGTTGTCCGCATACCACTTGCCATATGTGAATTTATTGTTGCGGCGTGTGCGCTCGGGTGCGCTCGTGTTTGACGGAAGCGCGCGGTGTAGCAACGTGAAACGAAAGGCAAAACGTGGAGCCCCACAGATGGCGAAATATTCTCTGCTGCTATGCACATTTTGCACTTAGCTTGCGTATTTGCTTGTGGATAGTCATTCAAAATCTGGTGGATTCTTCGAAAGGAGCGTCATTTGACAGCAAATTCGTATAATTATCTCAAAATCCGACTCCTTAATGAGAGACACAGAACAATGAAAAGAGGTGTTTGGGGGCATATGGCAACTCTATAAACTCTAAAACCAATTAAAAACAAAGTTAGGTCAACAAATAAAATATGGGGATTTTTTTTTTAAATTTATATTTGTTGAAATAAAAAGAATATCTGCTTTGAGCAAATAATGAATTAGCACTTAGCAATTAACAACCTAAGCAACACTAGCGGTCTAATCAATCTTGTCCAAATTGGTACTAATGATATGCAGTCGTATACGGGCGACATAGCATAGTTAGCTCAACCACTGTACTCTAATTCACTGCGAAGAGCTGGTACTATATCAAATCTTTAGCCATTCGCCGATATTGGAATATGCAGCTTTTGAGTGGGTAAAGTGCCTCAACACAGCTGGTTCATACTCTTGTAAAATCAAAACCCAATTTCAACACAGCGCAAAACATATAAAAAATGGAGATAGTCGAGGAATTTTACTGCAATGACTTAAAATTTTTCGCGGTTTTCTTTTTTTTTTTGGAAAACACACCTCTTCCTGGAATGCCAACATTGAATCCGATACCATCAACGAAATAAAAACAAAACGTATTTATGAGCTGTCTTCTCTCTACTGTAGCAATATTTCAACGTCTCCTCTCCCCTAGGACATAGTTTTTACGGAAAAAAGACAACCCTTAAGAAACATTCTGTAAGTAAAAAGTCGAGAGCAATATGGTTATATATTAGAACTAGCTTCGTCACAATTCTCCACAGAGTTTCAACACCCGTAGTAGTTGTCATCAGGTCAAAAAGCCAACAACGAAATATATCTCTATGTGAATGAGTGACTGAAACGTGTGTTTAGTGGAAACTATTGCTTTTACTGCTCATTAGTCTTCACAAATAAAACGTCTACAATTGACCATAATCAAATAATATTGGAAAGTGAACACACAAATGCGCTGATGTTCCAGGTTAAACACCCTTTTCGATTTTTATGCAACAAGCAGCTGATATGTTAAGATAAGAGCTGAGGTAATAATCAGCATTAGTTGTTGTTGTTATCGAAATGCATAATTGAAAGTGCAAATTTCAGGTGGCACCGGTGCCAACCAAATGACAATCAATTATTGATATTATACTCGCTATGTAAAAAATAAAAATAGATTTCAGTACTTCAGCAAGTACAGATGAACAATTTATAATTGCTATTAATTGCTGTTGTTAATGGTTGTGTTCATTAATTTATATACTTGTACGCATCTGAGGATATATATGTACATATGTAATAAATATTATAATATTTATGGCCTGGTTATATGATGCGGAAATCGCATATATTCCAATAATTGTGTAAACTTGACTTCGAAGCAATGAAAATGTTGACCGTAGACAGCTTTATAAATAAAAGATTAATCTAAGCCTTAAGCTTTTGTAATTTTTTGTTGTATTTGTTGTTAATTTGTTGTTTTTTTATTGATTGTTGTTGTAGCAGCATAAAAAATAGCCAAAAGTGGCGACAATCCAAGGCTGAACAGAGATAAATAAGACTTCATTTCGGTTACTTGCTTAGACCAGACTGATTTATACATATATTATATAATACCGAGGTATTGCATAATAACAATTAATAATAAACTGAAACTAACTGAGTGATATAAATAGTAAAATGTTCAGATATACAGGAATATTACTCCCACAAGGTTAATATTACGTGAACATGGGGCACTTGTACAATAAAAATGACGTAATAACCTTGTGGGACTAAGTTAATATAGGCTTTCTTAATAACAGATGTTAGAAACTTTCTAAAAGCGTTCCATATCGTCAAGAAATCTACTGTAGTGTGGTAAGTAGGTGACTGGTCCAAAAGAAAGAACCCTTCGCCTTTATAATTTGTTTGGATTTTCGGAAAGAACGAAAAGTTAGAATACACAAAAATTTGCTCTTTAATGAAGAAAATGAAGAAAATTTGAAATAGTAATTGGAATACCTAAATTTTTTGATAAAAAAATATCACTGGGCCTCCCTAAGAAACATAGAAATAGTATATGAACTTCTTGGAAAAATCTTTATTCAGAAATTCTTAACATGGCATCATATGATTAGGTAGGGAATAATCGCTGCCTTTCGTTAAGTAACTTATACACGTAATTTTTCTAATTTTTAATCGAAATTAAAAATATAATATAATTGTGTAGAAATTTGGAAAGATGGCAAATCAGAGATATCTCCAAATCTACTTTATGACCATCAACTAAACTTTGTACATTTCTTCATAAGATATGTTTTAGTATCATTGGTTTTTGAACAGAAACATATCAGGATTCTTGATTTTAAAATCTAAACCGGTATTTTTCACTTCTTTTAAATTTTACAACCGATGCGAAAGTAAAACATATGTAGTAAAAACTAGACTTTGATTTCTTCTCGAACTCGGCTACTAATTGAAATCACTTTTCGCATTGTTTCTGCCAACTAAATTGAAAAATAGGAGACTGTAAAATATTTATAATCAGCGAGCGGCAACACAAAGTACGAGTGCAAAGCCGACATTGCAGAGGTTATCTGCGATCTTTTGAACTGTCTGACATGAAAATTGCATTTGCAATTATAAATGAATTAAACAAGCACATACTCTATGTGGCATGCAGCATGCAGCAAGCCTCATGCCAAAGTGTATTGAAGAGCGGCGAGTACTAGACGAGAGGCGAGTTGTTAGTGCGAGCAAAAAAAAAGAAACAAGTAGAAACTCCGAAGTAAGTCAAGAAGCTGCTAAAAGCGAACTGCATACAAGCAAAAACGAAACGAGGAACTTTTTCCAAACCATTTTCCCCCATTTTCCTGTCCAAGATTTTTCTCATTTATTTGCTTGCATCTTTTTTGCTTCTTTGCAACAGTGTACTCAACTTTTACACGCGCATAATATTCTTTTAATTTATAATCAGGCAGCAAAAATGTTGCATCGAGCGCGTTGCAAGCGGTAGGTAGCACGCGAAATAGGGTCAAGACACAGTTGCCACATTCGCCAAGAATCGCACGCGCACTCACTTACACACTCACTCACTCACTCACTCGCTTACCCACTAAATTCATTCATTCACTCGCACGCCAGTCACTTAACACTCATTCGCGCGCGGGGCAGCCCGCCTAACGTGCCGCTAACCGTGGCGACTGCAGCACGAACTTAAGCTGACACAAAGACAATGCGCGCGCGTCTAAATGCCTGATTGCTTGGATGTCGGTGTGCCGGAATGCCAGTGGGTTGAGTATTCCCGAGGCAACTCTGCGCGTGGCATGCACACATACGGAGGTGTATGTGTGCGTGTGTCTTGGCTTTCTGCGCCAGCAGTCGTGCGAATAATATTAATTAAAATTATACAAACATATTTTTGTTGTTGTTATTGTTGTTGTTGTAATTTTTGCAGCATTAACATATATTTGAATGATGTTACCCTCTTATCAACAACCTCTTATTCATTTACATTGCAACCCGCATTGATGTCTTATGTTTAATTTTCCTTTTTTTCCACCATCTGCTTTCAGTTTAGTTTAGTCTTAGCTGGTAATGAATTGTGGCCCATGGAACGGCCGGAGGGAATGCCAAACATAGTCTCTTTAGAAGTGATGTGCGGTAAGGATCATATGGATGTACATTTGACATTTTCCCATCCATTCGAAGGCATCGTTAGCTCAAAAGGTACTCATTTATTTTTTTTTTTTTTGTGCTCCTTTAAATACCTTTTTATTTATTTATTTTTTAATTATTAACTGACATCCATTAATTATATTCGCCACAGGACAACACAGCGATCCGCGTTGCGTTTATGTGCCGCCGTCGACGGGCAAAACGTTCTTCTCATTTCGGATATCGTACTCACGCTGCGGCACGAAGCCAGATTTGCATGGACAATTTTATGAGAATACGGTGAGTGATGGTTTCGCAACCAAGGGATTGAAAATAATTACGTAAAAACAGTATAGTAAACGAAGACATGATGCAATCATATTAAGATTATTTTGTCACTATATAGAAGTCTGATACAAATTAAGAATTTAGGTAGAAAACTTCAATTATACTCTGTACAAAGTCTCTTATTAGTTGCAATGCATTGCAATGACCTTTATTTAATCTCAAAGAGTTAAGTTTGCACTGAAAGAAACCAACCAAGTGAAGCTAAGTCCCTCTGCAATTAACTTTTTCAACTCAGAGAGGCCTTTCCTCCTCTACTAGCCTCAGCTGATTCCTTAAACAGTTCTTTCAGAGTACGTGAGTGTTCAAAAAAAAAAAACGGGAATTTTCCTTTTGGAAAAAAAGATTTATTCATTGGTCTACATTAATGTTGCCGCCTTCAAAATAGTCTCCATTCGATACTATGCACTTACGCTAGCGCCTCTTCCAATCGTCGAAACAATTCTCAAACTGGATTTTGAGATAGCCTTTAAGCATCTCAACCTCGGTGTTTCGTTTTGCTGTACTAAATTGGCATCACTATATAGTTCGTGCAGCTCAATTTTCGGTCTTATACAAGAATTTTTACAGCTAATGAATAAAACTGCACAAATCTTTCCTAGAACATACATCTCAAATACTCAAAAATCCCTCTGATCGTATATTGACATCGTTAGGGCTGTTAGAGCGAACATAATATTTATAAAGTGTTATGTTAGCTAGTGGAGCAAAAGTCTTTTTTTTTATAGAAATTTGTCACTGAACAAACGCTTCTCTCTGGATTATTATAAGTAAGTATGTGAATCGGTTTTTCCCGAGTATTTGCACAAATGTCTAAATAGAACCGGAAATTGAACCAGTCCTTTAAAAAGTTTAAAAGGTAGTTTGACCAATTTTTAATAGAGACAATATTAATTTCCTAGGTTAAATGATATCAAAATCGGTGTAACAAACTCATCCAACACTGCAAGTACAGTGCGGTCCGCCGAACTGATCAGATACAAATTTTTTGCTTCACACCCCTGATTATAAGACTATCTGTTAGAAAACTATCCTATTTAAACTCAATTGAACAATGAACTAAGTTTGACAAGTCTTGCATGTCTCTTTCATTAGGTAATCTTTTACAAACGGCTCCCATAGATAGGCCGTGCAAAAGTGCAGTGATAACTGTGAAAGTTTCGAACAATAACTGTTTCTAAAGTTTTTCCAAAAATATTTTAAAAGACCGCATCTATCTAACCCATAATATTAGTCAACGACTAAAAAAGAAGAAAAAATTGGAGAAAAGTGTAGATAACTAAAAATTTAAAAAATTTGCTGAGAAGTATTTTCATAATCAAAAATATAATGAAATTGAGCAAGTTCTGTAATTTTTGAACAACAAAATATTTACTTTTAAAATAATAGGTGGTTGTGCAATATGATAAGGATTTACTGGAAGTTTGGGATGAGGCGAAACGTCTACGTTGTGAATGGTTCAATGACTACGAGAAGACCGCATCGAAACCACCAATGGTTATTGCCGATTTAGATGTAATACAATTGGATTTCCGCGGTGAGTTGAAATAATTAAATTTATTTTTTGGTTAAAGTAGTTCAAGTATGTTCGCTGTTATAAAAAAAACTATCATGCTACTTTTCAAATATTCATCTTCTATCTCTTTCGTATAGGCGATAATGTGGACTGTTGGATGGAGATACAGCATGGTAAAGGTCCATGGGCGCCGCCAGTTAGCGGTATTGTGCCGTTAGGTTCTACACTTACACTTGTGGTTGCCATCAATGATTATCGCGGTAAGTAGTCTTAACTTTGTAAGGTATGGGAGCTATTAGTAGGATTACAGCGGATGTGTTTTTATGCAGGGTATTTCAAAAGCTAATACATTTTTATAAAGAATTCTGAGAGATGCGTGATGTGGGATTATATTTTAAAATCGTTTCAAGGAATTGTATATATATATATACACATATATAAGTATTTGTGTCAAACTTATGAGAATTATGTGGGATTATGTGGGATTATGTAGGAACTTCCTGTTTGTGAAACCACTAAAATGAGATTTTCAAATATTGTTTCTTTTGGAACACATTGTCTGGTTTTGTGGCTTCTTCAAGTTAACACTTTATTGTCGATTATATTAGCTATTGTAATCGTAAACGCATAGTTGCATTTGGATCACCTTATCACAAGATCGTCATCGGCAACCACAATAAGAAGATCGTATTTCGTTTACACTGTTCACGTTCGCCTTATTAATATCTTTCTCTTTATTTTCTGCTCTAAAAAACTCGGATTTACCACATCAAAGCTAGTGACGTTTCGAGTTTTCTATAATTAATGGGTGAATTCCACGGTACTTTTATGTAGTTTTTTGCAATTACTCCATGTATTAATAAGATGTCTTTACTAGCAGTGAAAAAGAATTAAGGCTTGATCGAATTCCATATAAGAGGTGAATAAATATAATATATCTACAATTGAATATAAGAAATTTAAAATTAAGTTACTTAAGAAATAAGATAAAGATCTACGAAAATTTCCGCTAAAACAGGATGATCATGAAAACTTTAAGAGAACAAACAGATTAACTGTTTCGAGAAAGAACGTAAAAAGTATAAAGCAAAAATTATTGTAAATATTTGTTTTATTTTCTTAACAAATAATCCGGAAGGCCTCCAACATTTCGTTAATATAATAAGCACTCCTTACCACTGAATGATAGAAACCGGTGGCCTTGGACGGTTTTGTTCCACGCTTGTCGGAGGCACTGGACGATTGGGCGCCTTACTCGGTGTTTTTGGCGGCGGTGGAAGAGAATTTATGCTGGAAGATAATTGCGATGTTGGTGGTGCTGGAAGCTTTATGCTCGTGGTCGGGTTTTGCGGCGGCGGTGGCTGAGGAAATTTTATGGTATAAGATAATTGAGATGACGGTGGATGCTGGACGTTTGCAGTAGGGTTTTGCGGCGCTGGTAGTGAAACCTTTAAGTTGGGAGATAATTGAGGAGATAGTGGATGCTGGCCGTTTGCAGTGGGGTTTTGTGGTGGCGGCGGAGGAATTTTTTCGTTGGAAGATAATTGAGGAGATTGTGAATACTGAATGTTCTCTGTTGGAGTTTGTGATGGCGAAGAAGAATATATATTACTCGGATTTTGTGGTTGCGGTTGAGGATTATTTATAGTTGTAATTGGAGTTTCCAGTGGTGATTGAGGAATATTAATAACCGAAATTGGATTTTGTGGTTGTGGTTGAAGATTCGTGGATACCACAAACGAACTTTGTGAGGATACCGTTGATACTGTTGGTGCAACGTCTAGGTTGGAATTACTGGGAACGTTCACGTGGGCTGAAGCAGGTTTAACCAATTCATTGATGATTGAAACTGATGGCTTCGGTCGTATAGATTCTAAATAGGATGATAGAATTGCGTTTTGACTAGCACTAAGAGTTGGAAAGAAGTTATTTCCATATTGTGTTGGTAGTAATGAGTTCTTCTCGGTTCCAAATTCGTTCCCGTTCAATTTAGCAGCATATTCCTTCATAGCCGAATATGTTGGTAAAGCTCCATAATTCAAATTTTCATCACCAAATTCTTTCACATTCAATAACGAACACTCTGCCAAGCAGATGCTTATTATAAACAATCCGACAAACTTCATGTCACCCTACACCAGCTGGCGGTTAAGCTAAGAATTACTAACCTAACTGGCAAATGATTGGTCTTATAAATAGCAAATGGTAGCTGCTCAATTTTGTTTTTCCAGGTAATTGTTTGTATAATCAGTAACAGTAGCAGTACGAGACAAGTTCAAATTCACATACTTTGTGATTTTTTTTTGCTGAACCTAAGGCAACACCAATTTCCGGTGATAAGAATATGCTGTATGCTGCAATTTGATTTCTTTTTGAGTTCGTTAGACTTGTTGTGCAAAACAGATAAACGTTGCATGAACAAATAGGTGGTGAAAGAAATGGAAAAAAGTTGGAAAAGAACAAATTCCAAGTACAACGGAACATTTCTTACGAAAATTTAATTTTTTTGTTAAGGAAAATAATTATCATAGTTTAATGAAAGAACCATTTCTTTAAAAAAAACCTAAAACTAGTTAAAAGTTTCGACGAATAACGAACTGTTTTGTACTTTATAGGTGAGACTATGGTATATTTTATTTAGTTGCACTCGATTTCATGCTTTCCTTACTAATTTTTTTATTTTTTGTACTTTCTTAATAATTGAAGTTACCTCGACGATGTGCGTGTTTCTTTTATCATTTAGCTTATTTTGAACGAAGGCCTAGGATTTTTGAGTCCTTTAGCCCACACAACATCCTTAAGGAAAACCATATCCAATACTCTATCTTAAGTTTTTGTAGTAAAACCTTAATAAATTTTTATTTTATTAATTTGTCCGTGGTTCGACGTAGAAGAAGAATACTAATGAGTCAATACAATCCATCACACAATTACAACTCATTGTTAAAATATTTTACCGGTTGATAAAGCGGGATATAATTTTGCATCGCAAACCCATCATCAACACAGAAACTTTGCGCTCTAGTGATTCTCGAGTATTCAGTTTAGCTAGTTTCAGCTAGTCTACAAATTCCTAAGGTAGCGACATCTATGAGATTATAGGATAGATACTTGAAGGAATAGTAATTGACGATAAATAGATGAGACCTGGGTTAATGCGCACTATCACGACCTACAATATTAAAAATACACCTGACCTTTCTGTCATTGACTCTTGGCCTTTGGAAAGAGTTTTCGGAAAATCCGTAGATTAACAATTACTTCAGGTTTTAGGGAAACCGCTTTCATTGAGAGGCCTTTCGAATTTTTGTGAACACACGGTACTAATTTTTGCCGGCAGGGTATAAAATCGTTTGACAAGTCACTCTGAGATGTCATACATTTTACTTCAGTCAGCAATTATGTGTCCCAAATTATGTTTGTGCTCGGAGAAAAGAAAACATATTTTATTATAATTTAAAGCATATACTTTTGTAATTGACTAATCTCCCTTTCTTCTCTTTAACCTATATTTCTAGGCGAATTCGATATGCGTGTCAAGTCGTGCGTCGCTTCCGATGGTTCCGGTCATGTTATCAATCTTTCCGATGAATTTGGCTGCGTTTTACGTCCGAAGATGATCTCGCGCTTTTTGAAGGCACGTGCGCCCGATGAGCGTGCCACCGTCATAACATATGCCTTCTTCCATGCCTTCAAGTTCCCCGACGCGTTGAGTGTACACATAAAATGCAAAGTGGAAATCTGTCGACACGGTTGTCTGGATCATTGTCAGCTCACAGGCAGCGTTAATGAGCGTAAAGATGTGCTCATGAACGAACCACCGGGCAATCAGAATGAGCTCAGTCAGGAGAGTATAGGACATGGCGGCATACATGGTGGACAGCAACCAGCGCTGGGTGGTATGCCTTTAGGTGGTGTCGGCGGCGGTGGTTTGGGCGGCGTTGGTGGAGGCGCGGGCGTTGGTATGGGTGGCGATGGTACAGGCGATCATGATATCTTCTACGATGATATTATACACAACCGCAAACAGTTGTCGTCGATCAATAGTGGCATTGCCAACATATTGGATCAATTTAATATGCACGAAAAGAATGCTAACCTTTCGCCGCGGCCGGTACATGAAGAACCCGAAGATTCGGATCTCGATTCACTATTCGGCGAAGATGAGTTAGCCGATTTGGATGAGGCACAATATATGGAATTGAAGAAGAGCGGTAAATTCCCACATGGACCACGCCAATTTGAGGCACAAAAACGTATGGGTGTGCCAATGGCCGGACCACGCTCGTTAGAGCCCAAAACAAATGACGATGCACCACATCCAATCTACCGTCCAAAAGCTGAAGCATTGAAGCGCACACGCGAAGATCACATCGATCTCTACACAAGTGAAGAATTGTTGAAGCAAAAATCGAATAAAACTGCTGACAGTGATGAACACGAAAGATCCACACACCGTCGTCGTAGATCGATCGTGATTGCCGATCGTAAAGTGCGTAGCGCCGATGTTGGCGTTAGCGGACTCTACGATGTCATCTCTGAAGCTGATCTTGCCTTCTCGCCGGACGCCAAGCAGGAAGCGGTCACCGTATTCCAGGGTAAAATAAGTGAAGACGTGGTCTATGGCATCTGCATGCCGGTGC
Source organism: Bactrocera minax (assembly GCA_021498325.1). NCBI lineage: Eukaryota > Metazoa > Arthropoda > Insecta > Diptera > Tephritidae > Bactrocera > Bactrocera minax. The sequence continues at coordinate 1,802,144 of JAKEEE010000002.1, forward strand.
CCGGCTTCAGCATACTGTTCATTGTCGTCATTTCGGCAACCATTGTTTCCGCCTTAATTGCCGGCTCGCTGCTCTATCGCTACCAGTTGCAAAAAGAGGCGCTCGAGAAGCAAACGCCCATGCCGGCGCCTGGCACTTTCGCTTCATGGATGACTTTACGCCTCTTCCGCATGCGACATATGCAAGAGCAACAACAACGACAGCCAATAGGTGGCGCTGTGGCAGCTGCGAGTGCAGTTGCGCACGAAACAGTGCAGTAGAAGGGTAATGGTGGGTGGTGGGACGCGAAAGAGTGGAAGTAGTTAAATGAAGTGTACTATGCGAAGAGCGCACTTCAAAATCTGTTTGTTTTTTTTTTTTTTGAAAAACCAATCAAAACTCTATAAAATATTTAAATTAAGTTTCCCGTATGCGCTGTGTGCGCTGATGACATTAGCTGTAACGGTGTGTCAATGACTGAAAGCACGCACACAATGAGGACTTTTGAAACGCTCAAAACAAATTAGCAACTTCCTAACTCCATTTATTGGTACTTTGTCTGTTTTCCTTTTACACGTGTAGTTGAAGAAGAAGTCAATGTGTTTATGGCACATTTGCGGGCAGCACTGCAATAGCAAATCACTAAATTACCACAAGCAAACATTTAAACACATACCAACAATATATATATATATCTCCATAAGTAACTACATCTTTATATCGGTGGCATGCATTGTGTTTATTTTTACTGAAATTTTTAATAAAATTTTAATAAAATCCGGTGCTTTTAGGTGCATTTACTTACTAGTGAATTTAACTAAAATATTTTATTTTATATATTTGAAAATAATACTTAACTTAACATCATATTATTTATTTATATATCTTTTAGCCAAAACTTCCCATTCTGTAACATTTATAATTATAAATGAATTTTAACTTAGTACATCTTTTGATTTTCAGTTTAAATTTTGTCATTTCCATTTCTTCACCTTTAATTTAAGCTTATTACTTATTTTGCAAGTCGGCAACTTAAGAGAGTTTTACGCAATATTTTTATCAATTAATTTAAATTCAAAATCTTACTTTAGTTAGCATCGGAAATGAAGAGTGTGAATTGAAAAGTCAAAATTACGTTTGTTTTTCATTTTGTTTTGTTTTTGGTTTTTTAAATCGACACTAATGAATGTTCAACACAAACGAAAATTTAAATTTATACTTAAGTCAGTTTATATTATTTATTTAAAATTATTGTAGTTGTAATTGAATACTATGATTATGACGAGAACGGACAAATTAATTAAATTAAGTAATAAATAAAAAACAATAATAAAATAAATAAAAAATTATATTGCATTTTTATTTGAAATAAAAAAAATCACCATTCATTCACCATTCATGCTAACGACATTGAACTTGTACGTAGTACTCCTTATTGACCGTTTGACCTTGAGGCAAGAATTTATGATGTACTATTCCATTAAATTCGAAGAACATTCCCGTTATTTTTCGAACATGGTGGTCTGAACTTTGGGTCGGTCCTATAAATTTGATCGATGGTATCATGGAGTATGTAGTAACTATATAGTACTATATACTATATAGTAGTACATAGTACTTTACATACAGAGTATGCAAACATATTGAAGGATGTTATGTTACCATATATGTATGTACATCTGAACAAAGAACTAGTTGATCACATAGCTAGTTGCTCCAAAACATAAACGGCCCATTCTAATCTACAATTCTAACCATACTTTTCAAAAAATTTACAATATTTTTCATATATGAGCAAAATTTTAAAAGGTTATTAACGATAGCGAGAAGCAAATATGCTAAGACTGATTATAAAATTAGTTTGTGCTCAACTCAAAAATTTCCACCAATATTCTTATATATTCTCATATACCAATGTTCTTATACTCTTTAAATACTAAATGTAAGTCGCTTAATATTATGGTTCTTCACGGCCTTTCAATTATAATATTCGATACATACATTCATCTAAAAGCATACCAAAGTTGAAAAGAGCTCATCTGAGTTTAGCCTGAAATTATGCACTAAATTGTAATTTGCGTTCCAATCAATCCTTCCTTACCGATGAAATTTTATGGAAGTGGGTAAAACAGTGCTTTTTGTTATAAAACTTCTTTTGTCATAAAACAACATTAAACAAATGCTCTTCGCACAAACTTTTTATGATTTCGATAAAACATTGCCTAAACTTTCGATTTTGCTATACTTTACTTTTTTATATAGTAATTATATTAGAGAAATTCACCAATTAAGTACCCAGCTTTTCAACGCCGTTATTTTCGCGCATAAATAATGGGAACTGAAGCACGCCAATTAGCTTGGCGACGGACATATGAATAGCCACAGAGTTGCAGTTATGATGCCAAGTACTTAACTAATGGTGTTAACAATTAATATTTTATATTAAAATTTGAAATGAAAACAATAAATAAAACAAAGTTATATACTCGCACATAGTAAATTATATTTAAATATTTTTGCTCAATTTTAATAAATAGGCATAATTAAATAGGTCAAAAGCTTATTATATGAATTTAGTTTGACTATTTATGATTGTTCGTCTTTTGATTTTTTTATTATATTTTTTCCAAATGTATATTTATAGCTTTATATTAACAAAAAAATGTATTTCAAGAATGCATTTTAAATTTGTTAATTTTACTCGATTCATAAATACAAAATCATATTGAATATTTTGAGTCAAAATAATAAATTGTTGATTTACAATATTAAATCAATTAATTTATAAAAAGATATTAATTTCTATGCTCTTTTTTTTAATAATGAAAAATTTCTGATATGTTACTATTCAAATTTTACCTAATCCTTACACTGCCGCAACCCTAAATACGCTTGTCAAACTTCCGCTGACATTTCACTAGCTTTTAATCTGTTTTCTCTTCTTTATGTGCAAATTCTAGTTGCTGCTCAGCAGCATAAATTATAAATATGAGTTATAAAGGAAATAACTCGTCCTTAACCTTCTGAGAGTTAATATTCGGCAGCCTTCCAACTACTTTAATGATTTTTCGGTGTCTTAGGCCACATGTTCGTGGTTTATTTCTCAATTTTATGGGAAATGACCTAATTTTCATTGAACACCCAATTACTATTTTTATTTGTTTATATGTTTTCTTCTAACCTTTCTAGTTTTTTATTAAATTTGCAGCTTTCTTGGTGCAGCGCTCGAACCGTCCCTTTTCATGCTTCCTTTTTTATTTTAAACTATTCTAATTGATTTTTCTTGATATAAACATTTCTCCCAAAGCCCAAATTTTGTATTCATTTTTACCGAGTAGTTAAAGAAAGTACAGCTATTGTTATAATCAACTCAGAAAGGTCGGCCAATGCGAAACGTGAACGTAATAAAGATTTGAGTTTATTTGACCAAATTTTTGGCTTAAATTGCTTTTGAAAAATAGCAGCCTTTTGTATTCAAGCATATCTCAACTCGCACTGTTTTATCACGAACTTCATATCAATAATATGCTTTTATTTTTAAAACATACCCAATTTATATTTTGATAATGAATTAAGCAGTTCATAGAAAAACGCGTGTATACAGAAGTATTTTATATTTGTTATTACAAATTATTCATATTTTATGTAACGAAATTCACAAATTATGTATATAACAAAAGTTTTGATTTAATTTGTTAGGGTTATATTCATAAAATTAGAAATAATATTTAACACTTTTATTTTTCTAAAATTTACGTGCGGGAACAAGTTGAAGAAAAGCAAGTTGAGAGGAAGAACTGTTTTATCCACATAGATATAGCGGTTCTTCATGCAGAAATAAGTCTATTTCAAAATGTAACTGAGGTATACTTTTAGGCTAAACTCCAGTAAACTCTTTATACCTTTAGCATGCTTATAGGTGTACAAATATTAAATAAATAATGGTATTTTATAAATATGTTGCATGTTATATAATATAATATTTCAACAACGTGGACATCAAACTTCCCAGTTTTTAGAAAGATTTCTGGTGGAAATATCTTTGATGGTAGTCACGTTAAAAATTTTAAATCGAGCAAATTAATAAAGTTAATAAAGCTAAAGAAAGGTTTTTGAGAAATATTCGAAATACAGCCATAGACATATTTTCAATAGAATAAGCAGATTACTTATAGCACTCCAAACCAATATCGTAACAAAATTTTGCTAATCGTAATAATAATGTTTCTTAATTTAACAAATTTTTGATATCTAAAGATGTTTTTAAGTTTCTTGTATTTTTTTTTTGTGTTAATTTTATTGCAGCAAGTAAAAGAAATTTCAAATATTTAAAAGAAAAATATTTATTGAATTGTCTTTCAAGAATACAAATAAATATGTATATATGTAAATAAATAAATAATTATTTATAGTAAATATTGTACATTCAATATATCAGAAACATTATCTCATATTAAAAAATAAATAAATTATCAATTAAATAAGTTAATAAATATTTTAACATAAATTTAACTAGTTGCTGATAATTAACGTTTGCAAAAGATTTTCAGTCGAAGAAATAACAAGCAATTATTGGAAAAGTATTCATTTTTAGTTTTAAAATAATCATAAAAATAAATATAAATTAATATTTTTTTATTTAGTCTATTTTTTATATTGGTTAAAATTTGTTTATTTATAATATTTTTTAATACTTACAAACTAATGAACGCACTTAAAATATTTAGTGACTAATTCAAGCTTGCTTTTAAGTTAAATTACATTATTTAATAACTTTGTATGTGTTTTTTTTTTTTTTGTTGTGTGGTTACTATTTTTTATTTCTGTTTTCCTTTTGTTTAACAGTATTTTATATTCATATTTTTTCTTTTTAAAAGTGTTTAAAATATAAAGTAGACAAAGTAAAGCATTATATAAAAGAGGTAAATGATGTTGTACGAGTACCAAGTACAAAAAAGAAATTTTGTAAAATTATTTGATCATTAATGTTATCAAAAAGTGCTGAATAAAGCAAAGTGCACTAAATACATACACTTAGCTGAATAATTTTTTTTCATTCATCTGCATGAAACATTTATAAAACATTCTTTAGCTCATACTTCCCGAAGTAATTTCAATACTTCCACATTCAAAAATATAAATAAATAAAACGTTTTCATATTTTATAACTGCGCTGAATTGCTGAATTAAAAGAAATTACTCAGTCTTATTACAAATGACTGAGCTAAAACAGGCAATGAAAAATAATCCTAATAGAGAATATTTTATTTAAAAATTATAGTCCGATAAAATTTTTTGGTTGAGTGTGTTTTTTAGCAATATGAAATAATTAAGAAATTATTTTATTAAACTATATTTGCACTGAATAGCGAAAAAATCAAGCTGAATTCCTTTATATCGGTTTGAAGATGCTAAAAGAAAATTGCATATAAAGTTTATAAAACATACTTAAATTTTGTGAAAGTCGGTTCCATAAAATACTGAATTGCTTGATGTTTGATTTGATTAAAATGCGCTGAATTCAAGTTGGCGAAGTTGAATCGGAAAACAGTTTAGACAAAATTAGTTTTTCTATGCTTAACACGTGCTGAATAAATTTAAAGGCGCTGAATTTGTTTACACATATATGCTAATGCTTTGCTGAACTCATTAAAATTAACGGTTATCGCGCTGAATTACTATTCCGACAATTAACCGTAATTTTGTACATATATACCATTTATTCTACTACCAATCTGTAGATAGAACTAGTATAAAGAATATGGTTGGCATATTATGAATCAATATAGCCTTTGTACAAAGGTCGCTTGGATGCATTTGAACTTTGAATATGGCTTAGCACCGGGTTTTGTTTCATTGTATACACCTTTATATTGTTCAACTTACTACAGTACTTAAGTATAGCTTACTTAAGAACTAAATATTTCCACTAAGAGCTAAAAATGTACGCACTACACTGCCACCAATACAGAAGGCCCAAACAGACTCGAAAGGCTCGTCGAAAATTATAAATTTTAACAACAAATATTCTGATTCTTAACTTTTGAACCGTCGAATAATTACATTAAACTTTGTAAAAGCGTTGAAAAATAAATATGTATGTAATTAAAAACTAAATTATATTACCCTATATGTTGTGGTCCGGAAACCCCATTTGCATATCTTAACTAACAATCTGCCATCTGAGGCACTTGCAAACGAAAGAAGACTGTTGTGAATGTGTTGCAGGTAGCCCAATCGACGCAGCGCACAATCAGTTCGCATCGGATGGGTTCTAAATATAGCTATGCTGTTCGCGCGCATTAGTACGTGTATGTGTGTGATAAAGACAGCTCGTTATGCCGAGTCCAATTCGTATTTCGTTGTGTTCACTTGTGTTTCTTCGCCTTTCATAGTTCATGTATGCGTTCGTGATTTAGTCAATGTACCTTGACTGATACTTGGTGGTCCCGGTATTTGTATGACAGGCATAGCGCCAGCTAGTTGCGGATTCGTATAAGCCACGGCACGCTCCTTCTCCGAATGAGCAAATGAAGAGAACGGTCGCAAACGCACATAGAGTACGGCTGATATTAAACAGGAAGTTACGAGTATACCAAGCAGTATAATCAGTGTGATCGCGAAACCAGGCGTCGTCATGCAAATTAGACCATCCTCGCGTGCTGGGAAAACCATGGTTTGTGGTGCGGTCGCGGTGGTGCCATTCGCTTGGTCGTCAATGGCAAAGGTGAGATCACCCGAAGAGACGACCTTGATAATACGATTGAGACCTACTTCTGGTTCGGAATCCACGGCACGTGTACGACGTTGTACACGTCGTTCGTCCCGTCGCTTGCCAATACCACTGCTCACATGGTAAGTGTCGACATGCAATTGTGGCGGTGGTGGGCCATATTGTGACTCTGGTCCGACTTGCAGATGATGCACCTCTTGCAGATTGGGCTCAGAGCATTGGTCGGGACATTGGTAGCGACAGATTTGTATTGTGCACTGGAAGTGTACCTCCATAGAATCGGGGAATTTGAATGCTTGGAAGTGTGCATAGGAGAGCACCGATGCTGATGCGCCAAAGTTCTTAATTTTCGTAAAGCGCGACATTAATTTCGGTCTGGTGACACAACCACGTTGATCGACCAATTGTATGGGTGCACGCTTGCCATCGTGAGCCACGCAATTGCGTACGAGCATATCGAATTTGGAATCATCATCTTTAATAGCCAACACCATAGTCATAGTTTGTCCGATCTTCACCAGTCCAGAAACCTCTGAGGCCCATGGTCCTTTACCTACTTGAATTTGCATCCAACAGCCTACATTATCGCCAGCAAAATCTGCGCGCACCACATCCAACATATCAACGGGGAATGGCCGGAATGTCACACTTTTCTCATACTGATCGTGCCAGGTGCAACGTAGCTTACGCGCTTGATCCCACACCTCCTGCACTTGTGGATCGTATTGTATGACAATAATATTCTCAAAATAGGTGCCCGATCCAGATTCGTGTCCATAACCATACAAACCATTCTCTGTATTTCCCGATGTACCGCACTCATGTAGACCAATATCAAAAGTGGCTGAAGTGCGTCCAAGTCCCGACGGCAAATGTACACAATTCATATTACTGTAGTGTCCCTTCGAGAAGACGATGCCATAGAATGGTTTATCGAATTTCACAAATACTTTCATGCCATTCTTCTCGCACTTTACATCCAGTGAGATTATTTTCGGCATGTCCTGTATTGGTGACGACCAGATCTCATTATTGCTTGAGGCGCCAACGCTCAAATCGGGCAGCACTTGGGGCGCGTGCACTTGCTGTGGTTGTGGCCGTTGTGGTGGTAATGGTGGCGGTGGGCCTTGGTATGCCAACTGTGCTGGCGGCGGTGGTGGGCCGAAAGGTTGACCAAGACTTAGTGGAATACTCTGATGATTGCCTAAAGTTGCAGTTAAATGAACATGTCAATAAAATTTTTACTGAAGACATAACCTTACAACTTACTTCGTGCTGGGCCGGGTTGTTGCTGCTGAATATTGTGCTGATAAAGCACCTTTGGCGGCTGTTGTTGCTCCGATTCTGATTCTAGCGCCACCTGATCCACCTCGTTATCATGTTCGGAAATTTCCTCTGTGCCAGTGATTGCCTTGACAACGTCCACATCATCAGCAAGCGTGATCTGTAACGTTTTAAATGATGAAAAACCATTGATCAGATTATGAAGAAAAGTTCAACTTCTATATATGTATATGTCTTCTTAAGCCTAAAATAGTTATATTCAGTGACTCACGCCGCTTACATGTTTTCAAATAAATAATAAATAAATATAAAAATATATTCTTCGAGGAGAATACTCAAAGACAGATTTTGGTCTCTGCATATAATACTAAAACCTTTGGAAATTTATTATTAATGCTTCCACTTCCAAGAAAGGATTTTCTTCTGATGAAATTAATTTTAATGCCAAATGTATGTTTTACCTGAAGGCAAGGCAAGATGTGAGGGCAACAAGGGTATATGAGAGAAAAAATTTCAATCATTAATTAAATTTTCAATGAATTTTTATGTTTTGTAGAGGGATATTCTTTACTTTCACTGGCGAATGTGCTTCTATGACCTCTAAATACTCCTGACGTGTGCTGGGAGCTTATATTTAAATTGTGGGAGTAGAAAAAAATCATAGTTTGCTTAATTTAGTCACTAAAATTAATCGAGTTATTAGTTTGGCTTATATGTTTTTGATATTCATCTTTACTGAGACCTCTACTCGACGTTCTCTTCTTTGGTTCTTTGATCCTTGGCACCAAATATTGGTGAGTTGATTCATAAGATGTTGAGGGCCTCTACTACCTCTTTAATGCTATAATGATGATCCTTCTCCACTTTCACTTCCTAACAAAAGTGATGTAGTTTAAATATATTAATCCGGACTAAATTTCCAGGAATTCGACATCCCAGTTGAACAACGAAGGCAAGGGCAGCAGAAACAGTGGAAGAAGTGCTTTTCTTAAACATGAGTTGAGTTGAAAATAAAGAGGTTTTAACTGTAGTGAAGCAAATTAAGATATTTATTGTTGTACAATGAGAAGGCGATACTCCTTAAAGGTCAAAGGAAGAATCACAATCAATCAATCATCAAATATATACTCATAAATGTAATTGTTGTATAGTATTTAGAAACGTACACTCTCTCTCTATAAGTTCGGCACAGTTCTTTGGCAGTCAATGACAAACCTTTGAGAATAAAATCCCTTAGTGGTTCGGAGTTGGTCCAAAATTTATAGCGCATGCGGAGGTTATCTAACAAATTAATAATTCTACAGATTCTTAGCCATCGCTGAATCATAAATTTTGATCGATCTCTATGAAAGCCACTTGCTTAGAGCTCTTTTTCAAATAAATTACAACAATGCTCGCAATAAAGTTTTACAAATTTCTGATTTACCAGTCGCAGGATACCAGCTAGCAAAACATAAAAGCCACATATTGTTCAACAAAAAATAACTAGAGACCCATTATTATCATGTGCCTTCATACATAGAGCACTCTAATCATTCTCAAAACAGACACAGTCAACCATACCTATGCGTAAGTGTTAACAATCGAGAGATCCGCAAAATTCCAATGGAACTCATGCGTTCCAATTACCGTTAAGTGTTAAGTTAATTAACTAAGTTAAGTTAGTTAAGTTAAGTTAACGGCCATTATGTGTGTGCATTCAATGAAGACGCACCTAATTGCATAAGACCATAATGGGTTGCTCCAGTCGCATACTTCGACGCACATATGTAATGTCAATTAACGGGAGTGCTTCATATGTGGCGCACAAGGAAAAAGTGTACCAATTTCGCTTTTCCCACCACCACAATCACTTCCAGCAAATGATGATGGCACTAGTTCTTCGACACACCAAGGTGGCTGAGACAGTTCGATAACGGGCCACGCAGTAGAATGAGTTCAAGGCTAGAAAACATTGCAGTGGTCGGTCGGTGCTATTTCTAGGTAAAAAAGTGCCAGCTAGCCATTGGCACACATACATATCTACATATCTGTGCATCTACCGCTATGACTTTCTGAGTCTATCTGAATCTATTTCTGGTTTTGTCGTCCACTTTTTAAGGTTTTGTTTTCTTCTTGTCTAGCTTTTGTTGTGCATTTTCTTCTATTGGCCATGCACTTGACGGTTTCCCGAGCTGCAAAGTTGTTGTTGGTAGAATTTCTTTTGCTTTAATGGTGAGAATTCATCAGCAAGATAAACCAGTTGATGATATGATGTTGTTGGTTATTGCTGGTTATTGCTGGTTATTGCTGATGAGCAGCAATCCATCATCATCAACCGCCACAAACGGTTGCATGCACGCTATATGCCTCATATGTACTTAGAGAAATGCATTTATAACAATATGAGAGTATCTTTGCATGTATTTATATAGCAAGTGAAATATCACCAAACCAAATAAGGTAAGATGCTGTGGCGTTTTTATAGAAAAGAAACGAAAAATTAAATACCAATGCAAACATACATACATATATATTTAAGTGTATATGAATGACGATATGCATCACGGAAGATGCCGGCATTGCAGCAAACGTGCAAGTACGATGCGCAGACTACCGGAGCTATCATGCTATGGACTTTATTGCTGGCGCATGCGTGCACAAGTGCCTTTACTCACAAACATATGAAATTTTCCATGAATGATTGCTGTGACAGCAGCCAACTATTATACCGTTTGCGGCTTGTTTACTGCGAAAGTAACACACGAACTCACGGACTTACACTTCGTTTATGTTCCTAGAGAAGACATGAATTTCTTTACGCATGCGCGTTAAACACGACATCAACGCATCACTCGTGTATCGAACGTAAACGCGACGAAGCACACAATCATTTGTTGCCGGATGGTAGGCGCTAGACTTATTTGGATTTGGCAGTGAATGTTCAATGGAAAATTAGATATTTTGTATAGGTGTTGTTGTTGTTTTTAAATGCTTTCTATTGACAATAAAAAAAAATGACAGACATCTTCGACAATGACAGCTACGAGCTACATACCTACTTGGACTACTCACACTTGGACAAATATGCACAGCAAATATTGCAAAAACAGTTCCATATGCACTTTTCTCAATGACAAATGAAAACGGAACTTAGAGGCTTGAAATAGGGAAAGGTTACATTTTGTCTTGATGTGCTTCTTAGACAGACAGGGTGTTTACTGCCTCACTGCAATCGAGTATAGGGATTGTTGTTTGACACAAAAGTCTTGCGCATATGACAAGTATATTAAGGCAATTAGCAATTAGAAACCAGTTCGTCCCAATCAAGCTAAAATTCTTCTGCCTTGGTCTTGACGTCAGAAACTTGACAGTCAATAATGAAGTGCTGAGATTCCTCTTCGCCAGACGATTTCAACAGTAGGCATCAGACACAATTTTTGACCATGGTTCGCACAATGACAAGATGGAATCTCTAACTTTACAGAGAGCGGAAAGCTCACTAGTCCTTTTACGATTCATCACAGTCTAGAAGGATCTCGCAACCGTGCAAGTACTACCTGTTGTCCAACACTTACTAAGCTCATGTGAGACTCAGCTATCTAATAGTAAACCACAAAAAACCTGCTGGCCGACTGGTAGTAATTAAACGAGGGTAACTTTTCTTACAAACTCATTAGCCTTACAGTTCACAGCGATTGAGGTATGATCACCCATTGATCGTTGTCAAAAAATAGTTCCATGATATATGGCATTCAAAGAATCCATCCTTGAAACAAGTAGCTCATATATATATATATATATATATATATATATATAACATACATCAACATATATATAACATCTTAGATACCCTTACCTTGGGTAAACTAAAAGGGTAATCCAGCTGAGATTCCAGCTTATTTTTGACTTAAAAATCATTGACCAGCTTCAGTTTGGGAAACGAGTTACATAACGATGAGACCTCAAATTCCTTAAGTTTCAGGCAGCGGAATGCTCTCAAAAAATTCAACCCTAAGTATGAATGAGATATATACCTTTAATTCGCACCATAACTAACTATTCTATTCTATCCTATATTCTATCCTATTCTATTCTATTCTAACTATCTAGCCAATCATAAACTCAAACGCCAAATTAGTAACTAAGTAGTCTAGAAACATATTAGGTATGCTTTCTAAATACAAACTTCCCCAGAAAGTCGCTCTCAAATGTTTTTCTTTTGTGTTTTTTTTTCTCTTTATCTACCGTGTATTCAGTTCAGTTCACTTGATGATTGCCTTTGACTGGCCACAGTCATAAATCAAGTTGATGTACAGTAGCGATAACAACAACAACAAGTTGTTAACCCTTGCAAAATCAAACAAAGAATGCAAATTAAAATTCGATAACAACGACAAAAATCATAATTTTCCAATTCGGTAGAAACTCATGACAACCTAACCAAATAGTTAACTGTATATTAAAGTGTTTTGTGTGTTTCTTATTATTTTTCGGTAATTCGAAAACGAACTGTAATTACAAACAAGTCGCGGAGAAAAATGATCGTCAAGCAAGAAATTGGCCTAGTTTCGGCAAACGAAAGTCAAGAAGCGCGGCCAAGTTGGGCTGAGCAGAGCGGAGAGAGAAGAGCGGAAAGATGAAGAAAAATAGTTTGGCATTTTTAATTGAATGAGCAAAAATTTCGTTTCCAGTTCAATTGAGCACCTTGCTGCCATTAACATACAAACAACAAATATCTATGTTCGTGTTTGTGTGTGTGTGTGTGTGTGTGTGCATGCGCACAAGTATTACGCTTTTATCACTTTTAACGACTCTACAAAAATGTTAATTAACTACAATTCAATGATGATTTCGGCGAAAACGCGCGGCAAATCGAATTGAATGAAAGCAAAAACAAGAACAACATCAACAACATCAACAACATCAACAACACACAACTATGTATTCGAGTGCAAAGTAGTCGAATGCGCGGCAATAACAAACAACGCCAGCAAGCGAACCATGAGAATAACCGCTGCTGCAACAACAAAAACAAAAGTAATCGAATTGTAATGAAAACGAAATCACACACACCACCACAACACACGCACGCACCCGCGGCACCGACGACGCGTCGCAGTCGACAAGGAAACGGCCTAATTGCAACCTGTTCGCCACACACAAATTCGGCCGATAAAAAACGCTAAAAAAGATGAACAGCCGAAATGTAAAAAAAAAAATCAGTGCTTTTTCAACGAAAGTTGAGGTGCTGCACGGCGCGTGGCGTGAAGCTGGTCTTATAGTTATGCACAGCAGCTGCGCCACGCAGACTGGCCATTTGTTGATTGGATTTTTGAATGGTACGACGCGTTTGGACGCAATGCGTCTACGGTTATTGTGTGCGCGTACAACAACACAATGTTAAATGCTGCTGCCGACACACTGAAATGGGGCAATTGCCTTTTTCTGTTATTGTTGCCATCGACGACTATCAGGCGATGTTGCTGGGAAAAAACTGGCCATTGCCTTAACAGCTTACTCAGCGGCGCTGAGCGCGTAATATTATGCATTGGTGCCGCTGGCGACGGAGCATAGCCGTCGAAGCCAAGAGTGTCGCTGTGAACGCGGATGCGTTGCATATATACATGAGTAAGTGAGGCACTTATGCGCATGCGTAAAACATAAGCCGGTCAATACAAGCTGCCAATGTGGTAGAAACGCTGAAATAAGCGTGAAAACGCGCATAGAAAGCAAAACAGTAGTAAAAATCGCCAATGAATGATCGGCGCGCCGCAACGGCATTTAACATATAAATTTGACATTTTAGAATCACTTTGGGCGAACCTGTTTGCCATGGCCGCTTTTCACCTTCTCAAACGCATGCAGACAGTGCCATTTTTTCGCGCTATTTCTCTTTCATTTTTTTCTCAACTCTTTTTCGAGAAAACTCAAGCGCCTTTGCGGCAGGATTGTAATCACAATGAGAAATGAGGAATTCGTTGCGTCGAAGATGTCTGCCGTCGTTGGTGGGACGTTGCCTAAACTGTCGCTTATGTTCATACTATGTATATCGGCGTGTTTGTAGTTTCGTTTTCTATCCGCCTCGCGGTTTCATGTACATTTTCGGCTTTGTTCAGCATTGATTTTATTTGTTGCGGTGAAAGTTGTTTACTTTTCTCAGATAGTTGGCCGATTTCAGGGAAATGATTGCTATCGCACTGTATGCGTGTGCGTGTGATTGCGTTTGTGCGGAAAAGGAAATCTCTGATCCAGTTATGGATGATAAAATTCGTCATATATCATTGAGTCTCAATGGAATGAAATACTACGGCTTCAACTTTTGTAGCAATAATAAATTTTTACACTTTCTCAATCATGATAAATGTGTTCTCCAACTCTAAGCTACTCATTAGTGCCGTCGTTCTCAAATATCTATATTCCGATGTTCTATAAACTAGATACAAGTGATAATTAAATTGATACTACCGTTAAGCCTTACAACTGCTTGTAATGTATAAAACAACCAGTAGCAGAAACGCAACTAGGATATCTAATAAACTTGTTCTCTATTTTTTAATGCTTTCGCCTTTAATATTAGTTCGACATAAAAGCTTTGCTAGAGAGTTCAGTTAACTGCTTCAACTTCTAGGAATATTTCATCATTCCTATCTCTTTACACGCTTCCGAACCATCATCATTCTGCTCACACTCCAATCTTTTCAAGAAAGAAAATACGCCTGGATTACTACTTATCCAGTTTTATGAGAGCTTATCCAATTTGCGAAGTCCTACAGATATAGGTGTATTGCGGATATGAGATTGGATATATAGAAGAAGCGCCAAAGTTATCAGCAAATCCACCCGACCTAATGAATCCCACAGATAAAATAAAAAGTAGTGTATCGACAAACTCGGTTCGACTTTGGGTGAGGCAGCTCTAACTCGAGCCGTCATTTCTCTCTGGTTTATTGAATTCAAAAACTGGTAAAGCAGTAGGAATTTCGCGAAGTTCACGAAGGTGATATTACAAAATCGACAGAGTGCGATGCATGTTTGAATATTCTTCTACTTTCCAATACTTTCCAAAAACCATTGGCTGTCAAAATTATTTTTAATTTTGAATATCATATATTAAGCTCGCTTGGAATTAAAAAAAGTTCAAGAAATTTAATAGTGGTGGATCATAACAAGCAAAAGATCATAGCTCCATGGTTTTTAGTCAAAAAAATAAGCATTACTTGCATACGATCCACCTAGGAATAATATAATTGTTGCCACCGTTTTATTATTATTGTTATGTTAGATATATAGCGAAAGGAGATTGTTTCGAAGAACAATAATCCTTTTTTTTGAATATATCGACTGACTTATAAACATATCTTCATAAGCCTTCTTGTAGCCTAAATAAAAACAACTTGTTTTTTACCTTTATGCTGAACTGAAAATTATAAAGAATGTGCTTATAATTTCCCACACACCAGCGCACACCGTCGTGCAATGCAGCGAAATTTTTCCCCACTTCACTAATGTCACTCATACGCCAGCGCCTTGATGCGCTTATCAAGCGTAGCATCGCATTGAAATGTGAAATGCGCTCATTCCGCTTGAACTGCAACATTTAAACGCAAAGCGGCAGCATGAGCAACAACAGCAATGGGTTGGTTGAGGCGTGCAAAATTCGTGATGTATTTAACCGTTAAATCAGACATTTTGACATTTACTTGTACCGCACATTACTCGCTGCTGGCGAAAAGCCCTTCACGACTAAAGGAACCGACTGCCTGCTGCTGCTGCTGACATTGTCGCTCATGTCGTTGTTGCTTTTGCTGTTGTTGCTGTCGATTCATAGCAATTAAGGCAGATTTCACTTTTCATATTCATGCACAGAGCAGAAGGTAAAATGGCAGCGTGCTGAAAGCGAAAATCTCACGAATGACGCGCTGAAGGTACAGGCAACACACAAACACAAGCACAAATAAGCGGCACTCGTGTCTAGCAAACAATCAATAAGCACTCTTCCTTTCCATTGCCACGCTGACTCGTCGGCGAATTCGATGCGCTCCTTTGCGTTCGCAACCGCCATCTGGCAGTGCATATTTTGCGGCGTTGACTGGCTTTTGACCTCGTCACTCGACTCAAGTACCCACATACATACATACATACATACATACATGCATGCATGCATATGTACCTAGTCTTTACCTCGACGCGCTGCGGAATTCTCTGGGCAGTGTCATTATTATTTTCGCTTTTCCTTGCATGCATTGTTGTTGTAGCTGCGGAAGTTGTTGTTAATGCAGGTCTCAAGCGCTAATACGCGAAGCAAAAAGCATAAATTCGCTAGCTGCCCGGTTGTGCGACACACCGCACTGCATCATTGTATCACGTTCTTGGCGCATTTTCTTGCACTTTCTCCCTATTCTGGATACCTCACACACACATACTTATACACGAGGCGCACACACCCAGTGTCTTTGTAGAGCCACATCGACCACTACAGCCGCGACCGTTGCCGCGTGTCATCTTCGATATGACTGACTTTCGGCACTTGGCCGTCTGCTGCGCTGGTTTGCTAACCTGCCTGGAATGTACTCAGACAATTTTTACCTTGTTTTGCATTCCTGTTTTTACATTTCCATTTCTTTGTATATATGCATGCCATTTATTCACAATTTTTATTTTGTGCAGCGCGGCGCATTGGAGGTCAGCAGCGCGTCGCATTTTTGTGGCTGCTAGCTGGATTCAGGCGTTATCATCATCAACACCATCATCGTCATCATCTGCTTCCACATAACCGTCTGTCAGCTAAAGGCGTAATGACGAAAACAACAAGAACAACAAGAACAACAACGCAAATCACAAATCTTGTTGCTTTTCGCATTCAAGTTGCCACTGCTACTGCCAACCAACAGGAAGACACCGAACCAAACCAAACCAAACCAGCGCAAGCTAACAACATCGGATGACGACAGCGCGCCGTCGCTTTGTCTGTAGTTAGGTTGCTGCTGCAGCTCCGTTGTGGCGAACTGGTTGCCATTCGCTGCTTCACTTTTTCCTGCATTTGAATATGCAAATCATTTGTTGGTTATTTTTATCATTTTGTTACGTCTTTGTTGTTGCCGTTGTTTTTGGTTTGTTGTTGGGTTTGTTGTCTGCAACCACGAGCATTTCTCATCAAATTTTATTGACATCACTTTTCCAGCATTTTTTCACTCTTGCTCTTCCACAAAAATTTTCGGTTGTAATTTGTTTAGTCGTTTTTTTTTTTTTGTTTGTTGTTCGTTTTGCCTGCTTTCATTGCGCCAATTTTGAGCAAATAACCTGTATATTGGCTGCATTAACCCGACTCGCAAATATGGGAATAATAATGAATTTCAAAAACTACAGACGAAGAAAATTCCTGAGACTACGCAGATCAACGTTTGTTTGGAATTAATTTGATTGCAAAAATTGCAACTTTGACTATTCAGTAATTTCAGATGATTTAAAACCACCCACGTTCGAATAGTTTCAGTATGGCAGAGGCAGAGTCCTCAGAATACAAACAAAAGTAGGCATATAGGATGGCAGGAAGAGCACGAAGAATTCTTTTCTCATTTTTCATCTTTAGCTGAATTTTCGATTAATACTTTTTTTTTATTTTCACTACTGGTCGAATAAGACAAAATAATATCCTTAAAAAGTATCTAATTTCAACCGATTTGGTGAAAAAATTTATAGGCTGCAGAGCATTACCATTGAAAAGTTGCTAGGTATATTAAATGTATATCCAATTAAATATTTTGTGTTCCTTTATTGTGTTCGAAGTCTATCAGTATCTCAAATATATATACTGTAATAATGTGATGATTACACAATTATTTTATAACGAGATTAACGTTTATATTATTTTTTTTATTTTTCGCTAATTAGTTTTTTGTTTCTCTATGCACCCAGCCTAAGGTATTTCCTCAATTCAAAGATCAATCTATGAGGCATGCTTAAATGTTCGTATCATTTCGAAGAAAACCAACTTTTTTTGCAGAACTTTATTGTTCAACAATATTAATATTGAGGGCCATAAACCGATTATCTCGATCTATCGACTTTTTTGGTACAATTTTTGAAGTATGATTTATATAACATTTGCTTAAAAACAGCCCTCAATTTCGACGATTACCACGTCATTTTCGCTAAACTTCTTACAGTTGGCATTCCAACCTTCCTTAAACGCTGATCAGATATATAATCTTCGAAAAAGTTATTTATTATAAGTAATGGAAAATAAACCTAACTCTTTTTGAAAAAATTCACTCTTCAACCAATAAATAAACTTATAGTAAATACTTCGTAAATTTTTACAATATAAGTATTTTGTTATTCCCACGCTTAAATTATATAAAAGTAATAAAAACTGTTACACTTATTTAATGCGGCAAATTAGTATTATTTCTTAGCGGCAAAACGTATTCCCATCGAAAAACACTTTCTCACACGCTCACTTTTTCACGATAAAAGTTTGCAAGCCCACTGACCGATGCTTTGACATGCATTTACCGCTAGGCGTAGTAAAATGACAAATGCACAAAAAAAAATGAACAATTTGACAATCAAACCAATCACTTGGCAATACAATTTTTTTACGCTCACCAATATTATTCACACCACAAATGGCATGCAACTACCTACACATATATACACATACGAGCTGACCGGGGTATAGATTCAAAGCGGCGCTGACAGTTAGATTGATTGAATGTCAATCCGCTTGACTGACTGGGCATGCCTGACTGACCAGCAAAGGTGGATACTATAATAGTACTACATACTTTTTGTGCTTAATTTTGTTGTTTGTTTTTGCTTCGCACTTACCTGCAGTGAAAGGAAAACCATAACAGTCAATAAAATCTTTTTGATTCGCATCTTTCTCATGTTGTCGTTGTTGTTGTGGTGCTGCTGTTTCGTATTTCCTTTATTTTCGATTTTCGATATATGATAGCTTTTATTGTCTGTTGAAGTGTATGTCGTTCTTTGTTGTTGTTATGATGTTTGTAGCATAAACACTGTGAAAGAAAAATGAAAGTAAAAATATATAAATAAAATACAATCATCGATAGATATCTTTATTTCCCATAATTATGGGAACAATTCATTAGCTAGCGCTCTAATTGGTGTTTAATATAGTGTTGTTGCAAATGAATGACAATAATTCAGCAATTATAATTATATTTTTATTATTTAAAGAGAACAGCTGCAATGAAAGCGATTACAATGAGAAGCTGCATGATAAGGTCAGCAGGTTTATGGCAATCAGTTTTACGAGTGTCTCATAAAATTTTATGTTGGAGCGAACTTGTTGAATCATCTTTTTGCTTTGGCTAATAATGGAGTAATAAATTTCACTATTTTCGTATAAGCGGTGTTATCAAACAATATTTGTGAAATTCCCAGTTTTTTATTGTAATTTTTAAGAGAACTGGTTACAGAATGTTAGATTAAAGGCCTCTCTTACTTCTTACTTACGCTTTCTGATTAAATTTTATTCGGAATCGGCAAAATGTTATCTTTTTCGGTAGAATCTGAAACAAGGATACAAGTACTTGATTTTCATAAAGCATTTAACGAGATAAAGCAGCATTTATAAAGACATTGTTGGTCATCTTATCTACTAAATTTTTTATCCAGTTCCTTAAACTCAAATAACTATACAGAAAAACACGACATAATCGATTGTGGTCATAAAAAAATTATCAAACCGACCTTAGGCATACAAGAAGCGTATAGAAGTTGCTTAAAAATCAGAAGAGACCACAATCTTTTATTTTACTACCTTAACTATAATGATTTAGACACCAAAGAAATTACTCACAAATGGTCAGTTGTCTCATCGATCTTTTGCTTAAAATAATTAAATTGTAGTGGTTAACTAAACAATATTTGGTGGCAGGTATGCTAGGTATTGTCATCGACATCATCTAATGGGAGACCCAAGAAACGAGCTATTTCAATGGGATCGGAATTGTTTTAAGCACGTAAAGAAGCAGTTAGAATCATGCCAGGATTTAGGGTTAGTCTTAACCCTGTGTGGATCGATAATGCGGCTTCTTAATATATAATAAGCCTCTGAAATTAGGTTCAATTTAAAAAGGAAAAACTCAAACTGAATGAAGAAAAAATTATGGAATGCCTTTACTAGAGAGTGCAATGCAAAAATAGGCCTAGCTGTCAAAGTAAACAGAATAGCGCCTCTTGAAAGATACGAAAAATATGGAGTATAAAATTGCGAGAGAAAAATTGACTATGAGATTTATATAGAGGAACCTCTTTTACAAGTTAAGAATGTTCAAATCCGGAAATATGTGAACGAGAATATAAGATGTAAAAAAACCATTAGAAGATGTATTTTATCGCCGATTAATTGTATATTTGTACATATAATACATATAGTATTGTTTTCCACCAGCTTTCTATAAGACTACAGGCAGTAATCTACAAAATTCGACTAGGAGTAATTTTCATACACACAATTGTAAACGCACTAAAGAAACCTGAATATTAAAAAATATTAGAAACGCCTCGGGGATCAAATTAGACAAAACTTAAAAAAGATAAACCGCAAATAATACAAATATAATATACAAAATTGCAAGGAAGGCGTGAGTAAGAAGAAGCAACTACTCACCGCAAAATATCATAAAAGCTATTTTAAGCTCCAGCAATAAAAGCGTAAGTGCAAAAGTCACTTTCTTCAGAGCAGCAGCAAAAAAAACTGTTAAAAATTATAATAATAAGCCAGACAACAGTTAGAAATTACACACACTCGCGCCCACTTAACACGCACGCGCACACTCAACGCACACTAATACGCTCGATGATTGAACAAAAATCGGCTATTGTCTGCTTTCATTAATATAGTGATGATGAATGGCAAGCTATAATTTCGAAACATTGAAAACCGAAGCTGGCGAGATAAATGGCAGAAAATAAATGATATAAGTAGCTCGTAAGAGGCCACAATTTCGTGCACACAATTTTATTGAAAGCGAAAACGCAACACAGAGCAAGTGTGAGTGTGTGCGAGTGATGGCGAAAAAGTGAGATCGTTTTCAACCAACTACAACAACCGTTAACCGTGTAATACAAACATATAATGCGCAAGAGTGCAAAGAAATGCGCAAATAAGCTACCGCTGCGCGCACTGCGCTTCTGCTGCTGTTGCCGTTCAGCGCTCTGCGCTCACCACTCACCACTCACCGCTCACTAACTGACCGCCTTCGTTTCCGCGCGAAAATTCTTGTTCGGACGCGCGAGCGTGCTTTTGTGGGAAACGCTGCTGTGCGCAAGCGCATGAAAGATAAATATAAAACCAACAACAACAATGCAAAGTGTATATGATGATGATGATTATGATGGCGGTCGTAAAAGATATGAGAATCGCTGTGCTGTGGTGGGTGCACGCCAAAGCCAAACGCACACTGGTGTGTGTGAAGTGGTAAAATTAAAAATTTTCTTTACGACTGAATGTTTGATCATAATTAACAATGCGTTGTGTGCAGCAACAACAACAACCACAACTGCTGCATTATTACAATGCTTAGCTTAGAAATTTCGTTGCGCCACAATGGCTCTCGCTTCGCCAACAGCAGCGGCAAGAGAAAAGTGTTAATTGGCTTTTAATATATGCAGGCGCTAATAAATAAATATGTGCTTAGAAGCGTGCGTTCACAAATGTGTGCACAATGAAAAGTGGGTCAAGAAGCCTGGCACATGCGTTTTTTTAAATGTTGGAAAATGTCCAAGAACGCAGCGCAGTCATAAAATAATTATATGTCGATTGCTTGCAGAGAAAGGAAAAGTGTTAACAAGCAACTTATAAGGCATTAAGTGTTATTGAGAATTTCTTGACAGCAACGTGTGTTTATTTTCAATCAGTTATAAAAGAAGTCAGTAAAATGTTTTGTAATAAAAGTTAATGGAGTTGTCACCACAAACAACAGCACCAAATATAAGACTTAAACTGCGAACCCAAAGTAAAATATTTCCGTAAAATTGTTGCATGAGAGAATAATTAGTATATTATAAGCGCCAAAGCAAGCAATTGGCCAATGGCTCTTCTGCTTCAATGGCGACCAATAAAAATTTGGGTACCGAGTTCTAACGTGATCGTATGTCCGTTTCCGATGAGCCATGCCCCGGTTTACTCAAAACGGCTACCTCGGAGGATAACAGAAGAAAAGTGCATGATCTCACATTAGCACATCACCGATTGAAAGTGCGCGAGATAGCTGAAACAGTAGCCATTTCCATCAAAAAGCTGTCAGCCGGTCAGGCAGTCGATTGAAAAGAAGACATTATTAAATAATTTATATAATTTTATAAAAATAAATCGAAGTTTTTTCTAATTCTTTTTCATTTTCAATCATTTTCATTTTTCTTTTATAGGTTAAATATATATCGGATCGCCATCGTACCCTTTTGTCTTTTATACCAAAAATTTAAAAATTCTAAGTCTTTCTCCAATCAAGTTTTTTCTAAATTAATTTCGCAAGGGAAACCTCTTGCGAAGATGCAGTTATTAGCAACAGAGTTTAAAGCTATATATTTATTTGATTACAGTAAATTAATTTGCAGAAAGCCATTTAAGAAAATCTAATGGTTATTCCTTATCTAACTAACAAAATGTTTACCAGCTGGGTGGAAAATTTAAACACAACTACAACAAAAACCTGCAAAACTTTTGCATAAACAGTCGTTTTCAGTTAACCGGTGACATTTTCACTTCATTTACGGAGTGCTAATGGAATTGAAACATAAACTAATCGAATATATCACTTAACGCTTCATGTTCGAGATGCAAACGAACTTAAATATTTATATAAGATTTTGCGCAAATACAAACAGAGGCACGTCAGCGCATAACATGATGAAATAAAGAAATAAAAAGCTGAAAAATTAGTGACAGCATGGTAACGAGCAAAGTCAGGCAAAATCAATGAATGAAATGAAATGAAACTTAAGCTGAGAGCAATGCACTTAAGCGCATTTCGATTACAATAATTAAATGTTGATACGTGCAGACTTAGTGTCGAGTTGCTTGTATATGTGTGTGTATGTGTATATGTTTATAGACAAATTGTTTGTTGTTGCTGCATGTTGTCACAATCGTTACGCTTTGGTAAGCTGAAGAAATTTCCAACATTTCTCGCGCTTGATTTGAATGAAAAGAGTTTCAATTACATAAATTACAGGTGCATTAGTGGATTCAAGTGTGTAACGTTTTTAATTAAAAATGTCTTACAAAAGAGATTTTGACTTCTCAACAATGTCTTAATTGACATTGTTTCGAAACCTTTTTAACAAACTACTCCCTCTAAGACCGTAAAAAGTACTTTCGTTATAGATGGCTGTTTCAACCCTTGCAAAGTGGAAATATAAGGAGGATTACCTGCAAATTTGGAAATAGGAAAAAGTTGGAGGAAGCTACACCACAAGTTTCTTCTAATCGTCAAAGCTATTTGTAACTTAGCTACAATATTTTGAAGACACTTATGTTGCATATTTATTTATCATTTCTTTCTCCCGTAAAATAAAACAATCGAAAGAATTTCTGAAAGCAGCTACGACGGTAAAATTTTTATTTTTTTTCAAAATACCTAATAAATATGACCATCCATAATCGTAACTGGGTTAGTGGATAGGCCCAGCCTGCTTTGTGATAAATATAAACCGATGCCATAGCGACTGAATATTTTAAGAAAATAATGCCAAACACGAACCTTACTAAACTGAATACAAGACCTTAGGCTAGGCTGGATATATTGGTTATATTCTCCGGTCTAAGCAAAGAAGATTGAACCAAGGACTATGAAAGTTGTACAATCGGTGATATTCACATCGTCATTGCGTAGTAGGGGTAGGAGTTGCCAGCTTTTATTTGAAATTTTTTTGAATCACTAGTATTATTGTGAAAAGTCAGGCCTACTAGTGGTATAATCAGACCTGAGCCTCCCCGGCTCCGCCGAAATTCATTTTCTTAACTTAAAAAACTCTAGCATTTTCCAATCAACAAACTTTTTTGTTGGCTTCCTCTATAACCAACTAATGAATTTGAAAGATAAGCTCTGAAACTACTTGGCTACTTGTTTTCAGTTTAAGATACAATAATTTCTCTTAAAAAAACTGAGCAACAAAATTAGACATTCGAATAAAATAAGCAGAAAACGCATTTTGGAGTAGAGTTGCCACTTATCGAAAAAATACAAGTTTTTTATTCGTAATATACCAATTGAGTACCAAACATACCGTATTTCCTAAATTTTTTGGAGAAACTTTCAGTTTAGACATATTTTGGATTGAAGATGAGAAACATCTAAAAAATTAAAACTGACAATTTTAAGAAAGCATTTAGCAAACGTAAAATATTTTTAAGAAAGTCAACCGGAGGCATTCAAACAGACTTATTTTTAAGTTTGGTTGGAATAGTGTGACCAACATGAATATTTATGAGTAAAATTTTAAAACCATGAAGTAGCATTGAGTTAAAAAATTATTAAAGACAATAAAAAATTTTAAAAGAGAATTTTTTTTGTTTAATACTTTTCCAGTTGATAATTTTTTTATCGTAAATAAAAAATATTGGTCATCTTTTCTCCCTTTATTTAACAAAGTTTCGATAGTATAACTTCTTTCAGAGCAGCTGATTTGACGAAATTCGCACAATTATTTTCACTTCACTTATAGTATAAGTGAATAAAAGATGCTACCCTCACATTAAACTTCAAACCCGGATTGTAAAAGTAGAATTTCTAACTAGCAAAATTTCTCTCAAAAAGCGGTGGCTTTCAATTTCATTTTACTTTAAAGACTCTTTATTTATTTCACCTCAACACATCTTTTTAATTATCACTTGCAACTTTTGTTACTTGCACCTTTTGCCTCCAGCACTTTGCCACCTGCGCATCCGAACAAATAAAAGCAAGAGAATTCTAAATAACATCAATTAAATTCGCTTGCAATCGGTTAATTATGAAAATTGTGGCATTTCAATTAAGTGTAGCACTAACACAATTCAAATAATGCAAGCTCACTTTCAAAATATTTTTTGTAAAAATTAAGTGATGAAAACGAGCTGCCAGAATGAATAAGTTGACATAAAGGCGCTGCGAAGAAAAAGAGGGCGAAGTAATTGTGAGCAATTAACCAAAATAAATATAAAAACACAATTTTACAAACGCATGCTGAATTATGATGCTTCGAGACAGCTATTGTGCGACTATTAACGCAGCCGACACTTAACCTCAACAAAGTGAAAAGGTGATGCCATTCTAAACTTAAGCACTTAAGTGAATCTGTAAGTACGCGTATTTGCTATGAGTACAGTATATGTATGTACGTATGTATGACTGTATGTATGTGAAAAGTAAATATAAAAAAAAAGCATAAAAATACCGTTAGAAAAAGAGAAACGAAAGCTGCAGCCAGTGCGTCCGACTAAACACCGGTGGGAATGTAAGAGTACACGCATGCGCTTACATGTGTTATATGTACATATGTATGTTTACATGTGATATATGCACATACGTTTGTATTTATGTATGTGCTGCAGTGATGTTGAACTTAATAATTTGATAGGTATTTGTTATGGTTAAATGATTAGAGCTGAAAGTGCATTTCACCGCTGCAATAAGTAAATAATGTACATATGTTTGCATATATGTTTGTCTGTCAAATGCTTTGCAAATATACTGTTTTTGCTTTGAAGCGTGACATTGAGCGGTGGCGGCCAGTTGAGTGAGATTAGGAGTACACGTACAAGCATATTTGGAAAGTTTTGAAATATTCGCTGACATTGTTGAGTAAAATTAAAAAATAATTGTAAGATTTTTCAAGTTTCCCTATTACAAACTTAACAATTGAACTCAAAGAAATTTTGATGAAACTTAAAATTGATTAAACGATCGGAAAATTACAGCCTAAGAATAAAATAAAAACTTAATGATGGAATCTGTAATATTAGGGTCAAACAGTGATTTCAAGGAAAAATACTGGCATGCAAGTTTTTTTGAAAGCCTTGCTTCAACCGTACAAGCAAAAATGAGGCCTCCTAGTTCTAAACTTGAAAACTCTAAAGCCAAATCCTTGACAATACTACTTACGAAATCTTTGACTCGAATATCTTTCATCGACTCATAATAAGATACTCCTTTGAGGCCGACAAAAAAACTCGACTAAGAAATCCAGCCGAATCCGATTCGAAGCAAGAAGCCAATTGACTCCCTAGTAGATAATCATTTAAGATCTTTAGGCGCGATTTTCTAGTAACGAGGGGCTGAGAGTTACAAAATAGCATACTTTTACCTTTTGCATACTGTCAACAAGCAGTTAGCGAATACATCCAGCTCAAATATGTACGATAAAACCAACCTTCATTGTTGTTTGCGTACAAATTCGATTCGTGGGTGTTAAAATCTAATGAAATGATAAGTGTGGTATACGAAAGAGAAACAAAGCAATATCCGTGGAAGAGATGTACAAGCAAATATTTTATAAATTCCGAATGCCTGAGAGGGTTTCATATGATTCTACAAGCTATTGTTAAGGCAGAAGAAGATATGGACTGTTAGGACAGAAAGAAGGATATTTACTTCAGTTAAGATGACTTTAAATTAATAAGCTTACAGAAATTCAAGAGAGAAAACACCTATTTCTTGATTTGTGGAATTCCTTAATTAGCTCTTAGAAATCGGCGGTTGTTTAACCGAGCACAGTTTTAAATCAATTCCGAATGGCGGATCGGTTTTTACCGCAAACCTTTTTAGGTCAGAAATGTGAGACCGAGACGAGAAAGAACAGCCCGCTCATGAGAACAATTGTATTTTCTGACTGCGTTTAGTCATGCAATCAATCTTCATATATATATTCATAACTGGTTTATGAATGACGCTAACACCTTTGTAAGAATTTTTCTTTAAATTTGTGGCGTGAGCTTTGATGTTAAATCGAAGTTCAAAAAAGTATTAAAGCCGCTTCAAAATTACGGATGAATTTTTTTGAGAAGCTTTTTGGTCCGGAAGCAGCTTAGATGTTTGCCATTGCTTGCATTGATAGGCTGCCTCCACAAATTTTTGATGTTGCTCGGACCAAGATTTGAACTTAGTTCAGTGAAGTGGTCGTGCGCATCTCTAACCACTACTCCACAGCGGCTGTCGGTAGGGAAATTATTTTTTAGTACAAGCATTACTCATTTCTAGCATTATATGCCCATAAATTTTCAAAAATTACTTCTGACCTCATGTGACCTCTAAATTGATATCTACCGAGTTGATTAGTATTTACAAGGCACACGATTCGCTTTCGCTGAGAAAATACAACAAATTTTGTAAATATGTATATTTACATAGGGCTACAAAATGAAATGTATTTGCATAAACATAAAAAGATGGAAGCTCGCTTGGAATTTCACTTTCTGTAGCGTGGATGAACTATTTGAAAGGCAAAAGCATTCAATTTTGCTATTGTTCCTACACAAAGGTTTGATTTATTTTTCATTTTAAATGTTTTATTTTATGGATGCGTAAAATATGGACATATATATGTGTGTGTGTGTGTGAAAGCTATGAGATAACTCACTCACCTGCAATCAAAAATCGAAGCGAATTCGATTAGCTTTACTTTGCAAGTTGTTCAAATGGTTAATAGAAAAACGCCTACACGCGCATGCGCCAAAGCTTAGCTCGGTTCAGCTCAGTGCAGCTATTCAAAGCGAACAAACGAACAAGCGAACAAAAAACCAACGAATTCGCAGACGTCACAAGCGTTGATGGCAACAACTCGCCGCTGGCAAACGTCGGAGCAGCAATTAAAATGTCTTGCACGGTCGTTCGTTTTACGTTCGCCCAGCGACTGTGAAAATTTCCGCAGTCGGGCAACTTATCGTTCCCCACCAGTCGTTGGGGCGACTGTTGGCCAATTTATTTACACGCTTCAATTTGATTTGTACCACAACGCTTTTTTATGCTTGTTAACGTTATTGTTGTTGTTGCTGGTGTGCGCGTGACACATGAATATATATTTGTGTTGTGTGGAGGGGAGGGGAGCTGTTGTAAGGTCTCCACGGACGTTGGCAACCGGAGAAATGCAAATTTGAGGTGGTAAAAACCACTGCCACAACAACAACAAATCTGAATTATTTGTATTGCAAAGTGTTGACCACAACTTGGTTCGCACTGTGCGTCTGTTGGCCGTGTGATATGAGCTATGCTATTTCCTGCTGCTTGCTGACTTTAGTTTTTGTTGTTGTTGGCGCTGCTACTGCTACTGCTGCTGGGAATTCCTTAAGTGAAAATCGCAAAGAAGCGCACACGCCACGTTGTTGGAACTTCTTTCGTGTTTTTTTTTTTTAATTTTGCATTCGTTTCGATGCTTGTCGGCTCAAGCTTTTTTATTGTGATGGCGCATAGTTTATCTTTGTTTTAGTTAGATTGTTCTTTTATCCCCGTGATTTTTTTTTTGTGCAAGTTTTTCGTTCGCGATTTTTTTCTCTCCGTCTCTTTTTTATTTATTTTTCAATTTGCTACTTGGCGGCTGCAAGTGGGTCACACATATACAACTCACAAATACACACACACACAAACACATGCACACTCACTAACTAGTTACCTTGGATCTAAATATTTGCCACATGCAACAACAAACGGCATGCGACGTCGTCGTCTCCTCGTCGTGGAGGCGCAACAGGTGTAAGATAGTGTGAAAAAGTGACGAAAAAGGCAGAAATTGACAGAATGGAAATGGCAAAAATGCAGTTCTACGTCTACTTGATTTGTTTTTGACTTTGCAGTTAATAAGATATTGTTTGCAATTGTTTTTGTAATAGAAATAGTTGTAAACGATAGCAGATGAGCACAGGAAGCAATAGCTGTTGTGAAGATAAAGTTGCTGAGATGCGAAGTTGTAGTTGTAGTAGCTGAAGCAGCAGCGTTGCTACAGAAGATGACAGAACGAAATGAGTCCAATTGTCTAATGATAAAATAGAGCGATGTTGATGCAATGAGTAAAAATATGTCGTTAACAAAATATTATAATTTATGAGAAATTATTTATTTATAATTTTTTAATTAAATTGTGATTATTAATTATTTAATTTCAGCTGATTAAAATTGTTCAATTTTAAATATATTTGTTTAATTTTTATTTGTAGCTTTGGAAATACTCTTTTTTTTTTAAATGTTTAAGGCTGTGCCAAATTTTAATTTATTTTGGTTAATGCAATAATTTACTTTGCGTAATTTATTTCAATTAAAATATAAATTGTGGAAATGGAATTATTTTATAATTATTTTTCCGGAATAATAATAATATCATATAATTAATAATTAAATGATAAATTATAAAATTTATTAATTATTTGTTTTAATGTATTTTTCCTTTCATTGTTACGTTATATACTTTGCTTAATTATCGTGTTTAAAAAAGATAAAAAGTTGTATAATTAAAAATTTAATTAATTAATTATTTCTATCAAATAAATGCTTCTTTATGTATTTATGGACCTTAAAAATTGCATTAATCTATTTCATTATTTAAATAAAATTTCTGTTAATAAAATAATGCAATAATATTTCAATTACTAAATTTTTGACAATAAAAAGTTTTAGATAACCGATTCAAATATTTTCATTTTGTTTAACAAAACAATTTTTTTTTCTATTTTTATTATTTTAAAGTTTAAACATTGAGTTACTTTTATTCACACAAATTCTTCTTATTTTCTATAAATAAATGGTAATGAAAACAATTTTCTAAAAATATTTTTAGTGTAAAAATTTTGCTGTCCTTTTTTCTTTGTTCATTACTTTATTATATTTTTACAATTTGTATATATTAACCACCATGAAAATAATATCATTAAATATTTAAGCAAATTCCATTACTAGTTATTTTACTTTAATTACAATTATTTTTATTTTAACAAACACTCACTTTGTTGTTGTTTTTTATGTTTTCTAATATTTTATATTTTTCACAAAACGAAAAGTTTAATCACTTTTTATTAAGAAGAAAAAACAATTTAATAATTTTTTGTTGTGTTAAAATAAATAATTTGAATAATATTTAATTTTCATTTAAATAAATATGTTAGTATCTTTTATTATTTATGCTTTTACATTTGACATAAAAATTGTTGTAATAAATATTTTTTATTTTAATATTATGGAATTAAAATTAAAACTTGCTTTAAACCATTTTACAAATTTATTTTTTAATATAGTACTGTTATATATTTAAATAAATTATTAATTTTAATAAAATCTCTATATATATAATTTTGGATTAAATTAAATTAAAAGTTTTAATACGTTTTATGCCTTTATTTTTATTTGGTATATCTTCTTCGAAAATTTATTAATAAGATTATATTAAAATTTTATTTGATTTAAGTATTTCCGTAGAATTATTAATTTCTTTTAAATTTTATTCTCCAACAATTATTTCCATTAAATTTTTACGAGACGAATAAAATCCTTTGTATTTATTATATAACATAATTTTTCATTACATTTTATTTTATCTTATATGATATTATTTAATTTTTTATATTATTTATTCTACCTTATTTAATTTTATTTTTATCATATTTTGGGTTCATATATTTTAAAATTTTTTTAAGATATTTTTTATTTTATTTTATTTTATTTTTATTTTATTTTTATTTTTATATTTTATTTTTGCTTTTTAATATTGCATTTAATCTTAATTATTTTTTCATTCATATATATTTTTAAATTGTTCAACTTTCACGAACGCCTCAAAAACTTAAATTTCCAACTTTTAGCATGCACTGTATGTCCTTAAATAAATAATCAACATAAATTTCAAGTCGCAAAAGTGTAACACCTTTTTCAAATCACTTTTTGTTTGCGCCAACAATCAATATTGCGTTATCCTTGCACTTTCAACGAATCGCGTTTCGCCGAATTAAGCGGTATATCATAATATTGTTTGTTAAAAAGAAGCTCGTTTTCGTTTATACACATTAATTTTAGCGTCAAATGTTTCAAATTTATTTTTAAGTGCTTAAAAAGTGTTTTAACGTTTTCGAAAATATTCGTAATTTTCTCAAGTGTTGATTAAGAAATCGAAATGCTTTTTCGCGACGTCTTTTTTGAGCGCGTCTGATCGTGGTCGTGGGTAACCGCAGAATGGTAAATGCACCTGCTTTCACATAGCGAAACACTTCGCATGTGCGCTTGCGCACCGCAGCAGCAGCCACACAGCAGCAGCAACAACGGTGGCGGCGGCGAAATTTCTTCGCTCATTGACGATCGGCATTGCCGCTGATGCTGCCGTTCAAACTGCTTACTGCCAATATGTGGTGTTGCCACTTCTGTGCTGCTTGTTTTTGCTATTGGTTGGCTGTTGGCACCCTGCCATCTACCACCACCGGCAAATCATCAACAATTATTACTGTGTTTGTTATTGTCTTTGCCGCTGCCGTTGTTGCGCTGCACTCGGCTCCGCGGCACCAACCGGTAGTTAGACTATCCATCCGTCTGGCTAACTCGGCATTTTGTTGTTGTAGACGCTTGGTTTATTTTTGTTGCCTAATTTGCAGTTGTAGCTTACTTTACTTTTGCCGCATTACAATATAAAATATATTGCGTTCTTGTTGTTGCCTTTTGGTAGGCAAGTCTCCTTAGTTGGTGTCGGCGCTGCAGTTGCTGCTCATAGTCAACACAAAAATTATTGGTTTTGTGAACTTGGCACCTAATAAACACTCCCAATGTTTATTTACAATGTTTTAGGTGTTTAGTACTTTATGCTACGAATTTCCTATGTCAGCGGGTTTTTCGCTTTTCATTGGTTTACTCGGTATCGTCAGAGTTGCTTTTTTGCTAATGTGGAAATCGCTAGTCACTTTCAGGACGCACTACCCTCTCTGAGCATTGATTTCCTCAAGCAGGTCTGGTTGAGCTCCCACAAACAAAATTATTCTTTTTTCTTGAGAAAACTGCCGTCATTTTAAAAATTCTAATATGTTTGGACATTCTTAAAATTTCCACATTCCGGTTAAGCTTTAGTTGTGATACCTTTAAGCCTATCTTTTTATGCAAAGTAAGTATGAACCTTCGTGACTGCAACAGGTGGATAGAATTCCGGGAGCATTTTACCTTCTCTCTGTTTCCCTCTTTCTCTAGTATTCAAGAGATGAAAGTGAAAGCTTGGATTAAGTTGGAGAAGGAAAGTCGGAAAGCATTATAAGAACCACATTTTCTTTATCCCTACTGATCTCTCAAACTGCATGTTTTATACGGCAAAAGTGAAGTGCTCTCTCCAAAATTCTCATTTATCTTATAATCTCGCAAGGACGGCTAAGTTAACATCTGCTTTCTCTCGAGACTCTCTTTGGGAAGTCATATTCAGAAAACTGCCGTTAGCCATAAATACCACTATTTAAAAAATTTTTGTCTAGCCTACTGGCTAGATGACCTAGTTCTCTCTGGTTGAATAACCTGATGAACTCTAATGGCTTCATTATTTATTGAGACATTTTTCTGTGCGCTCCGTAATCGTAACTGGTGTTCCTATATCCTTAATTTTACAGCGTTCGAAAGTGTTTACATAGATCCATAAAGGTATAGGTTTTTGTAAATGCCTTCAACTACCTACTTTAACTTCACAGAAACTCCAAGGAGTTTTCACTTTGACGATTCAAGTTTGGTAAAATATTTTCTTTCCACTATTAGCTTTTCTTTTCAAATATTTTGGTGAGTTCATGTTGTGCAATACATTTGTTGGTTTCTTTTAATTTTATTTTACTTGTGTTTTGTTAGCGTATAAATAAAATAATAATTAAAATAAAGCATTAAAAGTCTTTGAGGTCTAAAACCTTTTAATGCGGTAATGGTAATGATGTAATGAAATGCAAATACTTGTTTTTTATGTGTTAATATATTAACTTTAAAAAATATGGTTTATATACGGACAAATCGGAAGTAAATTTTTAGTTGTGAGTTAATAGACTGAATGATAGTACAACAGCACTTTTATTATGCTTTGAATTAGGGTCAACTCCCGAAGCAAATATTGTTCGCTCGATTAAAAATTTATCTTGTTCATGTCATCCGACTGAGCGCTAACACCCAGGCCCAAAGTTGTTGTTGCCCAAAGTTCATAGGCTGTTCTGCTGTTCAAATTTTCAGGTATGTATTACTATAGTGGTAATAATACTAGTAGTAGTAGTAGTAGTAGTATTAGTATACAAGACTCCACATTCCATATAAGGTGACTCTGCTTGGTAAAACGACTAACTCTTGAAATTTGTCGACTATTATATATCCTTTGTACCAAATGCACTGAGATATCGAGAATCTGAGTTTCATATAACTGACCTTTATCATATAAAAATTTGCTGTTTATTAAGTTTGGCTGTGTCATACGCGTCACCCTGTATACTTAATATGATGTAAGTTACTTCATATTGTTCGGCAAATTTTAAGCAAAAAAACGACAAGCCGTTATGTCTACGAAGGTAATGCATACGTGTGTGTATGCATACCAAATAAATATCTTCCGCTAAGCTTAGTTAAACAATTAAACGATAATTAGTTTTTGGAGTCAAAATACGCTGCGGTATTTTAAGCTAAAAATTTTCAATATATATTTTCTAAAGTATTTATGTGTTTGTAATTATTATTTAAATTTGGAAAATAAACAATATCATTTGTGAATAAGTATAAGTATGTATAAATGTTTTAAGGCTGCTAATGTTCGCAGGCAATGTTTGATTTGTTCACTTCCAATTGTCTACATACATACATACCATGTATTAATTAAGTGAGAAATGGTTGCTTGACAAATTTTGTCTGAATTTTCACGACATTATCTTTAATAGATAGATTTAATATATGTGTCTAATAAACTATTGGAGTTATATATACATGTATATATACGAAAAGGAATCGAAATAAGCTTTCGTGATTTGATAAAATTTCCACCGCAGCAGCCCAATTTATTAGGATTAGAAAATTGAGGCAGTGGTAGATATCGCCTTAAACGACTAAATGTTGGGCATATGTCATATATCATCGTCTTCGACGCATGCTCCACATTCGGCTGATTCAAGTTATCGAACTTCTTTGTTTGTGAAAGTGTGATGATTCTTGTGATGACCCCTACCATATTACTCACTTCCCTCTTCCTAACAGTAGAACGTTTTAGTCTCTCCACCATCCTTACTACCTCAAAATAATTTTGAGGTATTCCTCTAACATCCGTTACTTCAAGCAGCCTTTGAAGTAGCTGAACGGTCTTGGGTAGCTTATGGAAGGTTAACCCATCGAGGGCCGGTAACGCACTTATCCAACAGCAACTCTCTTCAGCAACTCCACTTAGCAATACATCCGCAATTACAAATCTGCAATTGATTAATGCAAAATACTCCACTATTGATGTTTGAACAGCTCATCATTTATTCAATCTCCGTATTTTTTTATAACGGTACCTCATTCATTCGCAATAACTGCGAACTAAAGCAAACGCAATATCAATAATCAAATAAATACAATAATAAAACAATAAAACAATAATCATTGATTGCTCACAATACAAACACACATACGTGCATTTGTATATTTATTGCTGTGGTTATTGTAAAATAACAATAAAAACATAATGCGCATATACAAATTAATATCGATCAGATTTCATTCATGCAATTTGCTGTGATTTTTATTGCGTGTCCTACTTTTCCATAAAATATTTGCAAAACGCTTTTCCACATTTAGTAGAAGACTTTTTATCCGACTCGTGCCGTTGTCTCCGCGCTCGCGCTCCCACCATCATCCCGTGTGCGAGCAGAGGCTGACGGTAGTAGCGTGTGATGTTGTTGTCGTTGTTGTTGTTGTTGCCATTTGGTGATGCCTGTTGCCAATGGCCATTTAGTTGTGCATTTGTTGTTGTTGCAATTTTTTATTTATGGTCGAAGGCAGCAGCGCAACAACAATTGACGACTTTTTTACAATGCAACGCTATCGCAACAACAACCACGGCAACAACAACAAAAAAAGTGTCTGTTGGACAGTCTTGCTTGCTTGATGGTCAATCCGAGGACAAAAATAGTGGTAGACAAAATTGAATTGATTCAGCGCCTAAGTGTATGTGTGTGCGTTTGTGCGTGATTATATGCCGCTATGGCGGACCAAAGCCCCAACTGCACCACCAGTGCATTGCCGAGCCTTATTGGCTTACAAACGCGCGCACTTATGTCCAGCAGACAGCCTGGTCTCGGTCTAGGTTGCATCGATTTCATCGCCATTCAAGTCACTTTGTGCTCTGAGCTTTTAAAGTTTGTTCCTGTTTGCTAAAAATGGCTGAGCCTGTTCGAAATTGGAGTAATTTCGCATCGTCGGCGACAATGTGTTACCGACATTGCTTGCGTCTGTGTGTTTTTGTTGTTGTCGTCGCCATTATTGCCACAGCGTTGCTGAGCTAGCGGCCACTTACAAATGCCTTCCTGTATTGTGATGTGCTCAGCAGCAGCGCATTTGTTGTTTTTGTATTCACAAGTTAAGTAACACAAACATTGATGATCACTTTGCCGTTGATTGGTCGTAAGTCTCGCTGGAGTCGCTAGACTGATATATGCTGTGATTAAGATGCACTGCTCTCGAAATTTTCCTGTGTAAGCTTGTATTCGTATGTGTGTGTGTGTGTGCGGCTTTCGTATAGGATGCAGCGTGCTTCGCAGGAGTCGTTGTAGCCTCTCTACCGTGCCAGACATGCTCATTTGTTTCCTTAATTGGAATTTGCGCTAATACAAAGCAGTCTCCATTACCGGCTTGTGCGTCGAACAGTGATTAAAGTTCGGTTTATTGGGGTGACTGGGAAATTAGAAATGCGTATGTGTATTGTATGATTGTTGAATAATTTTTGGGGAAATTAAGTGCCCTTTCTTTGCATTTCGTCTTCTTTGCATTTTGCGCAGCGAACCTCATGGCTTCGCTCTTCATATAGTTGGGGTCAAGCTCAAGTATTCTGGCTGTCAATACCTGCCACGAAACGTTACAAACCGAAATGTAGTCCATAGTACTCCTGAACATTACCTTCAACGTAATTGTAGGTCTTTAACTACATTAATTACATTAACATCTAAATTAATGGTCGAAGCTTTTTTCTGATAAAAAAGAGAGAAGAAAAAGAGTAGTTAACTAAGATTGAAATGTCAGAATGATTTAAATTGTAAACTGTTGTTTAGTAGAATAAGGAGAGCAATGAGAAATCGCCTTAAGAGGAACGAACGTCGTTCCACTGAGGGAACCTACATTTAGACACTAAAAATACAGAGGAAACTAACTCCCAATATTGTCTTTATAACCGAATGGACCCGAATTCATATACGGCTAGGAACTGTCAACTGTATACAGTATGATCTCATCAAAAACCAAGGAATTCAAAGACAGTTATTTAGTATTGTGTCGACAAAATTACTCTCAGAAAAGAGTCCAATGAGGGTTATCCTTTATTGAATTCAATTTTACCGAGAACCGCGAATTTATCTAATTGTGCTTACAATTATGCTGAAAGTTTGATAACCTTCTTGATATAATAACACATACAAAATAGATATATAAAGAACAAGCCTTAAGCCATCTCAGAACGGCTCATGAAATTCGAAATAAGGTTTTCAGGTCTGAACTCTGTTCTATAGTTTATTGCTGCGACTGGACACTTGGATAGAACAACTTTTTTCGCGGTGATAAATTGTAGCATAGTTGGCATTTTAACATGGAATTATCGAAAATAAGCCACTGTGCCGCCGCCACCGACATGGAATTGTGAAATTAATTTGTGGAAATTAGCATTAACCGGTCAAGCGACTAGTCGATTGTAAATACGCGATTACTTCGAGACCAGCAATGGGGACAAAAGAAAACTGTACGGCTGTCTGGATAGCAGCCAAAAAAATAAATTTAATACACATATTTTTTTGTGATATTTCCGCGCTTGCCTCATATTTTATATGCATACTATGCATGACTAGCCTATAATTAAAGAAAGGGAAAGGACAGAAATGCGTTGAAAACCCAAAAGACAATCAGTGTTTTAAAAATTCCTTAACTGTGAGAAATACACTGTAGGAAGAGTTATTGTTACTTATAATATAAATTTTTTAATATAAATTAACAACACTATAAAAAAATTGCAGATTTACGCTTCACAAAAGTCTTGGGTGCGAATGCTTACAATAAGAAAGCATTGAATTTGACAAGTGCGCGCTTGGCTACTTGCTGATGTCACGTCAATCGTAAATTCCTTAAACATGCGCACATAATAAAAGTTAAAGATTTATGTATTCCCATTTACATATGAGTATAATATAGACGAATGATAAAAATAGATAAATAGTGGGCCAGCAGCCAGCGGCCATCGACCAATACTCACTATAGCTGAAGTAATCAGCGCAAAAAATTTCACTTCTTTCCATTATGACTGCACACACACAAACTAATGGCGCGAATGCGCTTGTTTACCATTTCAGCAACTAACGGTCAACGTGTTTGCCAAAGACCATCAGCACGACGCGGTCATTAGATATTCAAATTAAAAATTCTCAACGTGTCCTTTCAATTTCTAAAAATATGTCATTTTCCAATATTTATGAATAGAGCAAGTCGCAAGTAGCATGCGCATGCGCATGCGCGCGCACAATATACATACGAACGCAACACGCATCATAAAACAGCTGTAAGATGCGACGCAGAGCAGTTTACACTTTCAAACATCACCAATGATCCCATATACATATGTACATGTAATAAGTGCGCATGCGCACAGACACTTCACCACAATGGCTGAGCAATTGTCTAAGTCTGCGAGCGCATGCGCTTAAGCGCAGACACGCTCGTCATCATCATCGCCACCGGTGGTTGGCAGTATAGCGGTAAAGTATTTGCTTGAAAACGCAACACGCGGTGACGGACGCAGCAATGCGGCAGCTCGCCAACCAGCAAGCTGATACGGGTATGTGTATCTCGTTACTTTCACCGCGTCATGACGTGAACCTCTATGCGTCGTCCAATATGCGTCGTCTGGATGTCGCAACGGTGCTTTGCTTGTTGGAAGAACTTGTGGGATTTCGGGAGGCGGTTGCATCGCAATGTCGCATTCGTTTTCCTTGGCCTCTGCTCGTATTCCATAATTTACGAGCTCGTTTAAGCAACGCTAACACGACATATTCGCCAAATAGGCGCGAAACACGTTTGTTCAAGCCAAATAAACAGACCAATTGACATTATGATATACGCACTCCATATCCATACTTTGTTGCTTATGTACATTTGTAGATTCTGGACATAAAAATGTTTGAATTGGGTTTTAAATGTCGGTTGTAAGTCCGGCATGCAACTGAACAAATGGTAAACAAATTAAAGCATCCTTTTAAATTTCTTGACAATGTATGATATAGTCTGGCAACTTTTTGACAGGGAGTTCCCACAGAGCTTGTTGTGGTTTGATGAGAAGCTAGTAATGGCAGAAAAGAAAGTTTGACATCGCCTACGGTGGGATAAATGAACGATATTGGCGTTCTCTATTCACTAGATTACCCTAAAATACGGAAAAGTAATACGGATCTGCACTTGGTACACAAAAAACCGGGAGCCTCCAAGATTGTCATACGTTTCTTTTAATTGGGTTTTGAACCACTCAATTATTCCGTTTCAGTTCACCTATTTCTAGATGCGTTCAGTGATAGACATTCCCCCATATACGACTAAAGCCAAAGTTTTCTCTATGTGAAAAAAACGATGTTGTCATAAGTTACCTTTACATCATTATTAAGCATATAATGTTGATAGGTCAGAACCACGAGACGTACTAATTTTTCAATGTCCATCTGCCTATCTGTCTGTCCATTCCGATGTAACTATGTCCGTGCGTATTATAACTTAGGTAAAAATTGGAATATCTTGGTACACATGTTCGTTGGAGCCCTAACGAGTTTGAGGTGGAGAATTCATTTACACTAGCACAAATACAAGGAGTGATATAACCTACAATAAATTCAGTTACAAAATTTGGTGCAAAGCTTCAGAAAAGGTATAATTCATAGGGTCTAATATTGTAGGCCTCCATATGAAACAGTTAAAAAAGCTATGAGCGTGGAAACCCTAGTTTTTAAGTATAGTTTATATATATCTCAAAAACTATTTGGAGATTTAAGGAAACATATAATTCGGATTACGCCATCTAGCATAGTTTTGAAAGGGTCAAAATCGGAGGACAACTAAGCCCACTCATCAAATAATGCCATATTTAATTCCTACTCTTTGCTATAATACTACAATCCATAGTATATTACAATAGTATTTCATAGCCAGTTCAGCTATCAAATCTAAAGTTAACCCATATATCCTAACTTTTAAATCATAAATTCGGCCAGTTGGTATCCAAATATTCAATATGGAATTTAATTCCTCAGCAAATGATATAAAGTAATCATGTTCCCCATATATAGCGACCACCAGGGAAATATGAACCTCTGAAACCGCGGTACATGAAGGAGAGAGAGAGAAGCATATGGCATATATGTGAAGCAAAGTGTCATTTCACAGACTTCATAATTGATTATATGGAGCAATTATATACCTAAATTTACACATAAATGCATAAATATTTAGTAGCATAGATTCATACACACTTTCTTATATCACTTTCTCGTTGAGTGAAATTGCCGCTGTGCTATATTTCAGTAATTTCCCATTAAAAAACAAACGAAGAGTGCAAACAGCAATTATACTGAGAGCCTCACCCGCATGCGACATTAGGATGGTACGTTTGTAAGTTCCGGGTTATAACAAAAAAAAAAAAACGGTATTCACCGCTGCCATTCCAGCGGCATCATTTGCGTTCAATAATTCTACCCACAAACAAATACACTAAGCAGTTGGTTTTTCTTAAATATTTGACATTGAAATTAAAATAATTCACTGTAAATGCATTAAAAGCACGGACATACATACAAGCACATGCATTGTAATACATACATACTCGTTATATATGTCAATATATGTGTGTTCAAAGGTGTGTGCATACGCGTCTTTGCTCCCCACATTTCTATTTTCTAATGAAATATTTGGGTCACTCTCATAATTTATAAGCTTATTTTTCATTACATTGACACTCCATCAACGACATCGGTTGCAACGGTGGCTTGCCGTCGTTTGTCATACTTGCCGGCGCGCTGTGACAAGTACCGAAGCGCAACAGCTCCACAAAACAAAAAAGCGCATACTTGCATGTATATATATATATGTATGTGTGTGTGTGTGTGTGTGTGTGTGTGTGACAACAACAGCCGCTAGTGGCACAAGTGCGGTATCGTGGTATGATTGCATTCGGTTGTGTTGAAGCATGTACAACCTTCAACAAATAGTGTGGCATCATCGCTGCCAGCAACATCATCATCACCAACGGCATCGGCGGCGGCATCAATGTCGGCACAAGTGCAGCTAATCTGGAAGTACAGATAAATAGTGTTTTAGATTTTCCACTCTTCCGCACCTCCACTGGGCCACCTTGCCTACCGCCTCATCATGCCTCGTAAAAACAATAAGGAAATGTCGCAAGAACTTACTGCTGTCATGACAAAGTGTAAATATCGCTGCCGCGTCCCACCTACAATTTCACTTGCATGCTGCATTTTTGATAAAAAGAGAAATATTTCATTGATTTCATAAGGTAATTTTAAAGAGAAACTTCGCTACTGCAAGCACAGTAGTCATGATGCTAATGGGATTTTTGATCATAAATGCTACCACAAATATTTCATTCACTTGGATTAATGCCTCATAGATGTCTCAATATCGTAAGTTGAAGCTGAAGGATCACCTTGGCGATCTGCTGACCGAAGAAGATGGGAAACCCGAATCACCAAAAAAACCAGAGAAAATAAAATTAAGCTTCCATTATACAACTTTGAGGAAGTTCAGAAAGGAATAGTGCAGTTAAAGAAAGAAAATCTGCGAATGCCGGTTAAACTATTCAAACATGATCTGATAGAGAAGTTGATAGAGGGCCCCTTGCTTAGAAAGTTTCTAATGCTGTATTCGCTGGTGGTATCGGAGAAGAGAGACTTTCTCCTCTTTGGTAAAAATTTATGAAAGTAAGACATATAGGGTTATGAATATCAAAGATTACGATTGGAAAGACGATTTCAGCCAAATAAGCTCATCCGTCCCAAATAAGCTATAGCTCGAGGAAATAATTTAGATACTTGCATGAAACTTGGTTGAACAAAACTCAAAATAGATAAGTTTGGGCGTATTCGGATCCATTAACTCATTGCTATCTCAGGCATATTTGGTGAAATCTTAGCATAATACTATTATGTCAAGTCGTAGGGTCGTCGTTAGCCTGCTACAAAAAACGCGATAGGTCTTAAAACATTAAACCAGAAACGCTAAATCGTATGAATAGGATCATATTATAGACATATGGATGAGTTATTTCACTCTTGGAAAAACTCAGAATATTGCCCCAAATTTCCGGAGAAATAGTGCCATGTCGGATACCAACGACGCCTACTTCTGATATAACAATGCTTTGCAATTGTGATCTCAGATATTAAATAGTTATCAAAAGAAAAATCAGAACAAATTTATACTTAAAATTAATAAATTGATTGAAATTGCATTTTCACATCAAAAACATTTGCACAATTACCTCTCATGGATTGTTGATTAACTACAGGTGAAAGCGATTGTATTTCTTTTCGCTTTACTCAGCAGATTTTTTAATTAAGTTCTAAAAATTAATACAACTTTCTTGAAATATTTCTTTTATTTTATCTCAGGGAATGGATTATACCATTCGTTGTAATCCTTTGTACTTCCAACCACCACCCACCGTCATTACTCTAATTAAAGACATTTTTTCTATAATCCAATAAAAACCAACGAGCAAAAGGAAGTGTCTGCGAGACAGAAATAAAGCAAAAGTGAGAGAGAGAGAGAGAGGCTGAGTGAGATGCAGTGAGTGCAGATTTAAAATATTAGTACATTAAAAGAATTTATTCACTAAGAATTTGATACAGAGAGAAAAGCGAAAATAATTTTTTTCTTACAAAATAAATTAAAAGCGGAATTAAATGCAGAGAAAATAGGTTAAGGCGATGAAGAAACCGGCCGGCAGCTTCGCTTTTCTTTGGACAAGCTCAGTATGGTACTAAAGACAAACAAAAGGCATATATACAGTTAATGTAGATAAATATCTGTGTTTGGCTGGCATTAATGTAGTGCAATGAGAAAATATTGAAAACACACATATACATGCGGAAAAAGAAATGCATAGAAGCTTAACAACAACTTGCCAGCTAGTAGCCAAGTTCCCATATTTGGCAGGAGAGGCGAATGAAAGACCAAAGAAATGATTTGTAGGACTCATGCAACGAAGTACAACAATAACGAAAACAAAATACTACAAATATGACAGAAATGCAGCGTGGCATTCAACAATGTTGCATGACTATATAAATACATACATATTTTAAATATATATGTGTATTTGTATGCACACTTGCTTACACAAAATCATATATTTATAGCAAAAGCAAAGGTAACAATAGTAAACACTTTCTGCTTTAAAGTACAAACATCAATTTGATAATTCCTACAGGGTGTGTTCCAAAATATGGTAATAAATTGCGGGGCTCCTTTTCTCAAAGCTCCTTTTCTCTCCTTTTCTTTTTTCTTTAAATAATGGTTCCAGGTCGATGAAATAAGTACAGTATAAACAAAATTAGTAGTATATAGAAATAGTAGTATATAAAATTTATTTTAAAGTAAACTCAGTACTCTTACAAGAACGAAAATTTCACACAGAGTCTGTAACTTGATACACTTGCCTAGAGGGGTTTGAATCAAATCATAAGCTCAGTAAGTGATTATGCCATTACTATATTTTCTAAGCTTTCAGGTCAAAATGAACTACCCATTTTCACTGTTTTCAATACTCTCACAGTATCGAAAAATGAAACGACTCGGGTCGGACTCGAACTCGGACCCAGAAGAGCATAATTGTTCTTCATTCCGAGATAAAAATGGAAATGAATGAACTACAGGTTCTTTTGAATCGTCTAATAATACAACTTTGTTTAGAGAGAATATTCTAAATCATATTTCGCCTTAACATATAGCTAAAATATTATCCAAAAACTTGGGATCACACCTTGTACGAGTACTTATAAATGTATATATCTCAGAGTATGATTGCCTATATATATGAACCGACTCAGTTGCAGCATATTTCGACCGCCTCTTGCATCTTCTCCGGCAGTTGCTCTCAAAAAATTGCTGTTACTTTTCTTCTTCTTCACACACTTCCCCGCCCTCGCTTGGTACTTTCTATGTGCTGCTCATTCATCTGAGTTTCTTTCATTTGTTGGCTCAGTCGTATATACAGGCGTCTAAATGTGCATTTCTGTTGCATCGCGTGCTGTTATTTAATCAATTTAACACAAATTCATTCGCATTCATCGCAGTTCTTCCCACTGCTTCAGATCTTGTTTTTACGCAAATTTTTGTTTTTGCTTACATTTTATTGTTGGGTTTTTTGTTGTCTTTTTCGCCAGCCCTTTCGCATTATTCATATGCAATAATTATGATTTCAACGCTGACCAAGCGCACTTACAACTTGCAAAGGCAATCAATGCAACATAAGGTATGCGGCAAGTATCGTTACATGTGAAACAAGTAATTTTTTGTTTTCTTTCTTCCATTTTTTTTTATGGAAGAATTCGAAAAATATGTCGTTGACATTTCCGCCTGCAACTGGTGAAAGGGTGAAAGGCAACCTAATTCGCACATTAATATTTTTTTTTTATTTTAGGTTGAGATTCTTGTAGTCAGCTGGAGCAGGTATTTCTGGCTGTTCCAGTAATTATTTCACTTTCTTCACAGTTAATAAAGGGCACTGCGGGACTTTTGATTTTTGGCATTTCTTGTGATTAGTTTTCATTGACAGTTATGCATATGCATATATTTAATAATATTAATTGCATATTGCAACTTAAAATGTTGGGAAATTTCTCTTAAGCAAGAAATCTGAAAGCGCATAAAAATGATTATCATGACAAAAGATTCCAACCAGAAATTCACTATTAACACATTTTCAAATTTTTTGAATTCTCCAGATATCCTTTCAAAAACTTACCAAAACTAGTTTAGGGGCATTTGATGTTCTGGATAGTCCACATTGCTTTTATGTATAATTTATATTTTTATTTTATTTATTTTAACAACTTTATTTATAACAAAAAGTTTGCTTCTTTTGTATCTATCATTTCATTCGAAAGAATAAATATTCCAATTTTTAAGAAAAAGTGTTTATGGCTCTGTTTTACACAGTATTTCAA
This sequence comes from Bactrocera minax, assembly GCA_021498325.1. Taxonomy (NCBI): domain Eukaryota; kingdom Metazoa; phylum Arthropoda; class Insecta; order Diptera; family Tephritidae; genus Bactrocera; species Bactrocera minax. Next base: position 1,846,492 of record JAKEEE010000002.1, read on the forward strand.
GACATTGATCACAGTGTTTGGCTCAATCTCACGAATGTCCTGCTCAATATTCACTTTAAGAACCGAATTGTTACGTTTATTCTTCTAGGTCTAAAGAAAAAATTAAAACTACAAAATCATCTAATTTTAAGCATAAAATATCGATTGTCACAAGGATCGTGTGCAACGTCGGAATGATTCTGCAAAGTTAAAGGATGCTCAAGTTTATTATAACTCTATAGCTTCTTGTTCTATTTCTAGCTGCTTGTTGAAAGAAAAATGGACTAAATATACTCCAAAACCTGCATCAAACTAGTACCCTTTGCGAGTGCAGTGTTTTGCTTTCTAATATAGCCTTCATTAGGAAATACGAGTTTTATAAGCAGATGTAGTAGAATACTAGAGATAATACATGAATTCTTTTAGAGTATTCTAAGTGAATTTTAAAATGGACGTAACAAAAAAATAAAAGCCATTCATAACATGCTCACCGATTTTCACCGGAATATCTTGCTCCGTATTTAAATAAAGGAAGATATCAACTAATCTTATCCACTTTTGGTATCACTGGTCTACATATACCGTATAGAGTCAACAAAAAAAAAAATCGAAATTAATATATCCGGAGGATTTATGAACCGATAAAGTCCATTTTTGACTGACTATTTATAGAAGTCACCAGGGGGCTACGCATTTACTTCATATTAAAAAAATTGCAGCCAATTTTTTGTGAGATATCGCTCATGCAGACTGATATACAAAGCATAATATAATTTCAAGGAGAGGGACACAAATTCAAAGAAAGGGTTTAAAGGAAGGTATTGACCGATACAGTCGAAAAAATTATAATGTTCAATTTTGTTAAGATTTCTAACTTTCCGTCGGATATATACTGCCTAAATTCAGACGGAGGTTTATATATTCAGGACAGGAGGAAGTTTATATATTCAATATATAGGGTTTAAGAAATTTTTTTATTGATTACACCTATTTTTGGAGGATAGTTGCCACATATCGCAAGTACTATTTGCGCTGCGTTCTTTGGTATTTTTTATTCTTAACTAGTGCAAATTCTTCACTTAGATTTCGTATTAAGAAACTATTTTGAACTTTTGTCAGAATTATTTAGGTGGTTACAGCGTCGATCAAGAAGAAGAAGGTTAAACTGAATTTTCTTAAACGAATGACTATTCTGCCAAAACATTCTTGGTTAATCGAGTTTGAGTTAGTTGAACGAAAAATTATGCATTGGACTTTTTTGATACTAATTTAACCTCAGTAGATAGAGACATGGTAGATTTAGCTCTTTTTTAAAAACCCTAGGTCACTTACTCTAATAAATTGAATGAAACTTGACAAATGATAGCCATAATGAACTCTTGAAAATATTTACATTCTTAGAATTAAGCTGTGTTGAGTTAAAAGTAAGTTTTAACCTATAAACATGTTTAGAATCTACTCAAAAATAGAGCGTAATCAATTTTATTAAATGCGCTGACAGCTTGAAACTCATATTTTCGAAGTTTATAGGCCGTAAACGGCATTTAACTACTTAAGCTGGTATTGAGTTCACCAGTCGCCGACACAGCCTAGGTTAGCTCCGTTGACATAGATGAAAACATTGGAAAACCTTTAACACATGTTCGATTTCCATTAATGAGTATCGAAGTAGATAATAAAGAGAATTTAGAAAACAAAAACTTTATGTCTGCAGTGATTTTCAGCTCACAAGTTTCCCTAGCATAAATTTTTTTCCGCCTAATTAATTTTCTTCCGGCTTCTAAGCATGTAATGCCGCTACGCTACGTTGCCGCGCAGTTATTTCCAATACATGGACCAACAAACTTTGGTGTCTCACTCGCCTACAAAACACCAGCAAACACAACTGAACGCGCTTCGGTAATGCCGACAATCAATACGAGCTTTGTTCGTATGTATGTATGTGCGTGCGCGGCCGACGCTTTTGACGCATTTAAATTACATGTTTACAAAATACACCGAAAACACCGCTGTGAATGAGTGATGCTTTTTACGGTTTTATGACTTCTGCTCCGAGTGATTGTTGCAGCTGTCACTTTTCAATTTCTAATTTTTATACGATAAACACCAACAACATCAGCCAATGGCATCAATCAAAGCTCAAATAGAAAACAAAAAGGAAATCGAAAATCGAAATTGTTATTTGCGCTGTACCGCGCGGGAGTGCTTCGAATTGCGGTTACTTATTCGTGTTTGTACATGAGTATGTGCGTCAGAAGGACGAGGGTATTTGGTGGAGAGGTACTGTTGTGCATTCCCATTAGCAACTGCTGTCATAGCACTACTAAACGCAGAATTGATTTTTTACTCATTGTTGTTGTTGTTTAGTTTTAGAAATTACTTTTTCTCCTACAAAGAAATATTATGACTATTATGTCGCGTTGCGTCGCGTCGCATGCATTAACGCTATCTGCTACACTATGCGCTACTATGCGCCTGTTTATTAGCTGGCACCGGCGATTACCGGTCGCTTGCGCTGCGCCAAAGTCTGCTTGTCATCTCGCTACAAAGTTGCTGCACTGCTGTCTATTGATTTGTATTTCATAGTTATTGTTATTATCATTATACTTTATGCGTCGCGTCGCGCCAAGTTGTGTTTGCGCATAACGCGTTCTACCCGCGCGCCACACTGTACGCCACGGCACGCATGATCCATGCACACACATAGCAGACACAACATTCAATTCCGGCATAACTTATGACTTTGTTTGACAGGTGCAGCCACGCGCTGTGACGCGCGCGCACCCGTCACATGCTGTTTTAGGCGGCGCTTTAGCATCTTCATCTGCGAACGATGTGTCGCTTTTGAAGGCGTTTCGTCGCGCCAATTGACACATTCGCTAAAAGCCATTTGACACGCACATGGAAGAAAGTGCTTGAGCTCACGCCTTCGAATCGCAAGTGAAATTGGAAATATTTGTAAATACACACATACATACAAACATCCAAACTCCCGAAAGATTAAATTGTGCGTTGAATTTTTTGGAATGATGCGGGTGTAGGTGAGTGCAGCGTCGAACATGCTGAAAGTGTACCCCGGCGGGTGTGGCTGGACCGTAGTGGTGCCAAATATGCATCGAAGCATTAATTTTGCAACCGCTTAGAGTTTCTATTTGTCATAATATTTCTTGTTGTTGTAGGTGCTTACGTGTTTATTGTTATTTGATATTGTTGTTGTTAATGCCGTACCTAAACGTGTGGGCATATAAATTATTTAATTTGCATGACACTCATACAAATAACGCTTGTACAACATTGTATCGCAATCGATCAACTATTGTCATAACTAATTGTCACAGTCAACGAAATTGACATTTTTGCTTAAAAATTAGAAAATAAATTGCGTGGGCCGCGTGATTTGATTAAACTATATGATTCATCTTTCTCCTAAATAATTTAATTTCGTTAGGAAAGGTGTGAGCCTACTCCTCATACGCCTAACTTTCGTTGAATAAATATTTATTCGGTCATCCAGATAACACGACTATAAAAAAAGTTACATTCTTTGTCCTAAAGTTTATTTCCTGATTTTTCAGTTAATTATGCACAAAAAAGAGAAGAAAATAATTTTTTTGGTATAAAATTTGCTGTTGTGTTAAGTTTAGTAAAAATAACAATTTTTGATTTTTTTTTTTATAAATTTTAATTGATTTGAATACATTCAAAAATACCGCGAGATCAGAGTGAGGTTTCTAATGTCATATAGTGCCGTTAGATGGCGCCCGATTTATAAGCAACAATCAGAAGTTTTGTACAAGTCTAACTAAAAAAGACAATCTAATATAAATAGAATAAATATAAATAAAATAGAAACTACAGGCATCTCACGTACACAGTAAAGCCTGCGAAGCATATTTGTCCTGTCCTGAATGTCCTGTTCTACAGTTGCTATGTTGCTATGTTGCTATAGAGTATATTAGTTTTGTTCACCTAACTGTTGTTTGTAACACCTAGAACTAATCGACTTAGATATAGACATATATATATATATATATAAATGATCAGGATGAAAAGATGAGTTGAAATCCGAGTGACTGTCTGTCCGTCCGTCCGTGCAAGCGATAACTAGGGTAAAAATTAAGATATGTTGATGAAACTTGAAACACGTGTTCTTTCTCACCGTAAAACGGTCGGTATTGCAGATGGGCGTAATTAGACATCTGCGACACCCACAAAATGCCATTAATCGAAAACAGATAATGTGCTATAACTAAACCGTAATTTTAGATATAAGCGTGTTATTTGGTATAGAGGATCTTTTGGAGGAATTTTTGAAAAGTGGATATGGCCCCGCCCCCCCAATAGGTTTAATATATATATCTCGGAAAGTGTTAAAGCTATATCAATCAAACTTCCTCCGAGTAAGTTTTTCTAGCATATCCTCATATACTGAGAAAATTAGTGAAATCAGATAATAACCACGCCCACTTCCCATACAAAATTTATGTTTAAAACTACCAAAAGTGTGTTAACTCGTTGAAGGAACACGTCAGAAACATTAAATCTTTCAGCAGACATGATACGGAAGGGCTGCATCTCCATGCATCTCCAAGGGAATCCGTGTAAAGTTTCGGTGACGGGCGTGGCACCGCCCACTTTTAGGAAAAATCCCCTATCTCAAGAATGCTTTAACCGATTTCAACAAAATCAAATTCAAATGGTGTGTAACATTACGCTTACATTCTTATGTCACATTGTGAAAATGGACGAAATCGGATAAAAATCACGCTTACTTCTCATATAACGCAATTTTAAGTTTCATCTGATACTTTCACTTTAAGGTAAATAAATCGAAAATCAATTAAGACATTCGAACAAAGCTTTCCATGAATAGTACGTTCAAGGTATGCCATCTCATGCGTAAGAATAGTTCAAATCGAATTATAACTTTTCAAGCCCTCAAATACCCAATAAATGGACCTGAATACATCTATCTGACTTTTTACCGAAAATACCAGTAAATCTGTAAGATATCGTAATGAAATTGGAGGATTATCTTTCCATGACATGTGCTCGTGTGTCAAAATTGGGGAAAATCGGGTAAATACTTCCCCTAATCCCCATATACTTAAAATAAGGATTTTCAAAGTTCCGGTAGACTTTATACCAAATATAACCAAATATAATGAGTTATCTCTTTGAAATTCAGGGAGAGTCTCTTTCTGATAACAGTGTGCCGATGTGCTTAAAATAGATAAAATCGGGTAAGCGCTTCCCCTAGCCCCTATGTACCTAATATAAGGATTTCCAACCTCTGGGTAGACTTTATACCATATATTTCGGTCAATATGTAAAATATTTTAGCAAAATTAAGTGAACGTGTAACATTGGATATACCATAATTTGCTGCCGAAAATGTGTGAAATGGTTGAACGTATTATCCCAGCTCCCATATACTATGTATAATGATTTTCGCTATTCTATATTTTAGGTTAATTTATTATGTATATTTGAGAGATACATTTCCCAAATTATTGCCTCAGACCGCGTGATCACACTTCGAATTTAGCTCTTTCGACTTTAGAGTGTTTCGACTTAAAACCCTGCTCGGTACTAGGCTTACCAATAAAGTTAAAGTTGTCCCTCAGTTCAGTTTTAAAAGATACGAACCAAAAATAAATTTGACATGCAAACCTCAGCAGTTAGTAACTTTTTCTGGATAAAAGAGATCCTCAAGGTCATTTCCAGCATTATTCATACTCAGAATATGGAAATGTGCCTCATCGCACAAGACGATTTAACTGTAAAAGTATAAGTTTAAGTTTCCTGTTTTTTAATGTTATTTTTAAGTTGACAACTATCCCTTTGTGAAAGTATATATCTGTTAAAAAGTACACCCTATATCTATATACCTGAAACTACTTTTATAGAGAACTAATTTATTTCATTGGTAATATGAATCTCTACTTTTCCGCATATCTCAGTATATATATGCAAACAAAATAATATATTTCATATTTATCTTAAATGAAAGTGAATTTCATACACTTACATATTTACATAATTAATTGGCTGTCCAAATTAGCTATGCAGCGAAAAACACATTTGCGTCCAAGTGTCAATGGGCCCATTGGCATTTTAGATTTGGAGATAAGTAGGTAAAAGCACCCATGTACATATGTATGTATATTTAAGATGAGCCCTCACGGCTGCGCTACAATTTCTCCCAATTTTCAAATGAAGCTAAGTGGACGTGCACAGATTTTATTTGTATTTCTTTCCCTATTTTCTATTTCTTTCTACCTTATTTCACTGTTTTTCGTTGTATTCTTGCAAGTATAACTACGTTCATATGTATGCTAAGGAAAAAATAACTTTTGCCATTATTTACATGTCTCATTGTTATTATTTGCTGTTATTGCAACTGCTGACAAACACTTTTCCCCCATGAGAAAGTGGGTGTAGTTACGCATATAAACACGCAAAACAAACAATCACTTGCGCGCGAATAGGCAAATACTTCACTCGCACGCTGCCAACTTCATATCTGACAGTAGTGTGTAACTACATACATGCATACATTGTACTACTAGCATTCAAAAGATGCGCCACATCTGAATCGCGCGCTTGCGCAAATAACAACGGACAGTGTACAACAACACGACAATGTACGAGCATGTACAAACACACAAACCTACGCACATATTGCAGGCGCAAGGTGCTTCGCTACATTTAGAATGACGTCTGTGCTGTGGCTGCAATTGTAGTTGCTGTTGTTGTTGTGGTTGTTAGCAAATGTTAACTTTTTGTTGGTGCTGTTTGTCGTTTGCCGGCTGCTAGCTGTTAGCACTGTTTACCAATGGAAGTACATTGCCTCGACTATTTGTTATTGGTTTCTACATACATATATACTTGAATACATACATACATAACATATATTCAAAATATGTTGCCGGATAAAATAGGAAAGTAGTGTTCGAGACGCTGCGTCTCGACTTGTAAATTGCAAATTCAAATACATATGTTTCTTCAACATTCCACCATATGTTGTTATCTATGCATGTACGTATGTAAATACATACACATTAGTAAATATATGCATATAGATACATAAACATGCAACTTCTTATGTTGAGTACAATAAGTACTTATTGGCTGTCAAGCGATGGCTTCGGAACTTAAAGTAATACGACAACAACAATGGTGTCGGCAACAAACCAATAGAAAATGCCACAAAGTAATTACGACAATGTCGGCAAGACCTTTAGGAAATTACAATTGTGTGTTGTAAATGGAAAAATACCCTCAAATTGATTGTTTGCAAGTTTCATTTAAAATGCGGCTCAAACATATAAATTTCTATATATATTATACATTGCATCTTCAATTATTATTAGGGCATGAAATACCCGTTAGAATTTTCTACTTTCATTTATATGTTTGCTAATGAAATAGCCTTGTTCAAATGACCTTAACGAAATTACTTGAATAGACATTTTCTAAAGATATACAAGTCATTTCACTTTTTTATGTCGAGCTAAGAAATTTTTATTGATTTTATATTTTAATACTTCGCTAAAGTAGTTCAAGGAAGGGAAATTCTATCAAATTCTATCAAATTATTTTAAATTAATAAAACTTTCTTCGCTTTCGTTAAAGCTTAACACTTTCGATTATCAGCCGTTATGTATTCTTCATGCGCTTCGTAAATTTACTGCTTCTATGTTGGCGAATACCGTAATTGAGTTAATTAAGCCACAGATCTTTGATAAATCAATTTAATTGTGGAAAATGTTTATGTGGAAGTTCCGATCCTCTTCCGAGTAAGATTCTGACATATGTCATCAAAATCCAGTTACTCTTCAAAATTTGTTTGAAATTTGCATATCCTTCCATTCATAGTATAACGTTAGCAACACCAAGATTACTTACCTTAGCAAAAAACAATAAAATATTAATCATCGTTTCACAATACATTCAATTTCATCAAATTCAAATACATCATTTGTCACTATCAATATTTGCTATTGTGACGTCAATTCAACCGTTGCTATTGCCTAACTTTTGGAAGCAAGTGGATGCTGGAACGTATCTTCCACCCGTAGATCGCTGCGTTAATATATTAAAAAAGATTTTCAAAATTTCTGCTCATAATTAAATACTTATGGAATTTTCGTGACATCGAAGAAATAACATTACATTAGTGGTATCAACCAAAATCTATTTTAGTACCTTGCTGAAATGTTGTCCTCATTTGGCATAAATGGACTCATATCTCGACAAGGAATACTTATACAGGAATAGAGAACCAAATCTAGCGAATAGTATATTAATATTATAACTTGGGAACTCTACTCGGCTTTCTTGTTCGAAAAAAATGAAGTATGAGTCGAGCTGCAAATCTTTTTATACCAAATAAGCTCATGAACATGTTGCGAGTCAACCCGTAAGAGGTTTTGATAGACTCTGCTTCTCTATGATGTTTCCACAACAATTATTCAGCATAATTATCTTAAATTTATTAACGTTATCATCATTTTAAAGGTGGCAAAATTCTTTTATGATTGCCTTAGGTCAAATTGTTATCAGGTCATAAACATAGAGTCGCCTTGGTATAGCTCTTATTAAGCTTATGGTGCCTTTAAGCTATTTAGTCTTGTCACGCCTTATGTGGGGAATCTGATTATATAAAACGCTTTGTTGTAAATATTAAAAGTTACGAAGGTACGTAAGTTCTTTTCTTAGCATATGACACTTAAATGTCCTGACATTCAAAGGATTGTAGCCGAATTTAGTAAGATGATGTTTTCTTCAACCGTGATTTCAGTAAATAACTAGAGATAACATCAATTAAAACAGAAATTGAATTTCTTCTAAAATATTGTAATATCCCTTTTTTGGAACTTGATGCTGGTGCTGAGCAAATTCTCACAAAAATCTGGAAAAAAGGATGGAAATCACTAAAAACTCATATAGTTAACAATCTTCCTGAAAATAAGAAGTGGTGAGATGATCCATATTCAAACAGACTCTTAATTGTACAATTAAGAGAGTTTCAAAAATTTAACCAATAACTGTTCTCAATTACCGATACGATGCAGCTAATGGCTTAAATGCCTCAGTTAATTGACCAGTTCGAACATGGCAAAATACTCTTCGCGGCAATACTGAATAATGGAATAATATGAAAATCTTCTAACCTGCGTAAATTCGAGTCTAAAGCAAGTTGTCAACATAGGCGACAATACTACAATGAAAAGCTTGTTAGTTTGGAACAGGAAATTGACTACATAAACTTTAACGAAATTTCTTAGGTTAGAATGACAAATGCTGAATGAGAAATGTAATTTGATGAAAATATTAGTCACGTGAATTTTTTCTCTACGAAGGCGAACCAAAGATGTGAAAACTGTTATATCTACTTTCATCTGCAGACCTCATCAGATGGAAGCACTTAGTAATAGCTGCCTATTAAAAAAAAAAAAATTCGCTCACAAATGTATCATAATTATACATGTACTACGAAAAGAACATTACAAACCGCATGGAGCCTTGAAAATAAAATTTAATATTATCCATTAATTTTATTTCCGCAACCTTTACAGTACATCGTAATGGTCTGACTACTGCGCCATAAAAAGTAGCAGTATATTGGTATCGGTTTCATTGACTGCTTTTGAGTAGCCTCAGCTAGCAGTGGCAACAGAACACATATCAACATTCATGGGCATATACTCTCACACATTTACATACATTTGTTGCGTGCGTTGTTTAAAGTGCGTGTGCGCCCATTAGCTTCAAGTTCATGGCGAAATCGCAGCGGCAATGCGTTCGCCAATTGGCATTTCAGAGTACCGCAACTACCGTCAACAAATACCAACAATGTGTATAAAATGTTTCCCTAATTCGTCTGCTCCTCGTCCTCGATGCTTGCCACTGAGCCATCACAGCGTTGAACTACAATAAGAAGTATAAAGGCAACGGCAACGAGGATGAATGTAGAGTAGTCGGTGTACATATATGCAGCGGCAGACTTACCACATTGAAGGCGACGTAAAAGTTGCCTCGGTTGCACGCCAAAACCTGTCATCATGTCACTGCTGAACTAACAGAAGTCGCAACGGCAGCGGCAGCGGCAACTGCAACGGCAACGACAGCAATTGCTGCAAATGTAGCAGCGTCGAGTGTTTTTTTTTTCTTTCCTTCATTGCGTATGTACATTTACGCATGCGCCAACGACGTCGCGTCTCGCTATTGCCGTATTGCCTTTATCGCATGGCTGGTCGTGTGCACAGGTTGGATCGGTTTGATTTGGTTTGGTTTGCTTTTGATTTTTACCTTTTACAGGTGCTGGCTGCTCGTAATATGGGTTAGGAGGTCTCAACGATTTTATATTGTTTTCTTTGGCGTACCTACTAGCATACATAGTTGGTGTCTCACGCGACTTTGAAATGCTGACCGCTGATAGGAGCTTTCGATTAGAGTAATAAGAGAAATATACCGATTAATCCGGTGGGATCTACAAACTTGTTTTACATATTCTGTATGGCAGAGCGCAATGATTTTCCCTTTCACGCAGCTTCGTATGTAGGTTATTGAAGGTACGCCCAGGCACTTCCTTTCGTTTGCCTTGTTACTGTCTATAAAGTCCGCATTATTCGAACTTCTTTGAGAAAAAAATTCGCTTTTAGTAAAAATTCCACTGATGTAGATTTAATTCATGTTCAAGTAGGGACTTCAGTTGGAATGTTTTCTTAAAGAGCATCCAGTCTCGACAAAGGCTTTCTCCTTCCGACAAACACCTCGGAACCACTAAAGTGACAAGTGACCTCATACCCTGAATTCACATGAACCATATTTTAGAGTTAAAAAATATTTACGGAACGTCTGCGACACATTTGCAATAGTAAAGCTTTACGACTACTCGATTAGAATGACGTCTTTGACAACGGTCACTGCTGATGTGTTCGTAGAAGTAATGTCGGTTTGGTCTAGCTAGATGAACGTTTGATAACTCTTAAAAGATGGGATTAGAAGAGAGCTGAGAGGCAAACTAAACAACAATGCAAGATAATAAAGCCTCTTCCTCAGGAGTTCAAATATACTAACATGCTAATACTTTACCAAGGAGGTAAAATCCAAGCCTATATCGTCTTAACTTAAAGTTAAACAAGGAAGTATTTCCTAACAACTCAGAATTTTAGATAGCTGTTATATTTCAATTGAATAAGTGGCGAGAAGAGACTAGACCATGGAATTAGAATGCCGAATTCGAACTGAAGGGGTTTTAAGAAGCCCTATGTGGTTTGTAACGTAACCGAGTTTATTTGCTATTTGTTGAGAGTGAGTTGCACTATATTAAAAATCCAGTTAATCATTTTGCAGCAATCATTTGAGAAGAAACTTAAATTTCTGTATTGGATACTCCTGGAGATCCTGGAGATATCACAACCCATACAATTCCCGACCCAGCTTAACCATTTCCAATTTGCGTATGCGCTTTATGTATCCGCGTAGCTGATGCTAGAATGTAAGTGCAAGTTTTGGCAACATAAATTATAGCGCACAACCAATTTTCCTTCCTCCCTGCTTTGCCGACAACAGCAGATGAATGCCGTTGCCTGTTGCCGCTGCAGCCACTAACTCCACCAAGATAGACGGAAGAAGCTGGCATATTGGCTGCCCGGAAGGTACTGCACAACATGTTTCGCTGGCTGTTGCGGAGAGAAAGTGTCTCTGTCTCGCCGACGTTAGTTAAGCAATGCGCCACGAAGCGTGCGAGGCAAATCACCATCCAGTTGTGCAAAGGCGCATCGTAAAGAATAAAAATATGCAGTCCGCGAAAGATTGTTACATGGACGCGTATGCGGACAACTCTTCCTGCAAAAAAAGAACTGAAAACGGAAAAAATTGGATGGTTATATTTTTTTTTTCTCACTTTTATCAGATAACTTGGCGAGTTTAAGCTTCTACGGCAGCGGCCGCCGCTGCCGCCACCACGGCACATGTGAAAGTAATGAGTTTGGAGCTCAATTTCGTTGCATCCCAGACATCCTGACGGGCGTGCGGTGGACAGGTGGGCTTTTGGATGAACGCCACAATTCTGGGAGGTTTCGAAAGTCAACAATCAGGTTATGTGCGTTGCGTTGATGAATTTTTGGAATTCTCTCTACTTTTAGATGTGTATTTGTATGTGTGTGCGTGTGTGTGTGGCTTTCGATTCTGCAATCTGTAATCATTTCCGATATCGCTTTCCAAAGAAAAATCCCAAAAAAATAACAAAACAATTATGCAAAAATATTTCGACCTTAAGGCGAATTTTTTAAGTGATAGCTATAAGATTGTGGAAATGTTTATTTTTGGCAATCTCTACCCATTCATGCATGCTTCATACAAATGTTGACGAAGAAAGTGATTTCAAGAATACCATTATATGGGCGGTGTGCGTGATTTTAGTCAGGTTTCCCTTTTTGAATCGAATGAAAAATTTTTAAATAATATCGTTGTGGGAGCATCATAACTTTAACTGTATAACATAACCTATATATAACCGCTATCCAATACCAAGATTAAAGAAGTTAAAAAATTTGGGCGTAAGTGAGCATGCAGTTTCGGATAATGTTTGGCTGGACAACATAGTTTCTAGAATGATGAAAATCGACATGAATTCGTTGATTATTACCTTAAAAGGCAGAGGTGGAGTTTACTAACACGAAATTTCGTTCAAAGAGAATCTTAGGCTACTTGACTGCTGCAGGATTTTCCAAGCACAAGTGGCAACCATTAAGGGTTTACCTTCCCAACTGCATAAAACTGTAAACATTTATTTTAATCTTTGGTATCGATTACCGTTAAGTCGAAGTTGGTTACGGAATGCCAAATATCTCTTCCTCTGGTGTCATAATAATTTCACATCATTGCATAAAGACATTGCAAATTTTGATGCTTACTACGGACTTTAACAGATTTTATACTCGATGTATTATAAAGAGAACTTCAGCGCTCATATATAAACGAGCGACGAACACTACTGAAGCTTACACCTATTAAAGTTCTCAAGCTTTAACTTTCACTCAGGACAATTGAACAGAATTTAATTCCTTTAAATACATATTATTAAAATATTTGAGAAAGTTTTTCTTTTACATAAATTATTCACAACATTCATGCTTCAAAGTTAATTGCATTAACATTGTCATTCGAACAGACGCACTGATCAGCTCACATTAAATCGCCTGTGCTTGTGTTGTTGTTTTTTTTTAAGCTGAAAGTTATGCAGAAAAGTAAAATTTAAGCCTGACAATTGAAATGCGTAATTTTCTGCAATTAGAAAGTGAAAGAATTTCAAATTGTGCCAAGCAGCAGCCTAGCGGAGACAACAGCTGCAATAAAGATGAGCGCAAAAACAACCACGAAGCGCCGATGTCATTCAGTGGTCGCAAAGGAAGAAAGGATGAAAGGGGCAGACTAATTAAGATTTTATCAAGAGCGGCCACACTGTTGGCAACAAGCGAATCAACACAATACCTGACGACGCTACAGCAAAAGCAGCAACAATAAGGCAACAACAACAACGAGGTGACAATGTGACGACGCTGCCGCTTAAGTAGACGGATGAGCAAAGAGCATTCGCCGGCCAAATGGATAAACGGATGAGTTGAGTGAAGAAATGAGCCCCGTTGGTGGACAGCCCCCGGAGCTTTTGATGGTTAGACGTGGATCTGTCGCAGCGCTGCGGCTTTGGCTTGTCACATTGCTGCCGTGATGGAAATTAAGTTAAATGCAATTTTCCAACAAAGCGAAGAAGCGCAATAATAACATAAAAACAATAACAATTTTACAAATAATAAATAAATGAAAGAAATACATAACCACATACATAGTAATAATAACAAAGCGTTGACAATGCGAGTGACAATCAATGCGAATCACTTAACCACATACCACATACATGCATATACATATACTTCGGTGACAACGGCGAGTGACAGTAGCACGCACTTCAAAAGCCAAAACGGATTAAATATATGTGAGTATATAAGCAAGCAGTTGAACTTTCGAATCCGTTTTCTCAACAATTCAGCTTAAATGAAAAGTGCAATTTGAAAATGTTCCAACAGTGAATAAGCACACAAGTCCACTAACGAAGAAACATACAATTGACCGAAGGCGAGAGTGAGTGTGATCTGCAAAAGTGACAGTACACAAAAACACAAGAAACTCCTCCCGAAATAATCACACCAATTCAATTGTTAATCGGTGCTGCCGCAGGATCATTCATTATACAAAAATGTGAAGTTTTTCAGCGCTCAGGACCGCACATAATACATACTAACAATGGGGGTTTTATTAATTTTATTACAGGTGTTCGTCTTTTCGATTCTTTATTATCATACAGTATAAGATTTATCCAACACCTTAAGATGTTCTCTCAAAGCGGTTGGGAAGAAAGACCAATAACTATCACAGAGAACTTTGATATTTATTATAAGTATATAAATAATAACGAATATAAAACCTATGTTTATTGAAGCTCAGTTTGATTTTATCTTATACAATAGGAATCCCAGTTTACGCACCGAGCGAGTTTATTGCGTAAGGATGTTTTGAATTTGGAAGAATTTTACAGCTATCCTTCAGTCAACGCAAGATAATGGTTATTCAAAAACCACTGCCACTTATACTGAACTTCTATAAGAATATATCGTACTGTCTGCTTATTTTTTCTTCTTATATGATTTTGACTGAATCCACCAGTTTTAGAGCACCCACCATTCGTTACTTTTTCTCGCAACAAATTGAGAGTAGATCCTTTCCAACATTGGTGACTTCATTTTCGTTCCCTCACCGCCACCTTATATTTGCCGAACTGGAATCTCTTCATCTTCTGCTGATCTATTGCCGTTCGAATTTCTCAACAGTCGCTTCATAAAATATCAACTTCATTTCGATCGATTGTGGATTAAGTTTCATGGTCTTCTCCATATATTATATTACACTGAACTCTCCATTAAGCAGATTGAATAGGCAGTGTCTTTATTAATCAGTCACACTTCGGAGGATTATTAACAAGCCTCTGATTCCTACAGGAGTTTGCCCCGGTCTTATTACTACAATGCTATTTAATAACTTAGACTTTTCACAAGAAGTAGTTTAGTTTTCCCTTTTCTTGTAAAAAAAAAAAACCTCGATATAATTAAGCCGCAGGTATTTATGTTTTTTTATTTTGGTATTTGGAACAATAAAATTAAAATTTTACAAATAAATAAATATTTATGTATCAGTAAGATTATAATTTAAATCAGTAAGAAGCTTTCTCTGTCATTCCTTGTCCATTGCGTATAGCATACGCACATCCATATATATATATATATATATACCGTATTGTA
This sequence comes from Bactrocera minax, assembly GCA_021498325.1. Taxonomy (NCBI): domain Eukaryota; kingdom Metazoa; phylum Arthropoda; class Insecta; order Diptera; family Tephritidae; genus Bactrocera; species Bactrocera minax. The sequence goes on from JAKEEE010000002.1 coordinate 1,861,839, forward strand.
TGCCGACATATTTTCACATACATGCTCATTAAAATTGAAAATGGAAATTCGCCTAGCATAATCTGTGTCTTAGAATAGCTGACGGCTGCAATTCCATTGCAAAGCGTTAGAGATGCTTCCCAGTCCCCAATTCGAAATGCTTCGGATGACCTGCAATCAGCAATTTACTGCTTGTAATGGTTGGGCGAGTGCGATGGAGCAGTGAAGTGGAGGCTAAGTGCGTGACGATATCTAAAAATATTGAAGTTGAAGGCAACAGCAAAATTCTTAATTAGAAAAAATCGCAACAGCGGAAGCTACATACAGCACATTGACAGTCTAATGCGTGGAACCCCTTTTGAATTATGGAAAACTGTGAAAAATCCCGTGTTGCAAAGTGAAGATTTTCTTCACAAACTATTATAATTGAATTAAATTTTTGCCGGAAACAAAATGTCTTACAAAAACTATAACAGTTGAATTTTTTTCATGCATTCATCTGCACCTAATATATATAATAGAACTGATGAGAGATATATACTTCGTCTTAATATTTAAACTTGGTATTTCAGCTTCACAAACCCACTAATTCCAGAGGATTTAACAAATTATTGCGTTGTATATAACTCAAATAGTACTCTATGAAGAGTAAAGTAGAAGTTATTGTGATCACCGCCTCTGGTTTTCTTAGCACCCGTTGAACACTCCATATGTAGAAGGCAAATAGTCGGATAAACTACATGTAAGCTTTCCCTAGAGTATATAGTTCCGTCAACAGACAGAGATCCGCCAATCAATACAGTACTTTACTTTAATACCCAAATAAAAGTAAAGTCCAAAGTAAAGCATAAGTCTAAGTATTTAGTCCTGATCATGAACTGTGATTTTAACTACCGATCTCACCAATCTTATTGTATTGTTATATACTATATATTTTTTTAAATGCATTCCGTTATTCATGTGTCATTGAAATTTTTATATTGGCCACCTAGGTAATTTGATTCGACGCTGATGTACAACAAATTCTCTAAGTTTTTAGAAATTGATGGTTTTATTGTTAGTGTCGCAAATTTTTTAAAACCTTCTTAAATTTGGCCATTCCGGCCGTTTTGAAATCAGTTCTTTGGCTTTCGCGCGTGCCGATACCCTGCCCTCATATTTGAAGCAATCGAAAGAGGAGTCATTCTCATTCTCAATATCGTTAGTAATCTGATTGTCACTTAGCTATCAGAACGAATTTCCTTCGCGATGGCTAAGTATCTCTTCATACGCTTAAATCGATAATTGACCGGTCAATGGGCATACAATGAGTACATTTTTGCTATGATCTAGCAACCTCGGACATTAAAAGAGCATACACTTTTCGAAACACATCTAGTTACATATTTATGTTATCCTAAAAATCAGTCATTTTCTTCCATACTGGCATTACTGTGCCTCCTAAGCATTCCGCTGCAGTGAAATGACATGCGAATGAAATGCCGCCTCGTTTTTATGACGCGAGATAAGAAAATGCAAGCACCGGCAGGCAAGTCATGCAATGCCAGGTCAGACCAATGCGATCGCAATACCAGAGCCCAACTTCTGCCGTGCTGCCCAGCAGAGTGTTCGCACACTGTACGCACTTCCTTGACGCCTCACTAATCCAAGCGAAAATTAAAAGATATTCTCCCATATATTTATTAATACATACATACATATGTATATAGAGTAGTGGAGGCGCCGTTTGCGTTCTCTGCACTTTGCTCAATTCCACAAAATCTTAAATTCTTTTGCATCTGCCATACAAATATATAATATGTATATAAGTATTTGAGAACTGGCTCATGAGTATGTGATTTATATTCCATTCACGAGCGAAAATATTTCAAAATTTGCTCAATGAATATGCTTCAAGTGACAGTCGCCATATAAGAAGCAGAACAAGAATGCGTGTGAGTAAAAGTGATCAAATGTGCATATGTGTATAATAGTATGTGTATATGTGTGCTAAGTAGATTTGAAATTAAAAATAATAATAAATTTTATTATTATTGCGCGTTTGATGTTTCATCGCTGCTGTCAAGGAAAAACAAAGATATGTGTAATTTAAAAATGGGAATACAAAATGAGCACATAAATACATATGTAAAACATGAATTAGTTATTCTGTATTTATTTGTAAGAGCATACCCTGTAGGGAAAACATGGAATTCAATATGAGTGATACAGAATAAATAGTTTATCAACAAACTTTTATTTTTAAGCCTCTTTTCCAATGAGCTACAGTTCTTGTCGATATAAATAATCAATTAAATTAGTATAAAAATCGTTTCAACTTCAGAAAATTGATATTTTATTTAAAATCTTTGTTCGAGTTAAAATTTAAAGCCAATGTCACATATTATAATTTATTCATTGAACAGCTGAATCATAAGGAATTTATTGCATACATCATTAATTACTACAACTCACCTAACTGAGGCTTTTTGTCCTTTGTCAAGTTACCAGAGCCGAGTTATTGTGCGACATTTCTTACAATCTGTATGGAATTGAGAACTTTTGGTAGTTCTTTGATATTTGTTTATAAATCAAAAATTATTTATAAAATAAATAAATTTTATAATTTATAAAATAAATAATTTTTTTTTCAAAATTTGATTTATAAATCAGAAAAAAAACGCTGAAATATTCTGAGATTCTTGAAAGCTTCTGAAGCCAATTTTTTTTTTTAATTTTGCAATTTCAAATAACTCTTAAGTTCACAGAGAATTTTATTTTTTTACTAGTATAGCACCCAGAGTACCCTGAGTAACCAATTTATTATAGTTATAATTGATCGACACTTTGTTCCGATTCTCTTTTTATCTTAATGCCGAAATGTTTGACGCAATCGAAAAAGAAGTCAAACTCTCAGTTAGATTAGACTTCTGATTGCCGATTGGGGTTGAAAACAAATTTTTATTTTCTTTTCCTTCATGATGACATCATCATAAGTTGGCCCGACAAATCGAATTAACATTCAATGAAACAGAAATTAAAATATTTGATAGGTCTTCCTAAAAATCGTCAATAAAATTTCTTATAGATTATCCTTACTAGACATTTTCAGAAAACACTTTCTGTGACAAACTAGTTTCAAATGCAAAGAAATCAACCAGTAAATATTCGTACAGACTCTAACAAAAACAACAACAGCAACAAAGCAAGCAATAGCGACTATCACAATAACAGGCCAACAACAGAAATTACAACAACAACAAAACGTCAAGTGGCGGGTGTTCTTATCCGCAATTTCATTTTATTTTACTTATTTGTTATTACTTTTTTTAATTGCTATTTTTTTTCCTTGTGTGTTCATATAATACAAACATACACATTTTACGCTCCACAATCGTTGCTACCATTTACAAATCGCTGGAGCTCAGCAGCGCGCCAACACTTAGCATACAAAATCGCAGGCAGTTAGTGCGTCGCTGCCGGTTGGGAATGGCGTAAAATATATTTGTTGTAAAAAGTACAAAATGTCTAAATAATTCTGTTTTTTGTGTTTCAGTGTGTGAATTCAGTTTGTTCAAATTTTGCAATTTAATTTCACCAACTGTTGGTGTTCTGAACACGTTCATTGAAGCAACGCGAATCTATTTTGTAAGGGACGAAGTAAACAAACGGCTGGAGAAAGAAAGTGAAATAAACAAGAGTGGGAGATATTTTTTGCAAAAAATTAAAAAAAAAATTTAATCAAAAACACACAGACAGTAAAAATGTCTTCTTGGCGCGCTGCAGCCGTTTTCTTCTTCTTGATCGCATTGTTAAGTTTTGAATTTGTCTCACCTTGGATGAATTTCAACAGTTATGTGTCTAAGAAGCGCACCGATTTGAAAAAACGATGTCCGAATGTGAGTTTGTTTTACAGTTACTATAGCGATAACAGTTATGTCAGTGGGGATGTCTGTGTTTTTGTTTTTAACGGAAACGGTGAGCAAAAAATATATATTATCAGTATTTCCTGGGGTATGCGAAGCATGCATGAATAATTTTAAAACAGACTTTTTTATTGATATACATACAGACATAAATGTATGTATAAAAAACACATTAATTACTCTATTTGTTTATCAATTGTAGGCGAAAATAAGAGTGTTATAATATATTGCAATAGAAATTAATGAGCTCAATATATGAGTACATTAGTTTAACTCACATTTGCCATGTGCTGGAATAATGCTGAAGATATAATTTAATAGTTTTTAATAATAATAAGTTTGTGTAAGCAGCGTTCAACATCCCTATAAATAATACCTAATTTTTACTAACTGTTCAGTTCAGTTGAACATCATAGTCCTCACCGATGATGTAATATTTATTTCGTTAACCACGCTCTTGTTTGAAGCTAGGCTAAGAACATAGTGGAGTGTTATACAAAGCAATTTTGCATGGAAAAAACAGATACAAATAAAATTGTGTACAATATAGGACGATTTTTTGTTTCTATCAAGAAGATCAAAATTATTTAATATCAGTGGTGTGCTCCACAAATTAGTTCCATCCAAAAATATAACATGCATATGCCAACGCTTCTTTCAAAGAACTCCTGATAATCATATTTCGATGTAGCATAGAATTAATCTAGCAATACAGGTTATGGTCACAACAATGTCGGGTTCTTCTCAATTTTATACACAAAAGAATTGCAAACGACGAATCAATCACAAGCAACAATGATGGTCTTCGTCTTCGTTTTTCGTCTAACCCAAACTAAGCACTTGAGTTTAAACACAAAACTGTTGCACCTGACAACTGGAAGCCCCAAATATTTCCCTAATGATCACTCGACAATTTCTTAACACTAATCTCTTGGGCCTTTTTGGAAAATATTTGAATTTCCAATTTAAGTAGACCATCGTCTTACTATTTGAACACAGCTTGTACAAAGCACACTTTTTCAGATGGTCTTCGCACACCACACATAATCCAACGGGTCTGCACCGATTATTATGATATTCTAGTTTTTCGATACCTTCTCTGGACCATTTACTTCAAAATAAGTCTGTTGATGAAACGGAACTTTCTTCTTCTTGAAATGTGCTTCATTTCCACAATTTCTTCCTTCAAACGTGACAATTAATAATAGTTTCATGACAAACTGGATGTTACCAAAGGATATAATACAATATTATATTTAGCATAAATACGAAATTGTGCGGTACTATAGCCTAACATAGATTACTGAGTTCGCCAAAAATTTTAGGTGAATGTAAAAAACTTTTATGAAACAATTACTATGCAATCAATTTATAATTCATCACATAAATCATAGGATTGGTGCCAAATGGAACATTCAATTAAGGTATGCAAATTTCCACTGCATTTTCGATTTTGTTCTAAATTATTTACATTCCATGTGAAACACTCCTTCCATACAAATTTGTTAAAGTATCGATTTGTATGTGTTTTGGTGGATATTTGCGCTGTTCACCTGTGAGTTATTCCACGCTCTTTTCTTTTTGCAAACAAACTAGATCACAGTGACGTGCAGCGCTTGCGACTGTCGATCGCGCATCACTTGCCGGGCGAGAGATGCCGCTAGCAATATACATAACGACATATATATGTATATATACATATATATATGTTTGTGTGTGCGTGCGTGTGTGTGTGTGTGTGTGTGAAACCGAAACAGAAAATAGTAATTCCAAATAATTCCAAATATACACTTTCTTTTCTGCACTTGGCAGTACGCCCAAACATGCCACACACATAATCCCCTCCCCTAGCGACGTGTATTAATCTGGATGGCTGGATGCACAACAACAAGCAAACTCACACACACACACTTACCCATTTGATTTGATGCGGCTGCTGTTGTGACCGCATGCGCTCGCATTCTAAATACCTTTTGCTTGAGCGACAGCTACTAAAACAGCAACAGTAACAACGACAACGAAATCAGCAACAATTTTAATGCAAATACGTTTTTCATCAAGCGGAATCTCATCAATATGCGGCACACGCGACACTGCACATTTATCAGAATGACGGAAAAGAAACGACCGCGCGCAGACGAGTAAATCGCCGCTGCCTACCACCTTGCTCAATCCAAGCCAAGCGCCAGCATTTTTGCATGTATGTGTGCCTAGAGTAAACGGGCGGCAGGCTTGAGCATGCGCGCATGCGTTGGGCGACGTACCGTTTTGGCCGCGCCAAAAATCAATCACACTTTCTAAGTGGCCAAGTCTGAGCGCGCGACGCTCTCAAGATAGAGCCAAAATTCATGGCCAGTTAAAAGTGGACTTTTTGCTTCTGTTGATTGAATGCCATCGCGTTTGCGCATTCGAAATGTGATCCATTTAGTTGAATTCCTTTTTCTGTTATTGTTGTAGTCTACAAACAAATGCGCTCATCAACTTGTCTACTTTAAGATTCTAGTGGGCGTTGGATAATTGCCATTTTTAATGTTCATAAGTGAAATGCGCCAAAAGAAAAAGTAATATAATACGGATAACGAGCGATAGTAAAACCCCTTAGTACTTTTGTTTTTAGTTGCACTTTTGATTTTATAATAGTCACCTAAATTCCAAAGGCATAAATACTCTCATTCAAACATATTCTGGAAGGGAACGAACCCATACATATATTTTTACTATTCGTCTTGAGTTGCTAAATCTATAATCTATCGAAATATAATACTTGGTAAATTTTTTATAGTAGGTAATGGAACTTGAATTTCATCGTTCGTGTTTGGGAGTGCAAATTAAATATCGTTTGGTGGACAATCCACTGATCCAAAAAAATTTGCAATATTTCGAAAATTTCTGGAATTTTTTCCAGACATTCTCCTTGTCTATTATCATTTCCTGTTCTTCAAACAAATATTTCGGGCACTCTCTCTCTCTTTTCGTTGAACAAATACACCGTCTTTACTTTCCCCACCCTTTATAGTGTTACCCAAAATAACAGTATGGACTAAATATTATTGATCGACAGTGCTCGGTGTGGACATATGTCATGAAAAAGGAAAAGTTCTCTTAGCTGTACAACAATTTTAGACATATATTTAAGTCATTACATGAACTTCAACCACTCATATACGCGCTTTCTGGGAGTTCTATTCATTTATATAACAGAATGTTTCCATTTCTTTTTTCAGGTTCGCGCCATACGCAACTTTGATCTGGAATCCATGATGGGATTCTGGTATGTTGTCCAGTACTATGCATCGACGGAAGAGCTGCCAGAATATGCCTGCATGCAAAGCGATTTTACATTCTCCGCCGAAGATCAACATGTAAGCGCCTACTACCTATACAGTGTGCATCATCCGTCTTGAAATTATGCGACGAAGGGAGGTTACACTAGTTTTAGATTCTATCTGAACGACTATTATATATTCTCCCTGTCGAGAATTCAAACAATCGTTAGTTATGGCCGGATGAAGTCCGATTTTCTATTCTTATGAATTTCGCTGTTGCCGAAATCAGCACATCTAACGGGTTTAAGTAAAAATGTTCGTACCTACCATAATTTTATCTTATTATAGAATATTCGAAATTACCAACGCGTGAAGGATCATAAACTTTTCATTCAATAGTTACCTCTATCCAGTGATATGTAAACCATTTAAAGAGGAACCTGGACTATTTTCATTAACATGTACTTAAAGAAAATGTTGACAAAGAATGGTGAAATCTGAAACCTATTTTTATATCAAGCTCTCTTTCGCGAGTTTGATGTAGCTGGATTTATTTTCATCGACTTCTATGTATATCAGATAACCCCTTAATTTATTCAATTAAAAATATATGGAGAAAAGTGTTAATAAACTAAATTAAGATGCTGCTTAAAGGATCTATTCCACAAAGCTCTAGTTCACACAGCTAGATAGTTCAAATGACAAGATCGGTTTATAAAAAGAGAGTGTTTGGCTTATCCCCACTCACTTATTACCCACAATATTTAACAATGGATATCTACAAGCCGTTCGTGCAAGAATAGCGCAAGTCAGTGACTAATTCTTCTTTGAACCATAATTAAGCATTTATTAGGAATATTTATGAATTAAATTTAGAGATCAAACTTTCTTATGGATTTAGCTATATATTAGAGCGAATACGCATATAAACATAACAAACACGTAGTGATCGGCCTTCATCTGAGCGAAAATAGTTCAAGTAGTATTGTAGATATTAAATTTTATTTTATAATAATAATTTTATTTTCTGATATACAAATTATATGTAATTAAAATATATTGTAATTTTTGTTTTTAGATAACCATGAATTTTAGTTACATTTTCGCCGAAGATCCATTGCGTGAAAAATTGCAAGGAAATATTACTTGGTTTATACCGGATTTTGAAACCCCGGCGCACTGGATGCACACCGAGGATATTTGTAAGCAAAACTATTAAAAAACGTAGAAATTAATAATAATAGTAATCAAATGGTCTTAAAAATGGATTTTAGTAAAAATTTCTAATTATTAGTTATTACTAATCCTCTGAAAAAATTTAATAAAATATTAGTACTTGTTTTGTACATCTAGCATCTTTATTATTAAGTACTAATCACCTTTACGCACCAAAAATTATAATAAAAAAGTAGTAAAACATTTTTTAAAAATTTATATCATTTTAATTAAAATTAATTAAAATGTTTTTTTTTTGTCATATGAGATTATGAACACTTTTCGTGTTCTCTAGGTGATTGGTTTGTTTTTTTTTTGATAATTTCATATATTATATATATAAATATTTATTGCTTATTCTACAAAGAAATTATGTAATAATTTTTTTCCACAGATGAGGGCATCTACAACACTTACGTCATCGATACGGATTACAAATCGTGGAGCCTAATAATGCATTGCGCGGAAAAGAAAAAATCACCGCGTTATTTATCAGCTTTGTTGTTGTCGCGAGAACCGAAACTAGGCGATAATGTTATAAACTTCTTGAGGTATTTTTACTCATGCATTATTCATGTATTTTATATATGTAAATAGTCAATAATACTTTTCCGCAAAATCTATATTTTTGTATAATATGACATAATATATATGTAAATGTACATATGTATTATTTAAATCTTTTACATGTTTAATATTTTTTTTTAGGGAAAAATTACCACGCTACGATATTGACTTATCGTTTATGTTTCCGATTAATCAAACGTGCCACAATTTAATGGAATCTGTTAATGACGATCCTCTTGCTTATATACTAAATGAAGAAAAGGAAGAAAAGGAGTCTACGAATAAAATCAAACTAATTTTGAAAACATGAGCTAAGATCGAAAGCGAATTTGTGTACCATGCTGAGGATATATGTAGATATAAAAAGTATTCAATAAATTTATAATTAACTTAATATTCAATATTTTTGGAAATTTATCAGTACAATTAAAACATACACATGTACATACACGTATTAAGTTCTATAAATATGACAGAAATGCTGAGGTGGTATGAATGTGAAGTATCCCTACAAGGCCACAACATCCATTTGTGGGATATTGGATTACTCCACAAAATACTTTTCTGGACCAACTTAAGTCTCTATGCCAACTCATTGCTACACGATCATTGCTCGTATTTTAACGACCGTCATCACTGCACGATGTGTACTCAACTGCCTGTTAGGAAGGCCGAAACTATTTATCTGTCAGTATAATTCGAAATGATTGTAGAAATAAATTCATATGCAATAAATGATAATTAAATTAAAAATATACAAAACCGATTTTTATATACATAAACAGGTCTTCATATATATAAATGAAATTTTAATCACAATTACCTTTCGAAAACAATTTTAATAATTAATAAGTGAATATTGTGTGTTATACCGAAACAAATAAGGATATAGACTAAACCTGGACCTAACACGGAAACGGAACCCTTCCAACGACTATAACTATAAATTGGTGGTTTGGACTAATTTTGTTTGTAATGCTGAACATGCATAAATATGTATTTAGCATTAATTACATCATTTTTTTTAACCTAATAATTTTTATTTTTTATATATATTTGTAGATCAGTGTAATTTAAAAATTTTTTTATGTTATATTTTTAATATATTATATTTTTAAGATTAAAGAGAATTAAAGAGAGACATCCTCGGATAATTTAAAAAAATGTAACTCAGTTCAATGCATAAATGTTTTAGCATACTTTATATGTTGATTTTATTTAATGTTTCTTATAATATTTAATATAATTTTCTCACTCTCATAATTCCTCAATTAGCAAAATCATCTATTCCTTTGGAGATGGCAATACCGTTGCAATGGTGAGTAAGGAACGAGAAAAATAAAAATGGCTCCGATACATAAAAGCAGTAAACCTCGCCAAAAATAATTTTCTTTTTAAATCAACTTAAAACTAGTTTACGTGAATAAATCTACGTCGAAAAGTTAAAAGATATTGCATACAAATATTATCAAGCATTTTACGGGCGAAAAATATATATTTTGTTTGTTTTGAAGTGATATAAATTTCGTGTGCTCTCACCGTCTGTCCTACAAAGAAAAGCACGTAAAGGTACGGTGGCACAGTGAACACGAATGTGAAAGCAAATCGAAAATATTAGTAAATTTTTGTGCAATTGTTGGTTATTTATTGCAAAAATAGAATCCGATTGAAGAAAAATAGAGTGCGAATCAATGTGAATATATGTATTAATGTGAAAGAGCATTTTTGAGCGGCTCTATGATTTTATTGCTTTTGATCGAGTCCATTGATTGGGTCGCTGGAGAAAAAAAGTGGTAGTGTTTTTGGATGAGGAGAAAATCTTGTGTGGGGAGCTATTAAAATCGCGCCGAAAGAAAACTACATAAAATTACAACAAATATACATTTGACGTTTTGTGTTGTGTTTACTGGACGTCGAGGTGAAATTAAAAACAATTGAAATGTGGTGAACTAAATCGCGGCTATTATGTGCCGCCTGCATAAATATAAAAGAAAACAAAAACAAAAAACCTGTTTAAACTTTATTGAACTTTAAAAACATGCATAATTATATCATATAATATATATAAGAATCATGCACATGAATAATGAATTCAGTGATTTTTTTCTTCAAAAAAGAACATTGTACTGTGACTTGTTTCAACCCTTGAAATTTAGAAAAAAAACAAGCGATGTGAATTATGTACACACTTTCCTGAAGTCGGCGAACCAAACTTAGCAAATATTTATTTAAAAAAAAAATTAAATAAAAAGATTCAAGTAGTCCCATAACTTCAAGTTCAAATGAAAGCATATAAAAAACATATTTACAAAAAATAGTTAAATTTACATATTATTCAAACAACGTCACCGTCTGGAACACAATAATTGATTCATTTAACAAGAGTATAATGTCTCGTTGGGGCAAAAATATTGTTGTCCCTTTGGACGTACTTTGCAAGGGTGAGGAAAGTACCAATCGTCCAACTGTGGCACGCTCCGTCGGTACGGTTGGTAAATGGGGCAAAATAGGATTTACGTCTACCCGTACCTACGCTTTAGCTGCACTATCACCAGCCGTGGCAGCGGCGGCTGCCGCTGCGGCCGCAGCAGCGAGTCCTGCTCAAAGTCCAGCATCATTACTTGACGATGACATGTCACCATCGGTACCGGAACCTCCAAAGCCTAAGAAATTTTTTAAATCACGAAATACCGCGCCGCCTGAGGTGATTGCACAAATAATACAGAATATGCCTAGAACACCAGCTTCCCCCGTACGCGAAAGTTACTCGGCTGGAACATCAAATGCCGGTTCGATTGGCACTCCAGTACGTGAACCAATCAAATTGAAATTACCAAAAGCTAATTCTGGGGAGCGTAAGAAGAAATCTCCGAAGAAAGCTATTGCAAAGCAAACGACAGCGGAGGAGGATGATAACGCCACTGAGGATATCTCTTATTTAGGTTCCAGTAAGCCGATGAGCGAATCTAAGCAAAAAAAGAAGAAAGAGGAGAAAAAATTAAAGCCTGAAGCACCTCCTTCACGTGTTATAGCCCGTGCACGCAAAGTGGTTAACTATTGTGAGGATGATGAAGATGAGCGCATACCAACACCACTAAAGGATATCATATTTCCTAAAAATAAACCTGCTAAATCAGATGAAACTGGGGTACCTAATGCAGAGGATAGCATAAAAAGTGGGTCTACTATTGAGCCAGATCTACCGCCTCCTGCAACACCTGCAACACCCGCACCAGCATCAGTTACTGTTAATGCGACATTAATTGGAAGTGTGGCATCCACTTCGGCGACAGTCGCAACCGCTTACACGCCGAAAACACCTGAACACCCACCAATAGTGCTGAGAATTTCTAAGGTAATTTGTTTATAAAATATAAATTTTATTTTATTTGCCAAACCAGTATTATAAGGCTAAATAAAAATAATAATAATATAAAAAAAGTGCTTTAAGTATATAAGTCTAATATTAAATTTATATTCTTAAGTTTTTACTTTTCTAATTTATCTTATACGCTTTCTGGCAAATTAGTGAAAATTAATTTGTCCTCCAACCCCTTTCCCTTTTTTTTGCAACAGGGTAGAATCTTTAACTCACCACTATTCACAATAGATGTATGTTCTAATTTTCTTGTCGAAACAACACTAAAAATGCAATAAATATTAGAGTGAACTTAAGAAAAATAACCACAAAAGAAAACGCGAAAGAGGTGTAACAACAAAAGCTGTAAAAAACGCGCGCATTTTTTGTTACCACTTTATTGCCCTCCAGCAAAGCGAAAAAAAAGTATTGTAATTAAAAATTCTGATTTCTCAGGTATTATTAATCAAAAATCAGTAATTTCAAGTACTAAACCTAATACAATATCGAATAAATTATTATTTTTTTTTTTTGTATATGAAAGTTGACAGTTTTAAAAATCAAGTTATTTAACATTTCAGGGTACATCTCGGTTGGTGAGTACTGACAGTGAAGAACAACCTATAAGCAATAACATCTCATCTCCACATCAACACTACGATATCGAGCCATCCAAATCTCGTCAAACTTCTACAGAAGAAGTTCCTTCCACACACCCGCCGTCGGTATACAGTACGCCAAAGATCATTGTAAAGCCACTGCGACCACCATCTCCCGATCCAGTGTTGCCGCCGCCAAATACACTTCCCGCTCCTCAAACTGGAAACGTATCACACCAAAACTCTGAAGATCCATCCGAAATTAATTACTCA